>CM038678.1:368774083-369974083 GCA_021605205.1 Aegilops longissima
CCGAGGCGGGCTAGAGATCATTGGTAATCCCAGCATTCCCCATCCCGGAGGTCTTGGGGTTGTTGTCGATGAGAGGCGTGCCTTCCTGCCCGCCAGGGGGATGGTAGCGTTGCATGCCCGTTGTGGGCGATGCCGCTACCATTTCTGCCCCTTTCCTCTTCTCTCCCCTTTTTTGTTTGGGAGGGGCGACGGGCCTTACTCGTCACCTTGCGCAACTCCTGAGTTCATGCCACCTGCGGCCCGCGGCAGATGACTGCTCCGCCGGCCCCTTCACCGCCGCCCTCCCCTAAGCGCTCCTTTTATTCTCCTTTCCCTCTTGTTTTAATATCCTAGGGAGGAGGAGCAGAGAAAGGAAAAGAGGGGTTATAGGGTACTTATCTTTTTCAATCTTAAACTTGTAGGCAACCGCCAAATTTTAATTCAAATACTGTAATCTCTCGGGTCCATCTTTGTGTTCTGTAATGCTTGTACTTCTATTAGCATATGAATGAAAAATATGAACCTTGCCGGGAACCCGTGCATGTGTATGTCCATGCAGAGGTGGAGTGCCTCTTTAATGAAAATAAACGAGTTTTCCCTGGCAGGATATCCTGCCCTTGGCACCCTCTTTATGCTGGAGAGTTACGATGCTAGGGGAAAGGCAGAGAGAGCCAGACCCCCGCCAGCTCCTTCTTTACCAAAAGGCTTATCTGCGACCATCTGATCAGAAGCAACGTTGAGTCATGGATGGGGCACCTAAGTTTCAAAAAAGCGGCGAGGTTTCCTCATGCAAAGTTATGGCTTTCTGAACACTAATGGACAGAGGTAAAAACTTATCTGTTTGGCTTGTCAGGGGATAGGTGCCCGTGCAATTTTCTCATCCTTTCTCGAAGCCAAGTTCACGGCAGGAACCTGCAACTCCATATAGGTGAGAATGAATGTAGGATGCAATCCTATCTATATGCATATATATGCAAATGCTCATGAAATGCTTATGCAGTGATCTTGGTGTGCTCATGCATGCATGCAATCTTAGTTGGGGGCCCCCTACAAGCTTATTTATTTTCTCTTGCAGGGTTATGTGACTTTGTACAAGGGGTTATATGTAGGCTGAGGCAAGGCACATGCAAAAGGATGGCTGCCGGGCGGGTGCCCGCCAGCCTCGTGCCTTCTGAGGTAGTACTTGCGGAGATGCTCAATATTCCATGAGTTTTGCAACCGAGTGCCATCTCCGGTCTCCAGACGGACTGCCATGAGTCAGTGACTCGTACCACCTAGTAAGGGCCTTCCCACTTTGGTGACAGCTTGTTTGTACCCTTGGCGGACTGAGCGCTCCCTAAGGACAAGATGCCTTCCTCAAAACACGGAATGGACCCTGCGGCGTGATAGCGACATTGGGCTTCTGTCATGGCGTGCAGCCGCAGCGTTGCAGCCGGGAGACGATTCTCCTCGAGTAGCACAGCGTCACGTCCGCCGGTGCTGATCTTGCGCTACTTCATCGTGAGCAAGCACTCAAGGGACCCGTAAATGAGTTCCATGGGATAAGCTGTTACGTCCCGTGAGACCGAGGAGAAGGTGTCTGCGCCGTAGCTTCGGTTAGGTGTCGATTACGAGGACAGAGAACTACTCCGCTCCTCGATCCACCGCATGTCATGCTTCAACAACGTGTCGAAAGTTCTTGTCTTGAGTCCACGTAGCACTTCAGCATTACGCCCCTCGGCTTCACCATTGCTCCGTGGTGTGCCACAAAGCGAATGAGATCTTGCATCGAGGAGAATGCAGAACATATTGCATGAAGGCATGGCTTGTGAATTGGTTTGCGTTATCGGTGATGATCCTTGCGAGAACTCCAAAAGGACACCAATTCTTTCAAGAACTTGATATGACTGTGACGATCGCCTTTCACCTGGCGAGTCACTTCCAGCCACTTTGTAAACTTGTTGATGGCGATTACTTTCGAGGAAGGGGCGAGGTCGAGCCCCGGACCAAAAATAGCCATGATAAAGGGATTGTCACGAAGAAGGCTTTAGGCGAGGCGGTGTGTTCTCTTGGAATGGGCTGGCGAGACTTCACATGTAAGTGATGAGCTCGACCTACATCGGGTGTGGTAGGTCGCGACATCATGTGGTGGCTTATCATTATAGGAGCCAATAAGACATCGCCGGTGCACAGGAAGCAGGATAAGGCGAACATGTACAGCCGGCGAATCTTACCCGGAACGGGGCTCTCCGGGAGATAATACCCTCTGGCTGTGCTACTGGATCTCCAGCTCCTCGTCGGCCTCGCCGCATGGGTGCTTAGCTGACCAAGTTCAGCCCAGGATACCAAGCTCAGACGAACTCTAGCGATGCGGCGCTGGATGATAACTGTGCCGCCTCCGGCTTCTCGTCGAGCAACAGTGCAGCTTATTGGATGATAGCGGACGCAGCCTCCGGCTCCCTCGTCGAGCAGGCCGGTAGCGCTGGATGATAAGCCGTCGGTTTGGAAGAACCTGCTAGCCACCTTGTATGACAGACGTCGCCGCCCGACCGAGTCCGCCACTTCGGGCCTCGGCCCAAGTGTGGATCTTCTGTGGCCAGCGGGCCTTTCATATCGGCGGCATTTCGCATGCCGTTAGGGCGCAATAATAGCGGGGGGCGTGGGGGGTGGGCGCGATCAATCCCACGTCCCCCACGCGCCTCCTCGGCCGCCGCGCAGAGGCTAATAAGTAGGGGAGGAGGGGGGGTGCAGCTCACGCAGCTCGCCCTCCTCCTCATTTCTTCTTCTTCTTCCTCCTCTTCGTCGCGCTGCTCCTGCGCATGCCCGCTCCATCCTTCCAATCTTCTCGGTGCGCCGCTCTCCTGCTTGCTTAGCTGGGTGTGGCGCTTGCCGCCAAGCTTTCCTCGTCGCCTCTCCGTCCTCATGGCGCTGTCCAGCTCTTGGGATGGCTCCAATGTCCACGAGGACCACGTTGATTTCCTCCGCAAGACACGGCGGTTGCCGGGCAAGGACTATGTGCGGGTCCGTCTCGCGCCGGAGACGGAGATCTCACCTGCACCGGAGGAGGATGAGCGGGTAATCTTCCGCTCGCACTGCCTACGCGGTGTCGGCCTGCCGGCGAGTGGGTTCTATCGCGCCTTTCTCGAGTTCTATCATCTCCAGCCGCACCACCTAACCCCAAACACGGTGATGCTGCTGTCGGCCTTCGTCACTCTATGCGAAGGCTTTCTTGGCGTCCTCCCCACCCTCGAACTCTGGGGGGAATTCTTCCAGTGCAAGCTTGGCACCATCGTCAGTGGCGTGCGCGCCCATGCTGGTGCCTTCGCCGCCATGCAGAAGGAATGGGCGACAATTGCGTTCTGACCATTGCGCTGATCGGTCGGTGAAGCTCGGCGAAATCTTACTTCCTACGTGAAGAGCGTCGCTCCATAAAGGCGACTTCGATCAATCTGCCGGCTTACGTGGGCTCGCTCGCCCGGACTGAGGCAGCCTTCATGGTCCTACCGAGCCAGGACGCTGTCTCCGGCTGGGGCTGCCGCCGTTGCACGGCTCCGGGTGATGGTCGAATCGGAAGGCTTGATCGGAGCCGACCTAGTAACCCATATCGTGGGCGCGGGTGCTCCGGCTCCAAACCGACCTCACATGATCAGCCAGGATGATGCCGTTTCACCTAGAGTAGGCTAAGCACCAAGGAGATGCCTCATGGCGAGGTATCTTACATGGTGAATTATATCGCCAACTCCAAGCTCACCGAGGAGTGGCGGTACGACAAGGAGTCGTACTCTCACACCAATCCTCCGACTTTGGTAAGTTCCCCTTCTTTTCTTCTTCTCTTGTTGCCGGGTTCATAATGGCCGACTCTTGATCGATCGGCTTGTTTTTAGCAGAGCCCCTCCTTCGCCAAATCCATGCGGGAGCTGCGGGGTGGAACGCCGATTTGTCCCGATCATGCGCGACGGGCGACTTCACGATCCGGACTGGGCGGCCGCCCTGAGCAACGGCGTTGTAGGGAGGTGGTGACGGCGGCCCAGGCTTCGGGGCTGGCCGAGGCTGGCGGACAACGGCGAAGCGAAGTTGTTCCAGCGCCATCGGCGGCGTCCGATCATCAAAGCGCGGGCCCATCTGCGTCTTAGGCTGCTTTCGTGGTGGTCTGTGAAGCCGAACCCGCCGTCCCTCTTTGGTAGTCGGCCGAAGAAGCCCAGGGGTTCCGCGGCGGCGACCAAGCGGGATGAGGCAGCCGCGAAGGCATCCCGCTTCCGTAAGGTGGTGAAGCAGCCGCAGGTGGTTTCGGCGTAAGTGTCGATTTTCTTACGCCTTTCTTTTTTATCTTCGGTTGATATTCTTCTAAGCCTTTTCCTTGACTTACCAAAACAGGGCGCCGCTTTCTCTTGAATGGACCCCTGCCGCCTCCATAGTTGGAGCGGCGGGAGAATCTCTGACTCCCGCCACGTGGATCCCAGCGCCCGATCTCCCTGGCGGCAGGCCGGGTGAGCTGCGGAGGCCGGGAGAGGCGGGAGGCCGGAGGAAGCGGAGGCCGCCCGGAGGCGAGGAGCCGGCGGGCGCAAAGTCGGCCTTGCCTCGGCCAAAACCCGAGCGGAGGCGGCGGCGGAGAAAGCGGCGAGAGGCCATGCGTAACCAGCCTCCGCAGCTCATCATCCCTCTCCACTTGACCCCGATATCCGGTGCCCCAGCGTAGGAGACCACCGCAACCAGCCGGCGATGGAGAGGAGGAGGTGAGCGTGAGTCGTCTTTGGAGGGAGCGGCATCGTCACCGCCGACTTCGAGCGGGCCAGGCGGCGGCAGCGTGCCGCTGAGCAGCGGCTGGAGGCGAGCCGGCGTGAGGCGGATCTTGTGGTCCTGTCGCCGTCTCGTCGGCAGCGGGGAGAAGCGACTTTAAGCGCCGGAACATGAAAGCCGCGGGCACTGCTCGTCGGCCAGGGATCTGAGCAGACTAGCGCCAGCTCGTCTGGTGGGCGCCCCGGAGGGGACGGCCGAGCTGAACATGGCGGCGAGGAGGTCGGGCGGATTCGAGCCCAGACCCGCTTGCATGAAACAATATACTCAAGAGTTCCTCACGGCAGCGGACGGTCATTGGGTGGAGTCCTCCGGCACCGTCGATTGCTCTTGATTTCTTCCATAGAAGCGGCGTCGTGCCTGCTGAGTGTAATCCCCGAGTTAAGTCGGCTGGCTGAGCAGGCGACTTGGAACTTCTTAATGAACCGATTGTTGTCTTGTTCTTATTCGCACCTCCGTCCTATTTGCAGGAATATCACAATCTCTGTATGGCTGCTTTCAACTCCCAGGCCCAGGAGATGAACCAAAATACCGCTGATCTGACTGAGAGCCAGAGTAAGTGCTTCATTTTTTATCTCATGTGGAGTCGCGTCAGCGCACTCACTGGTTGTAGTCCCCGAGATTGGTCGGCTGGCGGCGATCGGGTCGGATCTTCTGACGACTTCTTCCTTTTGCTTTTCTTCTTCTTCATATCTGTGGGGCCAATGCCGAC
Organism: Aegilops longissima; assembly: GCA_021605205.1. NCBI lineage: Eukaryota > Viridiplantae > Streptophyta > Magnoliopsida > Poales > Poaceae > Aegilops > Aegilops longissima. The sequence continues at coordinate 368,779,548 of CM038678.1, forward strand.
TTGAGGAGCAGCTAGGCGGGGTCAGACCGCCCTTAGCGCCAAGGAAGCCGAGTGCAACGCCTTGGCCCGAGCGTGACCGCTGGCAAGCTGGGCCGACCGGAGGAGAGAGCCATAAGGCGGCCTCGAAGGCGGCGCGGAGACGGTGAGGCCGCCCTCAAAGCGAATATGAGACCGAGGCGGCGAGAGCTGGGCGATCGCGAAGCAAGCGTTAAGCGAAGGCTATGGACTGATTGAGGATTTGATTGACGGTGGGCCGCCTTCTTCTTCGTCCCTTTGCTTGCCCTTGTCATCTGATTTGTCTTGACTTTGCGCTACTTCTTTCTTCTTTGTGCGGTTACTTTCCTGGTTACTCCGTTGCCGCCAGCCAAGCCATCGAGGCCCACGCGATGCACGCAATAGCGAGTCGAGATCGCACGGATGCCGGCCGATCGCTTGAGGAGCAGCTTCTTGCGATACAAGCCCGCTTTGCAGCCGTCTCCTTGCATGCTCCGCCGTCTTCACGTCTTTGGCGCAGTGCTATCGCCCTCGGCGGCGAGGCGGTTCCCCGCACCCAGTCGGACTGCCAAGCCGGTGGAGGTTGCGATGGGCGCTTCGAGGCATGGAAGGCCACGCAGCTTGGTCGGCGCCGGTAGCGCTAGAGTTCGTCCGACTTGGTATCTGGGCTGAACTTGGCGGCTGAGCACTGGCGCGGGAGGCCGGCGAGGAGGCTGGGCGGTGCGGCGGCTATCATCCAGCGCTCCTCGGCGGCGGAGAGGCGGCGAGGCTGGAGGCGATCCACGAGCCGCTGCGTCGGGGTCAAGCGGTATGAAGATGGAATCAGATTACAGAGCGGCTTGATAGGCGGCGAGGCGTTGGAAAGCGCCCGGTTGGTATAACTTGTCGGTGGAGCCTATTCGTGCGGGGCATCTGCTTGCTCGTTGTCGGCCCGTGGCACATGGAGAACTTCGCATCCTTCAAAATATCCAGCGATTTGCTAAGCGAGGAGCGGTAGCTTCGCCATATTTCGTCCTTGGCGTCGAGTCGCGGATGATTGTTGGACTACCAAATCCGAGTCGCCATAGCACAGGATCCGGCGGATGCCGAGTTCTTTGGCTAGCCGGAGCCCGTGTATGAGCGCCTTGTACTCTGCCACATTGTTGGAGGCGGCAAAATGAATTTGCAATGTGTATCTGAGCTTGTCGCCCTTGGGAGAGGTAAGGATGATGCCGGCTCCCAAGCCGGTGTGCATCTTGGACCCATCGAAGTGCATCCGCCAACGAGTGGAGTCGGGGGCCGGCGGCAGGTACTGGGTCTCGGCCCAGTCGACAAGGAAATCGGCCAAAGCCTGGGACTTGCTGGCGGTGCAAGGCTGGTAGAAGATCGTGTAAGGAGCCAACGCAATGGCCCATTTTGCCACCCGGCCGGATGCATCCCGGCTGCCTATGATTTCGGCGGAAGGGCAAAGGTATCTGACCGTGATGGGGTGCTCTTGAAAGTAGGGCTTGAGCTTCTTGGCGTGAAGTACACACCATAGCACATCTTACGGTAGTGCGGGTAAGTCTGCTTCGAGGTGGGCGATTGCCGGCAAATAATACACCGACCTCTTGACTAGCTGAGCTCGGCCTTCTTCTGGGCGCTGAACCACGATAACGGTGCTGACCACCCGACTAGTAGCGGCAATGTAAAGGAGCATGGGCTCTTTCTCAGTTGGTGCCGCCAAAACGGGCGGCGTGGCCAGCATCTTCTTTAGCTCGTGGAAAGCTTGGTCTGCTTGGTCGTTCCACTCGAAGTGAGTGGACTTCTTCATGAGTTGCTAGAGGGGGAGAGCTTTCTCTCCAAGCCGGGTGATGAAGCGGTTCAGGGAGGCCAGGCATCCGGTAAACTTTTGGACGTCTCGTAGCTTGGTGGGAATCTCCATTCTCTCTATGGCCTTGATCTTCACTGGGTTGCATTCGATGTTGCGTTCAGAGACCAGGAAGCCTAGAAGCTGGCCGGCTGGTACTCCGAACTCACATTTCTCGGGGTTGAGCTTGATCTGAAACCGGTGGAAGTTTTCAAATGTCTCTCTGAGGTCTTCCAGCAAGGTGCCGCGCTTCTCCGTCTTCACCACAATATCGTCTACGTAGACGTGGGCATTTCTGCCGAGCTGCTTGAGGAGGCATTTCTGCATGCAACGCTGAAAAGTGGCACCGGAATTTCTCAAGCCGAATGTCATAGTCAGGTAGCAAAAAGATCTGAATGGTGTGATGAAGGCGGTCTTCAGGCGGTCAGTTGGATCCAACTTTATCTGGTGGTAGCCTGAATAAGCATCCAAGAAGCACAACAGCTCGCATCCGGCTGTGGAGTCTATCACTTGATCGATTCAGGGTAAGGCGAATGGATCCTTGGGGCAGGCTTTGTTGAGGCTGGTGTAATCTATGCACATGCGCCACTTGTTATTCTTCTTCAACATGAGGACCGGGTTGGCAAGCCATTCTGGAAAGAACACCTCCATAATGAAGCCGGCTGCCAGAAGCCGGGCTATCTCCTCTCTACAATCCTTCTCTTTTCCTCGGCGATCGGCGGAGGGGATGTAACTGGTTTTTGCATCTGCTCAAGTGTAACTTGTGCTCGGCTAATTCCTTGGAACACCCGGCATGCCCTTGGGGACCATGCGAAGATGTCCCGATTCTCTGGAGGAAATCGGCAGGCTTCGCCTTCCTATTTGTTGTCCAGGTTTGCCCCAATGACGGCAAACCTTTCTGGGTTCTCTGGGTCCAGAGGTATCTTCTTCGTTTCTTTGGCCGGCTGGAAAGAACCTTGGGCATCATATTCCTTGGGGTCAGGGGGCAGGGCCAGGTGCTTGCCGGCCATGGCCACGACTCGATCCAGCATCTTCTTCTCTTCAGCGATCACGAGGGACTCGGCCAGCCGGCTGCTAGCTGCCGCACACTCGGAGGATTTCTTGTAGTCGCCGGCTATGGTGATGATGCCCTTGGAACTCGGTATCTTCATTTTGAGGTAGGCATAGTGGGGTACAGCCATGAACTTGGCCAGAGCAGGTCGGCCAAGCAACGCGTGGTAAGGGCTCTCCAGATCCACTACTTCAAACCATACTGCTTCTCGGCGGAAATGATCCTTGTCCCCGAAGAGAAAATCTCTCTTGATCTTGCCGATCGGTGAGCAGGACAGGGCGGGTACGATGCCATGGAACACAGTCCGACTAGGCATGAGCTGCTTCATCTTGATGTTCAGCTTCTCCATGGTGTCACGGTACAGTATGTTGATGCTGCTCCCGCCATCTATTAGCACGCGGGAGAAACGGGCAGCCCACCTTTCTGTCGCGAGGGTGGCGTCCAAAACCAGTGCGTAAGAGCCGGAGGCGGCATCACCTCGGGTGATCGGCTGGCTCCGGTGATAAACCTTCAGGCAGTGCATGAACTCGGGGTTGTTGGAGGCGACCGCGTTGACTTCTTGGTGCTGTCGGCGCCGGCTGCGCCGATCTTCGGGTTGGCTTGTAAAGACAACGTAGGCGGCATGCTCGTCAGGGAACTCGTCTTGAACAACCCCAACTGCTGGACGAGCGGCCGACTGCTGAGGGGCCGGAGGCGGTTGACCAGCAGGCGAAGGCGGCACCAGCCCTTCGCCTTTGGAGATTCATGTGAGCCAGTGGCATTTTCGAGTCGTGTGGTTGGACGGCTTCGCGCCGCTGTGGAACTTGCAAGGGGCGTCAAGGGCTTGCTCGTAGGAGAAAGCCGGCTGCCAAGCCGCCTTCCATATACGCTTCTTGGCGCGGGCCGCCCCTCGGGTTGTTCATCTTCGACTGTGGCCACCTGCCGACTGGTGGAAGGCGGCACAGTGGCCCTGCGCTTGTTGTCGTTCTGGTACGGGCGTCGGCTTGAGTCTCCGACCGGCGTCTTGGGAGTCGGAGCGAGCACCTTCCCGGTGGCGTCTACTCGGAGCTCGGTTTTCATCGAAGAGTCGGCCGTGGCGTACTTGTCTGCTATGACCAGCAGCTCGTCGAGGGTAATCGGCTCGTCGCAGAGGAGCCGGTGCTTGAGGAGAGTGCCTTCTCGGCATCCGGCGGTGAAGTACTCTATGGCTTGAACCTCGTGCACCCCTTTGCAGGAGTTGTGGAGCTCGGCCCAACGCATGAGGTAGTCGTGAGAGGATTCATTGGGCCCTTGAACACACAAGGAGAGCTGTCGGGGCTTGGGGGCTCGTTGGTAGGTGCTGGTGAAGTTGCGGATGAAGGCTTCTGTGAAGTCTAGCCAGCTGTTGACGCTGTAAGGCTTGAGGCTGTTGAGCCAGTGTAGCGCCGTGCCTTGGAGCATGAGGGGCGTATTTCCCGGCAACCTTTGTTGCCTTTTGCTATCTGAACTACGGTGAAATGTCGATCAACCAATCTTCGGCTTCACGGAGCCGTTGTACTTGGGCGTGTCTCTTGGGAGCGAGAACCCTTTGGGGATAGGCTCGTCGCGGATGCGGGGCCCAAAGCAAGGCGGGCCAACATCGTCTTCTTCTTCTAGCACCAGGGATCGCGCTAGGCGGTCGATCCGATGGCGGGCGTCGTTCTCGCTGACTCCTTCGCGGCGGCCTAGTCGGCCGCTGAGAGTCGGATGCGTGACAGGAGGCGGGGTGGGATATCTCTCCCCACGATGCGGAGGAGGAGGCGGGTTGCCTCGTCGTTCCATGGCTTGAGGGCGGCCTTCTGCGTCGTGCTCGATGGAGATTCGAGTCCGGCTGAGGCTGGCAGCCGACTCCTTTTCTTGCCTTGCGCGGGTGTTGCCCGCAGTCGGCGTCCATGACGTTGCACCGTGCTCTCGGCGTGGGGGAGGACTTTCAGCGCGGACGCCGGCTTCATGCCATTCTGTGGCCACGTCGATCAGCTGCTGGATGCGTCTGGTCATGTAGGGGAGCTCGTCGGCCCCCAGTCCATTCAGCTCGTCCACGGCCGACTAGGCGGCGCGTAGGTTCTCGAGGGGCGTGGCATAGACTTGGCAGTCCGCTCCCAGCATGTTGGCGATGGCCGCGCCGCATTTCTTGACGATGTCGACTCGGCTTGGCCCGTCAGGAGGCGGCATGCCAAAGGCGGCGCGGTCGACTTCACGCTGGCGAGCCTCAGTGAGGCGTCTCATGGAGGCTAGCTTCTGGCCCTCCACAATGAGGGCGAGGCGGCGTGCCTCCAGTGTCTCGGCATCGGCGTCTGCCGAGATGGGGGCGGACAAGTCATGCAGCACCGCCTGCAGTGCGTCGTGGGCGTTCTCGCCAGAGGCGACGCCGTGGCTGATGACTAGCACCTCGGTGATGGCGCTGCCACAGCTGTCGGCTCGAGGGAGAGGGTCGTTGAAGATCACTACGTTGGTGGGGAAAGCGTCAACCGATGCCGTGTCGGAGTCGACAAGCATCGGTCGGTGGAACCAACCGACTCAAGTCCGCAGCAGCTTGCTGGAGGCGTGGAGTTGGTCGAGGAGGCCGACGAGGTGGCTCGGGGCAGCACTGTGCCCGCGTCGGATGCGGGCTCGTGGAATCTGAGCCTTGCCAAGAAGATCGGCGAGGCAGCTCACCCGCCTGAGGCGTCGGCGACGCCTTGCGCGCTTGTCAGCAAGCGCCATCAGGCGTCTTGCGGGCTGGCTACGCTTCGTTGGGAAGGAAAAGGTTTCCGCCCGAGCAGGTCTCCATGACGGTGCACCTGGCCCCACGGTGGGCGCCAAATGTCGAGTGGTAGGTGCGACATATGCCAACGGGTGGCTTATCATTGTGGGAGCCAATAAGACATCGCCGGTGCCTCGAAGCGGGATAAGGTGAAGACATGCACGCCGGGGAATCTTACCCAGCTTCGGGGCTCTCCGGGGAGATAATACCCCTACTGCTGCTCTGCGGGGTTTCCGCATGATCACTAGATCAACAAGTAGCTACAAGAGGCTCGTTGAGCTGTTCGGCGAGAGGAAGAAGAAGGGCAAGGCTAGCTCTCTTCTCCCCTCAATGTGGTGTCTAAAACTCTAAGAGATCAACCCTTTGCATGGGTGCCCTGGGGGGTTTATATAGGCCTACCCCCCAGGGGTACAACGGTAATCCGGCTAGGCGTGGGCCCTAGCCGTCGGTGTCTATGTTCGCCGGCTTCTCCGCCGGCTACTGGGGCCCGCCGACTGGTGGGTCCCGCCGGTTGCCGGCTTCTTGGTCGACAGGCAGGTCCCACCGCTTGGGGGTCTTGTCGGGGGCTGGTTACTGTTGCCTCACTCTTGATGTCGAGGGCTTTGTCGAGGTAAGCATGGCTACAGTGCCACCGCCTGGCGGGCGATCACTGTAGCCTTACCTCGTCTTGTCTCCTTAATGAGGCGCCTCCTTCGAGGGAGGGAGCAAGCCGGCTGCTGGGAGCCGGCCACATCCCAGGCTGATTGGGGGAGGCCTGGCCGCCTTCGGGCGTCTCTCTGACTGAAGGGGCCCGCCGCCTGCGGGCCGTATTGACAGCTTGTCGTGGGTGACGTCATGGTCAACATGGCAAAAGTGTCGCGCCGGACGGGTGATGGCCGCTCCGTACGGCGCACTGTGGCCACGCGCGCTCCGGGATTCGGGGGTGGCAGGCTTTACTGTAGCCACGCCCTGTCTCATCGCCGTTACGTGGGTGCAGAGTTTGAGGGTACGATCTTGGCAGCCTGCTGGGGGCCGGCTTCTCGGAGTCGGCCTTCTCGTGGTCGGCTTCTTGGAGTCGGCCCTCTTGCGGCTTTCCCCCTGTGGGTTTAGGGCCGGGCCGCCTCGGTAGCCGGCCTGAGAGACAGCCGGCTAGGGGAAGGCGGCCCCACGCCTTGGATGCTTGAAGGCTCGATCGGCCTGTAATTTTTCTGAAGAGCTGGGGGGAGCCGGCTAGGCTACCCGTGGTCATTTACTCCGACAGCATTTTGGAGGACTGTGGGCCAATAGAATCCTTGCCGGAATGCTTTCCCAACTAATGCCCTTGATCCAATGTGTGAGCCGCACATTCCTTTGTGAATCTCAGCCAGCAGTTCCTTTCCATCCTCATGGCGAGACACACTTCAATTTCACACCGTTGGGCCTCATACATGCAGTGTCATCGACAAACTAATACATCTGGCCCTCAGACTACTTTCTCAGCTTCATCTTGGTCGCTGGGAAGTTCTCCAGTTTGGAGGAAGTAGACGATGTGCCTTGCCCAAGTTGGAGCCTGGGACTCGACAACGAGGACTAGCGGCACCTCCTCTGCTGCAGGAGCACCAGCTTCGCTCACAGGGTCCATTGGCCCGGCTGGAGGGGGTGGTCCGGCAGGTTTTGAGGAGTTGTTTCCGGCAGTGTCTCTGCCGGGAGCAGACGGCTTGACCGGGAGAGGCTTACCATAGTCCAACTTTCTCCTTTTCCAGGCCATTGTGGCTGGTGATATAGAGGGTTGATAGAGACGGAGAACAAAAGTTCCTGGCTCCACAGGAAGCTTCTGCGCAACACACTTTGACAGGTGATCAGCTATGATGTTTTCCACACGGGGTACGTGCTCGGTTTGCAACCCGTCAAAGTGCTCTTCCAATTTCCTCACTTCCTCGATGTATGCTTCCATCAATGGGATTTGATAATCCTTGTTGACTTGTCTCACCATAAGCTGTGAATCTCCTCGTATGATCAACTTCTTGATTCCCAATTCTGCTGCAATTCTGAGCCCGGCAAGGAGCCCTTCATACTCAGCTGTATTGTTGGTGGCTTCTTCCCGGGCAAAGTGCATTTGGATGATGTACTTCAAGTGCTCCCCGGAGGGGGCAACAAGAAGCACGCCAGCACCTGCACCTTGTAGGGAAAAGGCATCATCAAAATACATTGGGAATTATCGTCAAGCTAGTTTTCATCACGCTCATATGATTCACGTTCGTTACTTTAATAATTTTATATGTGGGTGGACCGGTGCTTGGGTACTGCCCTTCCTTGGACAAGCATCATGATTAACCCCTATTGCAAGCATCCGCAATTACAAAATAAGTATCACTACTAGGATAAACCCTAGTAGTAGCGCGGGTTTAATGCCTATCAGTAGCACGGGGAACCGCACTACTAGTAAGGCGCTACAGCTAAAGGTTAGCAGTAGCGTGTGTTAACCCACGCTACTGCTGGATCGACTTAGTAGTAGCGCTTCCATCAAAGAGCGCTACTAGTAATTACTAGTAGCGCTTCTCGCAGTCCGCGCTACTACTATTATTCCGTATTTTACTTTTATTTCGTGTTGTATTCATTCACCTTTATACAAGTTTTCATACAACAGCAATTTAGAGATTGTTTTTACATCATAATGAGTTATTACATCACTGGGTGAAAGAACCGTGGACTAGTTTTAAGTGGGTGAAAGAACCGTGGACTAATCCGCGGTTCTTTCACCCAATAATATAATAAATATCATCGTCATCATCATATCATTAACAACTTATCATCATAATACATCATTGTCATATAACACCTCCTCATGATCATCGCTTTCATCAATGAGACGTCACATAGCAAGTTGGTCACTAGTCATAATCACAACTACTCCTCATCATCAACTCTAACACATTGTACCACAAAATAAACATATTGTACCTCATAGGACCTACTACATTCTCTTAGGACCTACTATATTCTCTTAGGTAAAATAGCATAAAATAAGATAGCCCCTGACTCTCCATTATGGAGAATGGATATTATCATGTCTCCAATTCTTGCCTTTCACTTAATGTTTCTTGCAAAGAACCTCCTTACCACTGTCCATACATTTTTTCCATTCTTTGATTAGCATGTGTTCACCGGTTTTAGAAATCCGATATGGGCAGGTGAGATTCGTAGGATGACCTGGCTGTATGTTCAAAACATCAAGGCGACCATTCTGACACATCAGATGAGGCACACAATCCATCGGGATTTTCTGTTGAAAAACATAGTAATAACTTCGTAGTTAGCAATGTAGTTCAGTTTTAGAAGTATGAAAAAGATGCACGGATGTCGTAATAGTAATTTTTTACCATGGTATCTCCATAGAAGTTACCGTGGTTCAACACGTGCACTAGTGGCACGTATTTACCATAATTTGGAGGAGTTTGATAATAGGTATTTTAATTCTCAGGATCAGTACAAAATGCGATCAGATGATTTTTCTCCTTATAAGTTAATTCAGAGCCATCGGTGTAGTGGGTTTTGTCTACCATCTTCCGCACATTGTTTGAAGAATGAAAATAAGCTGTCAATGGAAATAAGCTGTCAACTATTTTGAAATAAACAATATAAATTAGTAAATATGTTTGAGAAACTCACATAGCGGTAGAATCGGAAGCGTATCAACAAGGACCCAAATGTCCATATTGTCTTGCTCGATGTCAGGATCACCAAGATCCATGGTGATAATCATATCCTCATAAATACCATACATCTTGCAAAGTGCTTCCCAATTTTGGCAACCAAAATGGGTTACGCTCCAAGAATTGTACAGATTTACTTCGAAATCCATATCATGGTGGGTCCTTAGGTGTATTTTCTTTGTTCGAAAATTTTCATGGTCTTCAAAACCCATACTCTCCAAGACATAGCGTCTTGCATGGCATGGGATAAGCTAGTCGAATTGTAAAAGATGAAAATTACACGTTGAAATAGTTGAAGTTGTGCTTAATTACGAAAAAAACACTTGCCGTCGTTGCGTACCATTTCAACATCGAAGGTCTCATGGAGCTTAATGCTGAAGCGCTGATCTTCGTCCAAGTGAGGCTTGTCGCACAGACCTCGGTCGTTGTTGCACCGGTCGCACTCCCGGAGACTTTAAATCGTCCGAAAGTCGACATTTCCTATGTTCATAATTCAAAGATTAAACTTGTACAATTAAATATATGTACTACAAAAACTAAATTAGATCATTATTATTCATCACGGGTTGACTATGGGTTTATCGAGTCTTTTCTTGAAAACTCTCAGCTCATGTGGTGTATATATTCGACCGTCGGTGATGGTAGCTCCTCCTTTAGTTCGAGTGCATTACACCAAATTGTCTAGCACACGGGAGCGAAGAAGCTTCTACGACAACGATCGGGATTCTTCGTCCTCTCATATATGGTGGAGACTCTCAAGTCCTTGATTCCTCTCTGACATTTTGCGATCGTCGATGATGGTCGTTACTCCTCCTTCCCCTAGTGCATAGCAAAGGTCTAGCACAAGGAGAAGAAGGAGAAACGACCCCCACGACAACAGTCGGGATTCTTCGTCCTTTCATATATGGTGGAGCCTCGACAGACTTAAAGTCAACCTGAAATATCGTTAATTATCTTTCTAGAAAATCCAGGCCACTCGATATTTCCTACATATTCTAGCACAAGTCATGCCAAAAATCACGGAAAAATCCGGCATGACCTTTGCAAAAAAAGGACATACCGAGCGCCTGAAATTTGCCGGAACGGAAATTAATCAACACTCCGGCAAAACATAGGCCACTCGGAGGTGTAAGCTGCAAACATGACCGGCTACTTGGGCAACCACATATCCTATTTGAGCAACACAAGGTATACATGTTTTTATCTACATCATATCTTATAGGACACATATTGACATGGAGATTTTGCTGGTCTCACCTCGAGGTCGGAGGGGGTCGGTGATGGGGACGACGGCGGGGATGATGGAGGGGCTCCTAGATTTCTGCAAAAACAAAAACCCTATAAGTTATCACTAATACATCCCGAATAGTATCATACATATAACATCACTAATACAACTAAAACCCTAACGAACAACGGGTATTGACGACGAGGATGCGGGATGGGCATCGTCCACGTTGGTGCGGGAATAATTGCTTAAACTAAAAAATAACAACAAATGTGACATGTTCAACTAGTTCTTACTAAAAATTAACTTACTATGAATAAAAATGAACTAGTTCTTTCTAAAAATAAACTAGTTCAACTAGTTATATTAATTTTCTTACTAAAAATACATTAGTTCTATTAATTCAACTAGTTCTTACTAAAAATAAACTAGTTCAACTAATTTTATTAATTTACTTACTAATTATTTTAAACACTTACTAAAAACAGTAAAAAAAATACATTATACAATAGTAAAAAACTCGGTGGAGGAGCAGCGTGGCGGCAGCGGCCGGTGGGATGATGGAGGAGGAAGGAGGAGGAGGAGGAGGAGGGAGGAGGAAGGAGAGAGGAGGAGGAGGAGGTGGTGGGATTGGAGGAGGGAGGCGGGAGGAGGAGGCGGCCGAAGGAGGAGGAGGAAGGGGCGGTGGGAGGAGGGCGGCCGGAGGAGGAGGGAGGAGGAGGGAGGGGAGGAGGGAGGAGGAGGGATGGAGGGAGTACCTCGGTGGAGGAGGAGCGTGGCGGCGGTGGCGGACGACGGCGGCGGCAGACGACGGGTTCGGCGCGGACGAGAGTGAGTGAGAGGGAGAGTGAGTGAGAGGGTCGGGCGCGTGGTGAGGATAAAGTAAGTAATTAGTAGCGCGTTTCCGAGATACGCGCTACTGCAATGGAACGTAGCAGTAGCGGTGGTTGCAGATACGCGCTACTGCTAAGTGGGGCTAGCCATCTGCGCCCGGTATAAACATAGCAGCAACGCGTTTTCCTAGAACGCGCTACTGCTAAAGTAGTAGCAGTAGCGTGGTTTATTTAAGCATGCTACTAATAAGTAGCAGTAGCACACTATTTTGTCCAGCGCTACTGCTAAGATGTTGTGTATAAGGTTTTCCCTAGTAGTGTATTGAGGTAAACCTAACCATAGCATGAATCATATGGATCCAAATCAGCCCCTTACGAAGCAACGCATAAACTAGGGTTTAAGCTTCTGTCACTCTAGCAACCCATCATCTACTTATTACTTCCTAATGCCTTCCTATAGGCCCAAACAATGGTGAAGTGTCATGTAGTCGACATTCACATAACACCACTAGAGGAAAGACAACATACATCTCATCAAAATATCGAACGAATACCAAATTCACATTACTACTTATAGCAAGACTTCTCCCATGTCCTCAGGAACAAACGTAACTACTCACAAATCATATTCATGTTCATAATCAGAGGGTTATTAATATGCATAAAGGATCTGAACATAGGATCTTCCACCAAATAAACCAACTAGCATCAACTACAAGGAGTAATCAACACTACTAGCAACCCACAAGTACCAATCTGAGGTTTTGGGACAAAGATTGGATACAAGAGATGAACTAGGGTTTGAGAGGAGATGGTGCTGGTGAAGATGTTGGTGGAGATTGACCCCCTCCTGATGATAGGATCGATGGTGATGACAATGGTGACGATTTGCCCCTCCCGGAGGGATGTTTCCCTGGCAGAACAGCTCCGTCGGAGCCCTAGATTGCTTTCGCCAGGTTCCGCCTCGTGGCAGCGGTGTTTCGTTCCTAAAGCTTCCTCCTTATTTTTTCTCGGACGAAAGACTTCATATAGCAGAATATGGGCACCGGAGACATACCAGGGGGCCCACGAGATAGGGGGCGCACCCAGGGGGTAGGGCGCGCCCCCACCCTCGTGGCCAAGGTGTGGGCCCCCTCTGGTTGATTCTTTTGCCAGTATTTTTTATATATTCCAAACGTGCCTCTATGAAGTTTTAGGACTTTTGGAGTTGTGCAGAATCGGTCTCTAATATTTGCTCCTTTTCCAGCCCAGAATTCCAGCTGCCGGCATTCTCCCTCTTCATGTAAACCCTTTAAAATAAGAGAGAATAGGCATAAGTATTGTGACATAATGTGTAATAACAGCCCGTAATGTAATAAATATCGATATAAAAGCATGATGCAAAATGGACGTATCAACTCCCCCAAGCTTTGACCTTGCTTGTCCTCAAGTGGAAGTCGATAACGAAAAGTATGACCACATGTTTAGAGATAGAGGTGTCGATAAAATAAAATACGACATGAGGGCATCATGATCATTCTTATAACAGCAACATATATTGTCATATGATTTCTTATGCTAAAGTAACAATCTATTCACAATGTCAAGTATGAATCGGAAACTTCATTGAAAACTAACAAACTATGATCTCGGTCATTGAGGCAATTGCAATTTATCATAACATAGAAAATAATCCATATAAGAGCTTTTCAGCAAGTCCACATACTCAACTATCATTTAGTCTTTCACAATTGCTAACACTCATGCAATACTTATGGTTATGGAGTTTTAATCGGACACAGAGAAAGATAGGGGCTTATAGTGTTGCCTCCCAACCTTTTACCTCAAGGGTAATGTCAACAATAATAGTTCATGCTAACTTACATCCAATTGGATATATATATCAGGATCTTTCCAACACAATGTGCTTGCCAAAGGATAAAATGTAAAAAGGAAAGGTGAAGATAACCATGACTCTTGTATAAGGTATAAGACAAAAGTAAAAGATAGGCCCTTCGCGGAGGGAAGCAGAGGTTGTCATGTGTTTTTGTGGTTGGATGCACAAAATCTTAATGCGAAAGAACGTCACTTTATATTTTCACTTGTGATATGGACATTTATTATGCAGTATGCCGCTTTTATTTCTTCCATATCACAAGATCATATAAAGCTTATTTTCTCCACACTAATAAATCATACATATTTAGAGAGCAATTTTTATTGCATGCAACAATGACAACTTACTTGAAGGATCTTACTCAATCCATAGGTAGGTATGGTGGACACTCATGGCAAAACTGGGTTTAAGGATATTCGGAAGCACAGGTAGTATCTCTACTTGGTGCAAAGAGTTTGGCTAGCATGAGAGGGAAAGGCAAGCGCAACATGTTGGATGATCCATGACAATATACTTTATTTCGGATATAAGAAGACATAACCCATTACGTTGTCTTCCTTGTCCAACATCAACTTTTTAGCATGTCATATTTTAATGAGTGCTCACAATCATAAAAGATGTCCAAGATAGTATATTTATATGTGAAAACCTCTCTTTCTTTATTACTTCCTATTAATTGCAACGATGACCAAAACTATTTTTGTCAACTCTCAACAACTTTTATTCATCATACTCTTTTATATGTGAAATCACTACTCCCCATAAGATCAATATGATCTCTTTAATTCTTTTTATTCTTTCTCTTCTTTATTATTCCCTCAAGATCATAGCAACATAATCAAGCCCTTGATTCAAAACTAATCTTTATTATATAGCTGATAGCCTCGATTACATAGAAGGATCATAAAGCAAAAATCAAAACTAAATCATACTAAAACTTTATTCTACTAGATCAAGATATTAACAAAAGGATCGAACTAAGAAAAATGGTAAAGATAGGAGTATGATGGTGATACGATACCGGGGCACCTCCCCCAAGCTTGGCAGTAGCCAAGGGGAGTGCCCATACCCATGTGTTTATGTCTCCTTCTTCGGAGGTGGTGTTGTGATATTCTTGGTGATGATGCCCCTCAGGATACGATTCTCTTCCTCGAGCTTATTGACTTGCTGCTTGAGGTCCATTATTTCCTTACGGAGCTTGCCCGTGACGGCTAAAGCTCCTTTCACCCATGGATGTTGCATAACTGCGGGAGAACAAGTAACACTCTTTTTCATATTTTCATAAGAAAGAGATCTAACATTGGAAGGGATGACCGAGTTTGGAATAGCTGAGCTCTATAGTTCCCCCATCGTGAATCCAGCTCGGAAACGAGAAGTAACTTCTTGATCCTCTTCCATGGCATCTATCCTTTTCAAGTCGGCCTCCATCTCTTCCTCCATTGATGGCCCAAAGTGGTCAGCATCACTGTTTGGCCCTGGTCCCGGTGTCGGATGAGACACCTGACTCTCCCTGACTGACTCTTGAGAAGACATCTTGCTCTAATCTGTGGTAGAAACAATTCAAAACAAAAACAGAGGATACTTGCGTGGTACGGTGGTCAAAACCGTCGGGAGATTATATAATGAATTCTTACCGACTAAAAGAAGTATTGTGCAAGAAAACGGAGTCCGAAGGGCACACGAGGTGCCCACGAGGCAAGGGGGCGCGCCCTCCACCCTCGTGGACGCCTCGTGTCCTTCCCGGGCTACTTATTATTTTCCTATTTTCTTAAATATTCCAAAATGGAGAAAAATTGCCATTAGGACTGTTTTGGAGTCGGTTTACTTACCGTACCACATACCTATTCCTTTTCGGAGTCTGAAACGTTCTGGAAAGTGTCCCTTATATATTCCTCCTGGGTTGCGGTTTCAATAACATTGGTTTCAACATTTATGGGATTACCTGAGATATAATGTTTGATTCTTTGACCATTCACCACCTTTGGATTTGTGCCTTCGAAGTTGTTGATTTTTATGGCACCGGAACGATAGACCTCCTCGATAACGTAAGGACCTTCCCATTTAGAGAGAAGTTTTCCTGCAAAAAAATTTAAACGGGAGTTGTATAACAAAACATAATCACCTACATTAAACTCACGCTTTTGTATCCTTTTGTCATGCCATCTTTTAACCTTTTCTTTAAACAGTTTGGCATTCTCATAGGCCTGGGTTCTCCACTCATCAAGTGATCTAATGTCAAATAGCCTCTTCTCACCGACAAGTTTGAAATCATAATTGAGCTCTTTAATGACCCAATATGCCTTATGTTCTAGTTCGAGAGGTAAGTGACATGCTTTTCCATAAACCATTTTATACGGAGACATACCAATAGGATTTTTATATGCAGTTCTATAGGCTCATAATGCATCATCAAGTTTCTTAGACCAATTCTTTCTAGATCTATTAATAGTCTTTTGCAAAATTAATTTGATCTCTCTGTTACTCAATTCTACTTGACCACTAGACTGTGGATGATATGGAGATGCAATTCTATGATTAACATCATATTTAGCAACCATCTTACGAAAATCACCATGAATAAAATGTGAACCACCATCAGTCATTAAATATCTAGGGACTCCAAACCTCGGAAAAATAACTTCTTTAAGCATCTTAATAGAGGTGTTCTGATCGGCACTACTAGTTGGAAGAGCTTGTACCCACTTAGTAACATAATCAACAACAACCAAAATATGTGTATACCCATTAGAGGAAGGAAACGGTCCCATATAATCAAAGCGCCAAACATCAAATGGTTCAATAACAAGTGAATAGTTCATTGGCTTTTCTTGACGTCTGCTAATATTACCAATTCTTTGACATTCATCACAAGACAAGACAAACTTACGGGCATCTTTGAAAAGAGTAGGCCAATAAAAACCGGGTTGCAATACCTTATGCGCAGTTCTATCTCCAGCGTGGTGTCCTCCATAAGCCTCGGAGTGACACTTGCGTAGGATCTGTTCCTGT
Source organism: Aegilops longissima (assembly GCA_021605205.1). Taxonomy (NCBI): domain Eukaryota; kingdom Viridiplantae; phylum Streptophyta; class Magnoliopsida; order Poales; family Poaceae; genus Aegilops; species Aegilops longissima. The sequence goes on from CM038678.1 coordinate 368,795,778, forward strand.
TCATGCTCAGGTACACAACGTCCAATAGCACCATCTACTCCTTCTTTATATAGGTGTGGGTCATCCAAAAAGTAATGTCTTAAATCATAGAAGAACTTTTTCTTTTGCTGGTATGTGAAACTAGGTGGTATAAATTTAGCAACAATGTAATTAGCATAATCAGCATACCATGGAGCAGTACGAGAAGCATTTATGACAGTTAATTGTTCATCAGGAAAGCTATCATCAATAGGTACTGGGTAATCAAGAACATTCTCTAACCTAGACAAGTTGTCTACAACGGCGTTCTCAGCTCCCTTTCTATCTATATATAATATGCAAATAAAATTCTTGTAGCAAGAGAACCCATCTGTAAGTGCATCTAGTGCCACCCCTAGTTGGTTTTGGAGTATTGACGACAAACCTGGTTGAGGGACTAAGGTGTTTGTGAGAGTTGCAGGATAACACAGGTAGTAGTCCCTCCTTGATTCGGTTTACCTACCGGAGATGACCCCTAAAAATGTGTGAAGACATTGAAGACAATGGTGGTCTGTGAAGATATTCACATTGAAGACTATGACACGAGAAGACATTGAGTGAAGACTATGGAGCGCAAAGACTTAATTGTTTCGTTGTTTCCTTTTCCTCTTTGTTGATTCATAGGAACCACCACACTGTTAAGTGGGGTACAAGTGAACAAAGTCAGAGTGACTGAAGTGATGCTCAAAAAAAAAATCCTATGTCTTCGAGCAAAGACAATGAGAGCAAACCTTATCCTGAGTCGGATAAGTCAGCCTTACTTTTAGCCCAAGTCAAGCTGCCGCGTGTGTTTGAAATCTGACCGTTGCGACACGTGTCAGTTCCTTAGTGACCCAGGTTCATTTCGGACATGTCCGGTCAGGTTGCCCAGTGGCTATAAATAGCCCATCCCCTACACCATAAATTGGTGGCTGCTTAGAGTTAGTGCACGACTTTTGTCGTTTGAGAGCAACCCACCTCCGAAGCCTTTGAGAGAGAATCCTTGCGAGGACAAAGCCCAAACCACCCAGAGCCCAAAGAGTGTTTGGCATCATGAAGTCTTTACGTCGCGTGATCTGAAGACTTGTTACACTTGAGGACTATGAATCCTCCGGCCGGTTAGGCGTTGCGTTCTGAGCATCCAAGAGCCATTGTGGATTGCGGTGAGCGAAGTGCATGAAGGTTGAAGTCTACCTCGAAGACTTACCGAGTAATTAGGCGAGGACTGTGTGTCCTTAGCTCAAGGGAATAAGGTGAAAGCGAGGTCTTGAGTTGAATCTCAGCCTCCCTAACCGGACGTCATGCTTGTCACGACAACTAGAACTGGTCGAACAAATCCCTGTCCCTCTGAAGCCATTGGTTCTATCTCTTACTCCTCTTTACTTACAGTTTGTCTTCGTGAAGTCATTGCACCTTGTATTATCGATTGACTTCCTTTGTGTGACTATCTATTCTGTTTGGCTTCATACTATCTTCCATCTTGATATTTACTACCTAGCTGCTACTAGTATTCATGCTTTCACTCCATTGAATACTTGACTACGGCTTGTCTAGTGTAGTCTACCTTGCGCTGCATTAGAATAGTGTTGGTTATATTGTCTATCTTCGAAACTTCCATGTTTTGAAGATTTTCATAAAAATCGCCTATTCACTCCCCCTCTAGTCGATAACTAGCCATTTCAATTGGTATCAGAGCAAGGTGCTCCCTTGTTATGTGTGATTCGGTTTAACCACCTGGAGTTTAGCTATGTCGACTGCAAGGATAATCAAAGTCTCCGCTGCGTGCCCCATCTTCAATGGCACTGAATATCCCTACTAGAAGAATAGGATGCGCATGCATCTTGAAGCCATTGATGTCGATCTACGGTATGTCGTCAAGAACGGTGTTCCCAAGACTGGTGAAGGTGTCACCCCTGCTGATGTTAAGAAATTCATTCAACTGGATTCTACTGCCAAGAACATCATCTGTGGTCACCTTACCAAAGGATAGTATGGTCGTGTGAGTGGTCTGGAAATGTCGAAGCTAGTCTAGGACTGGCTGTCCAAGGTCAATGAAGGCGTCTCAATCCAGCGAGATCAACGTATCAGTACTCTCCGCAACCTCTTCAACCGCTTCAAGAGACATGACAACGAGAATGTCTAGATCACGTTTAATCACCTCACTGATATCACAAATGAGCTCGATGCCCTAGGCGCCACTGAGATCACGAAGCATGAGATAGTGAAGACACTACTGAGATCTCTACCGCTCATTTGACACCTTAGCCCTAATGATACAAGAACGCCCTGATTTCAAGACTCTCGATCCATCAGACATACTTGAGAGGTTCAATACACATGAGTACCAGCTATCTGAGAAACGAGATATCTATGGCCCCAACTATGGCCGAACCCGAGCTTTGAAGGCAAAGGCTGCTGCTTCCTCATCTAAAGAAGAATCTGACTGTAGTTCTGGTGATCCAGAAGAACTTGGAAAGGAGCTTGCTATGCTTGTGAAGAAGTTCCAGAAATTCACCAAGAAGAAAGGCTTCAGAAAGTCTTCACGATCCAGCTCAAGAAATGATGAAGCTTCTGCCTATGTTCACAAGAAGAGAACCTGTCACAAGTGCAAGAAACCTGGTCACTACATCTCTGAGTGTCCACAGTGGAACAATGAGAAGAAGAAGAAGAGCAAAGAATATGATTACGATGACAAGAAGAAGAAGAAATCCTCAAAGTCTTCTTCCAAGTCTTCTTCCAGATCTTCATCACACAAGAAGAGCTCATCTGGCAAGGCTCTTGCTTTTGTTGGCAAGAAGATGGATTCAGAAGAGGAGTGCTGCTTGGAGGAGGCGGAGGTGGAGTCCGAGGGGAGTCGACTCGGGTGTTCTTGAGTCGGCCCTAGCTTCTGCCTACGTCGCCAAGTCCATCTTCAACACTGAAGACAATGGTTCCGTCACCAACACTGATGATAATGATGAGGACGACTCGCCTCCCACCTACTGCTTCATGGCACGAGGTGCCCAGGTAAAATCACGCGATGCTTACTTTCAAACATCAAGTGAAGATGACTCTGATTGTGAATCCAAACCCAGCTACAAAACACTTGCTAAAATTGCAAGCTGAACAACGAAGCTATGGAACACACTCAAAAACTGTTAGACAAAAGCGATGACCTGTTGGGCCTGAAATGACCGTTCTCAGTCCTTAGTTGAAGACATTAAAAATCTTCATGCTAAGTACCAAGAACTTGAAAGTCGTCATGAAACGCTCACAACCACTCATGAAAATCTCTCCTATGATTATCTTCAAAGGAAGAAAGAGCTTGAGAAATTGAGAGTGGCTCATGAAGATCTTCAAAAAGAGAATGAGTCACTTTGAGCTCAACAGATCAGTTCTGCTCAGGAAGGATTTGAACCACCTTGTCTAAAATGCCTTGAGCGTGATAACACTACTTCTATTGCTGAATGTTCTACTGCTGCTACTGTTGCAATATCCTTTGCTGATGTGGTAACTAACCCCTCTGCGGAGGATACCACTACTATTGCTGACGAAAATGCTAGGTTGAAGACATTGCTTGAAGCAGGGATGTACAAAAGTCTCAAAGGGCATCAAACAGCATGCGATGTCCTCAAAAGCAGATTCTGAACCGAAACCCTAGGAAAGAGGGTGTTGGGTTCGAGAGGAAAATGAATGTTGATGGCTCCTCTTGGAAGCCGAGAAATGCGCCAAAACCACATGGGTTGCTGCAAAGGACCTTGAGTTGATCTGTCGGTGTCAAAACCGGCGGATCTCGAGGGGGTCCCGAGCTGTGCGTCGAGCGGATGGTAACAGGAGACAAGGAGGCGATGTTTTTACCAGGTTGGGCCCTCTCGATGGAGGTAATACCCTACTCTGCTTGATTAATATGTATGATATGGGTAGTACAAGAGTAGATCTACCACGAGATCAAGGAGGCTAAACCTAGAAGCTAGCCTATGGTATGATTGTTGTTAGTCCTCGGACTAAAACCCTCCGGTTTATATAGACCTTTGGATAGGTTAGGGTTACAGTCGGTTACAATGGTAGGAGATCTACATATCCATATCGCCAAGCTTGCCTTCCACGCCAAGGAAAGTCCCATCCGGACACGGGACGAAGTCTTCAATCTTGTATCTTCATAGTCTTGGAGTCCGGCCGTGATGATAGTTCGGCTATCCGGACACCCACTAGTCCAGGACTCCCTCAGTAGCCCCTGAACCAGGCTTCAATGACGATGAGTCCGGCACGCATATTGTCTTCGACATTGCAAGGCGGGTTCCTCCTCCGAATACTTCATGGAAGGTTTTGAACACCAGGATAGTGTCCGGCTCTGCAAAACAAGTTCCACATACCACCGTAGAGAGAATAACTTTTGCACAGATCTGCTGACGTATTATGCGGCGTGACATCACACCACGACCAGGCCTTTTTATGAATTGTTTTTTACCGTTTCGCCTTAGCGTGTTTAGCGAGGCGGTTTCCTTGGCACGTCTTATCAAAGCATAGATCGTGCCCCCTTATTCTGGGATTCCCATCAATACGGACGTGGGTAACCCAACCGTGCCTGTCTGCACGCCTCTTCTATCAAAGGCGAGTCCTAGTCGACCACGGGGTGGGCTCTTGGTATTCAACCTCTTTATAATGAGACCAAGGCCCTCTTCTTTTTACACCCTCCATCGAGTTAGCCTCGCGCTCAAGTTTTAACACCCAAAGCTTGATTCAGCGCGCGGACCTTGAAGATGTCGGCTCCGACCAACCGGCCGATGGATGTCTTCCTCCGTAATGGAATAAGATGTGCTAAAGCTGCGAGGCGCGGTATCTAACCGGCGAGATCTCGCATAGGCTGCTGCTCGGGGCAGGTCATTCCGCTCGAGCCGGCGAGCGTGGTGTTCGTGTCTCACTTCCTTCGGGTTTAGGTTTCCCGACGCCCCTTTGTGCGGGGGCTCATGTTTTATTATGGGCTGGATTTCCACGACTCGAATCCGGAGTCCATCCTCCATATCTCGTCATTCATTGTCGTATGTGAGGCCTTCCTCCATATTACCCCCCACTTTGGATTGTGGCTCAAGACCTTCAAGGTGGAGCGAAAGATGATCGGGGGGCAACAAGCAGAGTGTGGAGGGGCGGTCATAAGCAAATGTGCTGATGCTCCATTGCCCGAGGGCTCTTTTCAAGAGGAGCATGGTTTGTGGCAACGGGAGTGGTTTTATATCACCGCTCACGGGGCACCAAATGGGCGGCGCTCCCGCCTTCCGCTCAGTCCACCACAGCGGTGGCGTCATGGGTCAACAAGGGGCTCGGCTGGGGCCGTCCAAGGGCGTTCCCTTGCTGCAGGGCCGTGTTCGAGACCTCCACGAGAGGAGATCAATCTGGTTGCGATGGCGCGAGTTATGTTGATCCGCGCCTTCTACCCTGCAAGCGTCGCCCCTCCACCTGTGGAATTCAATCCGGAGGACCACGAGCTCTCCAAAATTTTATGGGCACGACACCCGTGGAGATGTATAAACTGTTCTTCGGATCACAAGAAAAGTGTCCGGACCTGACTGAGGACGCATGACTAAGCTGCAATCGCCCAGATACTCAAGTAAGTAGTCCTGTAACCGGACTAATTGTTAATTCATTTATCATATATATACACCCTTTAAAGGAGCCGTTTCTTGAACAAGAGTGGATAGCCAAGGCAAAGTTAATAAGGTGTCCGGCTCCCCTCCTAGAGACCACTCCGGATCCCATGCTGGCCAAGATGTTGAAGGCTGTGCCCTTTGAAGAAGGCGAAGGGGGGAGCGTGGAAGCAACTGCCTCTACGAAGGAGGCTATCAAGGAAGGAGGGACTAAAAGTCCCGTCTTCCGAGGAGAGAAGAGGACTGCTTCGGAAGATCCGGAGGTCAAGGCCTCAAAGAGGGGAAAGGAATCTTCGTCAGGGAGTCCGGCGCTGGGTGGTAACCCAGCCGCACTATTTCCCCAAGGGGATCAGCCCTCCAGCGAGCCGTAAGTGAAAAGAAGGGGTCTTGTGAATAAGGAACATCCCTGTATTTATTTATGAAGATAACCGAAATTGTACCTTGTAGTTCGGATCTCAGCCCTTCTCGTGAGTTCGCCTTGGGGATCTTCTTCGGAGATGATGGAGAAAGCGCCACCACCAGTCGCACCCTCATGCGAGGCGGACGATCCTGAGGTGTCGTCGCGGAGGGTTCCCCCAAGTCCGGCGAGGCCGGAAGGTCCGGCGCCAAGTGGTGTGCGGTCGGAGGAGCTGAAGGATCTGCTCGGGCGAGCGGCTATCTCAGAAGATCACCGTGCTCTAATGGGTACAGTGATTGAAAGGATTGCATCCACGGAAAGCGGATTGCATGAAGCCGTCAGAAGCTTACTGACGGGGTTTGAGGTACGCAAAAATGATGTACCTTCTGACAGTTATGCATATAGAATGTGCCCTGTATAGATAGTAGCCCCTGAGACTCGGTATGTTGTCAAAAGTGACAGCGTGCGAGGATCAAATCTCGATTATAACATATCGCCGCTCCTAAACAGGTGGCGGGCGTCCGTGGCCAGCCGGATGATGAATATGCCAAACTAAGCGGCAACACGAGGCGGATGCGGACATCGTGCTGGTCAATAAGCGGTTTGACGAATCATAAGGTATCACGACTCTGCATGGGCACTGGTAAGGGAGCTTGGCGCCCATGTCTTACTATTTGTATGCTTAATGCAGATGGTGCCGCTGCTTGTGGAGGAGCTTGGCGGAACTTCGCCCGGCGAAAAACAAGCCGAGAAATAATGTCGCGGCGCTTTAAGGGCGGCGAAGAGCTAAAGCGAGCGGGCTGCTCGGTGCGAAGCAAAGAGGAAATGGCGATATGGCGGAAAGTTGAAGAATGCTGCCGATCGCGCGAGGTTCTCGAAAAGGAACGTCAAGCGGAGCAAGAGGGCCTGAAAAAGGCCGCCGCCGAATCCAAGAATGCCCATTCGGCTTTGAGAGCTGCCAAGGAGGAGCTGAGTCAGGCCAGGGCAATTGCGGTTGGAAAACCGTTTCTGCTGCGGAGGAAATATACGGATCCAAAGTATGCTCAATTGGATAAGTTGTGGAGTTTGGAGGATGCTTAAATGGACTTAGCGGCGAGCGCTGCGGACGCGATTGAGCACTTCCGAGGCCAGAAGGGGCACAGAAGGGAAGAGCTATATTGGTCGCAATTCCATAGTTCCGAGCGTCTTCTTCCGTTGACCGATCGGTTGGCCGAATGGGACGAGCTGAATCGACTATTCGGACTTGCCATGCAGCATGTCATGACTCATTTGTGGCCGGGCGGACCCCAGCCGAAGAGTTATTTTGGTTTAGTGCAGCAGTTTCTTGGTGCGGTACAGCGTGTCGGCCTTAATGACGCGGTCGGCGTGTATCGAGGGCGCGGATGGCTCGGCCCGTGTCAAGACATCTTGGGCAGATATGAAGGCCACCGACGTTGCATCCCAAGATTCGGACAAAAGCGAGTACCGCCGAGCACTACTTTGAGGAAGTCTGCGGGCGCTCGTTTAATAGAGGCGATGCTTGAAGGATATTATGTTTAAATGACATGTATGATTTGTGAAAGCAATGTTTCAATATAATATAAGAGCTTTTTATACTTGTGCTTTCAAGTAGTAGACTACTCCACATGCGGCCGTATATATATGTATATATATAACACGAAAGATGGCAGTCCTTGGCTTCAGCCCCCACGCACATAGTGCGGGGTGTTTGCAAAGAAAGCGCTCTTGCACATAATCCAACGTCTTGGTCATGTTAAGGAGGTGGTAGCGTAGCAAACTAGGCAACGGACTATAATGCTTTATCACTTTCACTTAGCCATAGGAGTTCGAGGTGGGGCTACTATATAGCCACAGGGCACCGCACTCTCTGAATTCGGGTGATTATGTGCACGACCAAAAGCGGTCCTTCGTCAATCGGAGAATTCTAAACATTCGATGAGTCATCGAGTGGTTGAGCAGTCTCTCGCTATATCATGACGGTCAGTTTTCGGCTTTCTCTCTTGAGGTGCTCGCCCGGCCGAACGGGGCACAATCGCAGATAGTTCTCCGGTGCAGCGTTAGCCGATAAAAGCGGGCGTAAGGCAGCAAACACAGGAGCGAGCAAACCCAACATTTGACCAAAGACATGATTGAGCTGATGCATATAAGGCCTAACTCGAGGCGCGAATACTCCCTAAGGTATTCGGTCTTTATAAAAGCAGGCAGAATAATGCCTAAGCCCCAGTGTCCAGTGCAGCGCATAAAAAATTCTGGTGCGGCCAATGCCAAAAGGCCAGCCTCCTCCTTGGTTATAGTAAGAAACCGGGGATGTATATCAACAAGAGGCAGTAAAAAAGGTTTACGAGGTCTTAATCTGAAAAGAATCCTTACAGCGGGTCCCTCTGCGTCTGCGCTGTGTCTCCGTTGTGCCGTATCCGGGCCGGGTGTAGCACGTTGTTCATCGTAAAGAGAGGAACTTAGTTTAAAAGAAAAAGATCGTGCGAAAGATGTACTTTATATTAAATAAACAGAGTACGATTTGAAGAAGTGAATAAAATTTGAGCTTTATTGTCTCTTGTGATACATGCATGCAGCCCCTTGTGGGGGTATGCCACTAGTAGGCGCCGGACTCGTCTAGCCGTGTCCGGGGTTTGAATGACCAATTCAGGCTTGTTAACTAGCGGAGCCGGATAGGTGTGGGGCTGTCAAGGCAGTCTCACGTTCCTCCGTGCTCAAGTAACACTTAGTACTTCCTTTTAATGAGATGATGCCGCGTGGACCGGGCATTTTAAGTGTTAGGGATGCATAATGCGGTATTGCGTTAAAGCTGGCGAAAGCTTCGCGTCCCAATAGTGCTTGATGGCTACTTTTGAACGGGGCGGCATGGAAGATTAACCTTTCGCGACGGAAGTTGTCGGATGAACCGAACACAACTTCTAGCGATATGGAGCCCGTACAATGGGCATATGGGCTGGCATTACTCCTTTAAAGGAGGTGTTGCTCTGGCGAATTTTGGTTGGGTCTATCCCCATTCTGCGGATTGTGTCCTGATATATCAGGTTTATGTCACTGCCGCCATCCATGAGGACTTGTGTAAATTGGAATCCGTCGATTATAGGATCCAGTATCAAGGCAGTCCATCCTGTGTTCCGAATACTTTTGGAATAATCCCGATGGTCGAAGGTGATTGGTTTTGACAACCAATGTGCGGTGCGCATTTTAGTGGGCGCCGCTCTATTTTTCCCTTTGATCACGTGAAGTGAGTTTACTGTTTTAACCTCTTGTGGGAAATTCTTTTGTTTTCCGGGGCTCTGCTTGTGGTGCTCGTCATCCTCACTTGGTGTGTCGAGCCCCTTGTGTTCGGCGTTGAGTCTACCGGACTGTTTGAAAACCCAACAATCTCTATGGGTATGGTTTGCAGGCCTCCCGGGAGTACTGTGGATTTGACATATCTTGTCCAAGATTTTGTTTATGTTGGATAGCTCATCGCTATTGTCCTTGAGGGGAAGTTTTTTATTGTTCTGCCGTGAGCTTTTGAATCCGGCATTGACTGCCACGCTCTTTGGACCGTTCTTCTTAATCCGGCGCTGGTCCTTGTTGCGCCGTGGTTTCATTCCATCCCTGATTTTGGATGTACTTGGGTCATTGGTGCTGCATCTTGCTAGCCAGCTATCCTCTCCAGCATAAGCGGGTCATGAGGCTTGTTAACGCGGTCATTGTTCTTGGCTTTTCTTGGTCGAGGTGTCTGGCGAGCCATTCGTCTCGGACGTTGTGTTTGAAGGCTGCTAAGGCTTCGGCGTCCGGACAGTCGACTATTTGGTTCTTTTTAGTAAGGAACCTGTTCCAGAATTTTCGGGCTGACTCTCCGGGCTGTTGAGTTATGTGACTTAGATCGTCTGCATCCGGAGGGCGGACATAGGTCCCTGAAAATTTTCCCGAAACGCATCCTCGAGCTCTTCCCAGCTGCCAATGGTATTTTCGGGGAGGCTTTTAAGCCAATGCCGAGCTGGCCCTTTGAGTTTGATGGGTAAATATTTTATGGCGTGGAGATCGTCTCCTCTAGCCATGTATATGTGGAGGATGTAATCCTCAATCCAGACTCCAGGGTCTTTTGTTCCGTCGTATGCCTCTATGTTTACGGGCTTGAATCCCGCTGGAAATTCATGATCCAGCACCTCATTGTTGAAACATAGGGGGTGTGCGGCGCCCCTGTATTTGGGCCGTGATGTTCGGATATTTGGCGTGTTGCATTGCTTTGAAGAGCTTGCTTTCTCGGCCCATAGATGGACCTAACTGGGCCATCCTTTTGATGTGAATCCTCATGCGGATCGCGTGCCGGCTTGTGTGCGGCGCTATTTGCCGCTCTCTTTTTTCCATGGGGTCGTCCATCTGACCGGGTGGCCTTCTTATTTTTTGATTGTGGGGGCTCTATGGCCTCTTCGTCAAATTCGGGCAGTAGTTTTCTCTTTGGATAGCTCTTTGTTCGGCGACTGTCGCCGTATTTGTCTGCGGTGTTGAACACTTTGCTCCATCTGATCCTGAGTGCATCTTCCGCTGTTTTGAGCCTTCACTTCTTCTTTTTCAGGCTACGCACAGTGGCAACGAGCCTTTTCTGGAGATTATTTTGCTCCAACAATTTGTCCGGCGTGAGATCGTCCGGACTATTGTCTTCGCCGGGGATGGGTTGTTTATCCAAGTTTTCTTGTTCGGACGATTGCTCGATAGCGTGTTCATCGTCCACCGGTTCGTCCTGCTCTATGACTGGTTCTCTGTTGAGGCGGGGCTTTGCTCGGCGTTTACGTTGCCGTTTTGACTGCTTGTCGAGGGATTTATCCTTCGTAGCGTCCTGTTGTTCCTCGTCTTCATTTCCTTTAGGTGTATCCACCATGTATACGTCATGGGATGAGGTGGTTGTCCAGCACCCTATAGGTGCTGGTTCATGGTTGTCTCCTACATCACCGTCCATACCGTCGATGTCTTCGGAGTCGAAATCGAGCACGTCGTGTAAGCTTTCGATAGTGGCTACGAAGTGGGTGGCGGGTGGGCGTTGAATTTCTTCGTCGTCCGCATCCCAACCTTCCTGACCATAGTCCGCCATGGCTCTCCGGATAAGAGAGAGACTTTAGTGAATTCAGGATGTCGCCAAAGGCGAGTCTTGAAAGATGTCATGGCAGTGAACTCCATAACCGGCGCCCAATCGGATTCGATTGGCAGGGGCGCGGAGGGTTCGGAGTCTGGAGAGGAGTTCGGCACCCTGGAGTCAAGGTCTTCACAAAGGACAGGAACGGAGTTCGGCTCAATCACCGTAGGGATCGTAGCCCCCAAGGCGGTGTCCAACCACTCGTCCTCGATCGGGGAATCCGGCTCCGGATTAAGGGTCAGAGCGGATGTTGGTGTGGCCTCCAAGGCACTGTTTGGCTGCAGAGCTTGATCATGCCCATCGAGACAGTGCGGCACGCTTGGCCGCGGCTCGAATCCGTCGAAGATCAAGTCTCCGCGGATATCGGTCGTATAGTTCAAACTTCCAAATCTGACCTGATGGCCAGGGGCGTAGCTTTCGATCTGCTCTAGATGGCCAAGCGAATTGGCCCGCAGTGCAAAGCCGCTGAATACGAAGATCTTCCGGGGAGAAAAGTCTCACCTTGGACCGCGTCGTTGTTGATGATCGAAGGAGCCATCGGGCCTATCGGTGACGACACAGAGGAACTCTCAATGAAAGCACCAATTTCGGTGTCAAAACCGGCGGATCTCGGGTAGGGGGTCCCGAACTGTGCGTCTAGGTGGATGGTAACAGGAGACAAGGGACACGATCTTTTTACCCAGGTTCGGGCCCTCTCGATGGAGGTAATACCCTACTCCTGCTTGATTAATATTGATGATATGGGTAATACAAGAGTAGATCTACCACAAGATCAAGGAGGCTAAAATCTAGAAGCTAGCCTATGGTATGATTGTTGTTCGTCCTACGGACTAAAACCCTCAGGTTTATATAGACACAGATAGGTTAGGGTTACACAGAGTCGGTTACAATGGTAGGAGATCTACATATCCGTATCGCCAAGCTTGCCTTCCACGCCAAGGAAAGTCCCATCCGGACACGGGATGAAGTCTTCAATCTTGTATATTCATAGTCTTGGAGTCCGGCCGTGATGATAGTTCGGCTATCCGGACACCCCCTAGTCCAGGACTCCCTCAGGATCCATCTACCCTATCTGGCTTCACCTGTGCTAACCCAATTTTCATTGATGAATCCTTTGATGCAAACTATAAATTGTTTAAGAATTAGAATGGAGAAGTGTTTGCCAGGTATATTGGTACTAACTGCAGGAATGGGCCACCTATGAAGAAGATCTGGGTTCCCAAAAGTTGTCTTGAGAATCTTCATGTGAATGTCATTATGACACCACCTGGGAGGAAGACAAATGCCAGACCAAAGGCTTCCTATGACCCAAAGGCTTCATATAGACAAAGGACTCACCTGAGTCACCCTAACGCCAATGTTTTGCAGGGAAACCATACTCAGACTTATGAATATGAGCGTGTGTCTTCAAACGCTATGTTCATAGAACTAAGAACTTTTCTGCTTATTCATATGAGTATCATTCTTCTCCTTCAAGGCTATTTGTTAGGGCTCCAAAGCCAAAGTTCTCAGATGCTGCACTTAGACTCATTGCTTCTAAGCCACCCCTGAAGATGTGGGTGGTTAAGAAGAATTAACTTTCTTTTGCAGGGAAAGGTTTCGGTAGGAAATCAAAGGCGTCGATGCTATTCTTTGGGGACCTAAAACATCTTGTAGACACGAGGATCAAATGCCCAAATGGTCTCACTATGTATTTTGTTCCTGAATCATTTGCCATACATCCAATCATTCCTAATTTGGATCTAAGCTTTCATAATCCACTTGCTCGTCAAATGTTTATGCTTCACACTTCTCTTTGTGAAGCCTATCCCCCTAACTGCACTATAGGCTATGACACCTCGTGCTTCAAAATGGATTATGGATAGCGGATGCACTAATCATATGACTGGTGATCGAAGTCTTCTCATGGACTCAACCTTACGTCCATCTTACAAGAGTCACATCACATTTGCTAACACTGGTAAAAGCAAGTTATTGGGTCTAGGTAGAGTTGCAATCTCAAGGGATCAGCACATGGATAAAGTGATGCTTGTTGAATCCCTTGGTTTCAACTTAACGTCTGTCTCAATGCTTTGTGACTTAAACATGATTGTGCTATTTGGAAAATATCGATGCCTTGTACTAATGGAATCTGACAAGTCTCTAGTCTTTGAAGGGTATCGAAAATACGATCTATATATTGTAGATTTCTCAGCTGGACCGCAGATGGCCGTATGTCTTCTAGCAAAGGCTTCAGAATGTTGGCTCTGGCATCGAAGGCTAGGGCATGCTGGCATGAAGAACTTGCTTACTCTCACGAAGAAGAAGCATGTCATGGGCATCGAAGGTGTCAAGTTCAAGAAGGACCATCTGTGTGGCGCCTGCGAAGCAGGAAATATGACTAGGGCCAAGCATCCCTCGAAGACAATCATGACTACATCTCAACCCTTCGACCTGCTTCACATGGATCTATTTGGCCCTACTCACTACTCTACTCTCAATGCTACTGCTTGCCTCCATGGTTTTGTAATTTTTGATGATTAATCTAGATATACTTGGGTACATATAATCCTCTACAAGACTGAAGTGCAGGATGTCTTCATACGCTTTGCCAATCGTGCCATGACGAACTATGGCGTCAAGATCAAGCATATCAGAAGCGACAACGGCACTGAGTTCAAGAACACTGGCCTCAACCTCTATCTGGATACACTTGGCATCCACATGAGTTCTCTGCTCCTTATACACCTCAGCAGAATGGCATCGCCTAGCGCAAGAACAGAACTCTCATTGAGATGGCCCAAACGATGCTTGATGAGTACAAGACTCCACGGAAGTTCTGGCCTGAAGCCATTGACACTGCTTGTCACATCATCAACCACGTTTATCTTCACAAGCTTCTGAAGAAAACATCCTATGAGGTCCTAACTGGTAAGAAGCCAAATGTAAGCTACTTTAGAGTATTTGGTGCTAGGTGCTGGATCAAGGATCCACATCACACTTCAAAATTTGCATCAAAATTCGCACTCCTACAGTCTTCAACCTCTTTCACTATAAAGTGGTTTAAACTGTGGATGTGCGGTTCGATGAATCTAACGGCTCGCAAAGAGAGCACCTGCCAAATGTGATAGATGAAGCACCTCCAAGTGAATCCATCAAGCAGATGGGAATTGGAGATATCATACCCTCTGAGAATCAATCTGAAGAGGAGCTTATCATTTCGCACCTAATCAACTTTGAAGACAATGCTCGATCGAAGACAATCCCCAAATGATGATATTGATCAGCAAGAGCAAAATCTTCGTCCTGCTCATCCTCGTGTTGCAAATGAAGTTCAGATTGAGAAGATAATTGACAGCTTGAATGCACCTGGTCCACTCACTCATTCAAAACCAACTCAAAGAACAACACGGCTAACCAACTTCTGCGGGCATTTTGCATTTGTCTCAATTACTGAACCCAAGAAAGTTGATGAAGCCTTCATGGAACCTGAATGGATTCAAGCTATGCAAGAAGAGCTTCAACAGTTCGAGCTAAATAATGTGTGGGAATTGGTCAAGCGTCCTGATCCTCGAAAGCACAATATAATTGGTACCAAATGGATATATCACAACAAGCAAGATGAGCATGGTCAAGTTGTCAGAAACAAGGCTCGTCTCGTTGCGCAAGGTTATACTCAAGTGGAAGGAATTGACTTCGATGAAACATTTTCTCCGGTGGCAAGACTTGAAGCCATTCGCATACTGCTAGCCTACGTAAATCATCACAACATTCTTATGTATCAAATGGATGTGAAAAGTGCTTTTCTCAATGGAAAGATAGAAGAAGAAGTATATGTCGCACAACCTCCAGGCTTTGAAGATCCAAAACATCCTGATATGGTATACAAGCTCAACAAGGCACTGTATGGCCTCAAACAAGCCCCTCGTGCTTGGCATGACACACTCAAAGACTTCCTGAAGGGCAAAGGCTTCAAACCTGGTTCACTAGATTCTACACTATTGACAAAGACATATGATGGTGAACTATTTGTGTGCCAAATCTATGTTGATGACATTATCTTCGGCTGCACCAACAAGAAATACAGTGATGAATTTGGTCACATGATGCAAGAGCAATATCAAATGTCTATGATGGGCGAGCTGAAGTTCTTTCTGGGTCTCCAAATCCGTCAACAACGCAATGACATCTTCATATCTCAAGAATAATACCTCAAAGATTTCCTGAAGAAGTTTGGAATGCAAGACTGCAAAGGATACACGACGCCAATGCCAACCAAAAGTCATTTGGGTCCCGACGACAATGGTAAAGAGTTCGATCAAAAGGTATATCACTCCATGATTGGCTCTTTGCTTTATTTATGTGCATCTAGGCCAGATATAATGCTTAGTGTTTGCATGTGTGCCCGATTCCAAGCGGCACCAAAGGAATCGCATCACTTAGGCGTGAAGCGAATTCTTGATATTTGGCTTACACCCCAACACTAGGATTATGGTATCCAAAGGGCTCGAGTTTGATCTAGTTGGATTCTCGAGATCTGATTATCTTTGGTGACAAGGTTGATCGCAACTCCACATCGGGCACATGTCACTTTACGGGGCGATCTCTTGTTTGTTGGTCTTCAAAAAGCGAGCGTGTCTCTCTCTCTCTGCTGAATCTGAATACATTGCTTCTTTGGATCCTGCTGTGCTCGGCTTCTGGATGAAGCAAACTCTCAAAGACTATGGTATCCATCTGAAGAATGTGCCTCTCTATTGCGACAATGAGAGTGCCATCAAGATTGCCAACAACCCAGTTCAGCACTCGAAGACAAAGCACATTGAAATTCGTCATCACTTTCTCAGAGATCATGTTATGAAGGAAGATATTGATATCATTCATGTCAAGACAGAAGAACAGTTGGCTGATATCTTCACAAAGCCCTTTGATGAGAAAAGGTTTTGCAAGTTGTGGTGTGAGCTAAATATCTTGGAATCCTCAAATGTCCTATGAATGGACACACATCCTAACACTTACGCATTTTGATGACTTAGATGTACAACACACAAAGTAATGTATATCCTCAATCAATGAAGACATACACTCTAAGTGTGAATACATTAATGTGGAAATTGACTTCGGAGCGCCACGATAGTTGTGCGCCGTGTCTGGGTCTAATACTTCCTATACGGTGGGTAACGCCACCACCAAACTCTTGTTTGAAGTGTTTTTCCTTGGCGTTATATATGCAAAGTCTTCACAGTTGATTTGTCTTAAATATTAATTTGAATTCATGATTAACTGCACCATGTTGATTTGGTCTTGACTCTGTTGCATACATATATTGTGTTACATCTCTCTGACATTCACTTATAGCTATGTCTTCTTACTTGAATCTTTTGAACTAAGTGAATGTGATCGGACCCTAACCTCTCTATGCTTCTTACATCAAGCTCTATCTATCCAAATCATATGCATTCTGATGAAACTGTGGAATGTCTTCTCTGCGTCCTTGTGAGCAGAAGACACAGAGACAAACTTTAAATCTGTTTTTAATGCTATATCCTTTTGCCTGAAACCCGGAGAATTCGAAACGACCACCCCGACAATCCAGGCGAGCGTAGGAACATGGAACAACTCTCGATGTGTTGCATGTGTGCCACGTGTCATTCAGATGTGAACCGCCAGGGGCACCTGCGTAATTGCGCTGTGCCATCTCCTTCCTTATAAATACCCATCACATCTCAGTCAAAAATTCTTCTTCCACCTCGCCACCTCTCGCAAACCCTAGCACCTCTGCTAAGCTCTTGACGACGCCGGCGATGAAGCGCTTAGCTGCCGCGACTTCTCCGACACCGTCCTCATGCCGGCCATGGACCTCAACCACTCCGCCGTCGCCGTAGGTGTCTTCCGTCGCCAAGTTAGGGCACGGGAGACCGAACTGCTCGACCTCCAACTTCGCTCCGTCTAGCAGTTCTTCGTGTGGTAATTAAAATTCACTTTTTTACCATCTTTTCAATCTGATAGATTCATCCTTTCTTACCAAAAGTGGTTTCTAGTTCCCCAAGTTGAATCTATCTCTTTCTGCATCTCATACAATGCCTAGTCCGTTCACTTTTGCTTCTTTACAAGTTCGATTCCTCACTTGTACTTATTCTTGGATTTGTACAAATCTGGAACCAACTCTCATCAAATAAGTGAATGTCTTCGCGTTGTGAGGTCAATGTCTTCAAATTGATTTATCTTCAAAATTTTCTGAGAATGCATATGACCTCTTCCCCTTCCCTTGCACCTCTAATGCTGTCACAAGTACATGTCCGTGGGAGAATCCTTGGTTCTCATAGTCGCATTCTTTGCGAGAACTCTTACGACTTCACATCAACTCTCCGAAGCCGGTTCGGTCGACCAGCAGACGGAAGCCCTTGACGATGTTGAAGCCATTGAGAATGAACCTCATGGCAGCAGAGAAGTCTACAAGGAAGGGTGGCGACAGTGCCGTGGGAACACTTCCAAGGATTTGCCTCCAGATTTGCACGAGCTGTACAAAACAGATCGGAGGAAACCTATACGGGCGCAAGAATCGAATCCAATGGATTGAAGATATTGGGCTGACGAATGGTTCAAGTGCCGCCGTTCTGAGCAGAATATCACGAGAAGAACGCCATCAAGGCACCACAGGATGATGTTTTGTACAAAAATCTTCCACCCGGGACCAGTGAAGCTATTGAGCAAGGTTTCTATCCATGCATGGTGCGCGGACCCAGACTGTGGATCTTGACCCTTCTTCACTGCTATGGTGCCGTGAGGATCATCTGTTCAAGCGCAACTACTAGTTCGCCAAAGAATCAGCTGCGAAGAACAAGAAGGATCTAGGGCTTGACTTCAACCCTAGTCCTTCCTCACCTCGGGACAATGGCACCCGTGAAGCCAATGAGAACAGGATCGGCCCCTTCTACAACCTTTCTGGCCTCATCACTCACATTTTTGTTCAAGGTGCCAAAGTGGATCATTCTGATGATGGTGCTAACACTGATGAAGCCCCAGCTCCTACCCCAAAGCCGCAGAAGCAAAAGAAGGCTAAAGCTTTAAAGTCATCTGCTGCTCCAAAAGCTTCGCGAGTGAAGCCATTGGCAACTGCCCCTCCTGCTCCAAGTAACA
The DNA here is from genome assembly GCA_021605205.1 of Aegilops longissima. Classification (NCBI taxonomy): domain Eukaryota; kingdom Viridiplantae; phylum Streptophyta; class Magnoliopsida; order Poales; family Poaceae; genus Aegilops; species Aegilops longissima. The sequence goes on from CM038678.1 coordinate 368,814,028, forward strand.
CTTCTGAAGATCTTTCTCGCATCTCCAAGAGGCGCGAGAAGCCACATAAAACTGCTCAAGGATCAAGTCACGCACTCACACCAGCTGCCGTTCTGAGGAACGAATCTAAAGCCATTGACTTGTCTTCAGATGACGAATTTGGAAATGATGCTCTCGAGCAGTTGATCAAGAGCAAGCAAGAGGCGGAGATCTTCAATGATCTGCCCCTCTTTGATGTGAACATTTTGAAGAATTTCATTGATGAATGGTTCGACAATCCAGATATCAGCTTTGATAATCTTCAACTTCCTATTGGCGTCAGCGTTGCTTTCAAAGCGCCATTGCTCCCGAAGCTGGCTCGGCTCGGTAGCATTGTTGAATTGAAGAAAAGATAGACTTTGAGAAAGAGCAATTCAAGAAGCATGTAGCCAAGCTTAGTGTGGCCGATGTTCAGAAATTCAAGGCGATCTTGAATGACCTCAAGGAGTCGTTTGAAAGAAATGCGAAGAAGCCAAAGGTTCAAGAGAGCGCATGAAGAATCTTGCAGACAAGTGCGTTCAAGCTTACAACGAAGCTGAGAAGCGCAAGGCACTTGGGCGTCCTGGCATTGATCCCTCGATGGCTGCCAAGAAAAATAAGAAGCATACTGAGGCCAAGACTGAAGCTCCACGGCGGGAAGAACCTCACATTGTCTTCCCAGCCAGCATGACAGGCTCGAAGCCTAAGGTCTACACAGTGGCTTCAGATAAGCAGAAAACCAAGGCAGCTAAAGCCGAAGCCAGGAAGCGGAAAACCAAGCGCACTACTGATGATGCACCACCCCCCAAGAAGAGAAAAACCAAGAAGAGAGATCAGGCTGCTCCCTCAGAGCCCCTTGTTGTTGAACCCATTGCTTTTGCTCATCCTGCATCTGCAAATCAAGAGCGTTAGTTGATTGTTCATGAGCCTGCTTCCACTGAGGCTCCTGAAGCTCAAGAAGTTCAAGTCGTTGACCCCATCACGACTGAAGACATTTGTCCCCACGACAATGTAGAAGATGATGTAGTTCTTCCTCAGATCGAGCGCCCAACGGTATCATCGCCTGTTCTAACGAGCAGCGAGCTCATCAGTATTGGTCGTCCTCTGACGCCAATCTCACAAGATGCCTCATGGGTTGATCGCCCCCAACAAGAAACTCCAAATCAAGACTCACCAAGTACACCTCATCCTTCACCAGTGCCTGTCATCAGCCCTATTTCAAATGATGACAACTACATGGAGACCACACCGTCACCAAAGGCGTCGCCCGTGTTCCAACGGCTTCGCAAAGGCCTGAAGCCATCCGTCTCCATGACCACCATCACAGAAGAAGACTCAAACTTGTCCAGCTCAGTGGCACGTCAAGTGTTCCCTGAAGACAATCCTTCTGTGACGGTCCCAATGTCTGAAGCTAATATGGTTGAAGACAATCCGGCTGCATCAGCCGAAGAAAGACAAGAAGAAGAGCGTGTCGCTACTCCCCCTACCACTCAATAAGTTGTTCTAGAAGAGAACGTGTCTGTGCCCGACTTTCCAGCTCCTCAAGTGGAGGTTGAGAATCCTGAGGCTGCCACCACTAACACCACTGAAACCAATGACGTTGTCATGGCTGAAGACAATGTGGAGCCTGCACTGAACACTGTGCCAGAAGCCAATGAAACCAATGATGCACCTGCAGCAGATATGCAGCCTGATGCCTCTGCTGATGCCACTGCTCCTGTTCCGCCACCAAGGCCCAACACCATCGAGCAAGCATACAACTATGGCCAGCTAATCACTGTCAAATGGCCTTTTCTGGTTCCTCCACCTTCTGCTGGTCCTCAATTTGATTACCACGTTGAGCACAGGCCATAGGTTCAAAAGCCAAAGACAAGGCTGCCAAGGTTTCCAGGTACTGCATGTGCACCAGGATCATTTAATGTCAATGGCTCAAAGCGCACAACACCTTCTTAGATAGCGCCAAGAACCCCTACTCAAGGCCAAGAATTTCATCTGATCGGTTCTGGAGCTATCAGCAGCGCAGTTACTACTCATGCATTTTATACAATCAAGTTCGCATATTCCCACATATGTGTCTTGACGCTGAAGCCATAACTGGCCTGCCCTGTTTGGAAGAAGCACTGGATTGCTTCAGAGAGTCTGGCTTACTGCAGTTCATCACTGACAAAGAGCACTGGAATGAAGAACTGCTACTCCAATTCTATGCCACCCTTCATATTCGTGGTTACTACAGGGATCCGAAGACATGGGTCCTTGAGTGGATGACAGGAAATGTCCATCATGAAGCCAAAGATCTGGATGTCATTGAGCTCACTGGCCTGCCCACTCCAGGTGATCTATATGAACCTGGTTGTCAGCTTCACAGTGCTGCTTTGGAGAGCATTTTTCACAAGCCTGAGCCCAACATGAGCCAGATGCTTAGCATGATGAAGCCTTTGCCTCAAAGATGCAGAATATCCTAAGGAGTTCCTTGTTGAAGACCTTGAGTATCTGCCATGTACCATCTATCACATTATACAACGAACTCTTTGGCCCATCAAACGACATTCTCCACATGCTAAGCTGGAAGGTGCAATGAAGACTTTGGTCTTCCATATTCTTCAGAGCAAAAGCTTCAATGCACAAGACTTCTTTATCCGCCAACTTGCTGCATCAGGATCTGGCATTTTTGGTCTGAAGTTCTATGCACCCTGGATCATGCGTCTGATCAAGCTCCACTCTGCCTTCAACTATCAGCCCTCTGCACGCAACCATATCATCTTTTTGCCGAGGTTGATCATGCTGTTGAAGCCATCTACCCGGAGTCTGCCAAGGAGCCAATTCATCTTCACAACGCAGATCACCAAAGATTCACTCAGCCCATTGAAGGAGTACTGGCTGCCACTCGTGTTTATCCCCTGGCTGGCACTACGCGTGTACCTCACTGTGCCCACACTAAAGCCACTGAAAGCACAATTGCTCAACAGCCTCGGAGGCGATCTCGTGTTCTCAATGACCGAGAGCTTCTCGTTGCCCTTCATCAGAAACAAGATAAGCATCATGACTGGCTGAAGCGTCAAATGCACAGCCTCTTGATGGACGTCAACCGCATTCGCAACCTTGCCACCAAGAATGCCTTAGTCGCCCATGAAACCTGTCGGCGAACATGGAAAGGGCTGACGCTTATGTGTCCTGAAGATGATCTTCAATACGATGGCTTCTCTGAACGATTCAAGTTTGACACAATACTACCCAGAAAGGCTGTACTGCGGCGCACTCCATCTCTTGAAGACTCAGAGTACTCCTCCTCCACAGCAACGGTGAATGACAGAGTGATCGATGATCAAGATGATGCTACTTCGCCACCTCCAACACGTATCAACACTGCACCAAGTTCGTCTACACCGCCAAACCCCGACACTGACCCTGCATCTTCTCCTACTCCTTCTAGGAACGAGTAGAGGCTCTATGTCTTCAAACTTTTTGGTCCTTACTGACAAAAGGGGGAGAAGCATATGAGTTGATAGTCTTCAAGCGGGTCCATATGGGCGGTTGCTTTATATTTTGCCTAGTGTTACAACTCTTGCTCTTGATACATTTTTGTTCTCTGAGTTGTAACACTTAAATTCGATGGTCGTCTGCTACTTATTTGATATTCTGTGGTGCGATGATAACTTCAGCACCTAGTCATTTTGCAGACGTCCATTTTTCATTATGCATGTCATTATCTTCGTTATATCAAATCATGCATGATGAACTGTCTTCATAAGTTGAAGAGGAACTCCACAAGTACAACCTGCCATGTGCATTTGCATTCCAAAAGCAAATTACTTATATGCACATCTTCAGGGGACCCTTTTGCCACTTATGAAGACAATACCTTATCCTATACAATTTCACATATTTTTATCCCCGTTAAAAACTTCAACCAGTTTGTCATCAATCACCAAAAAGGGGGAGATTGTAAGTGCATCTAGTGCCACCCCTAGTTGGTTTTGGAGTATTGACGACAAACCTGGTTGAGGGACTAATGTGATTGTGAGAGTTGCAGGATAACACAGGTAGTAGTCCCTCCTTGATTCGGTTTACCAACCGGAGATGACCCCTAAAAATGTGTGAAGACATTAAAGACAATGGTGGTCTGTGAAGATATTCACATTGGAGACTATGACACGAGAAGACATTGAGCGAAGACTATGGAGCGCAAAGACTTAATTGTTTCATTGTTTCCTTTTTTCTTTGTTGAGTCATAGGAACCACCGCACTGTTAAGTGGGGTCCAAGTGAACAAAGTCAGAGTGACTGAAGTGATGCTCAAACAAAATCCTATGTCTTCGAGTGAAGACAATGAGAGCAAACCTTATCCTGAGTCAGATAAGTCAGCTCTACTTGTAGCCCAAGTCAAGCTGCCGTGTGTGTTTGAAATCTGACCGTTGCGACACGTGTCAGTTCCTTAGTGACCCAGGGTCATTTCGGACAAATCCGGTCGGCTTGCCCAGTGGCTATAAATAGCCCATCCCCTACACCATAAATTGGTGGTTGCTCAGAGTTAGTGCACGGCTTTTGTCATTTGAGAGCAACCCACCTCCGAAGCCTTTGAGAGAGAATCCTTGCGAGGACAAAGCCCAAACCACCCAGAGCCCAAAGAGTGTTTGGCATCACTAAAGTCTTTCTGTCCGCGTGATATGAAGACCTGTTACACTTGAGGACTGTGAATCCTCCAGCCGGATCGCGTTCTGAGCATCCAAGAGCCATTGTGGATTGCCGGTGAACGAAGTCTGTGAAGGTTCGGAAGTATACCTTGAAGACTTACCAGAGTAATTGGGCAAGGACTGTGTGTCCTTAGCTCAAGGGGAATAAGGTTAAGATGAGGTCTTATGAGTTGAATCTCAGCCTCCCTAACCAGACGTACAGTTGTCGCAGCAACTGGAACTGGTCGAACAAATCCATGTCCCTCTGAAGCCACTAGTTCTATCTCTTACTCCTCTTTACTTGGAGTTTGTCTTCGTGAAGTCATTGCCTGCTTGTATTATCTGATTGACTTCACTGTGTGACTATCTGTTCTATTTGGCTTCATACTATCTTCCATCTTGATCTTTACTACCTAGCTGCTACTAGTCTTCATGCTTTCACTTCATTGAATACTTGACTATGGCTTGTCTAGTGTAGTCTACCTTCCGCTGCATTAGAATAGTGTTGGTTATATTATGCATCTTGAAAATTCCATGTTTGAAGACTTTCATAAAATCGCCTATTCACCCCCCCTCTAGTCGATAACTAGCCCTTTCACCATCTAATAAGTCTAGGTTTAGAATTTTTCTTTTCCATAAGATATTTAATAACAAACATGATCGGTGTGAATAGTTACTTTAGAATAAACAATATAAGGTCGAACTTATCACAAGCAAATACAAGCTGCTAAAAATTCTTTTTTAGTAGTAGCATAATTCTCTCCGGCCTTGTCTAGAGTTTTACTAGCATATTGGATAACATTTAATTTCTTATCAACTCTTTGTCCTAGAACAACACCTCTGACATAATCGGCATCACACATAATTTCAAAGGGTAAATTCCAATCAGGTGGCTGAACAATAGGTGCAGAAATCAAGGCTTTCTTAGAAATTTTTGAGAAGTCTTTAATGAACCTCCTATAAAAACCGGCATGACCAAGGAAACTTCTTATACCTTTGGTGTCCTTAGGACACGGCATCTTTTCAATAGCATCAACTTTAGCTTTATCAACTTCAATACCTCTTTTAGAAATTTTATGCCCCAGGATAATACCTTCATTAACCATAAAGTGCACTACAAAAAAAAGACACATCCGTGACATTTTGGGCCGAACAATTTTTTTCTGTCATACTTATGACACTTCTGTGACGATAATTGTGACAAAACCAGGTATCATCATAGATGTGGTGGGCTCCTACTTCTATGAAAAAATCATGACAGAAAATGGGCTTTTCATCCTGGGCAGGCCGGAGACCCAGCTGCATGACATTCTTTGGGCCGTCCATGACGGAAAAAATCGTGGTAGAAGCGAGGGCTAGGAAAATATCGGGTGTTCACGACACGGTGGGTGGTCGGGGCTGAAGCGATGCGCGTTTCTCTCATACACGCAGCGCGCTGCGTGAGTGCGGCGTTGGGCTCTAACTAAACCCGAGCGCGGCGTTAAGCCCTCTTGACCCGGCGATTGCTCGCTGCGAGCTACGCATTCTTCGAACCCGGCGATCGATTGATGGCTGTTAAGCGAACCCGATCGGCGATTCGCCGCTCTGCTACTAGCGAAGCTGATCGATGCTGCCTCTGGATGAACAGTGAGTGTTGTTGGGGGGTTTGGATGAACAGTTCCCGGTGGGGGTGGATGAATAGGACCCCGTGGTGTTGCCTCTGGATGAACAGGACCCCGTGGAGGGCTGGATGAACAGGCCACTCCGTGGAGGGCTGGATAAACAATAGACCATGGATGGCAGGTTGAAGAGTAGCCCGTGGAGGGGTGGTTCAACAGGAGCCCGTGGAGAGGGCTGGTTGAACAGTAGCCAGTGGAGTAGCGCGCGGTGGAGGCTGGATGAACAGGAGCTCGTGAATGAACAGTCGCAGGTGGAGGCTGGAGGAGATCGACGGTGGATGAACAGTAGCCCGTGGAGGCTGGAGGGGGTCGACGGTGGAGATGAACAGTATCCCGTGGAGTCCCATTTTGTGGTACGCCACACCCCTCCTGATGAACAGGACCCCCGTTTCGACCGTAGCGCTGCAACACAAGCCCGTTTCCTTCGTTTTGCGGTACGCCACACCCCTCTCGATCAACAGGACCCCCGTTTTGACCGTAGGAGGTCCATTTCCTCTGTTTTGCGGTATGCCAGACCCCTCCCGATGAACAGGATCCCGTTTCGAACGTGGCCGGTCAAACACAAGGCTGTTTCCTCCGTTCTGTGGTACGCCAGGCCTCGTTTCCATCTGCTGTTTCGTCCAAGCCCTCCCGATGAACATGATGACGCATTCCGTTCTGACCCAGCCGGTTGGCTCCCCATGAACACGACGATGACACTGTTTCTCCGTTTCGACCCAGCCATGTACACGAGCCCTGGCCGTACATATGCGTGAGTAGGCGTTCGAGACCCTGCCCGTATGTACGTACGTGGCCGTATTTTCTTTCTTGCACACTGTCAGCTGTACGCACGTGTACATGCTACGTGCGCGCCTCTACTAAGACATGTGCGCGCCTCTACATGGACCAGTATTTACGTACACGTTCGCGTCCAGAATGACAATGCTACCTACGCTTCGACCAGGTGGGTATCGACTGTCAGGCACTTCCTTGCGTATGAAGATGTAGCTGGTGGGTCCCAGCTGTCAGGGGGGCGAATCATTTTTTTACCCAGAAGCACTTCCTTGCGTGCGAAGATGTCACTGGTAGGTCCCAGCAATTAGGGGGGGAACGTTTTTTCCGCAAAATACGGTTTCCCGTCTGATGGGTCCCCGCTGTCAGGTGTAGGAATAATTATTTTGCGCGTAATAAGGAGGCACTTCCTTGCGCTTGCCATGGACCCAGCTGTCAGCCTCTCCACGTACAGTACTCTTCCGATGGAAGTCGGTCATTGACCACATTGACCACGCCGTGCCGAGAGCACCAAGGTGGTGGACGGCTGCGAGGCCTAGGAAGGGGACGATCGCGGAGCTGGGGAAGACGCGGCGGTGGATGCCTGCGGAGAGGAGTCGAGGTTCACTTGGTTCGGCTGCGGTGTGAGGCTGCCGTCGCCGCAGAATAACAGGGGGTGTGGGTGAGTAGAGGGATGGCCTGGCCAGCGGTGGGAGTAGTAGGGTCGGTGAGGCCTCCGCGGCATCGCATCCGGCCACGGGAGGCAGGAGCATGAGGCACGACCGGCGCTGGTTTGGGTGGCTGGAGCAAGAAGACCAGAGGTTGAAGAAGCACTACGGCCGTTGGATGGACATTGTACGGTCACTGCAGCTAGAATCGTGCATATTGACTAAGTTGACAAAGCCCTCCGTCCCCATCAACTTAGTGGGCCCACAAGTCAGCCTCCCACTATACTGGGTCCCAGCTAGCAGGGGGAGTATTCATTTTTTGTGCGTAATAAGGAGGCACTTCCTCGCGTGCGACGATATAGCTGGTGGGTCCAAGTTGTCAGCGGTGGTAACGTTTTTTTCGCGAAATACAGAGGCCCTTTAAGTGGGTCCCAGATGTTAGGTGGAGGAATCATTATTTTGGGCATAATAAGGAGGCATTTTCGTGCGTGCGGCCGTGGACCCAGCTGTCAGCCTCTCCACGTATAGTCCACTTCAGATGCTTGTCGGTCGTTGACCATGTTGACCAGGCAGCGCCGAGAGCACGAGGCGATGGGCGGCAGCGAGGCCTAGGAAGGAGCGACACGGAGCCAGGGAAGACTCGGCGATTGCTTCCCACGCGAGGGGAGAATCTGCATCTGAGGGTTCTTGGTTAAATCCGCCATCGTCGGAGAATAACAGCAGGTGTGGGTGAGTAGAGGGATGGCTAAGCCAGCTATGGGAGTACAGTGGGGCGGTGAGGCCTGCGCGGCAGCATAGCCGGCCATGGGGAAGAGGGAGCAGGCAGTCCCGCCGGCGCTTGTTTGAGCGACTGGAGCAGGAAGAACAAAGATTGAAGAAGCACGACGGCCGTTGGATGGACATCCAACAGTCAGTGCTTGTGCGTCAACCTTTTTTTAAGGAAAGCCTCAAATCTGTGGAAAACAGCATACAACCCATCTTCCATTATTTCTAATAATTTACAGCCCATTTTCTAATTCTTAAGGTTTTTTTGGAGCCCATATTCTTTTTGTTAGCATTACAGCCCATATTGTGGCCATGGTTAAAAAATTATATGAAATTTTGCATATTTCGGTGCGGTTCGAACTGTTTTTAATCCCGAAATTTCAAGTCACATTCAAACTGATTTTAAAAATAATTGTATATCAATATAAAATCCAACAAATTGTCCACGCATAAAAAACAATGCAATTTAAAATCTCGAAATAAAAAAAAATTGAAACTAATTGCTGGTTTGATGTGTTTTAAAAATGTACAACCCATTTCTGATCACTGATAGGCCATTTTCTCGGCCAGCCGAATGAAGCTCACCTCGTCTTGAAAGATTTGCAGCCCAATAGGCCTGCAAAAGCGACTTACTTGGCAAATCACAAAAAAACTGGGTTGTGGCCGTGGACTCAGCTGTCAGCCTCTCCACGTACAGTACTCTTACGATGGAAGTCGGTCCTTGACCACATTGATCATGTTGCGCCGAGAGCACCAAGGCGGTGGACGACGGTGAGGCGTAGGAAGGGACGACGGGCCGGGAAGATCTTGGCGTGGATGCGCACGCGGAGAGAATCTGAGGTTCACTAGTTCGGCTGTGATGTGAGGCTGCCGTCGCCGCAAAATAACAGGGGGTGTGGGTGAGTGGAGGGAGGGATGGCCTGGCCAGCGGTGGGAGTAGTATGGGGGGCGTTGAGGCCTCCGCGGCAGCACAGCCGACCACGGGAGGCAGGAGCAGGCGGCACGACCGGCGCTGCTTTGGGCAACTGGAGCAAGAAGACCAGAGGTTGAAGAAGCACTATGGCCATTGGAAGGACATCGTACGGTCACTGGAGCTAGAATCGTTCATTATTACTAAGTTGACAAAGCCCTCCGTCCCCGTCAACTTAGTAGGCCCACAAGTCAGCCACACACTATGGTGGGTCCCAGCTAGCAGGGGGTATTCATTTTTTGTGCGTAATAAGGAGGCACTTCCTTGCGTGCGAAGATATAGATGGTGGGTCCGACCTGTCAGCGGTGGAACGTTTTTTTGGCGAAATACAGAGGCACTTCCAGTGGGTCCCAGCTGTCAGGTGGAGGAATCATTATTTTGCGTGTAATAAGGAGGCATTTCCTTGCGTGCTGCCGTGGACCCAGCTGTCAGCCTCTCCACGCACAGTCTACTTCTGATGGTGTCATTCGTTGACCACGTTGACCACTCCGTGCCGAGCGCATCCAACGTGGTGGACGACGGCGAGGCCTAGGAAGGGGACGACGCGGAGCCGGGGAAGACGCGGCAGTGGATGCCCATGCGGAGAGGAGTACGAGGGTTCACTGGTTCGGCTGCGGTGTGAGGCTGCCGTCGCTACAGGGGCTGGCTAGCGGTGGGAGTAGTAGGGGGCGGTGAGGCCTCAACGGCAGCACAGTCGGCTACTGGATGTGAGCAGGTGGTCTCGCCGGCGCTGGTTTGGGCGGCTGGTGCAAGAAGAGCAGCGATTGAAGAAGCAGCAGGACCGTTCGATTCAAATCCAACGCTTACTGCTGCTAGAATCGTTTGTTGACTAAGTTGACAAGCCTTGCGTACGCGTCAACTTAGTAGGCCCACAGGTCAGCCTCCTCACCCGTGCGCCCCAGATGTCAGTGGGAGGAATCATTTTTTTCGCGTAATAAGGAGGCAATTGATTGCGTGCTGCTAGGCCAACGGAGGGAGTAGGGTGGGCCGGGGAAGCCTGCGCGGCATCACAGCGGGCCACAAGAGGAGGGAGCGAGCAGTCCCTTGGCGCTAGTTTAAGCGGCCGGAGCAGGAAGATCAGAGATTGAAGAAGCATGTCAGCCGTTGGATGGACATCCAACAGTCACTGCTGCTAGAATCGTGTGTTGACTGACAAAGCCTTGTGTAAACAAGTCAGCCTTGAAATCTGTGGTGTGTACAACCCATTTGCTATTATTTTTATAATTTTTACTCATTTTCTAATTCATATGGAATTTATTGCAGCCCGTTTTCCATTTTTAGAATTGCTGCCCATTTTCTGGTCAGTACCAAGGTTAAAAAAATTAACTAAATATGTGGAAATTTTGAAAATTCGCAAATTTTTGCTGGGGAACAAAATATTTTTAATCCAAAAATTAGTAGCCATACTAAAGCAAATTTAAAAATAAATTATTACTATTTCATGTTAAATCCAATGAAATACGGGGTATAAGATATCAGTGAAGAACAAAAACAAAAAAGAAACTAATATCCCATTTGCTATAATTTTTTTGGAATTTTCAACCACTTTTGATATTACTTTTAACAGACATTGACCATACTCTTTGGCCAGGCCGGAAAGCATCCCTCCTCGTCTTGAAAGATTTGTAGCCCAGTAAGTCGGAGAAAACAAATAGGCCTAGCTTGGGTATTCTTCAAAAGGAAATACTGGGCTACCTATTTTCGCAAAGAAAAAACTGTTGGGCTGGTCATGTTGTTAGACGGGCCACAGAGACCACACAACCCAGTTTATAACCTGCTCCTCCGAATTACTACTCAAAAAAAAGTTGTGCAATTCTGTCGTTAATTGACTATACGTTGAAAATTTTGTGGGTCCCAGAAATCAGCAGGGTGGATTAGAGTAAAAAAACAAGGGGTTCATCTGAGTAGTAAAAGAGGCGCTTGCTTGTGTTCGGGAGTGGACCTGGTGGGTCCGTACTATCATACTCACAACTATAGTCCTCTCCCGATTCACTATGTTGACAGGGACCAATTCAAATAAAAACTATGTTGACAGGGCCGGACGGCGGCGCCGCGGCGAGCGCACCAAGGCAGAGGATAAAGTGCTGTCGCCAATGTGCTGGGCTGGGTTGGACATTCTTACTGAAAAATAAAAATGGACCGGAACTATTTACGACGTTGACTATGATTTGCATGGGTCCGCTGGTTGTAGGAAGAAAATGCTGGGAGAAAGAAGACTGGTCGCTATCTTTGCCTAAGAATAATATCGACTGAATGTAACGACACTATCATAGGAAATAATATCCTCCTGTTAAATCGTGAATTTAAAGAACTGGTGCATGAGCATTTAGCTTTATTTATTTATTTACTTATTTATGTTTAGGGGACCATCAGCATGTACCTGGGCTGGATTCATGTGAGAGCCTCCCTTCCAGTTAATTATGGCTTCTCTATTGGGCCTTCATCAGTGTGCTGCATGTTATCAACAAGTGGGAAATGTGTTCCGTACGAAAAGTAGTATGCGCTACGTACGGTACGGGGCACTAAAGGATCGAACCGTGCAACGAGTTCCAAAACATTGTGTTTGTCATTATAACAACACATTTATTCAACCAACGAACGAAATATACTACCGATTGTACATTGAAAACAACAGCAGCAGCAACCAGGGCTGGGGGTGCAACAGAAGTAGTACGCAGGCCAGAAGAGTGAAGACGGAGCTCTCCCTTCCAAACCAAACATCAGCCATCATTACAAAAGGGCTACCAAAAAAGAACAAGTGTCTGCATCAAACTAAATAAAGATCCTACTACACCAAGTATGCGCATCTAACTAAGCGGCTCGGTTAGGCGTTACTATTTATTAAGCTGTGGAGATTGGCCGGCGGCTTGAACAAGATGGGTGCTGATGGGGAAACTCCGGCCAAGCAGTCGAAGTCCGATACTTGCGACCCTCTCTCCTACTTTGGGCTGCAGAGCGTGGCGGCACATATCAGGGTGTGGTGCATGTAGAGATGCATGGTACGCAGTGTACACACAGTTTTGCGTGAATAACGAAACCGCGTTGCCATCATGATCCTTGCCGTCGGTTATCTCCTGGTTAATCGAATAATTTAGTCCGACAATCAGAGAGCGTGTAGCAAGGCTACTTACCAACCTCCAGTCAAAAATTCCTGAAGGCCCAGAGAAGCTGGGATCCTTCTCAAAGACCTTGCTGTGACTGTGATTGTATTCCGCGAAACAACACGTCTGGTATGTGCAAACGATCATCAATCATTTGACGTTGTCTGATCGAGCCAAGAACCACCTGCAACTGCCATGCCGCTTTTCTTTGAAAGGTTCTAGGATTAGGAAGGTTAGGGACACTAGGCGGCCTACAACATCATATCAAGTTGGAGTCAAATAACCCTAAAAAAAGTTGGATTCAAATAAAAAGGGCTCTTTATGTAGTCAATCTTAAGAACAACATGTTATGAGCATGAATATTTTTCAGTAAATGTTGACAGTAATATAAGCAAGCCATCATAATATCATAGGAAAGTAACATACTGCTGTAACGGCCGTTTGTAGCGATGACTGGAGTAGGCCAGCAATACGTCCAACCATAGAAGGAGTCGACAGCGTAAATGAAGCCCTTGTGTTCAATGGCGTCAGAGAACCATGGAGGATGTATGATCCTGCGATGGACGTGCAGATTTATCCACTTACCGCAGTGACCTGTCAGATAGGCGAGACCGCGGTTGAAGAACACAATTAGCCTGAAGTCTTTATAATTCACAGATCTTGTGGGCACTTGGCAGATTACAACCTTGAGCAAAACAAACTTGGTATCATGTTGGCTACTGTAAGATTCGGAGTATTCTGGGCCGTGGTGCCAAAGCAGTGGAATGTTAATCGAAGGAAGGGGGATCAATCGCCGGGTGTAGACCTCCACGAGTATCCAGCTGCTGCGACCGTCGACGAGCACCATCCAAGACGTGTTCATGCCGACCCAGTACGTACCGTTAATGTAGTTGAGGGCGAAGGGGATCGAATCACCGTCAAGGGGGTTGATGCTCGCCACCCTACGATCGTTATGCTGCGTGACACGCCATTTCTGAAGATCAGGCGGCATCAGCAAGCAAGGAGCTGGCTTAAAAAGCTTCGCTGAGGGCTTTGAGTAAACGGTACAGCCCCGACGAGCACGCGGCGAGCGGCATGGTATAGAGATTGTCCACATGCGAAACAATGAGCTTGATTACCTCTGTGGGGAGCGAATTCCAGCCACTCTTTCGATGGACGCTGCTCGGTTCTGCTATTGCTAGTGCTTGGATTTCGGACGAGGGGGGAGGCGCCTTAGCGGGGATGGAAGAGCGGACAAAGATGGAGAAGCGAATATGTGCTGCGGGAAGTGGACAGGTGATGTTGACTACAGCATGCCGCTTGACTTACGAGACACATACCAGCAGCGTAGGGTCATATCGAAGTCAGACAACTTGCTTGAGTGATCACAGTACTGGTACTCCCTATAGTACCTACTACTATGCCCTAACTTGCTTGAGTAGACTAGTAGTGGAGTAGGACTCTGCTCTACTACTAGCACCGGAGGAGTAGTATATTCTAATCGAAAATAGTTACAAACTTCAATGCCCGAGCGTGGAACGACTATGAACCGCCATCGGTGCTAACTCCAATCCCCAGCAAACGTTCGCTAGGATACATGGTAGTTGCAAACGCCCGTGACGCAGTTACAGTACGTGTGTAAGGGTGGCGGTTTTGTCAAATACTATGGCTTAAAAACCGGCCACCGTCGGATGGAAATATGACGGTTACGTGGGATTCACCAGGATTGAGCTCGTGTCGAACAATCGCCAGATATCGTTACTAAAAAAAGGTTAAAACACCCGGGGCTATAACTTGCACCGGCTGACCACTAACAATGATACTAACATAGTTGTAAAATGGTCAAAGACCGTGTCTACGTGGTGTTTGTAATTATATGCAAAAAAATTAGCAAGATGCGCATGCATTGCACGGAACATCAAGATGCATTTTTTACAAAACACCTGTTGTGATTGACCCATGTAGGAGTAATTCTATGTGTAAAAACAAAAGATATCTTGAGAATTTTATCGGAAAATGGTATGTCGACCATTTCATCGAAAAAATGATATGTTGAGAAAGATGATAGAGGTGAGGAGGAGTGGGGCGTGGTGGTGACTGGTGGTCGGACTGGGCGGAGGCATGGGGATGGACGGCGCCGACAGCGGCCACCATGCCAGATTGTTCCAGAGACTTCCTTTTGTAATTGCTGAGCAATGAGGTTGTGGGAGATAAGGATGAACGAGGCAAGGCCTTATCTGTAAATGTGGAGAGAGGTGTGGGTATCTTTTGTAAAATTGTCATAGTTTGCTTTCTATCCGTCAGATATAGACCGGACAGTCTATATTATAAGATGGCAGGCACACCATCATTACCAACTCGGTTTTTTCTCTACTCCTACTCCTATAAAAGACTCAGTTGGTGATGATGGTGTGTCTACCATCTGCCATTTCTGACCATTAGATCTGCATCTAACGGCTGTGATGTAAGTTGTGGCCTTTTGCAACAATTCCCACTTCTCTGCTCCAGTTTACACAAAACCCCTTAGTATCTTGAAACCAACCACATTCCTCCCTTACTTCATGAAAACAACCCAAAGAATATATTTGGAGTGAAACATAAGATATTTTTAGTGATATGTATATCAAAAGTAAACTGTTTTCTTTCAAATTTGTGAATATGTATTATTCTACTTTGGATCCGCTGCAACGGATGGGCTCATTGTTATAAAGGTTTATCTCTTGCATTCCGCGCAACCAACACCTAGTGTACTGGTCCAGGCCGGATGCTCGCAGCACGATGACCTGAGTTCGAATTCTGTCCTAAACTTTAGATTTTTATATTTTTTCACTACGGTACTGGAAGTGGAACCCACATAGTACTTAGAATACAAGATTAAGGATGGATTTGTTTCTTTTTAACTTTATGTACGAATCTGTAGCCAGCCTGCAAGTCATGTACACTATACTGACAGTGGAACCCACAAAGTACTTAAATACAAGATTAAGGATGAAATTAACTTTTTATAGAGGGAGAATCATTCACGCAATTAACTCAAATGGATTGGACGTGACTCTATTATTCTCCAACGGCAACCGGCAAATTTCCTCCCGCGGGCCGGAGTAGGTTTCTCGGTTTGCATGCGGGTTTAACGGAGGGGTTTGATGGAGGCGAGGAGGCGTGTTCAGCCGGGGGCGCGGTACTATTCGATTTGGAAACTACAACTAGTATATTATAAAAAACAAAGAAGAGTAGTAGAGATAGAGATAAGAATAGAGACTAGGGAGGAGCACCATCTACTGCTTCATGGGCTACTCCTGCGCTCCATTCGGCGGCCGCAACGTCCCGTACAGCCACTCCCTCTTGCGCTCCATTCGGTGGGCGCTGTTGAAATTTGGGGAGCGCACTCTCGCGACTGCGAGCAGCGACGACTTCACCGACGACGACTTCTTTCCCGACCTTGCCAACCTCTTCCTCAATGACATGGGCGACAACCTCAACGCCAATGGTGCTACTCCCGTTGCGCCGTATGTGTTTCTGTCCTTCCTGTTCGAAATCATGGTAGAATTCATGTTTCTAGTCTGTGTCCTGGATTCGATCTATTCATCTACTATGCTAGTCCGCATGATTAGTTTAATCTCTGTTAGAGACGTCATGATTTATTTTGTGCTTATTCGGACTAAATCTCGTAGTAACTTGCTCATATATTCAACTGGCGGAACGTCCCCTCCAGCCACTCCCGTTTCATGGATGGCCTGGTCGATGCCTCCAAGGAGCCCTTCGTCTACTGCTATGAGTGCCCGATGCCATTTTGGGGCTCGCCGGCGGACATCGTGCATCACCTCACGCAGGCGTGCAGCGATCACTACTGGCCCTTGGTGAAGAACATCAAGTTCGAGACGTGCTACCCGTTCACCGTGCCAGAGTCGCTGGAGGATCACCGCCGCCTGGTAGTCTCGGAGGAGGGCGACAGCGTCTTCCTCTTGATCGTGGGCACCGGCGAGGCCAGCATGAGCCGCCGCCCGCCTCTGCAAGTGTGTGTTAGGGCGGCGCCTGACGCCATTAATCGACACGAGGCCGATGTACGGGTGCGTTCTCACTATTACTACCCCTCGGAGGTACGTGGGCGGCGACACTGGCTATGTCAAGCTGACTTGGACTCTGCCGAGCTGGGACCTTCCCGCCGATGTGGACATGGAAGACGCACGGTATTATTTGACCCCCAACAATGTGAACGGGGACTCCAAGGAGGTTCACTTGGACATCTGCATTACCAAGTTAAATGTTGATCATTAGTCTTCGCTCAATGTAATCCGTTGTCTAAGCATGTAGAGACTTCAATGCATGATCTTGCTCTATTGGAATATCGCGCTTGAATAAAAGTGTATCCATTTATGGTTTAGTGTAGAATCTTCCATGTATGAATTTTTACTACAGTACTGGTGAAAGACTTATGATGAACCATTTCTTACATATCCTCTACCCCTTCCAAGTCATCCTGATTTAATCCCTCCGTCTAGGTGTATAAGGGCATGGTTAATACTTAAATAGTATAGCCAACTGTTGACTATAAGAAAGTGCCATGTCATCTCAGAGCCAACATGTATACCAATGGATACTCAAAACTAATTCTTGAAGATCATTTCTTGCAAAGCACAATAAGAGTTATTTCTTCACAAGTTTTGGATGCAGGTTGAACAGTTGAACGCTTTTGTTTGCAAAAGATAATTTTTTATCTATTTCACCCGGATGTTTGTGAGCTCTAGAGATGAAATAATATCCAAAGAAACCTATCGATACCCGTTACACATGAGATGACCCCCACATCCTTTGTCAAAATAAACAACTCCCCGATCAATGCATTTCACTATTCCGTGCAATGCACGGGCACCTTACTATAGATTAGTACGACCAAAAATTGAACTAACATTATATATACTACGATAAATGATGATGCATGTCACCTAAAATTATATCATTGAAAACTATGTTCAAATACGAATCCAACGATATTGTTTTTGTTGACATGCACTAACATTTTGTTAGTTAAATCTTAAGTCAAATTCAATGGGGGATAAACCAAGACCGATGTAGTACTAGTGTAGAGGGCGGCGCTGCACGGGAGTCTCACCCCGCTCGTGGCACGGCAGTAAAGCCGTCATATCACAAAATACAAACACTCCCAGTAATAAGTGGCCTGGTAAAATAAATGGACAAGCAACCATCACATCCCTCCGTCTTTTTTGCATGTCATCTCTCTGCATTTACTTTCTCCGGTTCATCTCGCACACTCGATCCCTAGCTACTACTCCTAGTATCCCTAGCTACTACTCCTAGGGCCAATTCTTTTGGCGGCTTCCCCAGCTTTTCCCATAAGACTAGTCACGGTGGAGAGTAACATTAAGGTGCCTCACTCATTTATTTGGGCTTCTAAACTACTACTAGTACCTCCGTCCTGGTTTATTCATCACCATTGTAATTTGTGCTAAATTTTGACAAAAGATTTAATTGATAAAATGTTAGTGCATGTGACATGCACTAACATTTCATTAGCTAAATTTATGATCAAAATTTGACACAGATTACAATGGGGACCAATAAACCAGGACGAAGGTAGTAGTTATGGGATTACTAATCTAGAAGCCTAAAAGAATTGGCCCCTGGTACTCCTACTAGTAGTAGTACTCAAGTTGGAATTCCAATTGCACGGCACAACTTGTTAGGCAAAAAATTTGATACAGGGTGTAGGAAGCGGTTTGGGAATTTGCATGACTTCCTGACCAGTGAGATACTCCGTACAAAGTACGACAGAGAAATAACCACAGAGAAGGAAGCTAAAAGTAAACAATCAAACGAGCATTTTTGCATTTGTTTTGCATTGAATCGTTTCACAAGCTTGACTAGTGCTGTTTTTCTACTTTTATAAAAACCGCATCGTAATGTTAAAACATGCATTTGCACGTACATAAGTAATAGTAGTACTCCCTTTGTCTAGGTGTATAAGTCTTCCCTCCTTGGTCATGGTGCACAACCAAAAATGACTTATTGACCTGGACGGAGGGAGTAGCACAGTCTGCAAGCATATATAGAGAGAGACGTGTAGTGCGATAGTATATAGTAAAGTTTGTGCTATATGCACATACTTACAAAATGCGTACGAATACACAGGGTTTCCAAACTTTCCCTTTTACATACTTAACTAAGGATGCTAATAATTCCTGAACGTTTGGGATTTATCATTTGCGTCCCAAAACTAATGAGACCGCCTTACGAAACAAAAATTATACTCCTACTAAAAGCCACGACGCTCGCAGGAGCGCTTGCGGCGCGCCACGAAGTGCCACAGTGCGCGGCTGTTTCCCAGCATGTGTTAACAACGCCTCTTCCTCAGCCTCGCAACTCGCGAGGTGCCGATTGGCGGCTTGCCTGCGGGCGAGCGTGATCTCACCGGTGTGGTGATCCGGTGCCAACAGGTACTCCTCCTCGCTGGAAGCGTGCACCCGGTCTACGTACCGCCAAGGTAGATGAGGCGCTTGGGCCCGACTGCACTCAGGGCTTTGGCACGGGCGTCCTCCACCACCCTCATGGCCCTTGCATGAGCCTTCTGTCAAAGATCCAATTGCCTGACTCTCTCGGACGCGACATAGACCTGCCAGGCAGCTTGCCCCGTGGCGCGCTTCTCTTCCTCGGCCTTCTTCTCCGCCTCTACTTTGGCTTTCTCTGCTGGCGGCAAAGCCTCCCACATGGCAACATCCATTTCTTTCCAATGCTCCTCAAGGCTGGGGGGCTCGGCGGGCGGCGCGGCGTTCTCCTCGTAGCGGGGAGCCGACATGAACTCCGACGCGTGTGCTGGCGAGATTGGGAACGCCGACGCGTCCACCTCGATGCGTCGCGGCGAGGAGTGGAACGCTGACGCGTCCTCCTCGACTAGTGGCGGCGAGGAACGGAACGGCGACGCGTGACCATCCAAGCGGTGCAGCGAGGGGCGCCTAGGGCTTGGGAGGGGCGATGCCATGGTGGTCGACATGAGAGGGAGGGGGAGGAGATAGCGATGAACGTGAGCGTTCTTCCGAATGCCGTGGGAGGCGTAGTATTTATAGCGAGCAATGGCAAACCTCGTAAGATATGGACTGAGCTGCGCGACTTAATGCAGGTCGGTTGCGTCAGCGACATGTGGGCGGACCTGTTGGGCCCATATGTCGATGACCCAATGCACCTGTAGTTAAATGGCAAGCGGCGTCCGGAAGATATGTTGCGTCATTAACGTAACAGCTACGTGGGCATATTTGTTGGAGTAAATTACGGGGGAGGGAAGGGGTGGAAATATTGCTGGTCACAACGGATTGGACGAGCACGGGGGGAGGAGAGTCATGCATGCAGATTTTTTCCACACGGGGTGGAGTGGTGGGACCGCCGGAGGGAGAAGGAGAGTCTGGCAGGCATATTGTTTCCACACATGAAGAGGAAAAGATTTGGAGATGAACGGGCTTAATGCAGGTATGGGGAATGGTGCATAATAAGTCTCATCTTGCATGCCGGGCTAGGTATAGTCTCAAGTCATTAAAAACATACACGCCCCACACATGTTCATATTTCAAGGTGCACTAAATTATTGCATGCGATGATTAAGGCTGGCCATAATGGTGGTATCTTAGTTGGTATCATGCACACGGGAATAGCAAACATGCTGATGTGGCAAAGAATTAAAGAAGAGAGGGGGGTTAGAGTAACTAGTGTTCATGCATGCATTGGTAAACACATTTTTTTGTGAAGAACGACAGCATTAGTTGAGTACTTTTGCAGACTAAAAAACTATTCCACCGCCTCTATCTTGCTAAGAGTAGGTGAAAATTTTGAATCGAGCCCTTAACCAAGATAGGACATGGCACGCACCTGGACGGAGGAACTAGTCTGCATTGTGCATTTAAGTTTTGTCTGAAGTCAATGTACCTCTACTTTGACCAAACTTATAGAAAAATGTATCAACATTCACAATGTCAAATCAATATTTTTATACTCATTATAAAACATAGTTCTCATACTCATTATAGTCAGTATTGTAGATATTGATATTTTTAGTATAAATTTGGTCAAACACTTTGCAAATGGTTGACGGAAGTAAAAAGGACCAGAGGGAGTATCATGCATGCGGAGTAGGCAAAAAATTGCTCATTTATAGCCGGTCAAAGTCTCAAAGGGCGTGACCGCTGAGGGAGGCGAAGGTCGTGGGAGGTGCGACGGTTGACAGAATTAAGTGATGTTACCCATGCGCCGGCATGGCATGCGAACAGGCAGAAGCTATACCGTCAGGCCTACGATATGGGTCTAGTAGACATGACATCTAGTGGGTCCCGCATAGTTCTCGAGAACACTTTGGGGGCTTCCAGCCGTTTATCCACCGGGCAAGCCAGCAACCACACGCCGTTCGCACGCCCTACTCGTCCCCCTCTTCTACTAGTACAGTACCTTACAATAGTTCGCTCCCAGTCGTCCCGTCCTTTCACATTACACCAGTTCAACTTCTCCTAACCCTCCTCCAAAATCCATGGCCTCCCAAATCTCCATGGTCACCGTTGAGTACCAGGTTAGAGCCATCACCGGCAATGAGTTCATCGTCATCTACACACATGGAACCACGATGGTGAAAGCATGCCTTGCTCGCTTCCTACGCATGTTCAACATTTCAATGGATGAGTGGGTCGCTGGGCTAGATGTTGAGTACACCACAGTCCTGCAAAGAGAAAATATTCTAAAGGAGGCAGAGAAGAAGAAGCCCGACGTGATCCAGGTTTGCGTACATAACGTGTGCTTGGTCTACCACATATGCCATGCCAACGTTGAGTGCCAGGATTTTAAGAACTTCCTCAAGGACGAAAGAGTGAAATTCGTTACTGTAGACTTTAGGAACGATAGGGATGTCCTGAGTCGGATAGGCCTCGTTGTAGGCCAGCCCTTCGATCTCCAGAAGGCAATCCTGGTGTCCTCCTCTCAGCCTTCAATGTTGACCCTGGCAGCACCCATGATTGATCCTTCGTACGCTAAACTAATGAAACCTCACCACGAGTTTCATCATGCATGGGAGTCGAAGACATTAGATGAAGATCACATCCTGTACGCAGCAATGGATGCCTACCTTTGTTAAATATCTACAAGGGTTGGATGAAGAAGCAGAACCCAGTGTCCGGTTCAAGAAAAGAAGCGTCGGCGAAGAGGAAGAGGAAGAGGAAGAGGGACTAGGACGAAGTCGAGGACATGGATTCGGACTCCGAGTAGGTGGCAGTGCCGTCGCTCATGCTGCTTCTACTGCAGTGTCAAGCGGACTAGTTGCTTAGTTTATTTTCAAGAGTGTGTTCTGCTGAGGCCCCAGCAGAACTATGTTTATGTTCTTTCTCGTTATTTGAACTCTTTAGTACGTACAGTAGTACTAGTACTATGTCTTACTGCTGTTATTCTTGCAGTTGGTACTACTACTCGTATCTTCGTGTTCCTACCGTACTTAATACGTTCGTACTAGTAGTATAATTTTGGTCAGACGATGTATGAAAGAAGTTCGACGGAGCAAAGGAAGAAGAGGGCAGAGAAGCTACCCCAGTATCTATATTAGGGTGGCAGGGTGCCCATGATCTATCTTATGAGTGTTGGGTTTGGAATGCAGTTTGCCGAAAAAAATGGATCGTGCCCGGGGTTAAACGGATCGCGGGGGTGGGGGGAGCATGGCGGCGGCAGGCGGTTCAGGGGAGGGCGTGGTGGCAGCGATAGGCGGTTAGGCGTTTGGCAGGCTGAGAAGATGAATCGTGCATCAATTTCAAAGGTTGAAGAAGCCCTTCTAGCCATCCTTGTTGCATCAAATGGCTCACAAGAGTCGACTGACCCAAATTTCTCCTTCAAATTGCAGGATCCACGTGGCATTCAAGCTCTCGAAGGTAGATTCCGCGTCCGCACCTGGTTTGTGGGCTCGACGCGTGCGCGACCGACTTCCGCCGCGACAGCCACCAAGCGTGCCTCCTCCGCGCGGGCGGACACGACAATGACACACTAGTTCCTCCTCGCCGGTGTGCTGGAGCACGCGCTCGTCCTCCTCTTTGTACGCTACGTGCATAGACGCGGATCCACCAGCTGATCGCGTGCTTGGCAGCGCGGCGGCATCGCGAGGAGGGACTGCAGACGATGTGAGCGGGCGAGCCTTCGGCTTCATGACACAGGGATGGCGGCGACACGGCGGTGATGGGCGAGAAATTGTTGGCCGGAGCAGGCGGGCACCGGCATGCGCAACAGCGGCAGCAACATATTGATGAGTGCGCGTATGGGAGCTTAGTTTAGTTTTATATAGGGTTGGTCAAACTTAAAAGAAAACCATACTAGTACACGTAAACATTAGACTTTGGCAGCGCTTTTATTAGTTACCGCAGCCACGATACGGAATCCTGTGCAAGCGTGTGAACTGCGGCCGCGCGGTCGATCGAATGGTGCGTCACCGTGTCGCGCTCGAAGGACATCCACCGAACCTTTTTGTGTGTGTGTGAAAACAATCCCTGAATATTACTCAACTTTTTTTTCCTAGAAAAGTTCTTGACGCCACAATATTTCCATATATTTGAATTTAGCTCCAGTTCATGTTTATTTGGATTTGGATGTTTTAGGTGCGCCCTAGTTTTTTTAATACTGATTTTGTGTGTGTGACTGAGAGAGAACGTGTGTATGTGTCCATATGTGTGTTGTGGCGGAAGGGCAATGTGGAGATGGTGTGCGTGTGATAGAGACATAGAGAGGTGTGTGTGTGTGTGTGTATATGAGATAACGGTCTTCTGTTTTACTTGAGTGTGTGTGTGTGTGTGTGTGTGTGAGAGAGAGAGAGAGAGAGAGAGAGAGGAGCATCCCTAACATAACAACCATCTCTCTCGATTCGTTCGTCCCTCGCATGATCGCATGTAACACCATGCATCAACGCACACATTTTGACACCCTCACCCGGCCCCTGCCCTCCTCAAGGCCCGCACATCGCTCTCTATCTCGCACGCACAATCTCTTCGTGAATACCTTGTTTAGCATGTAGCTTTCCGTCACATACACACACATTTCTCTCCTTAGGTTTGTTTTCTCTCAATATCTGACACACACACACACATAGCACACATCACACACACACCCCCTCCCCCGAGAACACAATTCATCCCCATCCAAGGTTATATGGCGACCATTCTCTCTTGTGCTTCTCTGCACCCCAACATGCACAACACCTCAATCTTCAAAGAGGCCATCAAGGAGATCGAAGACGGCGACCACACCGCACTAGAGAATGCGGGGCCATTTGGAAGCAGGATGATGTGACGACGGCTGACTGACTCCTCCCCCCACCCTCTCTCTCTCGCACAAAATTACCAATCCCTCTCTCTCCCGCACAAATTTATCAATCCCTCAATCCACGAGATCCTTCCCCTCTCGTCCATGTTTTTCCAGCTCTCTCATCAAACCTGTTGTCTCTTCTCCTTCCACGTGTACAGAATCCGGATGCATACACATCTCACATATATTACATGTCTCCATCTTTCTCACAGACCTAACTTCTTCCTCTCTCTTTCTCTCTCTATCTCTCTCTCCGTTTCGTTAGGTTTGTCTCCTACTCTCTCGTCCACATACATACAATCTTTCCCGCCCTATCTGCTCTATCTTCGCAAGCTCTCTCTGCGCGTTTCACACATTGGGATATGTTCAAAATGTTGCTTTTATAATGGCTGATGTAGAGTTATTGTTGGTTTTGTTGCATCCCACAAAGTAATAACTATGAATGCATTTTGATTGTCATTTGACTGGGATTATGTGAGTTTGAGCATGTTGTGAAGTACTATAGACCTCGTATACATCTTGGAATTCGACAATGATTGTAACTATTGAATTGTATAGACCATTACATTCGAAGTCAGTAGCCTAATATATTTATTTCACAATTTCAACAAATGATTAATTCACTACGTACTAAGAAAACAAATGTATACACCCTCTGTTTTTATTTAAGTCCGCGTATTAGCATTGGTCAAAGTCAAGTTTTGTAAACTCTCAGAAAGTTTATAACAAAAAATATTAACATATACAATAAAAAATAAATCCCATTAGATTCATTATTGAATGTACTTTCACATCATACATATCTGTTATGGTAAATGTTTATATTTTTCTATAAACTTGGTCAAACTTTAGGAAGTTTGACTTCGGTCAAACCTAATATGCAGAGTTTACTAGTAGTACTCGCTAGTTGCTTAGCCGAATCACCCAACACGCCACACGGGGAGTTCAGTGTCACAAAATTTTGAGGTCGGCGGGAAAATCTCCCGCGACCCTGATTCGAGCAGTGGGAAGTTACCATCATAGCCTTCAGAACAGTCCTACGGATGACGGTTGGTAGGGGGCTTTTTTCGTAACTTCAGGTTCTCCCTACCCAGCCAACCCCACCCCGGCACCCAGAGTAGTACACCTGAATACTCCCAATTTTCTATCCCCACCACAAAATAGACTTCACCACGGCACCGCAGCCTTCGTGCTCCTCCCCTTCTACATCGGGCGCACTCGTCCACCGCAGCAAGATCTGCCTCATCGGCGACCTCATCGCCACATCGAGGCGGTCCACCGTCGTCGTCGTACACGGAGCCTCTTCCCGCACCGTCTTCCACGGTCTCGGATCTGCTTCCGGAAGCCGGCGTAAGCGCGAAGCACCACCGTCGTGGACAATGAACTGACTCCGTTGCCGACCATGACTCACTGAGGCCGCCGCGACCATCGTTCTCCTCCTCGATTGGTAATGTGTGTATTGAATCACTTAGCAGTACATGTGCAGTTCCAATTTTGTTCATACCTACCCTTCAAATTTCCTGGGTGCTATTGTTCCCGTAAAAGTAATTGGTTATAGCCTCCATTGTCCAATAGAATATCAGCTTGTAATTGTGCTTTGCTCCTATATCGCCCTGTGCTTGGGTAGGTTTTTCATCTGCAACCAGTAGTGTGGCAAATGATGGAAAGTTTTTTAGAACTAGCAAGATGCCCATGCGTTGCATGCATCAAGATGCATTTGTATGAGTAGTTTATCTTGTGGGAGAAAAGGATGAACGAGAGAAGTCCTTATTTGCAAATCTGGAGAGGGTTGTGGGTATATTTTTGCAAAATTGCCATTATTTCCTTCCTATCGGTCAGATATAAATTGGACGGCCTATATTGTAGGATGGCAGGCACACCATCATCACCAACTCTGTTTTTTATAAGAAAAAAGTAGAGAAAAATGTAGAGAGTAGAGAAGTAGAGATAAATATTAAATATAAAATAAATATAACAGTAGAGAAGAGAGTAAAGATAGCAGAGACGTCGGGAAAAGATTGCGCGCGCGGGGGGAAAAGCGGCCGGGCATGCGCTGGTTTTGGCGCGCGGCGTCCGACGCGCTTTATAAAATCCAACGCCCTCCCACCGCTCTGTGCCTTGCCACCGCTCTCTCCCCACTCTGTGCCTCGCCACTGCTCTCTCCCCGCTCTTTCTCGCCTCGCAGCCGCCGCGCCACCATGCCGCCACATCGTCGGGAAACTTGGGGATACCGTGGCGTCCGCGCGCTCCCCTCCGGCGGCTTCTCCGCCGAGATCCGGTTCCGCGGGATGCGCCTCGGCCTCGGCAATTTCGACACTGCCAATGAGGCCGCCCACGCGTACGACGAGGCAGCGTGGCACCTCCGGTGGCCTCATACAACATTGAACTTCCCCAACGTGCCAACGCGGGAGCGGGCACAGGAGCTCGCGCCTCTGTCGCGGCTTATCACCGACGAGGATTG
Organism: Aegilops longissima; assembly: GCA_021605205.1. Classification (NCBI taxonomy): domain Eukaryota; kingdom Viridiplantae; phylum Streptophyta; class Magnoliopsida; order Poales; family Poaceae; genus Aegilops; species Aegilops longissima. The sequence continues at coordinate 368,840,368 of CM038678.1, forward strand.
TCGCAACAACCGGAGGCGGGAGCACCGTCTCGGCATCACCGAGATGGATGAGGAAACCATGACATTGTGGCACCAACGCTTCCCGCAGGACATCATAAACGAGTGTGAGTCCTACATGCAAAGGAGGGCGAGGGGGATAAGAGGAGAGTGGAGCGAGCCGCCTATTGTGAGGACAAGCATAGGCGAAAAGCGGACGCTCTATTCAAGATGAGGCTAGGAGCAGCGTCACCCTGGGAATACGACGACGATCGCTATCTTCACGCCTATAGTCAGACGTCAGAGGAGGACATCACCGAGGAGGAGTCGGACGAGGAGGAGTAGTTGAATAATCTATTTTTTATCTATCTATGCTAAGAACTATCATCTACTCTCTAGTCTCTACTCTCTATCTCTACTTCTCGATCTTAGCACTGTAAATGCTTTTTAAAGTGCCGCACGTTGCGATTCCATTGGAGATGCTCTAACATGGCAGACGACTGCTTTAATGTTGCCCACAAGATGTGCGAGTATTGCTAGTAGTATATTTTTCTTGCCATGTTGAGATTTTAAAACCACGAGTGTGAACATGCAGAGGAGCAATGAAGACCAAACACAGGATATTGGGGACATCTTCAAGGAGCGTGGCAAGTTAAAGAGGAGCTGCACCGAACCTGTAAAACAAGCTTTGGTAAGTAACACCCTTTCAATTACTTTGGTTTAGCCTCGTGTTCTTCGATGTGTATATGTTGTAGTTTGTGTTTCTCTTAAGCCTCGTGGTCTTCGATGTGTAATAAGAAGAGACTTAATCGTCCTAATGCTTTCGTTTTTAGCTTGATGTAGGAAGTGGGTGTTCTCACCTTGTAGTCTGTTTTTTTAATTTTTTTCCTTTTGAATTCACTTCTCCCGATTCATTTATCCGCTTCTACTAAATGGATCTGGGTTGCTCGAGTATTGATCTAAAAATAAGTAACTTCATGTCGGGATGCAGTTCTGCGAGGAGGGAAGTATGGTCAACCTCGAGATCATTTTTCCAAAATGAGGCTGGATTACACATAGGGTGTCAGTTCCCTAATGATGCTGGATTAGACACAAGGTGAAAATTTCCAGATGATGCTGGATTACACACAAGCCGGGTGGAGTCATCAGTTGTTCGTGTCCTCGTGGCTCTAGGAAAGGCTGAAAGAAAGTGTGCAGCAGCCCTTGAGAATGTAGCTGAGTTCCTAAAGAAGTGAAAAGAGCAATCAGATGCTCTCTTCACCCATGCCAAAGAAGAGATGGAAGAAGCCGGAAATAAGCTAGCAGAGGCAGAGCAGGCTAGGCTTCTCATGCTATCTAAAACTCTTGTCAATACAAAATTTCCTTCATAGTAGCAAGGTTCAAATGTTTATCCAGTTAGCATGCGTTGTGATGTCCGTGCATCTACTCATGTGGCACAAAATAATTTTTTTCGGGTCATGTAATAACATCAATTACTTTCCAAACAATAACAGATGAAGCATTGGACATGGTATAGTTCGCGCGCAAGCCCGACATTCCAAGTTCAACTTCCACATCAAACTCATGTTCACATATGTCTGCACATTCATACATAATGTGCACAACCATGATTCACTTCAAAGCCAAAAAAATTGAGGAGAGTTATGAATACAGAAAAAACTCTAGTTCCTGCTACCAGTGCAAGCACAACAAGTCAAGACCATGCGTAATTAATTATATTTTGGTCATTTTTTGTGTTCTAAAATGCTGACCGGCTCGCGGAAGGACGTGTTGCCGGCACACGTGTGGATTCAATGAAGGCAGGCGGGGCAGTCCGAAGCCGGTTGCATGTGGCGGGGAGGCGTGTTCAGCCGGGCCTGCAGCGAGTGGGGCCCTCTTGGTCGGCGCGCCAGTTCAATGCCTGCGCTATGAGAGGTCGCGTCCGTATCAGAGCAATCACTCGCTCAAGTCCTTTTTTGTTTGGATATAACAAAATCTCGTTTTCCATTCACATTTTACAAGTAAAATTTATGGACAAACTTTGACCCAAAATACGATGGGGACTAGTAAACCAGAATGGAGGTAGTTGTTTTTTAATCAAAGAAGGGTTTCCCCCTTTCGATTTTCATTACTGAAAACCAACATCTAAATCTAAATCATAGTATTTTCCCTAGAACTACTAGGTTCAAAATCTCGCAACATAAACCCATACAACCATACGCCAAGGAGGTACGTAGTACTATGAATTGCATTTTCGCTCCATACCAGTCGTTCTAAAAACTACTTAGTACTTATAACGGGTCATTGAAAATCGAAGCTCTTAACCCCGCTAAAAAATGATATTTTAAACGTGGCTACTCGATCTGTGGCAACTGGCAAGTCACGGCCTCCAATTCGTTCACCTGTGGTCCCGACCATCAACTCCTACAGATCAAATTATCACGCTAGCTGACTATTCCTACAAAGGTGCGCTCCACCATGTACCCGGTACCCACGAATGCAGCAATCATGCACCTAGGGTTTTAGGGTTTATTTGTTAACGTTGCCTTTACGTAACACTCATGTGTGCGAGACAGCGAGAGACCGACTGCGTGCGTGCGCCTCTTCTCTTTGTATATGTACTCCGCCGTTTGTCTGGTGTCCAAAAAAATATAATAACTACTAGCAATGTGTCAACGCGTTGCCACACGATTATAGTAGATTAATACATATTTACCGATTTGATAGAAAAAAAGTCTAGTTTTGAAATACATATATCACTAAAAATATGTTTTGTTTCACTGAAAATATATTCCTTAGGCGGTTTTGATGAGATAAGGGAGGAATGTTGTTGGTTTCAAGACTCGAGAAGTGGTATATGTCTAATTTCTACTCTTACTAGCAAGATGCCCGTGCGCTGCATGGAACATCAAGGTCTTGTGGGAGAAAAGGATGAATGGGGGAAGGCCTTATCTGCAAATGTGGAGTGGAGTGCTGGTAAATTGCGATAGTTGCCTTCCTATCCGTCAGATATAAATTGGACGGCCTATATTGCAGGATGGCAGGCCACCATCATCACCAACTCTGTTTTTTATCCCTACTCTTATAAAAAGCATAGTCGGTGATGATCGGGTGCCTGCCATCCTGCAATATAGGCCGTCCGATCTATATCTGATGGATAGGAAGGAAACTATGGCAATTTTGCAAAAAGATACCCACACCCCTCTTCACACTTGCAAATAAGGCCTTCTCTTGTTCATCCTTTTCTCCCACAAGATAAACTACTCATACAAATGCATCTTGATGTTCCGTGCAACGCATGGGCATCTTGCTAGTTGTTGCAAAAAGCCCATGTGTGAGAGAGAGGAGAGAGAAGGAGGGGAGTGCATGTGTGACAAAGACACAAAGAGTGTGTGCGAGAGGTATCACTTAAAATGAGGCGATAGTGTGTGTGTGCACGATCGAGAGGGCGTGTCTCAAGAAGGGAAGAAAATCCTACATAGATACATGGAGCGGGAGAGAGACATGTATGCGATAGTGGAAGCACGAGTGTGCGGGTGTATAAACCTGTCTAGAGGCTATTCGATCAATGTTTGTGAGAGAAATACGAGTCAGGGGTGCGAAAGCGAGAGTTGTGTGTGTGTGAGAGAGTTAGACGTTAGTCGGGAAGGGGAGTGGAAGCAAGAGTTGTGTGTGTGTGTGTGTGTGTGAGAGAGAGAGAGAGAGAGAGAGACGGGGGTTTGTTTGATCGATAAACAAATGAATTATGCCAGTCTCGGATGGAGACGAAAAGGAGACCGCAACAAATGTTGTGTCTACAGGAGAGAGAGAGAGAGTAATTTTAGTGGTATGATTCATATCTAGAGACATATAGGGTGTGTGAGAGAATCCCATAGAGATAAAGACAAACTGAAAGACGAGTGGAGACTGTGTGTGTGGCGGTGAAAAAGAAATCTTAGGTACCTAGTGATACGAGAGAATGGTAGAGACGTGAGAGATAATGAAAACCATGTAATGTATAATGATAGGGAGAGTGTGACACTTCTGAAGGGAGACATCGAGAGACCATGTTTGCAAGGATAGGAGAAACATGAAGTGAGCGTGCGGGTGAGCTGGAGAAAAGAGAGTGATATCTACATGAAGGAGCATGCATGCGAGAGATATGGGCATGAACTGAGTGAACATAAAAGGGATTCAAATATTTGAATTCGAGACGATGATACATGTAATCCATACTCGAACTAAAATTGATCTATCAAACATGCATACTCATATGAATTCACGCGCATCTATGTTATTTAATATGTAGATATTACTGATCCATACATTTTAGTAGAACATAATTTGGTTTAAGTTTTTGAATTCAACCTTATGATTTTGACATCATTGTATTGGTAAATCATATTATACATATAAAGGAGTAGAATTCTTTGTTGTGCTTTTGAAAGTATATATAAAAAATGATGTATATAGAATTTTATTCCAATCGAAAATGGATCCCCAAAAAAAATAGAATACATACGGGATTCGAATTGAGTTGGCACGATAAACGTGCACTCTGCATAATTTGAATGAAGCGGGGAAAGTCGCAGTAACCGCTCGAAACCAAAATCTGCGAGATGGAAATTACTACTGCCTATCCCTGCCACGCAAAGCCTATCTGCTCGATTTCTATAGGTTTCGATAGGGGTAGGTTTGTAATTTCACTCAAACGTGACATAAATGCATCTCACCCGGATTCATACACGGTGGGCGCCAAAACACAGTGTGTCCTCGGCCGAAATCGACTCCCTCCCCGATTCATAAACGGTGGGCGCCAAAAACAAACTCTCGTCGGCAAATATTCGGTGTATGCGAGATTACCTCCTATCCCCAACCGACTAATATTGCTATGATGTAGGAAATTTGAAACAGGGGCTAAGTTTGTAAATTTCCTCGCATTTGAGACAAGCACGCCCTGAAGACATGGTTCCCCCTTCCGCTCCACCTCCATTTCCCCATTCGTACTCCGTGGGCGCCAAAACACCCTCTCCACCCCAGCCTCCTCCGTCCGCCAACCCATCCACCGCCGTCCTCCTCCACCATGCCGGAGCTGGTACCCCGACGCCGCCGTGCATGACAAGAGATCGACCTCTCTCATCCACGGCTTCGGACCGGGATCCATGCATCCCGTCCTCTCGCTTCATCCCCGGCGTCGTCCACCTTGTCGGCGCCGCTCCTATGACCGTCTCGTCCACCACGCCCCGCCGCCACCGTCTACCCTCCTAGATCTGCTTCCACTCCGCCTACAGCCATCGCTACCGCAGCACCGTCAAATTCTCAGCAGATGCATACACGGCGCCGCACCAGATGTTGCACTCTTTCGTATATGCTCAACTTATTTATCGCAGCAAGAAAATAGATTGCCACATCTTTACTCTGATTTCTTGTCCATCACTTACTTGCTAGTTGAAAGCAAACATTGGTTGCGAAGTTGCCTTTGTCTGGTTTGCACCTTCAGATCCACCATGGCACACTCAACACTATACTCCCAATGCTTATGGTTTTCCCCTTTTATATTCCACACTAGTTAAACCACAGTAGACTAAATTTCATAATTGGGTCATCGATTTTTGAGCTCACGGAGTTCGCGGTGCAAGCGAAGGGCTCGGGTGGGGATGGTGGTTGTGGGGGGGGGGGGGCGGTTGTGGGGCCTCACCGGACGAAGAAAACTCGACGCGGGTGGGGGCGGGGGTGGGGGTGGGGTGGCGAAGGAACACAGGCGGTGGGGGCCGGTGGTCCGGCCGGCGGCCCTGCGGTGTTCTGTATGGGAAGAATCAGAGACAAGGAAGAAGAAGGGTTAGGAGACATAGGATCTTCATCCAACCACCTGAAATGGTCGACTGACCCAAATGACAAAAGTCACGCGACTTGCATGCATACATGCCTTTATATTCATTACCATCATCGCACCTTAGCTTGCGCCCAGAATCCATCAAGCTAAACAACGTGCCACTCATAATTCGAAACTTGTTGCTCAAGTACGAATCTGATATGATGCTGATATTACTAAAACAGATAACATTTAATTGGTCAGCTTATGTTCCTACTTTACTTTCAAAAAATCACGTGCACCACATATGGAGAGACAGTAGGGATTTGCTTTCTTAATGCGCTCTGGTTCATCATGCGTGGGCATTGCGCAACGAACATTTTATTATCCAAAATCTGCTTGCTCTTCTTTAGCATGTTCCTCTTCCGTTCTTCTTTAATAAGTACTCTCTCCATTCCTAAATACAAGTCTTTGTATAGATTCCACCATGGACTACATATGGAGCAAAATGAGTGAATCTACACTCTAAAATGTATCTGGATACATCTGTATGTGATCCATAGTGGAAATCTCTACCAAGACTTATATTTTGGAACGGAGGGAGTGTGATAGTAGTACAGTATGTTCCTTGTAGTGAAGATGAGCAGGGACATTTGCAGTGTAGAGGTCTATACGGTCGGTTGTGATGGACACTTTGAACTCTTCAGGCCTCTTTGATTCGTAGGATTTTGTAAACATGGGAATAGGATTTGTAGTGGCGTGCCCACTTGAATCCTATAAGAATAGCAAGGAAATGCGGGGAGCTGTGTTGCCTTTGAGAGTTACACTAATATTAACAGTACCGCACCTTCAGTTGAAGAGAGCTGGTATCGGAAGCCTTTCTAGCCGTACCGGCAATACTAGCACATATATTCCAACAAGTTCCACTTTGCTGATTTTACTCTGATGCTTATGATTTTCCGTTATATCTACACTATGATCTGTGTAGCTGCTTTGTGTCGCACTAGCAGCAGTCCACTCTTGAAGCTAAACACCGCAATGACTTACAAAATTGGCACCAAGGCATTGAGTGCCATTCTAGATGCAATGAAACTCATACGCTCCCCACATGCTGATTCTTGTTCATAATAAGATCCTAATGACTTGTAACCTCGAGGAGTCAAAGGCAGATGGCCTGCCTGTTCACCCATCAAGGTGCCTGTTCTAATTTTAGCTAGGTTTAATTGATTGTGCGTATCTTTCATATGTTGTCTTGCATTTCTTCTACTTTGTTGCACCGCCATCTACTTAGTTTGCTCATCATATATGTCGAGATGCCATGCCCATCTATTATCAATACATATTCCATCTGTCATCATACCATGTTTTTTCACTCAAATGTTGTTCTTGTGCATCAGACATCAAAAAGGAAGAGGGTGATTGCCGAACCTGAAGGAGCACCAGCATAGTCCTTGAAAAACATGGTGGTGCCGGAGAAATCAGAAAGCACCCCACTTATATTGGTTGTACAACCAGTGACACAGAATGTAGGACCGACTCCAGCAGACTGTACCCATACTTCACTGGCCACACCACTAGCCCCACCACCCAGGACCTGCACTCGAGCAAAAGGTATACCGATTTCAGTTGCCATAGCACCAGCCGTACCACAGAAAAATCCCACTCCAGAAAAATTACAGCAAGTCCACCGGCCGAAGACCTATCCCAACTGCAGAGACAGCCAATTCCTGCAGACTGGAACCCCATTCCAGTAATTCCCAGTTTAAAAGACAATGCTTTCAATGTTGTTAGGGACTACGTGCATATATTACCATCATGGGAAGATTATAGTGAAGACAAACACCATTTTCACATCTTCCTGTCCAACTTACGTGTAAGTACTATTATTCATGGTTATTATTTTCCTATTTTCTTGTTATTGAACACATCAATGATTTACATTACATTGTTGTAAGTGGGCGAGGGTCAATCTGGATAGTCATGATGGGCAAAGCTTGCTTGTGCTTTTCAAGGAAGCATTGCAGCAGTATCGGTGTTACCTGAGAAAATCACACTTTGATGGCAAGTCTATAAACGAATTTCCGGTGAAGTCGCATGTGCTAAATTTAGAAGACATTGAATGGAAAAACCTTGTTATGCATCGCCTCGTTCGGGATGAGGTCTCGTCTATGAAATCACATGACAATTTGAACTTCTACTTTTCCTCATGTGCCTTACAGATCTTTTTTGCAGGAAATCTGCTCGAAGAAGAATTCCGGTTTGAAAAGAAGACAGGATATCACAAATATGCTGCCCGCTACTTTGCTCTTGTTAGTACCTGTTGTCCTGTATCACTGTACTTGCATACATACCTTGTTCATTATGTGACACCAGTATGCATGATAGCTTGCTTATCAATTGTTCGCTCCAAATTATCTGATCTGTATAAATGGTTACATTAGTGTAGAATATATCCAATGTCAATGAATTTTTTTAGCTATGCATTGTTCTTGTAAGTACTTGTCCTTTATCAGTGTACTTATATTGATAGGTAGTTGTTCATGTACCATCACTCTGCAGCTTATTTTCCTTTGCCCTCCATTTTCTACACATCAGATCTATATTTACTCTTACCATAAGGTTGGATAACATCGATGGTACGGAAGAAGTTTAGCTGTGTATTGCTCTTGGCTGTACCTTTTGCCTGTATCGCTGTACTTACATTTATAGCGACTTGGTTATGTAGCATCACTCTTCATCTTATCTTAAATATTCTCCATTTTTTCTTATATTATCACATCTATATTTACTCTTAACAAAATGTAGAATAAAGGCAATGTTTATGAAGAAGATTATGTGGTAAACTTCTTGAATTGCCCCCCATCAGCTGTAACATCCCAAAATTCTAAAATTTGGAATGTTATATTAAATAAATAATTGGGATTGTTTGTTTGATTTTTGTGTGATTGATTGTGTGAAACTGGGTGGAAATTGAAACTTTTTGAAAGTTGAATGAGAGGGAATAAAAGGACTTTCCCAAAAAATCATCTTGCGTTTTGATCTCCATGAATTCAAATTCATTTCATCACTGTCGGATTTCGGGTTCCGGCCGACCCTCTAGGTTCGAACACTGGGGTGCGCGCGGAGATCTCGCCCTCTACCTACCTGCACCTCCCCGCCTCGCTAGGATCTAGGCTATGAAAAGAACAACACAAGAGACACAGGGTTTATACTAGTTCGGGCCACCATTGTGGTGTAATACCCTACTCTAGTTTGTGGTGTGGTGGATTGCCTCTTGGGCTGATGATGAACAACACAAGGAAGAACAGCCTCGCGAGGGTCTGTTCTTGGCTGGTGCGATGAACTGCTAGGGGAGTTCCGTCTCTCTCTCTCTCCGAATGCCAGCTGCCTCTACCCTGTGGGTGGCTAGTCCTATTTATAGGCAAGGCCACAGGCCTCTTCCCAAATATCGGCGGGAAGGGCGCCAACAATTAGCCATTTGAAGGGAACATCTAGTACACTTATCTTGACTAAAGTTGGTCCTCGCCTGTCAAAGGCTCTGGTGGTGATCCCGGCTTGGGCTCCACGATGACTCCCTTCCTGCCGTTGCGACGGTCTTGGTCTTGTTGCACCGAAACGGATGCCTTTGCTTGATACTCTTGCTTGCGCTTGCTCCCTTTGCACCAAAGAGTAAAGGAGGACAACTGCAGAGTTGGCGCCCTGGCGCCCTTAGTCGTCATGGCTTGCATCATGGGCACCTCGTGAGGTACCCGCCTTGATCTCTCTGCCTCCTCGTGAGCCAGTGACGAGGCCGTGCTCGAGGAAGCTCCTCGTCGTCCGCCGCATGCAGGCTGGCCCCTCGCGAGGGTCTTGATCTTGTCTTGATGAAGATGGGCGTCTTGGGCACACCTTGAGCCATGCCGCAGGCGCAGCGAGCAAGTCTAGGGACCCCGTTCCCGAACGCCGACAGTAGCCCGGGCCCAAAGCGCGCCGGACTTGGCTGAGCAGAGAGGCGAAGGGCAAAGGCGGCGCCCTTGAGCCCCTAACAGCTCTGACCTTAGGCGCCAGCGTGGCGGTTGGTTGGACGTGGGCGCCTTAGCAACTACGCGAATCGACAAAAGAGCGGCGTCTGCCTAGGCTTTGCTTCCCTTGCTTCCTCCGGTCATTGCTCAGATCCCCTTTCTTGCGCCTTTCCTTCCTACCTCTGAAATCTCCAGATCTACTCCGACCGCGTGCCCTAGCAAGACATGGCGCCTCGCCAGACCCCGGCCGGAGCTTGGTACTCAGCCGCCTTGGACTCACCGAATGTGTCAGAGGAGGGCCTTGCCCGGGTGCGCCGGATGTTGGCGGTGCAAGGCATCGTTGGGGCAGAGGTGTTCAAGGCTGGCTCCGCCCTTTCCGAGGGCCAAGGAAGCACCTTCTATCTGCTCTTCGTGAGCGCCATTGCTGCCGGTCTGGTGCCTCCCTTTTCTGAGTTCTTCTTCTCTCTCCTCCGCCACTACAAACTGCAAGCTCTGCACACCTCCACCCCAACTCTGTTCTTCTTCTGGCGATCTATGCCTACTATTGTGAGGCTCACGTCGGGGTGCAGCCCTCAGTGGCGTTGTTGCGCCACTACTTCTCCCTCCGGACCTCTCGCGGTTCCATCTCCGCGTGCGCGAGCTTTGTCGCGTATGGCAGCTCCAACGCCATCTCAAAGCCAAGGAAGAGGATTGAGGGCTTCAGGAGCAAGTGGGTCATGGTAGATGCTGGGCGCATCCACCCTCGGCTGATTCTGCCCACGGAGCAGCCCACGCCCATCGACGCTTGGTCTCGCGCGGAACTCGTGGATCCCCGCGCGAAGCCAGTGCTGGAGAAGATGGACGCGGATCTGCGGCCGAGCAACATGGCGGCGGCGAAGCTGACTGGTGCGTCGCTCCTGAGGGAGTTCCTGAAGCATTAGGTGGCCCCGCTTCGTCAGTACTCGCTTCCGCTGTGGAGGCCCCGCCCAAGCCTCGCAATCTTGGTCGACGAAGATCTGGCCGCGGTCCTCAAATCCTTGGTCGGGGGAGACGTGGCGAGGCTGGAGGGAGCTCATGTGCCCTTGTTCCTTAGAGATGATTGGGAGCAGGCGGTGGAATCCATGCCCGTCTTCAATGGGGATGGGCCCGTGCCCGTGATGGTTCCCGAGGACCCGGCGGCCCTGGCGACGGTGAACGTGTCCTCCGGCGACTCCAGCGAAGAGGAGGAAGAAGAGAAGCGAGAAGCGGGACCTGAATCCGAGGCGACTGACGTGGAGTCGAGAGCGCCCCTCCCCCGGCACAGGTCCCGTGCTCTCCGCCTCTTGCCGAGCGATGACGATGAGGAGGGCGACGAGCGGGGCGGCGAGAGCTTGCCCCCGATCCCGAAAAAGGATAGGACTGGGCTAGTCCCCCGCGAGTCTGCCCCGGCTCCGAGGTGATCCGCCGACGTGCCTCCTGCTCCCGGGCCTCTTGAGGCTGATCCCTGTAGCCGGCTCTCGGGCTTCAAGTATGGCCGGAGGTTGCTCGAGCTCGTGAGCGATGACAAGTAAGTGCTTGATTCTTGTGTTATTCCTTGCTTTGTCGCTGAGGCTTGATATTTGTATCTCTTGGCTAGGCTGGCGCCTGCGGCGAAGAAGCTCAAGGGAGCTCCTGAGGCTCCGTCTGGGGCAGCGCCTCTGCCCGCGAAGGAAGGTGACGACAAGACACGGGCCTCTCCTGCCCGGTCATCCTCGCGAGGCCTGGTGGAGCTGGCTGGGGCGATCTCAGTCCCCATGGCCCAAGCGACTCCTGAGGTGTCATTGCCTTATGCCACCGCCATAGCTGTTGGGGCGCAGCAGGTCCCGCCTCAGGATACTGTGGTTACGCTGCCATCCTCTCCTCCTACTTCACCAACTGCTGTCTCTCCAACTCCTCCCACTGTCCTGGATTGTGCTGTTGCTGAATTGGACCGGCTGCGGCAAGATCTTCTGGGCGCCGACCCTCGCTTGGTGGCCGGGCGCTTGGAGCTGGCCTCTGGCTGGATTCGCTCTAACGCTTCGATTCGAGCGGTGCTGGTTCAGGCCTCGACGGCTTGCGACGAGGAGAAGCAGGCCGCCCTTGGGGCGAAGGCTGCTCGCGACGCCGCCTTGGGGGAGGTGGCCGATGTCCGAGGTTGCTGCAAGGTGCGGGAGAGCGAGCTGCAGGGCCTGCGGGACTAGCTTGCCAAGGAGGCCCGCATTCGCCAAGAGAAGGAGGACGACATGAAGGCTCGCGAGGCGGCCGTCAAGGACCGGGACGCCAAGCTTAACAGGTGCCGTGACCGCCTGGGTGCGCTGGAGCAGGAGTTGGAGGCGAAGAAGGTCGAGCTGGACGGCAAGGCGCGGGTTCTTGCCGAGGACCGCGAGGCCTTCACGGAGATGGAGGTGAAGGCTCGCACCTTCTTGAGGGCGCTTCTTACGGCAGGCGCTGGAAAGCCTGGCTGGCGGCGCCAAGGACGGCCCCCAAGCTGCTTCCCTTCCTGATCCGCGCTCTTGAAGATGTCACCCTTGGCCTTGGCCCTACGGCTGAGGCCGAGGCGCGTGTCTTGTCTTCTGCAGCGCTGACGCGGGTCCTTACCCACGTCTACCTTCGCGATCCCGACATCGACCTCGACAGCCTGCTGGAGCCAGCGAGCAGCGAGCTTGCCGCTGCCGCTGCTGAGGCCGTGAAGGGTCGAGCGGAGGCTCTGCTGTCGAAGTTCTGGGCCTTCAGCACCAAGCCGAAGCGAGGCGCTGCCGGTCCTGGGGCTTCACGAGGCGAACCGCTCCGCGCAGCTCCGCCGCCAACAAGTGACTCCGTTGTGGCTCCTGTTCTGCTTCCTGCAACATGCATCATGCCTCGGGGAGGCATTTAAACTTGCGTTTGGTGTTGTGATAACAGTTATGGACTGTAATGTTTGCTTTTAAATTCCTTGAGGTTTGCGCGTTTCCTTCCTACTTGCTTATGTTCTACGCCGGTAGAGCCCGGCCCCGCGCATACCTCAGCCACCGTTAGCCCCGACCGGAAACCAGGACGGGACCAAGGAGTGAGGGGCTACATGACAAGTTAGGCTCCTGAGTCGCGATGCTCAGGAGTCCCCCTTGGCGCACGAACAACAAGTAGGGAGGTGAGATGTGTGGGTGAATCTACCATTCTACGTCTGCAGAGCCCAGCCCCGCGCATACCTCAACCGCCATTAGCCTTTTGGAACTAAGGAGTGAGGGGCTACGTGACCAGTTAGGCTCCTGAGTCGCGATGCTCAGGAGTCCCCCTTGACGCTCAAACGGCCTTCGTACCTTGGCTCCGCTCGGGGAGAGACGTGCGACGAACCAGGCCCGAGGGGCCTGGCTGGGTGGCGTGCGTCTGGGCGTGACCCAGGCGTAGCCCCCGTGCCCAGCCCCCTCGCGTGGCACTCCCGAGGGGAGGCGTTGCGATGAGGCCAGACACTGAGCTCTGGGCTCCCTGAGGTTGATGCGGCCGGGGGCCACCCTCAGTTGTTTATCACTAGCGCGGAGCATAGCGCTTCCGTATGTGTACGGGCATAGCCACTCCTCGGCAGTGTCGTCAGCCAGCGCGGAGCATGGTGCTTCCACTGGTGCGTGGGAGGGGGCTCCCCTCCGGGAGGAGCCCCCGAGGCGTGTACAGCCCCACCCTGACACGTGGCTGGCACGGTAGGGCCTGACGAGGTGTATCTGGGCACTCGTGAGCCAGCACGGGACTCACGGGGCCCTACCTCAAGGCGGGTTGGCCTCGCACTGGGCCTTAACTTGTGATGTGTTCCTGCAGATTTGGTTAGATGCCGACGCTCTACGTCCTCGGGTCCCGGCCCTCGAGCTGGTCTCAGCCGTCGCTGGTATGCCAGGTCACGATGCCGTGGACAAGGCTAGAGGGTGAGGGCTGGAGAGTCAGTAGGAGCCCTGAGTCGCGATGCTCAGGTACCCCCCCTTTAACGTGCAAGCGACAGACATGAAGGAAGAAGGAGTGCCGTGGACAGGCATCAAATAACAATCATGATGGGTCGAACGCATGACCCGAAATAAACACAAGAGGGGTACATGCCGCTGGGTCTTGCCCGAGCGACTTGGGGATGATGCAGCCCGAGGGGCGCCCCCAACAAGGTAAGCTAGGAACATGAAGTAAAAGGGGATACACGCCGCAGGGACGGACCCACGTGGCCTGGGAATAATGCAGCCCCAGGGGGCACTCCCAGCCGGAAATGAAACTTGAAGGATGTCACCTGATAACGTTGAGGACGAAGGGATGTTGAGGTAGCGGACGTCGTGGGCTGCGGAAGCCCGTCCTTCACGAGCCCCCAAGCCCAGGAGCCTCGGGAGGCTCCGGGGGCGATGGTGGCTCCTCGCGGACCATCTCCATCTCCGCCAGGACTGCGGAACGCCTGGCCTCTCGAGCCTCCAGGATGCTCCTCATGATGCGCTGGTACGTCGCATCCACGTTCCGCAGGCCGTAGGGCATGCGAACGTAGCTGTGGGGCGGACCTTGGCGCCCAGCGTGAGGGCGAGAGGGCTCTGAGGCGGCTCGGTTGAGCCATGGGATGTCGATGCAGACGCGCAGCCCACCATCCTCGCCTGGATGGGGAGCTACGGCGGGTAAGCGGCGGCTGCCGCTCATGACTCTTGACTCCTGCAACTCCTGCATGATCTGACTGACGAACTCCTGAGGGTTTGTCCCTCCTTGCCTTGTTCCTTCCTGAGGGAAACAAGCACGCCTCTAAGCGGTGCCCAAGCGCCTCCCTCGTGACCTTAGCAAGGTCGGTGGCCCTCCAGGAGAGAACCCCCGAGCCTTGCTTGAGGAGGGCGCCGGGCGCGTCTTCCTATGCAACAGAAGAAGGTGCCCCCTGAACAGGCGCGGACCCTGAGGGGCCTGCCTCTTGAGGGGTCGGGCCTGGCGATGTCTTCTTCTTCTTGGGAGCAGTCTCAGGGAGCCTCACGCTCCTGCGATCTAGGTCTTCAAGTGATGCGGCTTGAAAGGCTCGCTCCAGGGAGCACACTGCATCTCTCTCTTCACAAGGCACCGTGATGACTCCGCCGCTTCCTGGCATCTTGAGGACGTTGTAGCCATGATGAGTCACGGCGATGAACTTGGCCAGAGCTGGGTACCCGAGGATGGCATTGTATGGCAGGCGAATGTGGGCGACATCGAAGTCGATGAGCTCGGTCTTGATAGTTGTCGCGCCCGAAGGTGACAGAAGCGGACCTGCCCGATCGGGCTGTGGAGCCATCGGTGACTCGGAGAAAAGCTTGGTTGGCTGAAGCTGATTGTAAAAGGCAGAGATTGTTGAATGTCTCTACGGACAGGACGTTGAGCCCTGCTCCGCCGTCGATCACGGTCCTGGTGACTTGTACGTTGCTGATGATTAGGGAACAAAGCATCGGGAGGACTCCGGCTGTGGCCGCACACTTGAGCTGATCCGCTGAGCTGGACGTGATGGCACACACTGACCACCTGAGAGGGCGCGTGGCTTCGAGCTTGGGGAGGACTGCATTCACTTCGCGGGCGAACTGCTTAAATGTGCGTTGGGAGGCTGGGGCTTGAGCTCCGCCCAAGATGCAAGCCATCGCGCGCGGCTCCTGGAAGCCCCATCCCCCTCGTCCTGATGATGGTCCTCATTTCTCCTTGGTTGTGGCGGCAGAGGAGGGAGGCCTACGTTTCCTTGCGGGCGATCCTCGCGAGGTTGATCCCTCCAGTCTCCCTCGCGAGGCTGATCCTGCCAGCGATCCTCGCGAGGTCGGTCGCGCTACCCTTGGCGAGGGCCACGGTCTTCCCAGCGTCCTGTGTTCCTTCCTCCTCCTCGGTCGTAGCCTCGATCGTTGCGGTCAGGGCGTCGGCCGATCCTCCCTTCTCGCACGGCTCGGAGCTCTTGACATTCGTTGGTGTTGTGGGTGTGGAGGTCATGGTACACACAGTACCGGCTGCCCTTGGAAGGCTCGAGCTGATCTCTGCCCCACTTGGTGTCTGGTTCTGCCGCGAGCACGGCAGCCCCCTTGCGCTTCACGTCCTTGGCCTTGGATTTCTTCTCTTCTGGGTCTACGGCTGGCAGCTCGAGGAGGGAAAGGCGCCCTTCCTCAGCCCTGGTGCACTTGGTCGCCAAGTTGAACAGCTCCAAGGAAGTGCACATATCTTCATGCATCATGACTCCTCCTTCATCTTGGCGTCCGCACACCGTCGGAGAAAGGCAGAGATGATGGCCTCCTCAGTCACCTTGGGAATCTTGAGGCGTGCGTTGTTGAAGTGCTGGATGTACTTCTGTAGGGTCTCCCCTGGTTGTTGCTTGATGCGGCGCATGTCGCTCACGGCAGGAGGCCAGTCGCGAGTACCTTGGAAGTTGGTGATGAAGCGGGTGCGCATCTCGTCCCAGGAGGAGATCGTGCAGAGAGAGTTCAGGAGCAGTGCGGGCTCCGTCCTTGAGTGCCATGGGAAACCAGTTCGCCATGACCTTCTCGTCCCCGTTGGCGGCTTCGATGCCCAGCTCATAGAGCTGGAGGAACTCCGCAGGGTCGGCCGTGATGTCATAGCGAGGAGGCAGGTCTGGCTTGAACTTGCACAGCCCTTGACTGCGCCTTTCGGTGGTGAAGGCGTGGCAGCCTGCTGTGGCCATGGGAGGCCTCTGGTGACAAAGAGCCTGGTCTTGCGGGTCCCCATGCGCTGCAGCTAGGAGCAGCGCGGGGTCTTGGCGTGCTGGAGCAGGAGCATGGCCGTGACGAGCCGGTGCAGGGAGCACACGGGCAGCTTCTTGGGGGTGAGGAACCTCTTGGCAGCTCTGCTCTTTGCTGTTGGCGCCCAGACGGAGCGGGTTCCGCCCGAACCCGCGCATTTAGGGCAGGCGCCTTCTTGAGGGGAGGCGGCTGGCGCCCCTGAGCTTCATCGCCGCGCAGGCGGGCGCGGTGCAGCAAGAAGAAGGGCGGCAGGGGAGCCCCTGCGGCAGACGAAGCTTCGGCGGCGCGGTCGAACCACTCTTCGTGACGTCGTTGATGGCGGTGGCGCAGAGCTCGTTTGCCGCGATGAGCGCAACTTGAGCCTCCATTGGCGCGGAACGCGAGACGAAGAACCAGTGGGGCGAGTGAAGGAGTGGCGAGGCGGCCGTCTCGCCGCCACAGACGGATCTTTGGGGCGATGCTTGCTGCTCGTTCCCCGCCGGGCCGGTGGCGGCGTTGACAGCAGTGACGAGAGCGGCGGGGGCGGACGCCCGCAGGGGCCGTCTCGGCGCCCTGGAAGCGAGAGCGGCTCGGCGCTCAAGGCCCGACAGCGTCGACATGGATCACGATGGTCGGCGAAGAACAGAGGCGGCGGAAGGCAATTCGGCGCACCCCTACGGGCGCGCCAAATGTCGGATTCCGGGTTCCGGCAGACCCTCTAGGTTCGAACACTGGGGTCCGCGCGGAGATCTCGCCCTCTAC
Source organism: Aegilops longissima (assembly GCA_021605205.1). Lineage (NCBI taxonomy): Eukaryota > Viridiplantae > Streptophyta > Magnoliopsida > Poales > Poaceae > Aegilops > Aegilops longissima. Next base: position 368,857,506 of record CM038678.1, read on the forward strand.
CTACCTGCACCTCGCCGCCTCGCTAGGATCTAGGCTATGAAAAGAACAACACAAGAGACACAGGGTTTATACTAGTTCGGGCCACCATTGTGGTGTAATACCCTACTCTAGTTTGTGGTGTGGTGGATTGCCTCTTGGGCTGATGATGAACAACACAAGGAAGAACAGCCTCGCAAGGGTCTGTTCTTGGCTGGTGCGATGAACTGCTAGGGGAGTTCCGTCGCTCTCTCTGTGCTAATGCCAGCTGCCTCTACCCTGTGGGTGGCTAGTCCTATTTATAAGCAAAGGCCCCGGGCCTCTTCCCAAATATCGAGCGGGAAGGACGCCAACAATTGGCCATTTTGAAGGGGAACATCTAGTACACTTATCCTGACTAAAGTTGGTCCTCGCCTGTCAAAGGCTCTGGTGGTGACGCCGGCTTGGGCTCCACGATGACTTCCTTCCTTCCGTTGCGACAGTCTTGGTCTTGTTGCACCGAAACGGATGCCTTTGCTTGATACTCTTGCCTGCGCTTGCTCCCTTTGCACCAAAGAGGAAAGGAGGACACTGCGCGGGCTGCCGCCCGCCTGGCGCCCTTGGTCGTCATGGCTTGCGTCATGGGCACCTCGTGAGGTACCCCGCCTTGATCTCTCCGCCTCCTCGCGAGCCAGCCTGACGAGGCCGTGCCTGAGGAAGCTCCCTATCATCCGCCCCACGAGGCTTGGCCCCTCGCGAGGGTCTTGAGCTTGTGCTGATGAAGATGGGCCGTGCTAGGCCACCCCTTGAGCCACGCCACAGGCCGCAGGCAGGCAAGTCTGGGGACCCCCGTTCCCAGAACACCGACAATCACAAAACCCTAGAGTGAAGATAATATGACTTCTTCCATTTAAATAAATAAAAATAGGTTTGAAAATGTTTTGAATTCCATTTGAAATATTTTAAATTTAGAAACTTGAAGCAACTCAATGAGTTCATGAGAGAAGATAAAATGACTTCTTCAAATTTGAAGAAAGAGAGTTGGAAGTTTCAAACAAATAACTTGAAAGTCACTTTGAAGTTATTTGCAACTCATTTTTCCATTTGAAGTTGTTTGAAATTCCAAATTCAATTCCAACTGGGAGTTATTTGGATTTATATTGAAATTATTTTTTTCCTAAAAATAAATAAATGGAAATAAGGGTAAAATGATTCCCTTCAATAGAAAATAAAGTTGAAATCATTTTGCTATTTAAAAAATGATTTTTATTGATTTAAATGCAATAGTAGCATGTTTTTGAATTTTATGAATTTTTACGGAATTTATTTGAACTTGAAAAATAGTTCATCTTATTCTTGGTAATTTTCTGAACACTTTGGTATATAATATGCCTATGTATAATTTTTATTTAATTTACTTCTGTTGGGGTTTTCTTTCTGTTTTAAAAAAATGCACGCGTGCGCGAGCCCACAAGCCCAGCCACAGGCCAACGAGGCCAAGGCCTAGCCGCAGCGCTAGGGCAGCCAGCAGCCAGCCACGCAATCGCCAGGAGGCCAGCGTGCTAGCGCCGCGCGCATGAGCCACCCGCTCCTCCCTTCGCTCGCTACCTGCTGCTGCCGCTGACGCATGAGGCCCGCCCATCGTCCCTAACCTCCCGCTCGGATAAGCACGCAGCACCGTGCGCGCACGCCGCAACTGCCGCACCTCGCCTTCGGGGATAAGGCTTATCCCGCAACCACGAGCACCCCTCTCCGCGCCTATATAAGCCCCGAAGCCCCCAATCTCCATTCAGCCATTTCGCTCCTCCTCACACCGCTCACATCGCTCGCCCCGTCCGTTTGGGTCTCGCCGCCGGAGTTACCTTGCCGCTTCGTTCTGCCATCCGTAAGGACGCCTCGACCATGTTCTTATTCACCAAGATACTGCCCGAGTCCGTGCGCATCCGGTTGACATCTCTTTTGCCCCTAGGGACCGCCGGAGACGCCGCCTCGACGAATCCCGAGCTCGCCGGAGCACCAGAGCTCCGCCGCCTCCCTCCACCTCGTCCGGTGGTCGCCGACGCCCGCCGTCACCACCATCCGGTCGCCCGCGCCATGACGGTCCCCTTCGCCTTCTTCCCCGCCGCCGGAGACCACCGCAGCCGCCGCCTCCTCACCGCCCGCCGCCGGCCCGCCGTCTCCTGCTCGTCAACATCGCCCCTGTAAGACGACTCTCTCCTCCCTTCATTTAGTTCCGTTTTTTTAGATTGAATCGGTACCGGTTAACCGCGGATTAGTAAACTGTTTGGTTTAGTTAAACCGACCTCGGTTTAGTTTATTTTAAGCCGCGGTAGCTGTTACAGTTAGTTTGCAGCCATTCACCGAATAGCTTCCGCAGCGGACGCTGCTTGGCCACCCGCAATCCGCCATGTGGCCAGGACCTGTTCGCAGTAAATTTTGTTTTTTTCTTTATGCTTGGTCCCTATAAATTGCAGATTGGTCCCCGAGCTTAGATTAGCCACAACTTTTTAACCGTAGATCCAAACTCAGTGAAACCAGTGGAAAATTCTTCGTATTGTTTAGATCTACCCGATGGTTTCATTTTTGTAAAATTTTGTCGGATTCAAATTTGAAATTATTAAGATTTGAATTCAAACTTCAAATGGCCATATCTCCTAAACCATAGCTCAGTTTGAGTTGAATCTTTTTGCGCTTTGTCACCGTAGCCCAACCCTATCACTTGGACCATTCTCACAATATTTTCACACAATTAGGATATGCCCATGATAGTTGTACTTCCATGTGTTGCATGCACTATGCTTCAAATCACAAATTTTGAACCCCATGCCTATGTTGTGTTGCACTTGGAAATATTTGTGATAGTTGAGTGTGTTGGATTTTCATTTGGTTTTTTCGAGTCTTTTCATGTTGCATGTTATTTGGTTCTCCGACATGATTGCTTATGTGAATGCAATATTTGACTTTATAGATTTTCATCGGAGAGTGACGAATAGTTCTATTAAGTAAAATTCTGAGAGCGATATAATCTTCATCAACTATTACCAGGCAAGTTCACATTTGACCATTCTTCCAATTACCTATGTTTATATTATGCACTTAGTCCTTTTGTGGTAGGTTTGCATGGTAGGACTTATTGTTGCCAGATGGCTATGCCGTTACCTAGTAGTTCATTTGAGGTAGGTCTGATCTATACATCCTTGTCACCACCGTGTAAGTTTATTTTTGCCTCGCTAAATGTAGACGTGGTTCGGGAAGCGAACATGGTGAGACATGAGTGAAAAAGTAGTAAGCATAACCAAGACTTGTAAATGAACTACCTGGGCGGTATTTGGTTTGAATGGTGGGGAAGTATAGTGGGAGCATGCATGGTTAATCCATGGTGGTGCACCACTAGTGGTCGGCCACCCAGGCTCAAAGAGATCAATCGTATTCTCATGTCTAGAAGATTACATGTGTAGACACAAGCCAATATGGGCTCTGGCTTAGTTGAGTAGTTAGTGTGACCCTTCCGGGATGGGCTAGCAGATGTAGAATGTGTCGGTGTACCAGCCTATCCGTGGGTTAAGGGGAAATACTTTTGAAAGACTATGTCTCGGTCATCCTGTTCTCAAACACCAGGCAGTGCGAGAATTTCAAGGGAGGCGATCGAGTCTTGTGGGGAAAAGTACGCAAACCTCTGCAGAGTGTTAAAACCTAATCGATTAGCCGTGTCCCCGGTTACGGACAACTTGCGCATCTAGTAGTGAAAATGCCGGGAGATCTCCTCACCTTTAATTAAACAGTTGGGTTTTAAATGAAACTTGGGATTGGATTGAGTTGGGTTTGCCAACTCATCCTATGCTATACTGTAGTGATAGAATAATATCTTTTATTGTAGGAAAAATCTAGCTTTATGCAAAAACTAAACTTAGAGCTTTCCACCAACCAAATTGCATGTACAAATAGGTTCATTAATCTTATAATGTGACTTGCTAGTACATTCAATGTACTGACCTACAGGACTGCAATGTCTTATGTTGCAGGAATTTCTACGATGAGTAAGAGTTACGTTGTAGGGTTACTGTCTACACTCAACTTGCCGTTGGCGTTATTGGGACTCCACACCCATTCGATTGTTTCCACTAAGACTTAAGAGGTATATACCAGTTTTACGTTATTTATACATGTGATTGCACTTTGATATATACATCGATGTACTGTGTGTGCCAGCATACTGATCCAGGGATGGCACAGATACACAGAGGCTTGACCGTTTGAGGTCGGGTCGCTACATCAGCATGGACAAGGGCTTTATAGAGCCTGTCTTCACCAATAATGTAAGTTTGTCCTTCTCAAGCCTTCAAACTTTGTTGTGTATATTTGGTTAGGCATGACTACAACAGCTGTTTATTTTTGGTGTTTGCTTCAAATTGCATGTTTAAAGTTTATTATGTAGTTCATAAACAAAAGTTTGTCCTTCTCAATTTAAGTTTTCAGTTGTACAACCAAGTTCCTTCTTCATACCATGTAAATTAAACTATCTGAGCAAGTGATCTTCTTTTGCACTGCATGTATGCTTCTGTTCTTGATCCGTAATCCAGTGGTGTGGTGAACCTACCCACTACAGCACAATGTCATATTCTGCAATGACTTAACTATGAACAATGTCATATCATTATAATATTATTTAAACTGACTCTTTATTTGCCAATCTGAAATGGGATAAATTGACAACACACTAAACATTGATACTTATGAGTTGTTGATCTGTAATCGAGTGGTGTCATGAAGCTGCCAACTCCTTCACAATGTCATTTCCTGCCATGTCTTGACCTGAACAATACCATGTTGTGTTAATGCAATTTTAAACCGTGTCACTTTATTCATCAGTAAGAAATATGATGAATTGTCAGCATTGATACTTTTATGTGCAAAACACATCATCATGCGCTTGTTTATCTTTGAGTGAGGAGGATATAAGTGTTAAACAAGCGATCTCATCGACTTGTTCAGCTGCTTGCGTTGTAGCTCCCCAGCAGGGCTAACCTTTCTTGGACTCTATTGAAGTGCTTCCGGTTTTGTATATTATTTTGTCGGCGTGTTTAGTTGCGCTGGTGGCGATCTTCGATGCCTAGTGTATGTAATCTGCTATCTGCTTCTGCTTTATTATCATAGTGGCGAACTTTGATGCCCAGTGGATGTAATATGCCGTAATTTCTTTATTATATAGTCTAGGTTTTTTCTTATTCACAATGCTGCAGTTATTTTACTGTATATATATCCTATCTTCGCAGTAAAGCGGCCAAACCGTAAAATTACGGTACATAATTGGGCCGTCATGCAATCATGATGTATGATCCACATCATGGGCCCCGTCATCTTGGTCCGTTAAAAGGCCTAAATGTAAACTGGCCCACTAGTAGATTCGGGCCTTTAATAGGCCGAGTAAACCGCCGGCCCTCTTTTCGCAAGAAAACTCAATGGGCTTTTAGGAGGCTGAGAAGTAGGTTGGGTCTGAAGCGTGCCGAACAGCTCACGGGCCGGCAGCAGCCCAAAATGGACCTCGACCCATGATTGTGCCAATCAAATCACGGGCTTTTAGCAGGCCAAAATTGTCTCGGTCCTTGTTTGGCCCAATCAGATTATCGGCTGCGAGCAGACCGGATGCAAACCGGGCCATAGTTAGGCCCAACTATATGACATGCTTTTAACAGGCCAAAATTAATATAGGGCCGAAACGCTAAATGGGCCCTTAACAGGCCAAAACTAATATCAGGCCGAATTACTAAATGGGACTATAGCAAGTGGGCCCAAAAGCATAGCGTCCAGTTGACGGGCCGAATCTGATATGGGCCATAATTTAGCCCAAAGCATCTTAAAGGGTCGGACTTGATCTGGGCCGTTGTCGGTGTCAAAACCGGCGGATCTCGGGTAGGGGGTCCCGAACTGTGCGTCTAGGCGGATGGTAACAGGAGACAAGGGACACGATGTTTTTACCCAGTTGGGCCCTCTCGATGGAGGTAATACCCTACTCTGCTTGATTAATATTGATGATATGGGTAGTACAAGAGTAGATCTACCACGAGATCAAGGAGGTTAAACCCTAGAAGCTAGCCTATGGTATGATTGTTGTTAGCCCCACGGACTAAAAACCCCGGTTTATATAGACCTTTGGATAGGTTAGGGTTACAGTCGGTTACAATGGTAAGAGATCTACATATCCGTATCGCCAAGCTTGCCTTCCACGCCAAGGAAAGTCCCATCCGGACACGGGACGAAGTCTTCAATCTTGTATCTTCATAGTCTTGGAGTCCGGCCGTGATGATAGTCCGGCTATCCGGACACCACCTAGTCCGGGACGCCCTCAGTAGCCCCTGAACCAGGCTTCAACGACGATGAGTCCGGCGCGTTGTTTGTCTTCGGCATTGCGAGGCGGGTTCCTCCTCCGAATACTTCATAAAAGGTTTTGAACACAAGGATAGTGTTCGGCTCTGCAAAACAAGTTCCACATAACACCGTAGAGAGAATAATTTTTGCACAGATCTGTGGCGTATTCGGGCGTGACATCACACCACGGCCAGGCCTTTATATGAATCGTTTTTTACCGTTCCACCTCAGCGCGTTTAGCGAGGCGGTTTCCTTGGCACGTCTTATCAAAGCATAGATCGTGCCCCCCTTATTCCGGGATTCCCATCAACACAGACGTGGGTAACCCAACCGTGTCCGTTGGCACGCCTCCTCTATCAAAGGAGAGTCCTAATCGACCACGGGGTGGGCTCTTTGTATTCAACCTCTTTATAATGAGACCAAGGCCCTCTTCTTTTTACACCCTCCATCGAGTTCGCCTCGCGCTTCGAGTTCCAACACCCAAAGCTTCAGATTTAGGCGCTTCGGACCTTCGACGATGTCTGGCTCCGACCAGCACGGCCGATGGATGTCTTCCTCCGTCCACGAAGAAGATGTGCTAAAGCTGCGAGGCGCGGTATCTAACGGCGACATCTCGCATAGGCTACCTGCTCGAGGCAGGTCATTCCCACTCGAGCCGGCGAGAGCGTGGTGTTCGTGTCTCACTTCCTTCGGGTTTAGGCTTCCCGACCGATCCCTTTATCACGGGGCTCATGTTTTATTATGGGCTGGATTTCCATGACTTGAATCTGAGTCCATCCTCCATATCTCGTCATTCATTGTCGTATGTGAGGCCTTCCTCCATATTACCCCCACTTTGGATTGTGGCTCAAGACCTTCAAGGTGGAGCCAAGGATGATCGAGGGCAACAAGCGAAGTCGGAGGGGCGGTCATAAGCAAATGTCTGATGCTCCATGGCCCGAGGGCTCTTTTCAAGAGGAGCTGGGTTTGTGGCAGCGGGGGTGGTTTTATATCACCGCTCCCGGGGCACCAAATGGGCGGCGCTCCCGCCTTCGCTCAGGTCCACCACAGCGGTGGCGTCATGGGTCAACAAGGGGCTCGGCTGGTGGCCGTCAAGGGCGTTCCCTTGCTGCAGGTCGTATTCGAGACCTCCAAGAGGAGATCAATCTGATTGCGTGGCACATGTTATGTTGATCCGGCGCCTTCAGCCCTGCAAACGTCGCCCCCTCCGCCTGTGGGACTTCAATCCAGACGAGCTCTCCAAGATTTTATGGGCACGACGCCCTTGGAGATGTATAAACTGTTCTTCGGATCACAAGAGAAGTGTCCGGACCTAACTGAGGACGCAGGACTAAGCTGCAATCGCCCAGATACTCAAGTAAGTAGTCCTATAACCGGACAAGCTGTTTATTCATTTATCCTATATGTATGCCCTTTAAAGGAGCCGTTTCTTTGAACAGGAGTGGATTGCCAAGGCAAAGTTAATAAGGTGTCCGGCTCCCCTTCCGGAGACCACGCGGATCCCATCTTGACCAAGATGTTGAAGGTCGCGCCTTTTGAAGAAAGCGAAAGGGGGAGCGGGAAGCAACTGCCTCTCTGAAGGAGGCTATCAAGGAAGGAGGATTAAAGTCCGTCTTTCGAGGAGAGAAGAGGACTGCCGGAAGATCCGGAGGTCAAGGCCTCAAAGAAGGAAGGAATCTTCATCGAAGAGTCCGGCTGAGGAAGTAACCCAGCCGCACTATTTCCCCAAGGGATCAGCCCTCAATGAGCCGTAAGTAAAAAGAAGGGTCTTGTAAACAAGGAACATCCTGTATTTATTTATGAAGATAACCGAAATTGTACCTTGTAGTTCGGACCTCAGCCCTTCTCGGAGAGCTCGTCTTGGGGATCTTCTTCGGAGGTGATGGAGAGCGAACGCCTCCACTGTCGCACCCTCATGTGAAGCGGACGACCCGGAGGTGTCGTCGCGGAGGGTTCCCAAGTCGGCGGGGCGGAAGGTCCAGCGCCAAGTGGTGTGCGGTCGAGGAGCTGAAGGATCTGCTCGGGCGGCGGCTATCTCGAGAAGATCACCATGCTCTAATGGGTATGGTGATTGAAAGAATGCATCCCGGAGGCGGATTGCATGAAGCCGTCGAAGCTTCTTGGCGGGGTTTGAAATGCATAAAAATGATGTACCTTCGGCAGTTATGCATATAAAATCGCCTGTATAGATAGTAGCCCTGAGACTCGGTATGTTGTCAAAATTGACAGCGTGCGAGATCAAATATCGATTACATATCGCCGCTCCTAAACAGGTGGCGGGCGTCCGTGGCCAGCCGGATGATGAGTATGCGAACTAAAGCGGCAACTTGGCGAGGCGGATCACGGACATCGCTGGTCAATAAGCGGTTTGATGAGTCACAAGGTATCGACTTCTATGCGGACACCTGGTAAGGGAGCTTGACGCCCATGTCTCACTATTTGTATGCTTAATGCAGATGGTGCGCTGCTTGTGGAAGAGCTGCGGGCGGAGCTCGCCAGCGAAAGAGCAAGCCAGAAATAATAATGCGGCGCTTTAAAGGCGGCGAAGAGCTAGAAGCGAGCGGGCTGCTCTTTGCCGAAGCAAAGAGGAAATGGCGATATGGCCGAAAGTTGAGAATACTACAGATCGCTGCGAGGTTCTTGAAAAAACGTCAAAGCGGAACAAGAGGGCGAGAAAAAGGCCGCCGCCCGAATCAAGAATGCCCACCGGCTTTGAGAGCTGCCAAGGAGGAGCTGAGTCGGGGCGGGCGATTCGGCTGGAAAACCGTTTACTGCTGCGAGGAAATATCTGGATCAAAGTATGCTCAGTTGGATAAGTTGTGGAGTTAGGAGGATGCTTATCTGGACTTGGCGGCGGCGTTGCGGGCCTTGGTTGAGCACTTCCGGGGCGGAAGGGGCATGAAGGGAGAGCTATATTGGTCGCAATTCCATAGTCCGGAGCGTCCTCTGCCGCTGACCGATCGGTTGGCCGAATGGGCCGAGCTGAATCGATTGTCCGGATTTGTCATGAAGCATGTCTTGACTCACTTGTGGTTGGGCGGACCCCAGCCGAAGAGCTATTTTGGTTTAGTGCAGCGGTTCCTTGGTGCGGTACCGCGTATCGATGCAATGAAGCGATCGGCGTGTATTGAGGGAGCGCGGATGGCTCGGCCGTGTCAAGACATCTTTGGGCGAGATGAAGGCCACCGAGTTGCATCCCAAGATTCGGACATAAGCCGAGTACGCGAGCACTACTTTGAAGAAGCCTGCGGGCGCTCGTTTAATAGAGACGCAGTGCTCGAAGGATATTATGTTTAAATGACATGTATGATTTGTGAAAACAATGTTTTCGATATAATGTAAGAGCTTTTTTATACTTGTGCATTCAAGTAGTAAACTACTCCCTGTGCGGCCGTTTATGTATATGTGTATATAACTTTGAAAGATGGCAGTCCTTGGCTTAGCCCCCACGCACATAGTGCGGGGTGTTTACAAAAAAGCACTTTTCACACTTAATCCAACGTCTTGGTCCTGTTAAGGAGGTGATAGCGTAGCAAACCAAGCAACCGGACTATAATGCTTTATCACTTTCACTTAGCCATAGGAGTTCGAGGTGGGGCTACTATATAGCCCACGGGGCACCGCACTCTCCGGATTCGAGTGCGTATGTGCTGACCGAAAACCGGTCCCGTTAATCGGAGGAATCCTAAACATTCAGTGAGTCATCAGTGGTTGACCAGTCTCGCTATATCATGACAGTCAGTTTTGGCTTTCTCTCTTGAGGTGCTCGCCCGGCGAACAGGGGCACAATCGCGATAGTTCTCCCGGTGCCGCGTTAGCGATAAAGCGGGCGTAAGGCAACAAAACACAGGGCAGGCAAACCCAACATTTGACCAAAGACATGATTCGAGCTGATGCATATAAGGCCTAACTCGAGGCGCCGAACACTCCCTAAGGTATTCGGTCTTTATAAAAGCGGGCAGAATAATGCCCTAAGCCCTGGTGTCGGTATGTGCAAAAATTCAGTGCGGCCAATGCCAAAAGCGCCAGCCTCCTCCTTGGTTGTAGTAAGAAACCGGGGATGTATATCAACAAGAGACAGTAAAAAAGGTTTACGCGGGGTCTTAATCTAAAAAGAATCCTTACAGCGGGTCCCTCTGCGTCTGCGCTGTGTCTCCGTTGTGCCGTATCACGGGCGGGTGTAGCACGTTGTTCATCTGTAAAGAGAGGAACTTAGTTTAAAAGAAAAGGATCGTCGAAAGATGTACTTAATATTAAATAAGCAGAGTGCGGTTCGAAGAAGTGAATAAAACTGAGCTTTATTGTCTCTTGTTATACATGCATGCAGCCCCTCGTATGGGGTATGCGCTAGTAAGCGCGGACTCGTCTAGCCGTGTCCGGGTTTGAATGATCAATTCAGTTTTTTTGACTAGTGGAGCCGGATAGGTGTGGGGCTGTCAAGGCAGTCTCCCGTTCTTCCGTGCTAGAGTAACATAATACTTCCTCTTAACGAGATGATGCCGCGTGGGTGGGCATTTTAAGTGTTAGAGATGCACAATCTTGGTATTGCGTTAAAGCGGCGAAAGCTTGGCGTCCCAATAGTGCTTGATGGCTACTTTTAAGCGGGCGACATGGAAGATTAACCTTCGCGACGGAAGTTGTCGGATGAATCGAACACAACTTCTAGCAGTATGGAGCCCGTACAATGGGCATATGGGCTGGCATTACTCCTTTAAAGGAGGTGTTGCTACGGCGAATTTTGGTTGGGTTTATCCCCATCCTGCGGATTGTGTTACGATATATCAGGTTTATGTCACTGCCGCCATCCATGAGGACTTGTGTAAATTGGAATCCGTCGATTATAGGATCCAATATCAAGGCAGTCCATCCTGCGTTCGGATATTTTGGAATAGTCACGATGGTCGAAGGTGATTGGTTTTGACAACCCGATTAAGCGGGCGCCTTTTAGTGGGCGCCGCTCTTTTTCCCTTTGATCACGTGAAGTGAGTTTACTGTTTTAACCTCTTGTGGGAAGGTATTTTGTTTTCCGGGGCTCTGCTTGTGGTGCTCGTCGTCATCTTCACTTGGTGTGTCGAGCCCCTTGTGTTCGGCGTTCGATCTGCGGACTATTTGAAGACCCAACAATTTACGTGGGTATGGTTAGCAGGCCTCCCGAGAGTCTTGTGGATCGACATATCTTGTCCAAGATTTTGTTGAAGTTGGATAGCTCATCGCTATTGTCCTTAAGGGCAGTTTTATGTTGTTCTGCCATGAGCTTTTGAATCTGGCGTTGACCGCCGCGCTCTTTGGACCGTTCCCTTTAATTTGGCGTTGGTCCTTGTTGCGCGTGGTTTCCGTTCCATCCTGACTTCAGATGTACTTGGGTCGCTGGTGCTGCATCTTGCTAGCCAGCTGTCCTCTCTAGCAAAAGCGGGTCATGAGGCTTGTTAATGTCGGCCATTGTTCTTGGTTTTTCTTGGCGAGGTGTCGGCGAGCCATTCGTCTCGAGCGTTGTGTTTGAAAGCTGCTAAGGCTTGGCGTCCGGACGATCGACTATTTGGTTCTTTTAGTAAGGAACCTGTTCGAAATTTCGGCTGACTCTCTCGGGCTGTTGAGTTATGTGACTTAGATCGTCTACATCCGGAGGCGGACATAGGTCCCTGAAAATTTGCCGAAATGCATCCTCGAGCTCTTCCCAGCTTCAATGGTATTTTCGAGAGGCTTTTAAGCCAATGCCGAGCTGGCCCTTTGAGTTTGAGGGGTAAGTATTTTATGGCGTGGAGATCGTCTCCTCTAGCCATGTTTATGTGGAGGATGTAATCCTCAATCCGAGACTCGAGTCTGTTGTTCCGTCGTATGCCTCTATGTTTACGGGCTTGAATCCGCTGGAAATTCATGATCCGGCACCTCATCGGTGAAACATAGGGGCTGTGTCGGCGCCCTGTATTGGGTGTGCCGTGATGTTCGGATATTTGGCGTGTTGCATTGCTTTGAAGAGCTTGCTTTCTTGGCCCATAGATGGACCTAACTGGGCCATCCTTTTGATCTGAATCCTTATGCGGATCGCATATTGGCTTGTGTCTTGGTGCCATTCGCGCTCTCTTTTTGCCGTGGGGTCGTCCATCCGACCGGGTGGCCTTCTTACTTTTTAATTGTGGGGCTCTAAGGCCTCCTCGTCGGTCAGGCGGTAGCTTTCTTTTGGGTAGCTCTTTGTTGGTTGTCGCCGTCTTCGTCTGCGGTGCTTAATACTTTGCTCCATCGATCTGAGTGCATCTTCCGCTGTTTTGAGCTTCGCTTCGCTTTTTCAGCTCTGTGCGATGGCGGCGAGCCTTTTCTCGGAGGTTATTATGCTCCAACAATATGTCCGGCGTGAGATCGTCCGGACTGTTGTCTTCGCCGGGGCAGGTTGTTTATCAAGTTGTCTTGTTGGACGATTGCTCGATAGCATGTTAAATGCGTCCACGGTTAAATCCTGCTCTATGGCTGGTTCTCTATTGAGGCGGGACTTTGTTCGGCGTTTACGTTGCCGTTTTGACTGCTTTTCGAGGGATTTATCCTTCATAGCGTCCCGTTGTTCCTCGTCTTCATTTACTTTAGGTGTATCCACCATGTATACATCATGGGATGAGGTGGTTGTCCAGCACCCTATAGGTGTTGGTTCATGGTTGTCTCCTACATCGTCGTCCATACCGTCGATGTCTTCGGAGTCGAAATCGAGCACGTCGTGTAAGCTTTCGACAGTTGAAGTGGGTGGTGGGTGGGCGTTGAATTTCTTCATCATCCGCATCCCAACCTTCCTGGCCGTAGTCCGGCCATGGCTCTCCGGATAAAGAGAGAGATTTTAGTGAATTCAGGATGTCGCCAAAGGGCGTGTGCTGAAAGATGTCCATGGCAGTGAACTCCATGATCGGCGCCCAATCGGATTCGATTGGCGGTATGGAGGTTGAGTCCGGAGAGAGTCCGGCACCACAGGTCGAGGTCTTCGCAAAGGACAGGGATGGAGTTCGGCTCAATTGCCGTAGAGATGGTAGCCCCCGAGGCGGTGTCCAACCACTCGTCCTCGATCGGGGAATCCGGCTCCGGATTAAGGGTCGGAGCTGAAGCGGGTGCGGCCTCCAGGGCACTGTTCGGCTGCAGAGTTAGATCATGCCCATCGAGACAGTGCGGCACGCTTGGCTGCGGCTCGAATCCGTCGAAGATCAAGTCTCCGCGGATATCGGCCATATAGTTCAAACTTCCAAATCTGACTGATGGCGGGCGTAGCTTCGATCTGCTCGGATGGCCAGCGAATTGGCCCTTGATGCAAAGCTGCGAATCTGAAGATCTGTCCGGGAGAAAAGTCTCACCACTGGACGCGTCGTTGTTGATGATCGAAGGAGCCATCGGGCCTATCGGTGGCGACACGGAGGAACTCTCAATGAAAGCACCAATGTCGGTGTCAAAACCGGGGATCTCGGGTAGGGGTCCCGAACTGTGTGTCTAGGCGGATGGTAACGGAGACAAGGGACACGATGTTTTTACCAGGTTGGGCCCTCTCGATGGAGGTAATACCCTACTCTGCTTGATTAATATTGATGATATGGGTAGTACAAGAGTAGATCTACCACGAGATCAAGGAGGCTAAACCCTAGAAGCTAGCCTATGGTATGATTGTTGTTAGTCCTCACGGACTAAAACCCCCGGTTTATATAGACACGGATTGGTTAGGGTTACCTTGAGTCGGTTACAATGGTAAGAGATCTACATATCCGTATCGCCAAGCTTGCCTTCCACGCCAAGGAAAGTCCCATCCGGACACGGGACGAAGTCTTCAATCTTGTATCTTCATAGTCTTGGAGTCCGGCCGCGATGATAGTCCGGCTATCCGGACACCCCCTAGTCCGGGACTCCCTCAGCCGTAATTTGGCCCAGAACGTGGTAGGATTTTAATGGGCCGGATTTCATATGGGTCATTGTTAGGCCCGGAATGTGGCAGGCCATAATGGACCGGATCAAATATGGGCCGGCATTTGGCCCAAAACATGGCAGCCAGTTAATGGGCCGGCCTACTAGGGTCCACAAAATCTTGTGGGCCTACAGCTGGGCTGGCCCTTTAATGTTGGCGAAATCTCATGGGCCTTTAGCTGGGCCGGCCCATTATGGTCCACAAAAATCTTATGGGCCTTCACCTGGGCCGGCCCATTATGGCCTGCAAAAATCTTGTGGGCCTTTACCTGGGCCGGCCCATTATGGCCCCCAAAATCTTGTGGGCCTTTAGCTGGGCCAGCCCATTATGGTCTGCAAAATCTCATGAGCCTTTAGCTGGGGCGGCCCATTATGGTCCACAAAATCTTGCGGGCCTTTAGTTGGGCCGGCCCATTTAAACTTTATGGGCCACTTTTGGGCTGGTCCACGTGTCAACATATCATAGGCGCATCTCGCCCATTGGATGAGTGACACCTGTGCCAACGCGAAGCTGACACGTGTTTCCTCCAGCCAATGATGATTTTACACGTGGAAAATCCCCATTGGTCCAGGATGTTAACGGGTTATCGGATCCAAAACCGGACCCGATAGCTTAACGGCGCTCCGTTACGGTGGATGCCACGTGTCGGTCACCCTTGACGAAAGCACTTCTGTGACGCGCGATTTATCGTCATGGAAGTGGACACTTCCGTGATGATAATTTTGGTAATGTCATGGAACACTTCTACAACAGCACAGGTATGACTATCTTGATTCTGTCATAAAATCGTCATGGATGTACATGCGTGACAAAAAACGCGACCTACTGTGACAAACACGTATCATTGCGGAAGTGTATTTTTTTGTAGTGGTGGCACTTCTCCCAGTTCAAGACAAGATTAGTTTCTTCACATCTCTGCAAAACTCGATCATGATTTCTTAAGCAATCATCAAAAGAAGTTCCATATACGGAGAAATCATCCATGAAAACCTCAACAATCTTTTCACAAAAGTTAGAGAATATAGCAGGCATACATCTTTGAAAGGTAGCAGGTGCATTGCATAAACCAAAGGGCATAAGTCTATAAGCAAAGGTACCGAAAGGGCAAGTAAAAGTGGTCTTTTCTTGATCCTCTTTTGACATAGGTATTTGAGAGAAACCATAATAACCATCTAGAAAGCAAAAATGTGTATGTTTGGATAATCTTTCTAGCATTTGATCAATAAAAGGTAAAGGGTAATGATCCTTTTTAGTAGCTTTATTCAATTTGCGGAAATCAATTACCGTTCTATAACCTGTAACAATTCTTTGTGGGATCAATTCATCTTTATCATTAGGAACAACAGTAATATCTCCCTTCTTAGGGACACAATAGACAGGACTTACCCACTGACTATCAGCAACGGGATAAATTATACCTGCCTCCAGAAGCTTTAGTATTTCTTTTCTTACCACTTCTTTCATCTTAGGATTTAACCGTCGTTGGTGATCAATAACTGGTTTAGCATCTTTCTCCAATTTTATTTTGTGTTGGCATAGAGTGGGACTAATGCCCTTAAGATCATCAAGAGTATATCCACTAGCAGCACGGTGCTTCTTCAGAGTTTTCAATAATTTCTCTTCTTCCTGTTCTGAAAGGTTAGCACTAATAATAACAGGATATATCTTCTTCTCATCAAGATAAGCATATTTAAGAGTATCAGGTAATCGTTTAAGCTCAAACACGGGATCACCCTTGGGTGGAGGAGGATCCCCTAGAATTTCAATAGGCAAGTTGTGTTTCAAGATAGGTCCTTGTTTAAAGAATACTTCATCTATTTCCCTTCTTTCATTAATAAACATATCATTTTCATGGTCTAGCAAATATTGCTCTAAAGGATCATTAGGAGGCACGGCAATAGAAGCAAGACCAATAATTTCATCTTTACTAGGCAATTCTTTATCATGGGGTTGTCTACAAAATTTAGCAAAATTAAACTCATGAGACATATCCCCTAAACCAACATTAACAATATCCTTTTCACAATCTATCTTAGCATTAACAGTATTCAAGAAGGTCCTACCAAATATAATGGGACAAAAGTCGTCTTGTGGGGAACCAAGAACAAGAAAAACAGTAGGATATTTAACCTTCCCACACAAGACTTCAACATCTCTAACAATCTCTACTGGTGAAATATTATCTCTATTGGCAAGCTTAATTGCAACATCAATTTCTTCTCTCAGCAGTTGCAATATCATGCATAATTTCTATGTATAAGGAATGAGGTATGTCACTTGCACTAGCACCCATATCACATAAGCCATGATAACAATGATCTCCTATTTTAACAGAAATAACAAGCATGCCAACAACAGGTCTATGTTTACCCTTAGTATACGGTCTAGCAATTCTAGCAGCTTCATTACAGAAATAAATAACATGCCCGTCAATATTATCGGCTATGAGATCTTTAACCATAACAATACTAGGTTCAACTTTAATTTTCTCAGGAGGTGTAGGTGTTCTAGTATTACTCTTACGAACCATAGTTGAAGCTTTAGCATGATCCTTTATTCTAACAGGGAAAGGTGGTTTCTCAATATAAGCGGTAGGAATAATAGGATCAACATTATAAGTGATAGTCTTTTCTTCAAAAGTAATAAGTTCAACTACTTTAGTTCAATGGGAGGATTATATTTAAACCACTTCTCCTTAGGGAGATCAACATGAGTAGCAAAGGATTCACAGAAAGAAGCTACTATCTCAGAGTCAAGTCCATATTTAGTGCTAAATTCACGGAAAACATCGATATCCATAAAATATTTAACACAATCAAACTTAGGCGTTATACCTCACTCCTTACCTTCGTCGAGGTCCCAATCTTCAGAGTTGTGTTTAATTCTTTCCAATAAATCCCATTTGAATTCAATAGTCTTCATCATAAAAGAACCAGTACAAGAAGTATCGAGCATGGAGCGATTAGTGAGAGAAAGTTGAGCATAAAATTTTTGAATAATAATTTCTCTTGGGAGCTCATGATTGGGGCATGAATAGAACATTGACTTAAGCCTCCCCCAAAAATTATATATATAATGACGATCACGATGAACCATATGCATAGGATAAAACTTCTCATGAAATTCCAGTTTCAGTCGGTTGTAGTTCCATGACCCCATATCATCACATAGCCTAAACCATGTCAATGCCTTTCCCTTCAAAGATAAAGGGAAGAACTTCTTCTCTATAACATCCTCGGGCATACCTGCAAGCTTAAATAATCCACAAACTTCATCCACACAGATTAGGTGCAAATCGGGATGCAATGTTCCATCTCCTATAAAAGGATTAGCTAGCAGTTTCTCTATCATACCCGAAGGAATTTCAAAGTAAACATATTCAGTAGGTTGAGGAGCAACTCTTTGCTCTACTGGTCGGGGTGAAGATACCCCGAACAAGCCCCTCAAAGGATTACTTTCCATAGTAACAAGTGACAGTAAATTTAAGCACACTATATAAATTTTTCCTTACCAAATTCCACCTACCAAAGGCGCTTCACTCCCCGGCAACAGCGCCAGAAAAGAGTCTTGATGACCCACAAGTATAGGGGATCTATCGTAGTCCTTTTGATAAGTGAGAGTGTCGAACCCAACGAGGAGCAGAAGGAAATGACAAGTGGTTTTCAGTAAGGTATTCTGCAAGCACTGAAATTATCAGTGAAAGATAGTTTTGTGATAAGGTAATTTGTAACGGGTAACAAGTAGTAAAAGTAAATAAGGGGCATCAAGATGGCCCAATCCTTTTTGTAGCAAAGGACAAGCCAGGACAAACTCTTATATAAAGGAAAACACTCTGGAGGACACATGGGAATTATCGTCAAGCTAGTTTTCATCACGCTCATATCATTCGCGTTCGTTACTTTGATAATTTGATATGTGGGTGGACCGGTGCTTGGGTACTGCCGTTCCTTGGACAAGCATCCCACTTATGATTAACCCCTATTGCAAGCATCCACAACTACAAAAGAAGTATTAAGGTAAACCTAACCATAGCATTAAACATATGGATCCAAATCAGCCCCTTACGAAGCAACGCATAAACTAGGGTTTAAGCTTCTGTCACTCTAGCAACCCATCATCTACTTATTACTTCCTAATGCCTTCCTCTAGGCCCAAACAATTGTGAAGTGTCATGTAGTCAACGTTCACATAACACCACTAGAGGAAAGACAACATACATCTCATCAAAATATCGAACGAATACCAAATTCACATCACTACTTATAGCAAGACTTCTCCCATGTCCTCAGGAACAAACGTAACTACTCACAAATCATATTCATGTTCAAAATCAGAGGGGTATTAATATGCATAAAGGATCTGAACAAATGATCTTCCACCAAATAAACCAACTAGCATCAACTACAAGGAGTAATCAACACTACTAGCAACCCACAGGTACCAATCTGAGGTTTTGGGACAAAGATTGGATACAAGAGATGAACTAGGGTTTGAGAGGAGATGGTGCTGGTGAAGATGTTGATGGAGGATCGATGGTGATGATGTTGGTGATGATTTCCCCCTCCCGGAGGGATGTTTCTCGGCAAAACAGCTCCCCGGAGCCCTAGATTGGTTTCACCAGGTTCCGCCTCGTGGCGGTGGTGTTTCTTCCTGAAAGCTTCCTGCTTATTTTTTTCTCAGACAAAAGACTTCATATAGAAGAAGATGGTCACCAGAGACCTTCCAGGGGGCCCACGAGATAGGAGAGCGTGCCCTGGGGGGTAGGGCGCGCCCCCAACCTCGTGGCCAGGGTGTGGGCCCCCTCTGGTTGATTCTTTCGCCAGTATTTTTTATATATTCCAAAACGTGCCTCCATGAAGTTTCAGGACTTTTTGAGTTGTATAGAATAGGTCTCTAATATTTGCTCCTTTTCCAGCCGAGAATTCCAGCTGCCGGCATTCTCCCTCTTCATCTAAACCTTGTAAAATAAGAGAGAATAGGCATAAGTATTGTGACATAATGTATGATAACAGCCCATAATGTAATAAATATCGATATAAAAGGATGATGCAAAATGGACATATCAGTAAATCGCTGAACGAGCCGCCGCACGGTCACGCTCCTCATCCAACAAGTCAAGAGCATCTTGACATGCTTTTTCATTATCACCTTCAACATAAGCCGCCACACGGGGCGAGTCTTGACGGATTTCACTAGGGAGAACCGCCTCTGCTCCGTAAACCATGAAGAAAGGCATGTAACCCGTAGATCTGTTGGGGGTAGTATTGATGCTCCATAACACTTAGGGCAATTTCTCCATCCAACAACCCGGCGTCCTCTGTACAGGGACCATAAGCCGGGGCTTGATGCCTCTCAAGATTACTTGATTGGCTCTTTCAGCTTGGCCACTGGACTGGGGGTGAGCCACTTATGATACATCAAGATGAATATGCTCCCGTTGACAGAATTCTTTCATAGCACCCTTTGACACATCAGTTCCATTATCAGTTATAATGTTGTGAGGATAACCAAACTGGAAAATCACCTTTTTGATGAATGGGACCATTGTTGCCGCGTCACATTTACTGACCGGCTCTGCTTCGACCCACTTTGTGGATTTGTCAACTGCCACCAAAAGGTGAGTCTTTTTATCTTTTGATCTTTTGAAAGGTCCAACCATATCCAGCCCACAGACTGCAAATGGCCAAGTAATTGGAATCATCCTCAATTCTTGAGCCGGTACATGAGCTCGTCTTGAGAATTTCTGACAACCATCACATTTACTGACCAAATCCTCTGGATCACTATCAGCCAATAAAATCCATGACGAAAAGCTTTGGCTACAAGAGACTTAGAGCCGGCATGATGACCACAATCTCCTTCATGAATCTCACGGCCTGCCTCAGGAGGAACACAATGTTGAAACATGCCTGTGACACTGCAGCGGTGCAACTCTCCATTGACAATAGTCATTGACTTAGACCGCCGGGTTATCTGCCTGGCCAAAGTTTCATCTTCAGGTAACTCGCCCCGGGTCATATAAACTAAATATGGAACTGTCCAATCATGAATAACACGAAGAGCCGCCACCAATTGTGCGTCCGGGTCAGGAATAGCAAGATCCTCCTCCATAGGCAATTTGACTGAAGGGTTATGCAGAATATCAAGGAAACCATTAGGTGGTACCGGCTTACATTGGGACCCTAACCGGCTCAAAGCATTAGCCGCCTCATTTTTCCTGCGATCAACATGTTCCACCTGATAACCTCGGAAATGAACAGTAATAGCATCAAACTCTCGGCGGTAAGCCGCCATGAGTGGGTCTTTAGAATCCCAAGTGCCTGAGACTTGCCGAGCCAATAAATCTGAGTCGCCAAAGCACCTTACCCGGCTTAGATTCATCTCTTTAGCCATCTGGAGACCATGGAGTAAGGCTTCATACTCAGCTGCATTGTTAGTACAAGGGAACATCAACCTTAAAACATAACAAAATTTATCACCTCGTGGAGAAGTCAGAACAACTCCAGCCCCCGATCTTTCCAACTGCCTGGATCCATCCAAGTGAATAGTCCAATATGTACTATCCAGCTTCTCCTCAGGCATCTGCAACTCTGTCCAATCATTGATGAAATCCACCAGTGCTTGAGACTTGATGGCTGTGCGAGGCATATATTTCAAACCATGGGGTCCAAGCTCAATGGCCCACTTGGCTACCCGACCTGTGGCCTCTCTATTTTGAATAATATGCCCTAAAGGAACAGAACTATCCACAGTGATGGGATGACCAAGGAAATGTTGCTTGAGCTTTCAACTAGCCATGAACACCCCATATACCAGCTTCTTCCAATGTGGATACCTCTGCTTGGATTCAATGAGGACCTCACTGATATAATAAACCGGCCGTTGAACCGGATATTCCTTGCCTGATTCCTTCCTTTCCACAATAATTGCTACGCTGACAGCTCGGCTATTGGCAGCCACATATAACAACAAGGGCTCTTTATCAATAGGAGCAGCAAGGATCGGCGGCTCAGCTAATTGTTTCTTCAAGGCCTCAAATGCCTGATTAGCAGCATCACTCCAGACAAAGTGATCTGTTTTCTTCATCATCTGGTACAGAGGGATACCTAACCGGCTTATGAACCGTCTTAAGGCCGCAATACGACCCGCCAGACGCTGAACATCATTAATACACGCCGGTTTAGCCAAGGAAGTAATAGCCTTGATTTTCTCCGGGTTAGCTTCAATGCCCCTTTCAGAAACCAAAAAACCCAAGAGCTTGCCTGCTAGCACACCGAAAACACACTTGGCCGGATTAAGCATCATCTTGTAGACCCAGAGGTTGTCAAAAGTCTCTTTCAAATCATCTATCAAGGTATCCTTCTTCCTGGAATTCACAACGATATCATCCAGATAAGCGTGAACATTGCGTCCAATCTGATCATGAAGGCAATTTTGAACACACCGTTCGTAAGTCGCCTGGGCACTCTTGAGCCCAAAAGGCATAGATACATAGCAGAAGGCTCCAAAGGGAGTGATGAAGATTGTCTTCTCCTGGTCCTTAACTGCCATTTTGATCTGATGATAACTAGAGTATGCATCCAAAAAACTCAAATGCTCACAACATGCCGTAGCATTAATAATCTGATCAATACGGGGAAGAGCAAAATGATCAGTCGGGCAGGCTTTATTAAGGTCCGTGTAATCCACACACATGCGCCAAGTACCATTTTTCTTAAGCACCAACATTGGGTTAGCCAACCATTCAGGATGAAAAACTTCAACAATGAACCCAGCTGCCAAGAGCTGAGCCACCTCTTCACCAATGGCCTTACGCCTCTCTTCATTGAAGCGATGAAGGAATTGCTTGACCGGTTTAAACTTCGGATCAATATTGAGAGTGTGCTCAGCGAGTTCCCTCGGTACACCTGGCATGTCTGAAGGCTTCCATGCAAAGATGTCCCAGTTCTCACGGATTAACTCGATGAGCGTGCTTTCCTATTTCGTGTCCAGATTAGCACTGATACTGAACTGCTTGGATGAATCACCATGAACAAAATCAACAAACTTAGTATCATCTGCTGATTTAAACTTCAATAGAGGGTCATGTTATGTGGTTGGCCTCTTCAAAGGTGTCATATCTGCTGGGTCAACATTATGTTTGTAAAACTTCAACTCTTCTGTTGCACAAACAGACTCAGCATAAGCAACATCACCCTCTTCAGATTCCAAAGCTAGCTTCCGGTTCACATGCACTGTGATGGTACCCTTATAATTGGCTTCTTAAGCTACAGACAAACATAACAGGGTCTTGCCATGAACTTTGAGTAAGCCACCCGCCCAAACAAAGCGTGATAAGGGCTCTTAATCTTAACCACCTCAAAGGTCAATGTCTCAACTCTGTAATAATGATCATCACCAAAAGACACTTCCAAAGATATCTTTCCCACCAGATATGCCGACTTACCAGGCACCACTCTATGAAAAATAGTGTTAGACGGCTTAAGATCCTTGTTAGTCACACTCATACAATGAACCCAGCTGCCAAGAGCTGGGCCACTTCTTCACCAATTGTAACGCCCCGGATTCAATGCGCCAGGTGTCTGCCAGTTATTCGCTGTCTTTTCCATGTCATCTTATGCATTTCATATCATGTCATCATGTGCATCGCATTGGCATACGTGTTCATCTCATGCATCCGAGCATTTTCCCCGTTGTCCGTTTTGCAATCCGGCACTCCTATGTCTCCCGGCGCCCCCTTTTACCTCTTTTCGTGTGCGGGTGTTAAACGGTCTCGGAATGGACCAAGTTTTGTCAAGCGGCCTTTGTATAGCACGGTGAGACCGCTTTGTCAAGTTTCGGATCATTTGGAGGTCGTTTGGTACTCAACAGTTAGCAGGGTAACCGCAAAAGCCTCTTTGTGTGCAGCCCAACACCCTTCCAAAGTGGCCTAAAACCCAGCAAACTCCCTCCATGCTCTCGATCGTTCGATCACGATCGCGTGGCAAAACCGCACCTCATTTGGACTCTCCTAGCTCCCTCTACCTATAAATTAGTCCCCCCTCCGAAATTCGCGGATGAATCCCAGATCAAACCCTAGCCCGCTCCCTCGCGCGCGGATATGTCCAACCCGCGGACATGTCCAGCCTCCACCTCGCTCCGGCCAATCGCGGCCTGCCACGTCATCGTCGCCGCCCGCGCCCAATCCGTGCCGCTAAGTGGCGCGCCGGCCTCCCTCTCTCCTCCCGCCGCCAAAGCCCGCCCGAGCCAGCTGGGCGCACCAAAGCCCATCGGGCCGGGTCGGCCTGAGCTCGTCCTCCGCCCGCCGGCGCGCCTCGCCGCCGCCGGAGCTCCCCGCCGCCCGCCATCTGCGTCGCCGCCCGGGCGCCGCTCCGCGCCACCCTTGACTGCCGGCGGCGCCGCCTCGCCGGACCACCGCATGGCGCCTCCGCAGCAGGCCCGAGCTGGCCGCCCGAGCCGCCCAGCCGTCGGCCTCCCTGCCTTGGCCAGGCAACCTCCGCCTGAGCGGCGCCCTACTCCGGTGGCCGCGCCCCTCGCCGCCCCATCTCCGGCCAGATCCGGCCAGAGAGGCGGATCCGTCCTACTCGGCCGCCCCTCGCCTCTCCGTCCATCTCCGCGGCGTCTCGGCGTGCCTCGTTCCCCGTGCACTAGGTTGACTTCCCCCCCCCCCCTCTCTGGAAATCCACCAAGTCCCGAATCTGCTAACATTTTCATGCATTTTCATCGTGCCATAACTCTGCATCTGTAGCTCCGTTTCGTGCATGTAATATGTCAAATTGTTCGCCTCGATGAGTAGATCATTTCATCTCATTACATCATTTTCATTTGAGCTCATCTTGATGCCCTAAATGCTGTTAGAAGAGGGCTATGTGATGTTAGTTTCAGATTCTTATCAGAACATGCACTTTTGTCATTTTTGCCATGATTGATGTGTGCACCCTATGAACTTGAGTCCTACATGTGTTTTGTAATATGCCATGCCATCTTTACAGGGGTGTATGCCATGTATTTTTGTGATCTCTGTGGTGACTAGAACAAGCATGCAAACTAGGCTTCATGATGTTGCTGATTTCAGCCCTGTTCTGCTGATATTTTTATGCCATGTTAACTTGATGCTACCGAGAGATCCATGCTTATTTTGAGATACTTCAGTAAGGATGTTTTGAACATATTGTTATTATCTATCCATCCATGCCCTTGTTTGCAATTATGGAGTGTCATAGCCTGAGTCAATCGAGCTCTACTTTTGCTATAAAATGTTTCCTGGCAGATTGTTTACATGTTATTCAATTTTGCCAAGGTTGTTGTAGTTGATCCGTGTATGCTATGTTGTTGTTCTTGCCATGTATAGCTTCTATGCCATGTCTTCTTACTGTGAGTTGCCTTGCCATGCCATCTATTGCTCTGTGGTGAGTGGTTCAAGCTCACCAACATGCCTACTTATCGTTGTTCCTGCCATGTTTGAATCTGTAATATAACTTGCTATGTTTACATGGGTGCTATCATATTGTCTGATCCTTTTTGGCTTATGGTCAGTTAGGGACTTTTGTTCTATGCTTTGAGTAGATTCATGCCATGCTCTAGTTTGACATGATAAGTTCCTGTAGCATGTTGTTTGATAGCTCTAAACATTGCAACCTGATGTTATTTCTGCTAAAGTCTGAAACTGTTATTATTTGCAATCTTGCCATGTCATTTTGAGCATGTTCTAGTGATTTCTGGAGATAGCTCAGTGTTCATGTTTTGTCATGCTTTACCTGTACATCATGCCCATGCTTTTTGTTATTATGTTGAGATGCTGTAGCATGTTGTTTTGATGCTTGCAATATGCCTAGTTGCTGTTTTGGACAGATTGTTGCTATAACTTGTATAGGGTGTATGTGTTTGAACCGTTGCTCCGTTTTGAGTGTGCTCTATATGAAAATTGCTTGATTTTGCATGTAGCTTCATATTATCATGTTGCATCCTTGTTTTGAGGTGTTTGCTTGATGTTTGAATGCATTTTGCATCAATGCCAAGCTTATCTTGTTTTGCTCATATCTTCTAGGCCGTAGCTCCGAATTAAATGAACTTTATATGTAACTTGACTAGAATTTCGTGTAGATCATCGTGGTGTATCTTAACTTGATGTTTACCAACTTGAACATAAAGTTTATTCAGATCTGGACCAATTTCGAAATTTGCATATGAGGACTTACCGGAATTGTTATATGTTGTTTCCAGCCTCATTTAAACTTGTTTTGATGTGTTGCTCTTGTTTGCATCATCTCTTGCCATGAGTAGCTGCATGTAGCTTTGTCATGCATCATGCTTGTTGTGCATCATGTCTTGTCTATGTGTGGTGTGTTTACTATGTCGTGTGCTTCTTCTTGTTAGTTCCCGTTTCGTTGCGATCGTGAGGATTCGTTCGTCTACGCTTGGTTCGGCTTCATCCGTTCATCTTCTTCATGGACTCGTTCTTCTTCCTTGCGGAATTTCAGGCAAGATGACCGCTACCCTAGTTGCTTCGTTCTATCGCTATGCTGCGCTACCTATTACCTGTTTATCAAGCCATCCCAAATTGCCATGTCAGCCTCTAACCTTTTGCACCCTTCCTAGCAAACCGTTGTTTGGCTATGTTACCGCTTTGCTCAGCCCCTCTTATAGCGTTGTTAGTTGCAGGTGAAGATGAAGTTTGTTCCTTGTTGGAACATGTTTACTTGTTGGGATATCACAATATATCTTATTTAATTAATGCATCTATATACTTGGTAAAGGGTGGAAGGCTCGGCCTTATGCCTAGTGTTTTGTTCCACTCTTGCCGCCCTAGTTTCCGTCATATCGGTATTATGTTCCCGGATTTTGCGTCCCTAACGCGGTCGGGTGATTTATGGGACCCCCTTGACAGTTCGCTTTGAATAAGACTCCTCCAGCAAGGCCCAACATTGGTTTTACCATTTGCCTCACCTATGCCCTTTTTCCTTGGGTTTCGGGCCGAGGGTCATCTTTATTTTAGCCCCCGGGCGGTGCTTCTCTAAGTGCTTGGCTTTGAACCGAGCTACTGGGGGCCCCTCGAAGCAACTCGAGGTCTGGTTTTACTCGTAGCTAGTCTCATCCGGTGTTGCCACGAGAGCGAGATATGTGCAGCTCCTATCGGAATTGTCGGCGCATCAGGCGGCTTTGCTGGTCTTGTTTTATTCTTTGTCGAAATGTCTTGTAGCAGGATTCGAGACTGATCGGGTCTTCCGGGAGAAGAATATCCTTCATTGATCGCGAGAGCTTATCATGGGCTAAGTTGGGACACCCTGCGAGGTATAAACTTTCGAGAGCCGTGCCAGCGGTTATGTGGCAGATGGGAATTTGTTAATATCCGGTTGTAGTTAACTTGAAGCAAACTCTTCTAAAATACACCAACCGTGTGCGTAACCGTGAGTGTCTCTTTTCGGGGTTGATCGAGAGGAGAACACGGTTTCTGGGTTATGTTTGACGTAAGTAGGAGTTCAGGATCACTTATTGATCATTACTAGTTGACGACCGTTCCGCTTGCTCTCTTCTCGCTCTCTTTTGCGTATGTTAGCCACCATATATGCTTAGCCGCTGCTGCAACCTCACCACTTTACCCCTTCCTTTCCCTTTAAGCTTTGCTAGTCTTGATACCCATGGTAATGGGATTGCTGAGTCCTCGTGGCTCACAGATTACTACAACACCAGTTGCAGGTACAGGTTTCGCGATGATCATGACGCGAGAGCGATGTTGCTTGTTTTGGAGTTCTTCTTACCTTCTTCTTGATCGGGGATAGGTTCTGGTCGGCAGCCTGGCTAGCAGGGTGGATGTCGTTTGAGTTTCTGTTTATGCTTCGTCCGTAGCGGATGTTGATCTCTTGTATATGATGTTGATGTATTCTTGTGGCATTGTATGCCTTATGTATGTATCCCCACTATTAAGTAATGTTGATGTAATGATATCCACCTTGCAAAAGCGTTTCAATATCGGGTCTATCCTTGGTGGGACCTTGAGTTCCTTTTGGATAGGGTCGCATATTAGAAGTGACAAGTTAGTATCGAGCCTCGACCGACCTTAGGAGCCCCTTGATTGATCGGTAGTTTGGCGTTGTTGAGTCTAGAAGAAAACTATTTTGAGTCTAGTTATATCGGAGTAGGATTTCTTTTACTCCTCAGCCCCTTCGTCGCTCTGGTGAGGAATCTTGACGTAGGTGTTTTGAATTACTCCTCTTCCCCTTCAAATTTTTCTTTAGGATCACGTGGTTAGTTTTTCGTTCGTTGTTTCTCGGCTCTTTTTATCCGGTGCATTTCTCGTCAAGTTGACTCGAGCCTCTTCATCTTTGCGTTCAATCCTCAGTTGTTTTCTTTTCCCACCCGCCCACCCCTTTTCATCTCGGAACCGGAGTCCGTAATTGAGTATCCATCCTAATCGTGCAAAGTCTTTGCTTTCTTTCCTTAATGATTTCAACCGGTGTTTTCTCTTCAAGATATTCGTCGATTTCCCCTTCCAGTTGCATGTGTTTTTCCCGCCCTCCCACCCTTTTTCTTCTTGGAGTCTGAGTCTGTTTCGACCATCAATTTCATTCGTGTGGAGCCTCTTTAGTCTTTCGTAAATTATTTCAACCGGTGAATTCTCGTCTCGTTTGACATTCATCATCTCTTTTTCTTCTCCGGTGGACTCAATTCAAGTTTTTCGGGTTAATCATATTCTTTTCCTTCGAAGTGTTCTCTTTGCTCGTTTGTCTCTTGCCAGTTTATCCTTCCGGAGTTCCGAAGACATCTCAGGAGATTCGTCTGTGTTTGAATTAATTCGAGGCTGTCACCTCATTCATATACTTCAATTCTTCCAGTGCACCATCTATCTGTTTATCATCCCTTTTAAGCGTTGTTATCTTTTCAGTGGGCCCTAACCCACAGGTCTTTTCCCAGGATCTTACCTGACTCTTCTATTTCCCCGGAGCTATTCTCAATTCTTTTCAAGTGTGACGTAAGAATGGATTCCATCAGTCACATGCCTTTTCCAAGATCAATCTCTAATCATTTCATTGTTGGCTCAACCTCTTCGCTTTTCGTTTCCCCGGAGTGCCTTAACAATTTTGGTGTGTTTATCGTCGTCCTTGAAGACCGACGTAGAGTTTCTCTTAAATCTTGTCCGTTCCCCCGGAGGTTCATGGTGCTAGCTCGATGTTATCCTATCTAATTGTTTCCAGTTGTGCAATTCTTTTCATCCATCCGGAGTATTTCAGGAGTTGTTTTCCGTCTCGATCATCCGGAGGCCATCTTTTCGGAATATCTCTCCATCCTAAGTTTTTCAAATTCGTTCTCCAATTATTCCATATTCTTGCCCCTTCGTTCGTCTCAATATTCTTCCGGTGCTGCGTTCAAGCATTCGTTAATCAGTTCGCGATCTCTTCGATCTCTTTTCTCTAAATTCCCTCAAGTATCTTCGTGCTTTTCTAATTCTTTCCGGCGATCCGTTCTCTTCTCTTTGTTCATTTTCATTTTCACGGTGGTTCGTTGAAGATTTCTTTTCGGTTTTTCATCATATTCAATTCATTCGTTCTTTTAATCCTACCTGTGGTTCATGAAGACCTTCTCAAGGTGGCGCTATGTCACTTCTCAATCCTTTTTCAAGAAGAATAAGTTGCATGCCAAATCCATTGCTTGTCATCAATTTAATTTGATGAAGGATATAAGCGTACAATAAATCTTATTCTTATTTCATCAAAGTGATTAATCTTTTTCTTCGGAGTTTGTTCTTGAGGAATAAATTCTAGTTCCAAGTGTTTTCTTTTCCGGAGTTCAATTTTTTCCTCGGCCATTTCGTCGGAATCCTCCATCTAATTCATCGCAGGGCTTTAGTCTTATTCTTTCATCCTTCATTTTATCTCATCATCCTTTTGTTATCGGAGTTCTTCATGGTGGTTCTTCATGATTTAATTCATTCCTCAAGAGTTCATCAAGATTTTTTTGATGGAGTTCAAGTATCCTTCTCCTTCCGTCGTGAAGAGCAAGTAATTCTTCATTTTCTTTTTGTGGTCGGTTACCACCTCAACTGGTGTGCATTCCTTCGTCCTTCTAAGCTATCCTATCATTTCTGTTTGTGGTCGGTTACCACCTCATAATTTCTGAGATGTTTTCCATAAGTCCACAACAAGCTTATTCTTTCGTTGTTGATTTTCTCAACAACCCCATTCAATCCTTCCTTCTAAGTTCTTTCATTCAACTTTTTCAATTCTTTCCGGAGGTTTTGTGTCATGTCTTCATCAAGTATCATTTCATCCTCTGAAGCTCGTGTTCTATTCTTTCCTTGTTCAACTGGTGTGCTGCCTAAATTCTTTCAGTCTTATTCATTTCTTATCTTGCTCTAACCGGAGTTGTTTCATCGTCTATCTGATTCAGTGAGCTTTCGATTCTCGTCATTTTTGTCATTCGTCTCTTCTTCTCGAGTGCTCTCAATTCCTTGCTTCTTCTTTGAGTTCTTGTTTCACCTCATCCTTTTCCCTTCCGTCTCAGTCCTAAGATCTCGGGACGAGATCTCTTGTTAGTCGAGGAGTGTTGTAACGCCCCGGATTCGATGCGCCAGGTGTCTGCCAGTTATTCGCTGTCTTTGCCATGTCATCTTATGCATTTCATATCATGTCATCATGTGCATCGCATTGGCATACGTGTTCATCTCATGCATCCGAGCATTTTCCCCGTTGTCCGTTTTGCAATCCGGCACTCCTATGTCTCCCGGCGCCCCCTTTTACCTCTTTTCGTGTGCGGGTGTTAAACGGTCTCGGAATGGACCGAGGTTTGTCAAGCTGCCTTGGTATAGCACCGATGAACCGCTGTCAAGTTTGAATCATTTGGAGGTCGTTTGGTACTCAGCAGTTAACAGGGTAACCGCAAAAGCCTCTTTGTGTGCAGACCAACACCCTTCAAAGTGGCCCAAAACCCAGCAAACTCCCCTCCATGCTCTCGGTCGTTCGATCACGATCGCGTGGCCGAAAACCGCACCTCATTTGGACTCTCCTAGCTCCCTCTACCTATAAATTAGTCCCCCCTCCGAAATTCGCGGATGAATCCCGCAGATCAAACCCTAGCCCGCTCCCCGCTTGCGGACATGTCCAACCCCGCGGACATGTCCAGCCTCCACCTCGCTCCGGCCAATCGCGGCTGCCACGTCATCGTCGCCGCCCGCGCCCAATCCCGTGCCGCCAAGTGGCGCGCCCGGCCTCCCTCTCCTCCTCGCCCGCCAGCCGCCCGAGCCAGCGAGGCCCACAGCCCGCCGGGCCGGGTCGGCCGGCTCGTCCTCTCCGCCGGCGCTTCGCCGCCGCTGCGGAGCTCCCCCCGCCGCCGGCCATCTGCGTCGCCGCCGGGTGCGCCGCTCCGCGCCACCCCTTGCCTGCCGCCCGGCGCCCGCCTCGCCGGACCATCGCGCGCGCCTCCGCGCGAGCCAGCTGGCCGCCCGAAGCCGCCCAGCGCCGGCGGCTGGCAACCTCCGCCCGGCGGCGCCCTACTCGGTGGCGCGCCCTCGCCCCCATCTCCGGCGAGATCCGGCCGAGAGAGGGCCGGATCCGTCCTACTCCGGCCGCCCCCTCGCCTCTCCGTCCATCTCCGGCGACGTCTCCGGCGTGCCTCGTTCCCCGTGCACTAGGTTGACTTCCCCCCCTCTCTGGAAATCCACTAAGTCCCGAATCTGCTGACATTTTCATGCATTTTCATCGTGCCATAACTCTGCATCTGTAGCTCCATTTCGTGCGTGTAATATGTCAAATTGTTCGTCTCGACGAGTAGATCATTTCATCTCATTGCATCATTTTCATTTGAGCTCATCTTGATGCCCTCAATGCTGTTAGAAGAGGGCTATCTGATGTTAGTTTCAGATTCTTATCAGAACATGCACTTTTGTCATTTTTGCCATGATTGATGTGTGCACCCTATGAACTTGAGTCCTACATGTGTTTGGTAATATGCGATGCCATCTTTACAGGGGTGTATGCCATGTATTTTTGTGATCTCTGTGGTGACTAGAACAAGCATGCAAACTAGGCTTCATGATGTTGCTGATTTCAGCCCTGTTCTGCTGATATTTTTATGCCATGTTAACTTGATGCTACCGAGAGATCCATGCTTATTTTGAGATACTTCAGTAAGGATGTTTTGAACATATGGTTATTCTCTATCCATCCATGACCTTGTTTGCAATTATGGAGTGCCATAGCTTGAGTCAATCGATCTCTACTTTTGCTATAAAATGTTTCCTGGCAGATTGTTTACATGTTATTCAATTTTGCCAAGGTTGTTGTAGTTGATCCGTGTATGCTATGCTGTTGTTCTTGCCATGTATAGCTTCTATGCCATGTCTTCTTACTGTGAGTTTCCTTGCCATGCCATGTATTGCTCTGTGGTGAGTGGTTCAAGCTCACCAACATGCCTACTTATCGTTGTTCATGCCATGTTTGAATCTGTAATATAACTTGCTATGTTTACATGGGTGCTATCATATTGTCTGATCCTTTTTGGCTTATGGTCAGTTAGGGACTTTTGTTCTATGCTTTGAGTAGATTCATGCCATGCTCTAGTTTGACATGATAAGTTCCTGTAGCATGTTGTTTGATAGCTCTAAACATTGCAACTTTGATGTTATTTACGCTAAAGTCCAAGCTGTTATTATTTGCAATCTTGCCATGTCATTTTGAGCATGTTCTAGTGATTTCTGGAGATAGCTCAGTGTTCATGTTTTGTCATGCTTTACCTGTACATCATGCCCATGCTTTTTGTTATTATGTTGAGATGCTGTAGCATGTTGTTTTGATGCTTGCAATATGCCTAGTTGCTGTTTTGGACAGATTGTTGCTATAACTTGTATAGGGTGTATGTGTTTGAACCGTTGCTCCGTTTTGAGTGTGCTCTATATGAAAATTGCTTGATTTTGCATGTAGCTTCATATTATCATGTTGCATCCTTGTTTTGAGGTGTTTGCTTGATGTTTGGATGCATTTTGCATCAATGCCATGCTTATCTTGTTTTGCTCATATCTTCTAGGCCGTAGCTCCGAATTAAATGAACTTTATATGTAACTTGACTAGAATTTCGTGTAGATCATCGTGGTGCATCTTAACTTGATGTTTAACAAATTGAACATAAAGTTTATTCAGATCTGGACCAATTTCGAAATTTGCATATGAGGACTTACCGGAATTGTTATATGTTGTTTCCGGCCTCATTTAAACTTGTTTTGATGTGTTGCTCTTGTTTGCATCATCTCTTGCCATGAGTAGCTGCATGTAGCTTTGTCATGCATCATGCTTGTTGTGCATCATGTCTTGTCTATGTGTGGTGTGTTTACTATGTTGTGTGCTTCTTCTTGTTAGTTCCCGTTTCGTTGCGATCGTGAGGATTCGTTCGTCTACGCTTGGTTCGGCTTCATCCGTTCATCTTCTTCATGGACTCGTTCTTCTTCCTTGTGGGATTTCAGGCAAGATGACCGCTACCCTGGATCTCATTACTATCATTGCTATGCTAGTTGCTTCGTTCTATCGCTATGCTGCGCTACCTATTACCTGTTTATCAAGCCATCCCAAATTGCCATGTCAGCCTCTAACCTTTTGCACCCTTCCTAGCAAACCGTTGTTTGGCTATGTTACCGCTTTGCTCAGCCCCTCTTATAGCGTTGTTAGTTGCAGGTGAAGATGAAGTTTGTTCCTTGTTGGAACATGTTTACTTGTTGGGATATCACAATATATCTTATTTAATTAATGCATCTATATACTTGGTAAAGGGTGGAAGGCTCGGCCTTATGCGGTGTTTTGTTCCACTCTTGCCGCCCTAGTTTCCGTCATATCGGTATTATGTTCCCGGATTTTGCGTCCCTAACGCGGTCGGGTGATTTATGGGACCCCCTTGACAGTTTGCTTTGAATAAGACTCCTCCAGCAAGGCCCAACATTGGTTTTACCATTTGCCTCACCTATGCCCTTTTTCCCTTGGGTTTCGGAGCAGGGTCATCTTTATTTAGCCCCGGGCGGTGCTTCTCTAAGTGCTGGCCTGAACCGAGCTGCCTGCGGGGCCCCCTCGGAGCAACTCGAGGTCTGGTTTTACTCGTAGCTAGTCTCATCCGGTGTTGCCCTGAGAACGAGATATGTGCAGCTCCTATCGGGATTGTCGGCGCATCGGGCGGCTTTGCTGGTCTTGTTTTATTCTTTGTCGAAATGTCTTGTAGCGGGATTCGAGACTGATCGGGTCTTCGGGAGAAGGAATATCCTTCGTTGATCGCGAGAGCTTATCATGGGCTAAGTTGGGACACCCCTGCAGGGTATAAACTTTCGAGAGCCGTGCCCGCGGTTATGTGGCAGATGGGAATTTGTTAATATCCGGTTGTAGTTAACTTGAAGCAAACTCTTCTAAAATACACCAACCGTGTGCGTAACCGTGAGTGTCTCTTTTCGGGGTTGATCAAGAGGAGAACACGGTTTCTGGGTTATGTTTGACGTAAGTAGGAGTTCAGGATCACTTCTTGATCATTGCTAGTTGACGATCGTTCCGCTTGCTCTCTTCTCGCTGTCTTTTGCGTATGTTAGCCACCATATATGCTTAGCCGCTCTTTGGAACCTCACCACTTTACCCTTCCTTCCCTTTAAGCTTTGCTAGTCTTGATACCCATGGTAATGGGATTCTTTGAGTCCTCGTGGCTCACTGATTACTACAACACCGATTCAGTGTACAGGTTTCGCGATGATCATGACGCGAGAGCGATGTTGCTTGTTTTGGAGTTCTTCTTCTGCTTCTTCTTCGATCAGGGGATAGGTTCCTGGTCGGCAGCCTGGGCTAGCAGGGTGGATGTCGTTTGAGTTTCTGTTTATGTTTCGTTCGTAGTCGGATGTTGATCTCTTGTATATGATGTTGATGTATTCTTGTGGCATTGTATGCCTTATGTATGTATCCCCACTATTAAGTAATGTTGATGTAATGATATCCACCTTGCAAAAGCGTTTCAATATGCGGGTCTATCCTTGGTGGGACCTTCGAGTTCCTTTTGGATAGGGTCGCATATTGGGCGTGACACCTATGGCCTTATGCCTCCATCCATGAGCACCTTAGTGAACTTGTAACCTCCAACCTGAGGCGCAACCACTAAATCCAAGTGACTCGGATTGTCAACCCGGGACGGTTGATCCTCATGGCTCCAAAGAATAGGATGTTCAGACTATCACAAATAACAGGGAATCGCCGGCTCAACTGCGTTCATCGCCCGTTTATGAATCTTCTGGTCTCGTTTACATAAACTCGTGGTGAACAGATGATACTGTCCACTATTCAACTGCTTTGGATTACTCTAATAACCGGATTGCTGCTGCTGATTCCCCTGACCAGACTGTTGATTGAAACCACCTTGATTGCCTTGGCCTTGGAAACCAGAGTTTGAACCGCCACCACCAAAGCAAGGCCCGTGAGACCCGGATCCTGAACCTCCATTCGGGCCATGATTATTCTGGAAAAAAATGGAATTCCTATACTCCCTCATAATGAAGCAATCCTTCCACAGATGATTGGTCGGCATCTCTTGCGTACCATGCTTTGGGCAACGCTGGTTCATCATCGCCTCAAGGTTAAATTTTGGCCCTCCAAGCTGGGGAGGCTTTCCCTTGCGATGTTGATTATTATTCTGTGTATTGGTGTTAGCCACAAAATCTAAATTGCATCAGCCTTGCGCTTATCGTTGCCGCTTTGACCTGCTGTATTATGCTGCTACCCCTTCGTATTGTCGCTCTTCTTCCCCTTACCCGCCTTCTCCTCATCAGAGTCGGGGTCTTTGGTACTGTCAGAGTCGGCATATTTGACGAGAGCTGCAATGAGCTACCCCATGTCATTGCAGTTCTTCTCCAACATCAGGACTGCTGAACCGGCATTGATACTATCCGATGTGTGTATAACAGCTGAGATCCGGTGCACCCAATTGGTTGTTTACTCGCCCTCACCTTGGACACAAGAATCCAAATCCAGGATCGACATAGGCTGCTTGCACGTGTCTTTAAATTTTTTGATAAAACGAGCTTTCAACTCTGCCCATGATCTAATGGAGTTAGCGGGCAGCCCTTTCAACCAAGTATGAGCCGGCCCATCCAACATCATGGTGAAATACTTAGCACATGCAGCATCACTAACATCCAGCATCTCCATGGCCATCTCATAGCTCTCAGCCCAAGCCTCAGGGGGCTGATCTGTCGTGTAATTAGGCACCTTAAGAGGACCCTTGAAATCCTTAGGCAAACACTCATTATGAAGAGCCGGCACTAAACATGGCACACCCAAGGTTCTAGAGGTCACTCCTGCCTCCATCGATGCTGACGGATAACCCGGAGATTGCTGTTGAGCCGCCAGCTGAGCCGCCAGCTGAGCCGCCAGCTCCACCTCCCGAGGCGCCCTGCCCTAATCCACTGAAGTCTGAGCGTCGACACCACCACACGCCGTGTCGGATTTCGGGTTCCGGCAGACCCTTGAGGTTCAAACACTGGGGTGCGCGCGGAGATCCAACCTTCCACCGTCTCGCACCTCGCCGAATCGCTGGGACCTAAACTACTAAACTGAACAGCACAAGAGACACAAGATTTATACTAGTTTGGGCCACCGTTGTGGTGTAATACCCTACTCTAGTTTGTGGTGTGGTGGATGGCCTCTTGGGCTGATCTTGAGCAGTCTGAGGAAGAACAGCCTTGCAGTGCATTCTTGGTGGGTGTGATGAACTGCGGGTGGTGTTCCGTCGCTCTAGCTTGAGGATCGGGTCTCTATTTCTCTCTCTGGATTCCAAATGCGGATCTCGATCCCCCTACTTTGAGTGTGGCTACCCCTATTTATAGGTGAAGGCCTGGGCCTCTTCCCAAATATTGGCGGGAAGGCGCCACCAATTGGCCATTTGAAGGGAGCAATGGGTACACTTCACGACTAAAGTTGGTCCTCGCCTGCCAAAGGCTCTGGTGATGACGCCTGCTTGGGCTCCACGATGACT
The DNA here is from genome assembly GCA_021605205.1 of Aegilops longissima. NCBI lineage: Eukaryota > Viridiplantae > Streptophyta > Magnoliopsida > Poales > Poaceae > Aegilops > Aegilops longissima. The sequence continues at coordinate 368,893,726 of CM038678.1, forward strand.
CCCTTCCAGCCGTTGGGGCCGGTCTTGCACCGAAACGGGTGCCTTTGCTTGATGCTCTCACCTGCGCTTGCTCCCTTTGCACCAAAGAGGAAAGGAGGACGCTGCGTGGGCTGGCGCCCGACTGGCGCCCTTGGTCATCATGGCTTGCGTCATGGGCACCTCGCGAGGTACCCTGCCTTGAACTCTCCGCCTCCTCATGAGCAGCCTGACGAGGCCGTACCTCAGGAAGCTCCTGATCGTCCGCCCCGTGAGGCTTGGCCCCTCGCGAGGGTCTTGAGCTTGCGTTGATGAAGATGGGCTGTCTGGGCCTCCTTTGAGCCACGCCTGCAGGCCACAAGCGAGCAAGTCTGGGACCCCGTTCCCGTGAACGCCGACAGTAGCCCAGGTCAAGACCGGAGGTGAGGGCGGAGAGCGGTAGGAGCCACGAGTTGCGATGCTCGGGCACCCCCCTTTAGCATAAGCTGGGTTAGATGTGAAACTCTCGTCCTCGGGTCCGGCTCTCGGGCTGGTCTCGGCCGTTCTTTGGCAAGCCAGGTCGTGATGCCATGGACAAGACCGGAGGATGAGGGCGGAGGCCGGTAGGAGCCACGAGTCGCGATGCTCAAGCACCCCCCTTTAGCAGCATAAGCTGGGTTCGATGATGAAACTCGTCCTCGGGTCCGGCTCTCGGGCTGGTCTCGGCCGTCGGTTGGCAAGCCGGTCGCGATGCCATGGACAAGACCGGAGGGTGAGGGCGGAGAGCGGTAGGAGCCACGAGTCGCGATGCTCGGGCACCCCCTTTAATGTGCAAGATTCCGCCACCCGGAAGAGGCTCCAAATAAGAAGCATGGTGGAGCGAGAGCATAATCCTAAGGAAAACGCAAGAAGGATACATGCCGCTGGGACAGGCCCGAGCGGCTTGGGGATGACGCTGCCCGAGGGGCGCCCCCAACAGGATAAGCTAATGACATGAAATAAAAGGGATACATGCCGCGGAGGCGGACCCACGCGGCCTGGGAATAATGCAGCCCTGAAGGCGCTCCCAGCCGGAAATAAAACTTAAAGATGTCACTTGGTGATGTTGGGGATGAAGGGGTGTTGGTGTAGCAGACTCGGTGGGCTGTGGGAGCCGATCCTCATGAGCCCCCAGGCCCAGGGGCCTCAGGAGGCTCCGGAGGCGCTGGCGGCTCCTTAGGGGCCATCTCCATCTCCTCCAGGGCTGTGGCGTGCCTGACCTCTTGAGCCTCCGGGATGGCCCTCATGAGACGCTGGTGCTCAGCAGCCACGTTTGGCAGGCCATAAGGCATGCGTGACGTGGCTAATGGGGCGGACCCCATAGCGTCCCACTCGCGAGGGCCAGAGGCCCTTGAGAAGCGGCTTGGTTGAGCCCTGGTATGTCGATGCAGATGCGCAGCCCACCATCCTCGCCTGGATGGGGGGCCACTGCGGGTAGGCCCTCCTTGTCTTGCTCCTGCTTGCGGGAAACGTGCTTCGAAGCATGCCTCCACGTGGTGCCCAAGCACCTCCCTCGAGACCTTGGAAAGGTCGGCGGCCCTCTAGGGAGGCCCGAGCCACTGAGGAGGCGCAGGCGCTTCCCTATGCGATGGAAGGAGGCTCCCCCTGGCCCGATGCGGGCCCTGAGGGGCCTGTCTCTTGAAGAGTTGGGCCGGTCGATGTCTTCTTCTTGGGCGCGGCCTCGGGAGGCCTCCTACTACTGTGGCCTGGGTCTTCTAGCGATGCGGCTGAAAGGCTCGCTCCGGGAGCACAGTCGTCTCTCTCTTCACAGGGCACCGTGATGACCCGCCGCTTCTGGCATCTTGAGGACGTTGTAGCCATGGTGGAGTTCTGACCATGAATTTAATGCCTGGGTGCCGAGAATGGTGTTGTCTGGCGGCGAATGTGGGCGACGTCGAAGTCGATGAGCTCGGTGTGGCGGTTATCGCGAGCCCCGAAAGCGGACAGGAAGGCGGACCTGCCCGATCGGGACCGTGGAGCCGTCGGTGACTCGGAGAAAGGCTTGGTTGGCTGAAGCTGGTGTAAGGCGCGAAGATTGTTGAATGTCTCCACAGACGGGACATTGAGCCCTGCTCCACCGTCGATGAGGTCTTGGTGACTAGCACATTCTTGATGATTGGGGAACAAAGCATCGGAGAACTCCGGCTGTGGCTGCGCGCTTGGGCTAATCCGCTGAGCTGAGCGTGATGGCGCCGCCGACCACCCGAGAAGGCACGTGGATTCGAGCTTGGGAGGACTGCATTCACCATGGGCGAACTGCTTGAAGATCTTGCTGAGAGGTGGGGCTTGAGCTCCGCCCGGGATGCGGCGATCGCGTGCTTCACAGAAGCCCCAGCCCCCTCGTCGATGGCGGTCTTCAATTCTCCTTGGCGGCGGCGGCAGCGGAGGGAGGCCTGCGTTCCCCTGCGGGCGATCCTCGCGAGGCTGATCCCTCCAGCCTCCCTCGCAAGGTGGGTCTTGCCAGCGGTCCTCGCGAGGTTGGTCGCGCCACCCTTGGCGCGGGCCTCGGTCTTCCCAGCGTCCTGCGTTTCTTCCTCCTCCTCGGCCGTAGCCCCGGTCGCTGCGCTCGGGGCGTCTGCCGACCCTTCCTTCGCGCATGGCCCGGAGCTCTTGACATTCATTGGTGTTGTGGGTGTGGAGGTCGTGGTACACGCAGTACCGGCTGCCCTTGGAGGACTCGGGCTGATCTCTCCTCGCTTGGTGTGCGGTTCGGCTGCGACACGGCAGCCCCTTGCGCTTCACGTCCTTGGCCTTGGACTTCTTTTCTTGGGATCGCGGCGGGCAGCTCGAGGAGGAGGCGCCCTCCTCAGCCACTGGCGCGCTTGGTCGCCAAGTTGAACAGCTCGAGGAGGTGCACAGATCTTCATGCATCGCCGGCTCCTCCTTCATCTTGATGTCGCGCGCGCCATCGGAGAAAGCGAGATGATGGCCTCCTCCGTTACCACAGGGATCTTGGAGGCGCGTTGTTGAAGCGCTGGATGTACTGCGGGGTTTCCCACAGTTGCTTTGCTTGATCTGGCGCATATCGCTCACGGCGGTGGCGGTCGCGAGTACCACGGAAGTTGGCGATGAAGCGGGTGCGCATCTCGGCCCAAGAAGAGATCGTGCCTGGGGCCAGATTCAGGAGCCAAGTGCGGGCCCCGTCCTTGAGCGCCATGGGAAACCAATTCGCCATGACCTTTTCATCCCCGTTGGCAGCCTCGATGCCCAGCTCGTGAAGCTGGAGGAACTCCGTAGGGTCAGCCGTGCCGTCGTGCGAGGAGGCAGGTCTGGCTTAATTTGGCGGGCCCGCGCGCTGCGCAGCAGCTGGAGGTGAAAGCGTGGCAGCCCGCCGTGGCAGCGGGGCTTTGGGCGACGAGAGCTTGGTCTTGCAGGCCTCCCTGCGCGCTCTTTGAGGGGCAGCGCAGGTCTTGACGTCTTGCGGGCGGGGCGCTCGGGCAGCTTCTTGTGGGCGAGAACTTCTTGGCAGCTCTACTCTTGCAGCGCGGCGCCGGGCGAGCAGGTTCCGCCTAGGGGCGCGCGCCTTAAACGGCGCCGTCTTGAGGAGGCGGTGGCGCCCGGGAGCTTCATCGCCGCCCAGCGAAGAGTGCGGTGCGTGCGAGGCGAGACGGTCTTGAGGTCGCCTCTGCAGCGCTGGACGAGCTCGGCGACTTCGGTCGAGCCATTCTTCGTGGGCGTCGTCGGCGGGCGGTAGCGCAGGAGCTTGTTAGCGCGATGAGTGCAGCTCGGGCCTCCGTGGCAGCTGCGGCGCGCGTGATGAAAGAACCAGCGGGGTGGCGAAAGGCGTGGCGGTGCGGCCGTCCGCCTCATGGGCCAGTGTGCAGGGGCGGCGCTTGCTGCTCGTTCCACGCCGGGCGGTGGCGGCGTTGGCGGCAGGTGACGGGAACGGCGAGGGCGCCCGCCGGCAGAACCGTCTGCGCGACATAGAAGCGAGGGCGGCTCGGCGCTCGGCAGCGAGCCCGACGGGCATCGAACATGGTTGCGGTGGTGGGGAAGAATGAGGCGGCGAAAGGAAGATTCGGCGCACCTACCTGGCGCGCCAAATGTCGGATTTCGGGTTCCGGCAGACCCTTGAGGTTCGAATACTGGGGTGCGCGCGGAGATCCAACCTTCCACCGTCTCGCACCTCGCCGAATCGCTGGGACCTAAACTACTAAACTGAACAGCACAAGAGACACAAGATTTATACTAGTTCGGGCCACCGTTGTGGTGTAATACCCTACTCTAGTTTGTGGTGTGGTGGATTGCCTCTTGGGCTGATGAGGAACAGTACAGGGAAGAACAGCCTCGCGAGGGTCTGTTCTTGGTGGGTGTGATGAACTGCCGGGTGGTGTTCCGTTGCTCTAGCTTGAGGATCGGGTCTCTATTTCTCTCTCTCTGGATTCCAAAATGCCAGATCTCGATCCCCCTACTCTGAGTGTGGCTACCCCTATTTATAGGTGAAGGCCCTGGGCCTCTTCCCAAATATTGAGCGGGAAGGGCGCCAACAATTGGCCATTTTGAAGGGGAACAGCGGGTACACTTATCCTGACTAAAGTTGGTCCTCGCTTTGCCAAAGGCTCTGGTGATAGCCTTTGCTTGGGCTCCACGATGACTCCCTTCCAGCCGTTGGGGCTGATCTTGGTCTTGTTGCACCGAAACGGATGCCTTTGCTTGCTTCTCTCGCCTGCGCTTGCTCCCTTTGCACCAAAGAGGAAAGGAGGACGCTGCTGCGGGTGGCGCCGATGGCGCCCTTGGTAAATCATGGCTTGCGTCATGGGCACCTCGCGAGTACCCTGCCTTGAACTCTCCGCCTCCTCATGAGCCATCTGGCGAGGCCGTACACGAGAAGCTCTGGTCGTCCGCCCATGCAATCTCAGCCCCTCCCGAGGGTCTTGAGCTTGCGTTGATGAAGATGGGCTGTCTGGGCCTCCTTTGAGCCCGCGCAGCAGCCGCAGCACGCAAGTCAGGGACCCCTGTTCCCGAGCGCCGACAGCTGGGTCATGCCTTCGAGGCTTATTATGGTGCTATTCACTGTTTGAAACTGCTGGCGAGTCAATGTGCCTGCTATAACTCCAGCTTGGTCAAGGGGTGGAGTGAATCCGTTCACGGCTATATGAATAAGCCGCCTGTTGAGCCACGACCGTCCGAAGAAGTTCTCTGTCCCTCCGCGTCTCTATCGCGGCTGGAGACTCGCCTTCACCTGGGAAAGCTGCCAATCGTGTCGCCGCAGTGATCATGTTATCCAAAGGGTTAGAATAATGACCTAGCGGTGTCGGAACATGCTGAGGCGGAGTCATATCCAAATGAGGTGGATCTATAGTATGCGGCTGAACCAGCGCTCCGGTAACGGGCACTGATGAAGTCATATACCTAGGGTAGGGTCATGGACCTGTCCAAGATACCCTCCCCAAGGACATCTCTTGAAGAAAACACCTTTCAGTTGACCTGGAAGGATTCCACTCGACGGACCTGAAGACACTCGACCTTGACTAACCACTTGACCGCGGAAGATCTCTGATCGATCTGCACGCAAGCGGTCGGTCATTAAGTGGCTTTATGGTCATCATAACACTTTATGTAGCACGTACCAAGTAACTCCCTATCTTAATGTACCTTAATCCTGCATAAGCGAGGGCTGGGCCAGTCTGGCGAACTCTATATAAGCCACCCCCTCCTCGGTGTAAAGGGTTCACACCCTGTAACTCATCGCACATAATCTGATCGACCGCCTCCGGGCTCCGAGGCGTAGGGCTGTTACTTCCTCCGAGAAGGGCCTGAACTTCGTAAACATCTTGCGTATACAACTACTCCATAGCTAGGATCTTGCCTCTCCATACCTACCCCCCATTCTACTGTCAGACTTAGAACCACGACAGTTGGCGCCCACCGTGGGGCAGGTGTCTTAGCGACTTGTTGGAGAAGTTGCAGCTTTTCCGACCCCCTTCATCATGGTTTCTAGTGAGTTTTGGTTGAGGGCCGCGAGATCCGTCTCGGCGCGCTCACGTTCATCGCCGACGACTCCGCTTGGCTGCAGGAGGCTCCACTCGACGTCGACACACTCCCCGTCCGCGGGGCAACGCACTTTCACGCGTGCGTCCGCGGCATCCTCCTGTGGCAACCGTCGACCTAGTATCAGTTGGCTCCTGTGCCATCTTCCCTCCCAGTATCGCGCCGGCGCAAGCGCTCCGGTCGGTCGAGGCTTCAGCGGTGGGTGAGGCACGCGGTGGCCCGCCAGTCAGCCACTCCCCAAGTCGCGGCAATCGAGCCCAACGAATCTCTCTACGGCCTGTTCGACCTATCGACTGGCTCCGCAGAGACTGCATCCGAGTGCGACAACAGCGATCCAGCGGCGGAGGTTCTGATGGTCGACGGACCACGTAGTCCTCCTGGTTTCCGCCGCACCGACGGAGGCGTTGGCGGAGGCGAGAAGGCGCAGGTTCACGAAGAGTATCAACCCGAGCCCCTCACTTCGCTGCAAGTGGAGGAACTTCGCCGCCGGAACATGGATGCGCTTCACACTCCTATCATTGGAGAAACCCCCGAGGCCCGTGCCTTAGAAAGGCAGCGTTTGGCCAACGGCTGAATGCACTCATTGGAAAATCTCCGGCGAGTGCTCGACTTAACGAGCGCAACAACGGGTCCCGTCGTCCGATCGGCGTCAACTCTTTCCACAACCGACTCAGCTATACGAACTCCAATTCAGAATCTAGCAGCTTCGCCCGTATAGCGAGTCCATTCAGCCTTCGATCGAGAGGTGGCGGAGGCTTACTACGGATCGTAGATTTACTCCGGGCAGCAGGAGATCAAAACTTAGCTATATCGCAGTCGCGGAACAGGATTCACAGCAGATCCGTCGCTGCGAATACAGTCCAGTCGGCTCATAGCCCAAGATCGCCCCCGAGGCGTGAGGGACATGGAGGCCGGCGTGATCAGTATGAGGACCGATTCGATCGCGATGATCGACGTCGAGTGCCCACTCCTCCCCCAAGGGGTGGCTCATACGCGCGTCGACAGCAAGATGACAGACGCCATCACAATGTTGGGCAAAGGATTCCAGTCGACCCCAGGGAACCAGGCTTTGATGCGAGATCCGTCATCGTTCAAGGCTTGGTCGACAGGAATAGAGCTAACCGAGAAGGCCATGACAGAAATGCGCTCACCAGCAGCAGAGTACACGTCTCAGGACCAGAGTGTTTTAGCAGAGCCATCAGAGCTGCGGTGATTCCTCCCAACTTCAGGTTGGCGACTGGAGTCAGTAAGTTCACTGGTGAGTCCAAGCTGGATACCTGGCTTGAGGACTGCCGAGTGGCTGTTCAGATTGGCGGCGGCAACGATGAAGTGGCCATGAAACACCTGCCTCTTATGTTGGAGGGCTCGGCCAGAGCATGGCTGAATCAGTTAGCACCCAGCAGCATTTACACTTGGGAAGATCTTGCCCGAGTGTTTGTCAGGACATTTGAAGGAACTTGCAAGCGGCCAGCAGGGTTGACAGAGTGGCAGTCGTGTGTGCAGAAGTCGAATGAAACTCTGAGGGATTACATCCAGAGATGGATAACATTGCATAACATGGTAGAGAATGTATCTGATCATCAGGCAGTCTGTGCCTTCAAGGAAGGCGTTAAGAATAGAGAGTTAAGTCTGAAATTCGGTTGGACCGGAGACATGACCCTGGGTCGAAAGATGGAGATTGCCACCAAGTATGCCAATGGTGAAGAAGAGCATCGGCTCCGGAGTGGCAAGTATAAGTCAGCCGCTAATGAAACTGGAGGAGGGAACTCCAATGGAAAGTTTAAAAGCCGAGCCAGCCGCTCCTGGAGAAGCCTTGGCCGTGACTCCAGGAAAGTTCAAGGGGAAATCCAAGGGTCCTTGGAACCCCAAGAAAGTGAAAGACCAAGATGGAAATGATGTGTTGGACTTGCCATGTCATATTCACACGAATAAAGATGAAGAGGGTAAACTCATTTACCCAAAGCATACCACTCGACAGTGTCGGCTCTTGATTCAGCAGTTCCAGGGGAAGCAGCCCAAGGACAAGGAGAAGGAGTCGGACAAAGTTGAGGACAAGGAAGATAGTGACAGTGGATACCCCCAGGTCATTTCCACCCAGATGATTTTTGCTGATGTTGAAAGCAAAAGTCGATTGAAAGTTATCATCCGAGAGGTGAATATGGTCGCTCCGGCGACACCCAGTTATCTGAAATGGTCGCAGACCGCCATCACGTTCGACCAGTCTGATCACCCGACACACATAGACACCCCTGGGAGGCAAGCGTTGGTGGTCGACCCAGTCGTCGAAGGCACTCGACTAACTAAGGTTTTGATGGATGGTGGCGATGGCTTTGAACATCTTGTATGCGAGAGACGTTGAAAGGATGGGCATTCCGATGTCGGACTCAGCACCAGCAACATGAGCTTCCATGGGGTCATTCCTGGAAAGAAGGCCGAGTCACTCGGCCAAATTGCTCTCGATGTGGTTTTTGGTGATTACAAGAATTTTCGTAAGGAAAAGTTGACCTTTAAGGTCGTGGATTTCCATAGTGCTTATCACGCTATTCTGGGGAGGCCGGCATATGTGCGTTTCATGGCTCGACCATGTTATGTATATCTCAAATTGAAAATGCCAGGTCCCAAAGGTCTGATCACTATCACTGGCAATCGAAAGAAAGCAGAAGAGTGTTTTCAGAAAGGCTCTAAGATCGCTGATGCACAGATGGCAGTGGTAGAGCTGCAAGAGTACCAGAAAACTGCAGACCCGAGTGATTTCTTGCGAGCCAAGAAGCCCGCCACGGAGTCAGAATTTCAGTTGTCCAGGGAGACGAAACCGATTCATATTCACCCGACTGACCCCAATGCTACTCCGACTCACATCTCAACAACACTCGACTCCAAATAGGAAGAAGCGCTCATCCAGTTCCTCCGTGAGAACTGGGACATCTTTGCATGGAAGCCTGCTGACATGCCGGGTGTTCCTAGGGGACTGGCTGAGCATCGTCTACGAGTCGACTCAAAAGGTAAACCTGTCAAAGAACATCTTCGACGGTCCGCCGTCCATAAGAGAAAGGCCATTGGCGAGGAGGTGGCTCGGCTCTTATCAGCGGAGTTTATCCGAGAGATTTATCACTCCGAGTGGCTCGCCAATGTTGTCATGGTCCCTAAGAAGGACAAATCACGTCGTATGTGCATCGACTTCAAACATATCAATCGGGCCTGCCCGAAAGATCATTTTCCTCTCCCCCGCATCGACCAAATAGTCGACTCGACCGCGGGATGTGAACGGTTGTCTTTCTTAGACGCCTATTCCGGGTACCATCAGATCCGTCTGTATGGACCCGACGAGATCAAAACAGCTTTCATCACTCCATTCGGGTGCTTCTGTTATGTCACCATGCCATTCGGCCTCAAGAATTCCGGAGCCACGTTCATGAGGATGATTCAGAAGTGTTTGCTCACTCAAATCAGTCGGAATGTGGAAGCATACATGGATGATATTGTGGCCAAGTCACGGAAAGGTTTCGACCTATTGACTGACCTTGCTGAAACATTTGCCAATCTCAGGAGGTATGATATCAAGCTTAATCCATCAAAGTGCACATTCGGAGTTCCTGGCGGAAAGTTACTCGGTTTTCGCTTCCGAACGAGGAATCGACGCCAAACCAGAAAAAGTTGGCACTATACTCAATGAAATGCCTTTGCGTGCACGATGTCCGTAAGCTTATTGGATGCTTGGCGCTTTAAGTCGATTCATCTCTCGCCTCGGTGAAAAGGCATTGCCTCTTTACTTGGATCGATGAAGAAGTCGACAAGTTCGAGTGGACTCCGAAGCTGATGCAGCATTTGCGAGCTAAAGCTCGCTCTCCACCAGCCGGTGCTTGCTGCCCCAATCAGCAAGAGCCTTTGCTGCATTACATTGCAGCCACAGGACAAGTCGTCAAGATAAAGATTTACGGTCGGCGGGAAGAAGAAGGAAAAGCCTTCAAAGTTCAGCGCCTGTATACTATCTTTACAAGTATTGACCCCATCAAAACAAAGATACCCTCATTATCAGAAGCTTGTTTATGGGATTTATATGACCATGAAGAAGGTTGCTCATTACTTCTCTGACCATTCCATTACGATCGCCACGACGCCCATTGTCGAGATTCTGCTGTGAGAGATGCAACTGGTCGAGTGGCGAAATGGGCGATTGAACTCCTTCCCCTTGATATCAAGTTTGAGGCAAAGAAAGCCATCAAGTCCCAAGCAATAGCAGATTTCATCGCCGAGTGGATTGAACAGCAATTGCCGACTCAAGTTCACTCGGAGCACTGGACCATGTTCTTTGATGGTTCCAAGATGTTGAATGGTTCCGGTGCTGGGGTAGTGTTGGTTTCCCCCCGAGGAGATAAGCTCAGATATGTGCTCCAGATTCACTTTGATTCTTCCAACAATGAAGCAAAATCTGAAGCATTGTTGTATGGGTTGCGTATGGCCATTTCACTCGGCGTCCGTCGCCTCATGGTTTATGGCGACTCAGATCTAGTGGTTAATCAGGTGATGAAGGAGTGGGATGTCCGAAGTCCAGCCATGACTGATTATTGCAATGCAGTGAGGAAGCTAGAGAAGAAGTTTGAGGGGTTAGAGCTTCATCATGTACCCCGACTGAAAAATCAAGCTGCTGATGATTTGGTGAAAATATGGTCCAAGAGGGAAGTCGTTCCCAGTGATGTGATTTTGGAGCACATCCACACACCGTCAATTCAATAGGATCCTTTCACCGAAGAAGCCCCACAGCCAAAAAAGTGCCACCGATCGGACTGAAGTTGAGTTCCCAGCTGTGGTCGACCTGGTCATGGAAGTCGTGGTCATCACTCCCGACTGGACAGTGCCGTACATCGCGTATATCCTAAGGAAAGAGCTCCCGGAGGACGAAGAAGAGGCTCGACAGATCGTCCGCCGATCCAAGGCCTTTACTGTGATCAAGGGACAGTTGTACAGAGAAAGCGCGACTGGAGTCGGCCAGAAGTGCATAACACCAGAAGAAGGTCAGATAATTCTTGATGATATCCACTCGAGGACCTGTGGTCATCATGCGTCCTCTCGGACCATCGTGTCTAAAGCATACCGAGCGGGATTTTACTGGCCAAAAGCTAATGAAATGGCAAAAGAAATAGTCGACAAGTGTGAAGGGTGTCAGTTCTATTCCAATATGTCACACAAACCCGCCTCAGCCTTGAAGACCATTCCACTTGTCTGGCCCTTCACTGTTTGGGGGTTGGATATGATTGGACCACTGAGAACTGGCAGAAGCAGTTTCGCGCACTTGCTAGTAGCAGTCGACAAGTTTACGAAGTGGATCGAAGCTAAACCTATCAAGAACCTCGATGTGTGCACTGCTATCAGTTTCATCAGAGAGTTGATATTCAGATATGGAGTTCCACATAGCATCATCACTGACAATGGGTCAAACTTCGATTCCGACAAGTTCAAAGCCTTTTGCGCCTCTCAGGGCACGCGAGTCGACTATGCTTCAGTTGCTCAACCCCAGTCGAATGGACAAGCAGAACGAGCAAACGGTCTAATTCTCAAAGGACTGAAACCTCGGCTGATGCTCGATCTCAAGCATGCAGCAGGAGCGTGGGTTGACGAACTTCCGTCGGTTCTTTGGGGATTGAGGACCACTCCTAATCGGTCGACTGGGAGAACTCCATTCTTTCTGGTCTATGGAGCTGAAGCAGATATGCCGAGTGACCTGCTTACAATGCAGCCCGAGTCGAACTCTACTCTGAAGATGAAGCGGAGCAAGCCCGGCAAGATGCAGTCGACCTCCTTGAAGAGGAGAGAGAGATGGCCCTGATCCGCTCGACCATCTATCAGCAGGACTTGCATCGATTCCTTGCTAGAAATGTGAAGAGCCAAACCTTTCAAGAAGGAGACTTGGTCCTCCGAGTGGATCAACAGAAACCACACAAGATCGCTCCCACTTGGGAAGGTCCCTTCATCGTCACCAGAGTTCTCCACATGGAGCATACCATCTTTACAACGTCGATCGCCAGATTGATGAGCATCGAGCTTGGAATGCGGAGCTACTTCGCCCCTTTTACACTTAAGTACTCACCCGGGTGAGATGTAATAAAAGTACCTCTGTAGTTTGTTTATCAAAGACAAGAATGTTATAATTTTCCCAGTGATTGTTATTACTTTTCGTTTACATGAGAAATTTCCCCAAGTGGGTGGCTTAGCCGCGAACCCGTTTCACCTAAGTTTGTAAAAAAATCCCTGTCGAGTGGAGAGCCAGCCTCCCACTCGGGGGCTTAGCTGCGAATCCGTTTCGCCTAAGTATCTGAAAATCCTACCGAGTGGTGAGCCAGCCTCCCACTGGGGCTTAGCTGCAGTCCAAGTACTTGCCTAAGTGTTTAAAATCCCACCGGTGGTGAGCCAGCCTCCCACTCGGGGGCTTAGCTGCAGTCCAAGTACTCGCCTAAGTGTTGAAAATCCTACCGAGTGAGGAGCCAGCCTCCCACTCGGGGGCTTAGCTGCAGTCCAAGTACTCGCCTAAGTATTTAATACAATGTGCGCTTTGCAAGGACGACGAGGTATAGGTCGACTGTTGCCTTCCCCTTCAGAGCTACGACACAAAAAATCCTCCTCGGAGGCTTAGCTGCTGTCCAGTACTTGCCTAAGTTTGAAAAATCCTACCGAGCGGAGAGCAAACCTACCACTCGGGGGCTTACCAGCAGTCCAGTACTCGCCTAAGTTTGAAAAATCCTACCGAGTGGAGAGCAAACCTCCCACTCGGGGGCTTAGCAGCAGTCCAGTGACGCCTAAGTTTGAAAAATCCTACCGAGTGGAGAGCAAACCTCCCACTGGGGCTTAGCTGCAGTCCAAGACTCGCCTAAGTTTGAAGAATCCTACCGAGTGGAGAGCTAACCTCCCACTGGGGCTTAGCTGCAGTCCAAGACTTCGCCTAAGTATCTGAAAATCCTACCGAGTGGAGAGCAACCCTCCCACTCGGAGGCTTAGCTGCAGTCCAGTACTCGCCTAAGTACGAAATCCATTCCAATACGCAAGGACGACGAGGTGCAGGTTGACTGTTACCTTCTCCTTCGGAGCTGCGCCACAAGTACAACGTGCGCTCCATCCCAATACGCAAGGACGACGAGGTGCAGGTCGACTGCTACCTTCTCCTTCGGAGCTGCACCACAAGTACAACGTGCGTTCCATCCCGATGCACAAGGACGACGAGGTGCAGGTCGACTGTTACCTTCTCATGTGGAGCTGCGCCACAAGTACAACGTGCGCTCCATCCCAATCCGCAACGACGATGAGGTGCAGGTCGACTGCTACCTTCTCCTTCGGAGCTGCGCCACAAGTACAACGTGCGCTCCATCCCGATCCGCAAGGACGACGAGGTGCAGGTCGAATGTTACCTTCTCCTGCGGAGCTGCGACATAAGTACAATCCGAACTCCATCCCTGCCTGCAAGAACAACGAAGTATAGGTCGACTGGATTTTTCACCTCAGAGCTGCATCTCGAGCACTGAAGTATATTCCGAGTGAAGAATAAAGTTCACTCGAAGGCAAACAAAAGCATATTTCACGATAAGTAAGTTCGATAACATCCTACGGATGCGTAGTACCCAGCCGCAAGCCCGTTAAAGTTTATCGGTTACAAGATCACTCGCATTCGAGGCAAATTTAAGACGAATCATAGAAGTTTTTACTCCTCGTGGAGGGATGGAAGGCGCGATTTAACTGGTCCAGTCGATCCGTCGGCGATCCGGTGGCAGCACCAATGAAAGTCTCCATGAAAGATCGGAAGTCATACTTCTTGGTATTGGCAACTTTGATGGACGCTTGACCTTTCCTCTCGCGCCTCCTTGCAAGTGAACGCGAACCAGGACAGAGCAACATCGGCACCGTGATCCGGCAGAGGACTTTTTCCATTCCTTCACTCGACTTGAACGTCATTCACCGAGTCATTAAATACTCGAGGTCATTTTGAAGTGTTTCACCGCCGAGTGTCGAGTCAATCATGACACCGCAACCTTAAGTCGAGCGAGGTAGTCCACCACAAGAATGACACGAGACTCGGTCGGAGCACATTCATGGCGGCTTCATCCTTCACGGGGAGTTAATGGGGTCCAGGCTTGTCTCCACTGACTAGTCTCTTCCTCGAAGTTCTGACAAAATTCTGCAAACACAACTCGAGTTCAAGCTAATGGTTCTATGATGAGTCAGTGATAACAAGTCAGTCGGATAGGAGGAATTACCTTCAAGCATGAGGAATAACTTCTTGGCGAGCCCTCCCAGATAAGCCTCTAGATCATTCCTCTTCCCCGCCATTCGCCACTTTGTCGCTCGAGCTATCTTTCGCTCTTCACCGGCTAACCTCCTTGTTGGCCGTACGAGAGCAGCTTTCAGATTGGCGTTCTCTTCTTCAAGTTTTCCGACCGAGGACAGCTTTTCTTCCATGAGCTTGGTTTTGTTCAAAGCAGTTTTCACGCCTCGGCAAGGTCATGATCCTTCTTCTTGAGCCTCCTCCATTTTGTCGCAAAATGACAAGTGAGATCAGAATCAGGAAGGGACAGAAAGACAAAGACATCGTCAAGTTCTCACTAGCCATACCTTTTGCCGTCTCTCGCCTTCCGCAAGTTCTCCGAGCAAGCTTCAAGTCAAGGTTGAGCTGGATCTGTTTGTTTTCCAATTCAGATAGCGAGCCACAAGCTCGCAGGATTTCTCTGAAGAATCAATCGATGCACATCAAAGATAGGTTACTTCCGAGTGACTAAGAAAATCATTATGCTTCTAAGACTACAGCCGAATCAAAATAATCAACAAAGAGTCTGGGGATTACACCGTGGGTGCACTTAGCGTGCCCCCACTGGTCCTACTGACTCGGTTCGATAAGTCGACAGAAAGAGACAAAAAAAAGAGTTCTTCATACTACGGTCGACTACCAGCAGCCCACCATAGTCTCGGGGACTACACCCAGTGGGTGCACTCAGCGTGCCCCCACCGGTTTCAAGATCCCATTTGACATGGTGCGACTAGACCGAGTGAAGAAGTTACCAAAGAAATACAAAGTATAAAGACTACGGTCGATCGCCAAGATCCACCATAGTCTCGGGGACTACACCCAGTGGGTGCACTCAGCGTGCCCCCACCAGTCCAAAAATTCAGTCGACACACCCAGTGGGTGTACAGATACGAAGATCTTCAGAAAGAAGAGTTTTCAGGTAGCATATCCTTATAGAACAAGTGGTGATCAACTAACCTGGACGTTGCTCCGAAGAGCTGAGCTGGCGTCATAGGCCGCCTGGCTGGCCTCCCGGACCACCTTCACTTGCGCCCACTTGGTCCTCTGGGACGTGGTGTGTGGCGAAAAGGGAGGGCGGATCAGCAGTTGACGATGAAGGTCGGATACTCGTCAGCGGCACAGCGAAAGACACGGAAGTCCGAGTGGTGTTGCCACCCTCATGAACCAGCTGTCACATCCCTAGTTCTGGTATGACCTAGACTAGCTAGTCATTTGTGCATCATGTTTAAATTACATTTAAATTGAATTGGGGATTTGTGAAACCCTCAGAACCACTTTTCTTGGAATGACCCAAGTAAAAATTGCTCCAAAAAGGTCCAAGAAAATGCTCAAAGTTGCCCTCTCGATAATATTCGATGTAGATAAAAATCAAACCAATATTTTTGGGAGCTCATAAGTATTTATTCTGGGCATTTGGAATTAATGCATAATTATTTGATTGGATATATAAATGTTATACATATATTATATGTCCAAAAATTATGCCATTTATTAAGGAGCTCTTGGATAATATAACTAGCTCCTATAAAAATTGGCATAAGAAAATAAAATGATTTAGTATTTTAATTAAATCAAAACAAATGTCAGAAAATAGAAAAGTTAAACAAAAGGAAAAACCTTACCTGGGCTTCCTACCTGGTGCCCCTTGCCGGCCCGTTTCCTTTCTGGCTCAGCCCACCAGGGGCATAGCCGTCTTCCTCCTCTTGCCAGTAGGCAGAGGGGAAGCGGTGCCCGACGTCGTGCGCGCCGTGTAACGCCCCCGATGCGGCTATATCTCCCACGTGTCGAGGCACGACTTAGAGGCATAACCGCATTGAAAGCAATGTCGCAAGTGAGGTAATCTTCACACAACCCATGTAATAATTAAGGGAAAAAGATACATAGTTGGCTTACAATGCCACTTCACACAAGACATAAATAAACATCCATCATTCGAGTACACTCAAGGTCCGACTACGGAACCAAAATAAAAGAAGATACCCCAAATGCTACATGATCCCGAATCATCCCAACTGGGCACCACTATCGATCATCGGAAAAGACACATAGTAACGACCACGCTCCTCGTCGAACTCCCACTTGAGCTCGGTTGAATCACCTGACCGCCTCATCGGAACCTCGCAACTGTGTTTGAAGTATCTGTGAGTCACGGGACTCAGCAATCTCACACCGCGAGATCAAGACTATTTAAGCTTGTAGGAAGGACAGGTAGTAAAGTGGACCTGCAGCAAGCGACTAGCATATATGGTGGCTACATCGCAAAAGAGAGCGAGAAGAGAAGCAAAGCACGGTCGTGAAGCTAGTAGCGATCAAGAAGTGATCCTGAACTACTTACGCCGACATAACTCCAACATCGTGTTCACTTCCTGACCACGAGAAGAGACCATCACGGTTACACACGCGTTGATGTGTATTTTATTGAGGTCAACTTTGGGTTTTCTACAACCGACATTAACAAATTCCCATCTGCCTCATAACCGCGGGCACGGCTTTCAAAGATATTACCCGCAGGGTGTCCCAACTTAGCCCATTATAAGCTCTCACGGTCAACGAAGGATATTCCTTCTACCGGAAGACCCGATCAATCTCGAATCCCGGACTACAAGACATTTCGACAGCAATAAAACAAGACCAGCAAAGCCACCTGACATTGTGCCGACAAATCCCGATAGGAGCTGCACATATCTCGTTCTCGTGGCACACCGGATAGGTCAGCCTACGAGTAAAACCAGCCCTCGAGTTGCCCCTGGTGGCCCAGAGTCGCTTGTTTGGGCCAGCACTCAAGGAGCACCGTCCGGGGCTAATAAAGATGACCTCGGCTCGCGAAACCCGGGGAAAAGGCTTAGGTGGCAAATGGTAAAACCAATGTTGGGCCTTGCTGGACGAGTCTTATTCAAAGCGAACTGTCAAGGGGGTCCCATAAATCACCCAACCGTAAGGAACGCGAAATCAAGGAACATAACACCGTATGACGGAAACTAGGGTGGCAAGAGGAACAAAACACTGCATAAGGCCGAGCCTTCCACCCTTTACCAAGTATATAGATGTATTAATTATAGCAGATATATATTGTGATATCCCCAACAAGTAAACATGTTCCAAAGAGGAACAACATCTCCATGTTCCAACAAGGAACAAACTTCAGCTTCACCGCAACTAGCAACGCTATAAGAGGGCTGAGCAAAGCGGTAACATAGCCAATCAACGGTTTGCTAGGAAAAGGATGGTTAGGGCTGACATGGCAATATGGGTGGCATGATATAGCAAGTGGTAGGCATCGCAGCATAGGCATAGCAAAAGAGCGAGCAACTAGCATAGCAAAGATAGAAGTGATTTCGAGGGTATGGTCATCTTGCTCGCAATGTTCTCGAGTTGTCGAAAGCTTGATCCTCGTAAGCGTTCTCAACAGGTTCCTCGCTCACGCACTCGCCTCCGACTCTACCCAAAGCAACAACACAAACAAAGGAACCACAATAAATCACGGTGCAATGCACAATCAACATGATGCAAAACATGACATGATATGCGGATGTGATATGCAATGCGATAAAGGCCCGAAGGTAATGATGAACCAGGCATCAACTTGACAAACCAAGTATGCCACTGAAAGATGAGATGATTTCGTTGAAATCGATATAAAGATCACCGAAACGGATGCACGGTTTGCAAATGACAAGCAAAACAAGAATGGCGCAAATCTGCCATTAACAGCATGATGCCACTTAGCAAGCAACAATTAATTGAGCTACTGCACCCAAACGTACCAACAAAGCACATGGCAGTGATCTACACAAGATGCTCGACAAAAGATGAACACTGAGCTACGGCTAGTTCACATCATAACAGGTTCAAACAAGCATGGCAAAAGAGCACAAAATATCAGGCTGGACATGACAAAAACAGCATCAGGTTGCAATGTTCAGAGCAACAAAACTACATGCTACAGGAACTTAAAATAGCAACACATGGCATGGCATGAATCTACTCAAAGCATAGATCAAAAGTCCCTTACTGACCATAAGCCAAAAAGGACTAGAAAATATAGTAACACCCATGTCAATATTGAAAGTTTCGTTAACAGATTCAGCAACATGACATGTCCAAAACTGATAACGAGAGGGCATGTTTACAAGCTCAATGCACTCACTACAGAGCCTTATATGATAAACTAAGCATACATACATCAAGAAGACATGGTATAGATGACATACATGGAAAGAACAATAACATAGCATAAATGGATCAACCACAACAAGCTAGGCAAAATTGAATAACATGTATACAATCTGCCAGGAAACATTTGATAGCAAAAGTAGAGCTCGATTGACTCAAGCTATGGCACTCCATAATTGCAAACAAAGGCATGGATGGATATAGCAAGACATGTTTTATAAAACACCCTTACTGAAGTATCTCAAAATATGCATAGATCTCTTGGTATCATCAAGTTAACATGGCATCAAAATCAGCTAAAACAGGGCTGAAACCAGCAACATCAGGACACCTACTTTGCATGCTTGTGCTAGTCACCACATAGATCACAAAAATACATGCCATATACCCCTGGAAAGATGGCATGGCATATTTCAAAACATATGTAGGACTCAAATTCATAGGATGCACACAATAATCATGGCAAAAATAACAAAAGTGCAAGTTCTGATAAAAATCAGAAACTAACATCACATAGCACTCTTCCAACAGAATTTCGGGCATCAAGATGAGCTAAAATGAAAATGATGCAATGAGATGAAATGATCTACTCTTCGAGGCGAACATTTTGACATATTATACGCGAAACATGGATCTACAGATGCAAAGATATACCACTTTGAAAACGGAACAAAATATCACCGATTAAAGGACTTAGAAGAAAAGAGGGGGAAAGAGGGGTCAACGGGTGCACGCCCCGAGGTCGGATCGGGCGGATCGAGCGACGGGCGCCGGGTTGCTCATGAGCTCGCGGGAAGGCGGCCGGCGAGGGAGCCGAGGCGGGCAGGAGGTCGCCGGCGGGAGGTGGTGGCCGTCGGGCGGGCCGGCGCATGGGCCGAGGCGGAGGGAGGGCGACCATCATGGCGGGCCGGGCGGGATCCGCGGCGGGCGGGCGGTGAGGCGCCTGTGGCGTCGCCGGGCGAGGCGGCGGGGGGCGGCGGAGGAGGCGCTGCTGCTCGAGCGGGCGGGCGGGCGGGGGCCGCCAGGCGCAGGGCGGCGCCGATGGCCGGGCGGGTTCCCGGATGGGTTCAGGCGGCCGCGGGCGGTGGAGGCGGAGGGCTACGCGGGCGGCCGGGCGGTTGGACGAGGGCGCTGGGCGGACGACGTCCGTGTAGCGGGCGGACACGTCCGATGGCGGAGAGGCGATTTTAGGGTTTCGGGAAGAGGATGATCCGGATTTGGGAGGTGTTTAAATAGGCATAGAGGGAGCTAGGAGAGTCCAAATGAGGTGTAGTTTTCGCCACACGATCTTGATCGAACGACGGAGAGCATGGAAGTGACTTAGATGGGTTATTGGGCTGTTTTGAAGGGTGTTGGGCTGCAACTTAAAAGAGGCCTTTGCGAGAGTGCGGTTAACCGCTGAGTACCAAACGAGCTCCAAATGACCGAAACTTGACCGGTGGTCTACGGTGGTATACCAAGGCCACTAGACAAACCTCGGTCCATTTCGAGAAGGTTTAGTACCCGCACACGGAAAAACGTAAAAGGACCGCCGGGAAGATAGGAGTGCCGGATTGCAAAACGGACAACGGAAAAATGCTCGAATCATGGGACTAACACGTATGCAAATGCGATGCACATGATGACATAATATAAAATGCATGACATAGACAAAATGCAAAAGGAGAAAACCCAACCACGGAGGGAATATCATATATCAATGCCGAAAATGGCAAGAGTTGGAGTTACAAATATGGAAAGTTACTTCCGGGTGTTACAACACTCCACCACTACAAG
This sequence comes from Aegilops longissima, assembly GCA_021605205.1. NCBI lineage: Eukaryota > Viridiplantae > Streptophyta > Magnoliopsida > Poales > Poaceae > Aegilops > Aegilops longissima. Next base: position 368,913,947 of record CM038678.1, read on the forward strand.
AGGATCTCGCCCCGAGATCTAGGACCGAAAGAACTCCGGATATTCGAACGGAGGTGATCCTCGCGCCCTGTGTAGCTTCTCGGTCGGAATGGTGTGACCACTTCACTTTCAGGAATTTGATTGACTTGTTGCGAGTCTTGCGCTCGGTTTCTTCAAGAATAGCAACGGGTGCTCATGATAAGAGAGATCTTCTTGAAGGTCAATCTCTTGAAGTTGATAGTGCGCTCAGAGTCTTGAAGCACTTGCGCGGTTGTGACACGTGAAACACATCGTGCACGCTTGCAAAGTTGGATGGAAGCTCGTTGATAGGCGAGATCGCCTCTTTTGCCAATGATCTTGAAAGGACCCACGATCTAGGGGCAAGCTTCCTTTGATACCAAAGCGACGAGTGCCTTTCATTGAGAGACGCGAGGAAGACATGGTCTCCGATTTCAAAAGCCACATCACGGTGCTTATCATCATAATAGCTCTTCCGCGCGATTATGCGGCTTTGAGATTCTCACGAATGACTTGGCACATTTCTTCCGCTTCTATGATCAAGTCATTGCCAAGAAGTTGGCGCTCACCTGTCTCGCACCAATTGAGAGGAGTACGCACTTTCTCGCCATAGAGAATTTCGAATGGGGCCTTGCCCGAACTCGCTTGGAAGCTGTTGTTGTAGGAGAACTCGCATATGGAAGACAATCTTCCCACTTCATACCGAAGGAAATGACACAAGCCCCGAGCATATCTTCAAGGATTTGATTTACTCGCCAACTTGGCCACTTGTTTGAGGATGGAAAGCTGTGCTGAAACGAATGTTGGTGCCCATGGCCTTCAAAAGAATCCCAAAACTTGGAGGTAAAGATGCTGCCACGGTCTCAAGAGATCACTTGTGGAATGCCGTGCAAGGAGACAATCTCGAGGTGTATAGCTCGCCAACCGAGCTGCTGTGATGGATTCTTTGATAGGAAGAAAATGAGCCACTTTAGTAAGCTTGTCAATGACAACAAAGATAGCATCATTTCCACGCTTGGACTTTGGAAAGCCACCACTAAGTCCATTTCAATATGATCAAACTTCCATTCAGGAATAGCAAGAGGTTGGAGGAGACCAGCTGGTCTTTGGTGTTCTGCTTTCACTCTTCTCGCAGACATCACACTCATTCACGAATTGAGCAATTTTCGCTTCATTCGAGTCCACCAATATGACTGCTTGAGGTCATGGTACATCTTCGCATTTCCGTGATGAATGGATAGAAGCGAATTGTGAGCCTCGCTCATAATGACTTTTCTCAGATCACCCTTTGGAACCACAATCCGTCCTCAAAGAACAGAGTGTCTTTGTCATCAACGTGGAAGCACTTGTACTTGAAATGCCCTTGTCGATACCACGCTTCACCTTTTTCACCATGGTATCCGAAGTTGAGCCTCACGAATCTGATCTTCCAAAGTAGGAGAGACTATGAGGTTGGCAAGAAAGCCTTGAGGAACAACTTGAAGATTCAGCTATGGAAAGCTTCACAGAGATCCGCTGAAAGGGCTTGAGGATTAGACTCATTGCAAGAAGCTTTCCTGCTCAAAGCATCTGCAATGACATTGGCTTTGCCCGGAGTATATTCAATACTTGGGTTGTACTCTTGAATCATTTCACCCATCGAGTCTTCCCGAGGTTGAGGTTGGGTTGAGTGAAGATGTACTTGAGACTCTTGTGATCGTGAAAATGTCCACTTTCCTTCCCAACAAGAGATGTCTCCATGTAATCAATGCATGGACAACAGCCGCCAACTCAAGATCGTGAGTGGGGTAGTTCTTCTCGCTGGGCTTCAATCAAGTAGAGGTATAAGCCACAACTCTCTTCTCTTGCATTAACACAGACCGAGACCTTGAAGAGAAGCATCACAGAAAACTTCAAATGGCTTGGATTCATCAGAGGAGTCGAATAGGAGCTGTGACGAGTTTCTCTTTGAGAGTATTGAAAGCAACGCCACACTGGGAGACCGGATATACTTCACATGCTTCGGAGAAGGTTGGAAAGAGGCTTTGCAATCTTGGAGAAGTTCTCAACGAATCTTCGCAATAGCTTGCAAGACCAAGAAAATCATGGAGCTGCTTGACATTCTCGAGGAGGTTCCCAATTCACAATTGCGGACACCTTCTGGATTAACAGCGATGCCCTTGGCGGAGATGATATGACCAAGATAAAGCACTTCATCAAGCCAAAATTCACATTTGGAGAACTTAGCATAGAATTGATACTCTCGAGCTTGTCTAGCACCAATCGCAAATGTTTGGCATGATCCTTCTTATTCTTGGAGAAGACCAAAATATCATCAAGATAGACCAAGACGAATTCATTGGTGTAGGGGTTGAAAATGAAGTTCATCATCCGAGAGAATGTTGGAGGAGCATTGACGAGGCCGAAAGACATGACAAGATATTCATAAGAACCAAAGCTTGTTCGAATGCTGTCTTGGGAATATCTTGTTCACGAATGCGAATCTGATGATACCCCATACGAAGGTCAAGCTTAGAGAACATCAGTAGCACCTTTGAGTTGCTCGAAAAGCTCATTGATGTTGGGAAGTGGATACTTGTTCTTGATTGTCTTCTTATTCAATGGACGGTAATCGACGCAAAGTCGGTCCGCGCCATCCTTCTTCCGGACAAAAAGAACACCACAACCCCAAGGAGATGAACTCGGTCGGATCAAACCAGACGCTCTTGTTCATCGAGCTGCTTCTTCAATTCCTTCAGCTCTTCAGTCCAAGCTTGTATGGACGCTTGTAAACGGGTTCGATGCGTGCTCAAGATCGATAACGAACTCAATCGGCCGATGAGGAGGCATACCCGAAGCTCTTCCGAAAGACATCTTGGTACTCACAAACGATCGAATCGAGAGATAGCATTCAGTTCGCCCTTCTCATTGAGAGAAAACAATCGAATGGTTTCATCACGAAGCGCATAGATGATCACATCATTAGAAGAGTGAGTCAATTGAATTTCCCGGCAGCACAATCAAGTCGAGCTTTGTCTTGATAAAGCCACCATCCCAAGAATAAGATCAATATCCGAGTCACCAAGAACCATTGGTTTAGAAAGAAATCTATAATCGCCCATCTTGATAGAAACATCCGGACGCAAACATTAGATGTCATTTGCTTGCCCGGGACACAATCTTCAACGGAATAGGAATCTTTCCGTCACAAACTCATGCTTGGCAACAAAAGGTCTCGAAATGAAAGAAAGCGATGCACCAAAGATCAAATAAGACTTTTGCGGGAATATCATTAATCGAGAGATTACCCATTATCACATCAAGATTCCTCCGCTTGAGCTGCATTCATCATATTGACCTTGGCATACTTTGGATTATGCTTGACCACCGCTTTGCTGGAAGATTTCACAGAGGAGGAGGCGGAAGGCGCCCGGTTGAAGCACTTGTTCAGATAGTGACCCTTCTCACGACACTTGTTGCAAGTGACCTCGAGAGCGGACGGTGGTAAGGAGCACTTGACCTTGGAGCTTGAGAATTAGACTTGTTCTCGATAGCTTGGGTTGGGTGGGTGGGAAGATCCACGGCCACCTGAGTTCTTCTCTCTGGTAAGGCCGACGGAACGGAGGAGGAGGAAGGTAGAACTTCGCTGCTTAGCTGCCACTTGAGAGGAAGAAGAGGACTGAACTGCATCCTGATTCTCTTCTTAGAAGCCTCACATTTGAGCTGGGCAGCTTCTTGCTTCAGAGCCATGTTGTAGAAATCATCATACTTATCTCGCTCAAACAGCACAAGAGCTAATTGCAGATCTCTCTCGCACCACCTCTGAATTGATAGATCATACTCTTTTCATCAGCACGCCTTGCTTAGCAAAACGAAGCGAAGCTCGAACTGGATATTGTATTGATAGACAGACATGTTGCCCTGCTTGAGATTGCGGAACTCCTCACGCTTGCTCTCAACAACACTTTTCGAATGTGATGAGCTCAAATCACGGCGAACTCATCCTGTAATGACACGACCTCCTCTCGAATCTTTGTATTGCTGGTACCACTCAAGCAGCTTGATCCTTGAGTTGAAACGATGCAAACTTGACAAAGTCCTCAGGTCGACATTGCTACAATCAAAATGCTTGCAGATGTCCACTAAACAATCATCAGCGTCTGTGGCCTCGACACAGAAACTGAAAGACTTCGGCTGATTAGCGAGGAACTGACTGAGAGTAGCAAAGTGTGGCTGATTGTTGCCTTGACCTTGATTTCCTTGATTGCCTTGCCCTCGAGTACGCTTCTTGCAAGAGCTGCAAAATCATCTCGAGCATTGGCATTGGTGGCTGCCATGATAGCTTGCCGTGCCTCCGGAGGCGGAGGTGGAGGTGGAGGGTTGACCGATCCCCATCATTGCGATCCGGATTCAGACGCTGCATGGAGCCATCTCAAGAGGGTGACATCCGTTAGTCCTTTGATAGACAAATTGATAAGTAGAATCAACGGATAGAAATTGCAACATATAGTCTTCACAATAAACATTTGAACAAGAATGAACGAATGAATTCCAAAGTTAATCACCACACGTCCATTAAGGTGAGAAGCCACTTAGATAAAGATATGGAAACAACATCATCTTAGAAACAAATCAATATCACAACCGAAAACAAAAGATTGGCTTCTAGAATGAGCCGAACAAACACATGATAGAGATTTCGCCCAAAGTGTTCGTGGTGGGGCCCACACGGACACGACGATAGCGGACGCCACGAATGACAAACAAGACGCCCCGAATCAGCATAGCCAAGGATTCTTAAAGACGCCTCACGACCATCAGAATCGACCGTGAATGGGCGGACCACTAGACGTTGAACCCCAATCTCAAATCATACATCCGCCGGAAAGAATATCCCGTAAGCTACTAGAATTCCCACCTATAAACTCCCAAACTTTCTGGTTATGCAATCTGGTGTTGGGGATACAGGGACACAAAATATATCACCCAAACTAACAATACCTAGATCCAATTGTATCCATCCGTCAACACATAACCAAGAAATCCTCGAAATCGTGTACCTCGACCTTCAAAAACATCCGTTATACAAGTCATGGCAATACTCCCGACTCGCCAAGATCGGGCTATCGTGGTTATCTCACAAACAACTGCACAAAAGAGATTTCGATGTCGGCAAAACTCGGTATTCCAGAATCGCAACGATAAAATTGTGACGACAACACCTCGGAGCTCAACTCCCCGGACACCGCCACAACCCCTAAATGTCGAGGCACCAAGAACAATGTTCTCGCCACAAAACCATCGAACGATTCCAAGATACCCACGTGATCCTAAAAAAATTTTAGTGAAATTTGAGAAGAGAAGAGTCAAAACTCTACGTCAGATACCTCACCAGAGCGACGAAGGACTGGGAAGTAAAAAGAATCCTACTATCCGATATATATAATCCTAAGACTCAAAACATTTTCCATTCTAGACTCAACAACGCCAAAGAAACAATCAAGTAGGGGCTCCTAAGTCGGGAAGGCTCGATTACCAACTTGTAACGCCCCGATGCGGCTATATCTCCCACGTGTCGAGGCACGACTTAGAGGCATAACCGCATTGAAAGCAATGTCGCAAGTGAGGTAATCTTCACACAACCCATGTAATAATTAAGGAAAAAGATACATAGTTGGCTTACAATGCCACTTCACACAAGACATAAATAAACATCCATCATTCGAGTACACTCAAGGTCCGACTACGGAACCAAAATAAAAGAAGATACCCCAAATGCTACACAGATCCCCGAATCATCCCAACTGGGCACCACTACTCGATCATCAGGAAAAGACACATAGTAACGACCACGCCTCGTCGAACTCCCACTTGAGCTCGGTTGAATCACCTGCACCGCCTCATCGGAACCTGCAACTATGTTTGAAGTATCTCGTGAGTCACGGGACTCAGCAATCTCACACCCGCGAGATCAAGACTATTTAAGCTTATAGGAAGGACAGGTAGTAAAGTGGAGCTGCAGCAAGCGACTAGCATATATGGTGGCTACATCGCAAAAGAGAGCGAGAAGAGAAGCAAAGCACGGTCGTGAAGCTAGTAGCGATCAAGAAGTGATCCTGAACTACTTACGCCGACATAACTCCAACATCGTGTTCACTTCCTGACTCCACGAGAAGAGACCATCACGGTTACACACGCCGTTGATGTGTATTTTATTGAGGTCAACTTTGGGTTTTCTACAACCGACATTAACAAATTCCCATCTGCCTCATAACCGGGCACGGCTTTCGAAAGATATTACCCGCAGGGTGTCCCAACTTAGCCCATTATAAGCTCTCACGGTCAACGAAGGATATTCCTTCTACCGAAGACCCGATCAATCTCGAATCCCGGACTACAAGACATTTCGACAAAGAATAAAACAAGACCAGCAAAGCCGCCCGACAGCCGACAAATCCCGATAGGAGCTGCACATATCTCGCTCGTGGCACACCGGATAGGTCAGCCTACGAGTAAAACCAGCCTCGAGTTGCCCCATGGTGGCCCCGCAGTCTGCTAGTTTGGCCAGCACTCAAGGAGCACCGTCCGGGGTTAATAAAGATGACCCTCGGCTCGCGAAAACCCGGGGAAAAGGCTTAGGTGGCAAATGTTAAAACCAATGTTGGGCCTTCTTGGACGAGTCTTATTCAAAGCGAACTGTCAAGGGGGTCCCATAAATCACCCAACCGTAAGGAACGCGAAATCAAGGAACATAACACCGGTATGACGGAAACTAGGTGGCAAGAGGAACAAAACACTGTGCATAAGGCCGAGCCTTCCACCCTTTACCAAGTATATAGATGTATTAATTATAGCAGATATATATTGTGATATCCCCAACAAGTAAACATGTTCCAAAGAGGAACAACATCTCCATGTTCCAACAAGGAACAAACTTCAGCTTCACCGCAACTAGCAACGCTATAAGAGGGCTGAGCAAAGCGGTAACATAGCCAATCAACGGTTTGCTAGGAAAAGGATGGTTAGGGCTGACATGGCAATATGGGTGGCATGATATAGCAAGTGGTAGGCATCGCAGCATAGGCATAGCAAAAGAGCGAGCAACTAGCATAGCAAAGATAGAAGTGATTTCGAGGGTATGGTCATCTTGCTCGCAATGTTCTCAGAGTTGTCGAAAGCTTGATCCTCGAAGCGTTCTCAACAGGTTCCTCGCTCACGCACTCGCCTCCCGACTCTACCCAAAGCACAACACAAACAAAGGAACCACAATAAATCACGGTGCAATGCACAATCAACATGATGCAAAACATGACATGATATGCGGGATGTGATATGCAATGCGTAAAGGCCCGGAAGGTAATGATGAACCAGGCATCAACTTGACAAACCAAGTATGCCACTGAAAGATGAGATGATTTCGTTGAAATCGATATAAAGATCACCGGAAACGGATGCACGGTTTGCAAATGACAAGCAAAACAAGAATGGCGCAAATCTGCCATTAACAGCATGATGCCACTTAGCAAGCAACAATTAATTGAGCTACTGCACCCAAACGTACCAACAAAGGACATGGCAGTGATCTACACAAGATGCTCGACAAAAGATGAGCACTGAGCTACGGCTAGTTCACATCATAACAGGTTCAAACAAGCATGGCAAAAGAGCACAAAATATCAGGCTGGACATGACAAAAACAGCATCAGGTTGCAATGTTCAGAGCAACAAAACTACATGCTACAGGAACTTAAAATAGCAAAACATGGCATGGCATGAATCTACTCAAAGCATAGATCAAAAGTCCCTTACTGACCATAAGCCAAAAAGGACTAGAAAATATAGTAACACCCATGTCAATATTGAAAGTTTCGTTAACAGATTCAGCAACATGACATGTCAAAAACTGATAACGAGAGGGCATGTTTACAAGCTCAATGCACTCACTACAGAGCCTTATATGATAAACTAATCATACATACATCAAGAAGACATGGTATAGATGACATACATGGCAAGAACAATAACATAGCATAAATGGATCAACCACAACAAGCTAGGCAAAATTGAATAACATGTATACAATCTGCCAGGAAACATTTGATAACAAAAGTAGAGCTCGATTGACTCAAGCTATGGCACTCCATAATTGCAAACAAAGGCATGTATGGATAGAGCAAGACATGTTTTACAAAACACCCTTACTGAAGTATCTCAAAATATGCATAGATCTCTTGGTATCATCAAGTTAACATGGCATCAAAATCAGCTAAAACAGGGCTGAAACCAGCAACATCAGGACACCTACTTTGCATGCTTGTGCTAGTCACCACATAGATCACAAAAATACATGCCATATACCCCTGGAAAGATGGCATGGCATATTTCAAAACACATGTAGGACTCAAATTCATAGGATGCACACAATAATCATGGCAAAAATAACAAAAGTGCAAGTTCTGATAAAAATCAGAAACTAACATCACATAGCACTCTTCCAACAGCATTTCGGGCATCAATATGCGCCCAAATGAAAATGATGCAATGAGATGAAATGATCTACTCTTCGAGGCGAACATTTTGACATATTATACGCGAAACATGGATCTACAGATGCAAAGATATACCACTTTGAAAACGGAACAAAATATCACCGATTAAAGGACTTAGAAGAAAAGAGGGGGAAAGAGGGGTCAACGGGTGCACGCCCCGAGGTCGGATCGGGCCGGATCGAGCGACGGGCGCTGGTTGCTCGCGAGCTCGCTGGGAGGCGGCCGGCGAGGGGAGCCGAGGCGGGCAGGGAGGTCGCCGGGTGGTGGTGCCGCGGGGCCAAGGGCTGCGCGGGCGCCTTGGCGGAGGGCGGCGACCATCAGCAAGGGGCAGGGGATCCGGGCAAGGCGGGCGGCTGTGAGGCGCCTGTGGCGCCACCGCCGGCGAGGCGGCGGGAGGCGCTGGCGAGGCGCGCGGCTCGAGCGAGCGGCGGGCGGGCGGGCGCGCCTCGGCAAGCGGCGGCGCCGATCGGCCGGGCGGGCTCTTGATGGGTTCAAGGGCGGCCGCGGCGGGTGGAGGCGGAGGGCCACGCGGCGGCCGGCGGTTGGACGAGGGCGCGGGGCGGACGACGTCCGGTAGCGGGCGGACACGTCCGATGGCGGCGGAGGGCGATTTTTAGGGTTTCGGGGAAGAGGATGATCCGGATTTCGGGGGAGGTGTTTAAATAGGCATAGAGGGAGCTAGGAGAGTCCAAATGAGGTGTAGTTTTCGGCCACGCGATCGTGATCGAACGACGGAGAGCATGGAATTGACTTAGATGGGTTATTGGGCTGTTTTGAAGGGGTGTTGGGCTGCAACTTAAAAGAGGCCTTTGCGAGAGTGCGGTTAACTGCTGAGTACCAAACGAGCTCCAAATGACCCAAACTTGACCGTGGTCTACGGGTGGTATACCAAGGCCACTAGACAAACCTCGGTCCATTTCGAGAAGGTTTAGTACCCGCACACGAAAAACGTAAAAGGACCGCCGGGAAGATAGGAGTGCCGGATTGCAAAACGGACAACGGAAAAATGCTCGAATCATGGGACTAACACGTATGCAAATGCGATGCACATGATGACATAATATAAAATGCATGACATAGACAAAATGCAAAAGGAGAAAACCCAACCACGGAGGGAACATCATATATCAATGCGAAAATGGCAAGAGTTGGAGTTACAAATATGGCAAGTTACTTCCGGGGTGTTACACGCCGGCACGCAGCTGCTTGCCTGACGTCGTCCTCGTCGCCCTAGGACGCCCGGACGACGCCACGCGCCCCCCCCCCCCCCCTAGACACTCCCTCTCCCTCCCGCGCCATTCTCTCCTCCCCCTCGCTCCCTCTCTTGCGGCCGAAATCGCCGTCGCCGCCGTCCACAGCCACCGTGGCCTCGGCCACTGCCGCACCTCCCCGACACACTCCCCAGCTCCGCCACGACCCCCCTCTCCCTCCTCACCGAGCAAAGCAACCGGGCGAGCTCTGCTTCATCCTCGGCGCCGTCGTCTTCATCTCCGGCCGTCGGAGATCGTCTTCGCCGCCCCGCCGACTCCAGCCTTCCCCGAGCTCTCCGACGACGCCACCGTCCTCGTGAGCCCCGCCGTCGTTCCCCTACTTCCTGGCCTTCGCGCCTTTCTAGCCCCACCGCAAAGACGCCATCAACTCCTCCGCCGCCGCCGAAGCTTTGCTCGGCGAGCTCCAGCGCTTCGCTGCTTCCCGTCCGCTTCCTCGATGCGGAGAGCACGGCTACGCCCTGCTCCCTGACGCCGCCTCAGGCCCAACGCGACTCCGCCAGTTCGTGGTCGCCGGCGATGACTTCGCCGGCCGTGCTCTGGCGGGTGCCGACGTGGCGCGTCATTAGGTCTAACCCCTCCTTAATTAGCCACCTCACTGCCACTGACAGGTGGGCCCCCTAGCGGGTTAAATCCTAGTCAACACGGGATTAACTCCCAGTTAGCACAATGACATGTGGGACCCGGTCGACAGTTTTTGACCCGGACTGGCCCCGTTGACTCACTGACGTCACGCTGACGTTAGGCTGACGCAGTTATTCATTTTCTGGTTTTAATTTTAATCAGGAAATTCCAGAAAAATAGCCACAACTTCGAAAATTCATATAAATTCAACCGTAGCTCAGATTGAAATAATTTATATATGAAAAATTATCCGAAAAATTCAATCTATCCATCTGTACCAGTTTCATGCATGACAAACCAACTTATACCTGCTGTATAAGTGAAACACTATAATGGCATATATAAGAGCTTAACTTGGAGTTGCATTTGAATTATTGGTTCAAATGGACCTCTTCCAAACTGAATGCTAGTTGCATTAGCCCAAACAACATCACATCTACATGCCATGTTCATGCATCATATTGTTGCATATGCTTGTATATTGATTGTTGGCACTGCTCCTTCTCGATAGGTCCAGCTCGAGAGTGCTCGAGAGTACCTGTCGTGAAGCAAAGGCCTCCCTTGTTGATTTACCGTGCAAGCAAACCCCTTGTTCATTCCGATACAATCCTACTCTCTCGCTCCTGCTCTCGCTATTGCATAAGCACAACAACGATTCATCCGCTACTTTGTGCTGCGGTAGTTGAACCCATTCCTCCGCATGACCTGTCATTGCCACAAGAATAGTTGAAACCCACTAGCATGTGTAGGAGTTGATTGAGCCATGTTGTGTTCCTACCATGCTATGCCTGCTATTGCTTAGAGTTGTGTCGGTCTGATTCATTGGGAATGAATTGGAGTGTTACGATATGTTCGATGTCGAGAGTGAAGTGTGTGAACACGATTTGCTAAAGGTAGCGGTCGAGGCCATGTAGGAGTACATGGTGGGTTGTCTCACTTTGGAACCGCCCCTGCTAATCGAAGTTCTATGTATGTTGTCCAATGACTCGATACTACCACACATTGGGTTCCGCTAACTCGACCCCTCTCAACTTATTAACCAACTTGATCTCTGTCCAGGAGTCGCAACTAGTTTCTGGTGTTTGTAGGTAGTGCTATTTTTCTACCAAGTGGCACCCGGCAGGGTGGGCTTGGGACAGACTAGGCATAGGTGGCACGGTGTACCAAGTGGCACCCGAATGGTGGGCTTGGGAACCCTGCTCACATCGTTTGGGGCCGTGAGCGAAACCTCGTCCGGATCTCCTTGTGGATGGAACCCGAATAGGCGATAAACCTGGATTCGAGTCTTGTGTGGTTAGTCAGGTCGTGGCCGACACCCTCGCCAGGCTTCCGCTTGAAGGTTGCTGAGATACATGACGTGTACATGGTGGTAAGTGGCGAGAGCGTGTGTGAAGAAGTACACCCCTGCAGGGTTAACATGATCTATTCGAATAGCCGGGTCCGTGGTTATGGACTTCTTGGATGCTTACGTGGTACATAGACAACTTGAAGTGGATACTCTAAAATGCTCAAGACAAGTGTGAGTGCTATGGATGCCTTCTCGTAGGGAGACGGGAATGAATCCATCGTAGTGTATTGATGTGGTGACTAGTGGACTCATGTGCGCCATATCACCTCAAAGAAGTTCTGGTAGTCATAGAATAGGATAGCCACAGAGTCAAAGCTGGCTTGCTGCAACTAAACCCCACATTACCTCCTTGATACAAATGCATGTATGATAGGATCTGATGTAAGTCTTGCTGAGTACCTTTGTACTCACGTTGCTTTATTTATGTTTTTGCAGCGGAGACTTCAGTCTTACTAGTGGTTCCGCTTGGACTTCGACGAGTAGCTTGTTACCTCAGCTACGATCTTGTACCCTTGGGAGGGTCTTGTAGATAGTCAAGCTTCTCAGCCTTTTTCCTTTTGTAGTTGTCTGTACTCAGACATGTAATGCTTCCGCTTGTTGCTTGTATGCTCTGAATGATGGGTCATGTGACCCATGTTTGTATTAAATGCTATGTGGCTCTTCTGGGCCTTTACCTATATGAGTTTGCGTTATGTTGTGATTCCATGTTGTACAGCACATACTTGCATGTTATGCGACGTGTAACATGTATTGCTATGTGGGATCCGACAACCTAGTTGTCATCCTTGGTAGCCTCTCTTATGGGGAAATGTAGTCTAGTGCTTCCACCGAGCCCCGGTAGTCCGCTACAGCCCGGTTTACTGTGAGTCCTGCTAGCCCAAAGACTACCGCTCCGTAACACTTAGACTGGCGGCATGTGATTCACTTCGTTCTCGTGGTTCTGTCCCTTCGGGAAATGTCACGCGGTGACATCCGAGTCCTGCCTAGCCTGCTACAGCCCGGTTACGGAATCTTGTTAGCCCAAAGGCTACAGCCCGGATTCACACGCTGCCGACCGACATGCTCGATGTTGATTCATGTATGCCTGTCCCCATAGGTTAGTGCCACTTTGGGTTCACGACTAGTCATGTCGGCCCGGTTCTCTCATCATATGGATGCTAGCGACACTATCATATACGTGAGCCAAAGGCTAAACGGTCCCGGCCATGGTAAGGCGACACCCGGGAATACCGTGAGTGAGGCCTCAAAGTGATATGAGGTGTTATAGGCTAGATCGGTGTGACTTAGAATCGGGTCCCGACACCAAAGACCTCGTAATCGATGCAACTCGAGAAGTCTTGCTTAGAAGCGCCTTCTTAGTCCTCCTCCGCTCAACGCGCCTCATCATCATCATCAGGGAGATCAATGACATGAGGAGGGACTACAGGAAAGATTCAAAGTTAAAATTGGAAATCCAATCGACCAAAAGCGAAACTACAGCGATCATACCAAGGTTAGAGGTACAACATCTTCCATCTCCTGGTCTTCGTTCCTGGCTAAGGTGGCAGCGCTGCAGATTTCAGAAATCAGTTGATCAGTCAACAAGTCGACCAAAAGTATGTCCATGCTGAACAAGAAAACACAAGTTCTGCTGTACCCGGAAATAGTGGGGATGGCCATCTTCATCTTGGGCAAAACCTTCGCCGGCTTTGATGGCGCCGCCGGGTTGCTTCGCCGCTTTTCAATCGGCGCGGAGAGGTCGTCCGAGGACGCTTGCCGATCGCCTGACAGCGCGATAGCCTTTGCAGGCCGACAAGGGGTCATGGGTGAGCTTGGACCGCCTTTCCATGCGAGGAGGGTCGACTTCTTCCTCCTCTTCCTCCTCCTCCTCTTCGTCGGAGCTGTCTTCATCTTCGTCCTCCGCACCGTCAGATTGCCATTCCTCCTGGCTTTCACCTCCGCTCCCTTCCTCCTCCTCAACTGGTTCTTGCACCCCGTTGGGCATCAAGTACATCTCAGTGGTGACCTGGAAGACGACAAACAAGACAAAAGTCAATCGACCGATTTGAAGCGAACAAGATGGAGAAAGCAGGATAACAATCAAAGATGCAAGAATGGACCTTGTCTACTTCGTAGGACTGGTCGAGTGGAGGGATCCTCCTGGCCCCTCAAGGGTTGTCCTTGTTTCCTGTTATGCCCCCAAGACATATTTCCAGCATGGCATCCTCGATCTCCTCCGGGTGGATCCGAGTGGTGTCCTCGGTGCCGGAGTACAACCACATCGGATGGTCTCGGGCTTGAAGCGGATGGATGCGTCGTCAAGGAAGACCTCCAAGAGATCCATGCCACCACCCGTCTCGGATGAGCTGGACAACTGCTCGACCAATACCTTCACCGCGCCTCTCTTCCGGATTACCTTCAAAGAAGATGGCTTGCTCACTCGGTCCATGGAAAAACGAGGGAGTCCAGTCGACTGCCCTGGCGTTGGCTGGTCCTTGCAGTAGAACCAAGTCGACTGCCATCCACGGACTGACTTGGGTAAGATCATGGCCGGAAAGGAACTTTTTCCTCTCATTTGAACCCCAAGACCCCCACACATCTGAATCACTTGAGTTCTCTCGTCACTCGGATTGGCCTTTTTCACCGTCTGGGAGCGACAAGTGAAAATGTGCTTGAAAAGACCCCAATGAGGCCGGCAACCCAAGAAATTCTCACACAAAGACACGAAAGCAGCGAGGTACACTATGGAGTTGGGAGTGAAGTGGTGAAGTTGTGCCCCAAAGAAGTTCAGAAATCCCTGAAAGAAAGGGTGAGGCGGCAGAGAAAACCCGCGGTCGACATGGGTGGCCAAGAGAACACACTCACCCTCCAGAGGTTGTGGCTCCCACTCCTTCCCCGGGAGCCGCGATGATCCACGGGGGATCCGTCCCTCATTGGCCATGTCGTCGAGGTCCTTCTGGATGATCGTCGAGCGGATCCGCCGCCTCGATCCAGCCTCGCGGCAAGCCGCCTCGACGAGGATCCGCCCCGACTGGTGGCTCTTCCCTTCGCCTTCGCCGACACCTTCTTCGCCCTCTCCAAAGCCGCCGTCTTGTCCTTCACCATTGTCGCCGACGAGACACGCGCAGAGCAGCAACGCTGAGGAGGAATCGCACGCGGCAGATGAATCTGGAGAAGGGAGGAGGAAAGGGGAACGCATTGTTCAAAAACCCCCGTCCGAGGCCTTATATGAGGTTGCTTCCAAGTGACTGACTGGTAGGCCTGGGCGATCCTGTCAAATCCCGCAACAGTCGCCCGCGCGATACGTGGCGAAAAAGGTGGCGCAGAGATCGAGGCGTCCCTGCCTTATCCCGTCCGATTACTGCGGCTTCCTCCGCCCGCTGCTTTCAAAATTCAATCCCGCTAAATCTGCGCGCCACGAGCAAATCGCCGATGAAGATTTCCTCCGCCCTGTCACCGGAGTTCTGCAAGTACGAAAAACACACTCGACAGATACAAAGAATGGATCAAGGCGACTGAAAAAGAAGTTGAAGCCGTCACCTAAGCTTATTGATCTAGGACAAGACATGCTCATCACACGAAAAGTGGGTCGGAAGAGTTCTCAACTCCTTCTCCACTCAAACCTCGATCCATTCAGGGGCTACTGATGAAGTCATATACCTAGGGTAGGGTCATGGACCTGTCCAAGATACCCTCCCCAAGGACATCTCTTGAAGAAAACAACTTTCAGTCGACCTGGAAGGATTCCACTCGACGGACCTGAAGACACTCGACCATCAGCTAACCACTCGACCGCCAGAAGATCTACAGTCAGTCTGCACGCAAAGGTCGGTCATTAAGTGGCTTTATGGTCATCATAACACTTTATGTTGGACGTTACCAGTAACTCCCTATCTTAATGTACCTTAATCCCTGCATAACTGAGGGCTGGAGGGGTCTGGCGAACTCTATATAAGCCACCCCTGTAACTCATATGCACATAATACAGTCGACCGCCTCCGGGCTCTGAGACGTAGGACTGTTACTTCCTCCGAGAAGGGCCTGAACTCGTAAACATCTTGCGTATACAACTACTCCATAGCTAGGATCTTGCCTCTCCATACCTACCCCCCATTCTACTGTCAGACTTAGAACCACGACAGGCGCCTCAACCGCCCGGTTCACCACAGGCGGGTCATTGGTCCCTGCCCCAGGAGTGTTGAAGAGGTTTCTCGCATCATAAACCGGAGGTAGACGACTCTGGTGCCTCCTTCTCATGATGGCATTTGAAGCGTTTTGATCGAAGGTGAGCCGGAACGACTCTGCCTGAATCCGTTGTGGCTGAGCGTCCAAAACAGCTCGCTCCGTTGCCATCGTGACGTTCTCAGCTGCCAGTTCTTCCTTGGCTTGAGCTAACTCATCTCGTAGCTAAGCCACATCCACCTTACGATGTTCTTGGTTGTCCGGGGTCACCTCCACCCTAATCAAAGTTGCCAAAGCCTCCAACAACTCTGTCAGAACTTGAGCCGGCGGGCGTGCGGTGCCGCTAGCACCAGCCGTTGCCGCAATTGTTGAGCTGGAGGTCATAGCTGCGACGGTCGTTGAGCTGAGCACCGGCTGTGTACCGGCCATGAAGATCGCAACCCTGTTCGGCGGCTCATAGGGGTCCGGAATACTGTCGCCATTGGAACAGCCCCCAAGCCGGACATCTTGCAGTTGATACATTGAATTGATCTCGCCTGTGGATGATTCACCATCAGAGTGGATGGCCGCCTCACCACCAGGCACAGATCCTTCCTCAAATTCCGCCCCATGGATGAAACCGACAAAGGTATGCTTCACGGCGAGTTGAACCTGGGCGGGTCGTGCACGCTGAGCCGTCTCGATGATGTCGGTGTAGGTGTACGGCTTAGGGCCCGGTTCGCCGATCTTGTCGATGAAGACATGGATTCCGCCGAGGGGGAACCGGTACCCGTACTCAATTGAGCTGGCCTTGGGGCCCTAGCCAGTGTCGTCGATGTAGAGCTTGCCGTGATGACTCTTGGTCATTCGGCCCATAGCGTATCCCTTGATCCCTGCGAAGCTGTCCTTCAAGAACTCGAACCCACTGTGCGCTGGCCCCACGGTGGGTGCCAACTGTCGTGGACTTGACACGGCAGATGTCCTAGTGAAAGGACTCAGTCATGGAACCATCGCAACTAGGTTAGCTCAGAGGGGTTAATTGGGACAAAGGACACAGAGAGTTTATACTAGTTCAGCCCCTCGCGGTGGAGGTAAAGGCCTACTTAAGTTTGGGATTGTATTGCTTGGGTTTCGATTACCAGGGAGCGAATATGCTTCACCTAGTTCTCGATCTCTTGTTTCTTGAGTTAACCCGCCGCCGGATCACCCCTTTATATACACAGGTTCATGCCCGGTGGCTTACGGAGTCCCGGCCGGCTCATAGACAACGTGTCCGGCTCGGTGACTAACTACGCTTGCCTTACAATACAAGTTATACTTTATGGCGGTTCATCCTCTTGGGCCTCAAGTCACCTCTAGGTCTTGGGCCGTCAACAGGCTCATCATGATCCGCC
Organism: Aegilops longissima; assembly: GCA_021605205.1. Taxonomy (NCBI): domain Eukaryota; kingdom Viridiplantae; phylum Streptophyta; class Magnoliopsida; order Poales; family Poaceae; genus Aegilops; species Aegilops longissima. The sequence goes on from CM038678.1 coordinate 368,931,246, forward strand.
ATCTTCAATGTATAAACTGTCAGCGCGGGTCATACCCAATAGTTATATCCCCAACAGGTAGCGAGGCACGTATTGCATTGTCGCCTTCGAGGATAAAAATATGGGGTTTTCATCATATTGCTTAAGTTTATTCCTCTACATCATGTCATCTTACTTAAGGCGTTACTCCATTCTTTATGAACTTAACACTCTAGATGCATGCTGGATAGCAGTCGATGTGTGAAGTAATAGTAGTAGATGCACGCGGGAGCCAGTCTACTTGACACAGACGTGATGCCTAAATGCATAATCATTGCCTTGGATATCGTCATAACTTTGCGCTTTTCTATCAATTGCTCGACAGTAATTTGTTCACCCACCATGTTATTTGCCTTCAAGAGAGAAGCCTCTAGTGAAACCTATGGTCCCCGGGTCTATTTTCCATCATACTTGTTTCCGATCTACTATTATGCAATCTTTTATTTTCAAATCTATAAACCAAAAAACCCAAAAATATTTTATCTTTTATTTAGTTCTATTTATCTCTATAAGATCTCACCATTGCAAGTGACTGTGAAGGGATTGACAACCCCTTTATCGCGTTGGGTGCAAGTGTTTGATTGTTTGTGTAGGTGCATCTATTGGGGACTTGCACGTTTCTCCAACTGGATTGATACCTTGGTTCTTAAGTGAGGAAAATACTTATCTCTACCCTATTGCATCACCCTTTCCTCTTCAAGGAAAAAACCAACGCAAGCTCAAGAAGTAGCATGGTGAACTGCACAAATCACTTTTTTCTTAAGAGTGTCTTGTGCAGTTCTACTAATATGTCACATGGACAATGTCTCTACATTTCAGTGCGACTGCACAAAGGGAGATTGGTTTTGCTATCCTCCTCATCAAACTCCGAGCCTAATCTTCTCCAACAAGTGGTTAGTTTTATGAGAGATTGTAAAGGTGACCAGCTTCTACTTGTGTGTGTATGTTTGATCAAGTACTACTGGTGCTACTATTAATGTAATCACACTTGTTCAATATCTTTGCAAACAGGGAAGCTCAGCTCAATTTTAGTGGACATGCACAAAATGATCAGATGGTCCATGTCCACCATAGAATCCTTTCTTGACTAACATGTCTTGTTCAGTTCCACAGAGCTGCGTGAAACGAGCTGCCAATAAATGAACGCCGGGAAATGGAACCATGCCTATGGAAATCATCCTTCAATTTTTTTTATTTATTTGTACACATTCTCACAACTTCATATTTAGTTGTGATGTAAATATTGACGCTGATCTGCGAATCGTTGTGATGCATTAGTTTCCTTTGTATTTGATGGAATGTTGTAATGATACAACTTTGCAGACAAGAGGACACATGAAACCAAAGTTGGAAGCTTCAAAGCATTACAACACAATTTCATTATGTTGGAAAATTATGTGTACACATGAACATATCCCGGAAGCTTCATAGCAATGCCACAAGTCATTCAAACTTCCTTTCGCCCACATGTGGGACAACCAGAATCTGGGTCCACGTGCCAGGCACCAATATTGAGTGCCCAACCACTGGCGAAAGTCACCCCGCTCATTGCGCCGCAGTAATAAGGACTAATGAGCGGTCAAATCACAGAGCCCCACCTTTCCCCCAGTACTAGTAAAAGTTGCTCGGGCGAAGCAACCATCATTTCACTCTTCATTGAATGCGCTCGTACTCCAATATTCCAAGAGTAAGTTGCTCGGACGAAGCAACCATAAGTACACGGTGCCAATGGTTGGTGAGATTTGTTAATTGATCCCTGTATAAGGGATTTTTTGAGTCGAAGGATTCTCAAAGGAATTTTGGATGATTTTAGTCCTTAGGAATTTTTCCTATGTGCGTTGTTTGATTCATAGGATTGTAAACCAGAAAGGGCGGGAGGAGGAGAAGAGAAACTGGTGGAATTTTGTGAGAGAGGAAGGACAACCGTACACGGTGGTTTTTTAGAGCTCAAGGACAAATGACGCAAGAAATTCGGATTCCCCTACAATCTTGGTCATTTACAATCCCACACGCTTCATTTCCGTCGCCTCTGGAAACTGTGTGTGCTCACCCAACCGGGTTTGCGTTGTGATTAACCAGAACCCCAGGCACGTGGATCACGCGTGGGCACTGTTGGATGCACCACGATTGAACGACAATCCACGTCCTTCTCATCACACCCGTGTAGCTATAGCTGGGTTTTTGATGTACTCCCTCCATATTTATTTACTCTGCATATTAGCTTTCGTAAAAGTGAAACTTTGTTAACTTTGACAAAGTTTTTATAGAAAAAATATTAACATATACAATAACAAATGAATACCATTAGATTCATTATTGAATACACTTTCCCATCATATAGATATGCTATTGTAAATTTTCATACTTTTTCTATAAACTTGGTCAAACTTTATAAAGATTGATTTAGTCAAACCTAATATGCAGATTAAATAATAATGCAGGGAGTATCTGGGCTAATAAGTGTCTAGAGAATGCACGGAAAAGTGCCAAATTTGCGCAAGGTGCTTCCTCCGTCGAGGTGCATAAAGAGCAACTCTAGCAGACCCCGCAAAACGCCGGCCCGCAAAACGCGTTTGCAGTTCGTGCAAAACCGCTCTGGCGGGCCGGCGAGGGCTAGCACAGATGCAGACCCCCAAACGGACCCGTAAAAAAGTATATTCACGGAATATGCTTTTTTATGGGTCGGCTATGCGGGTTTTGCTCGGGCAACAGCGCAACGACCCGTGTGCTTGGGCGACGCCGGCGGGGCCTACCTGGTCGGCGACGAGATCCGCCCAAGTGGAAGGGGCGTGCGCAACCTCGACGGTGACGGGGGGCAGCATGGGGTCGTCCATGGCGGTGATACGTCTCCGTCGTATCTACTTTTCCAAACACTTTTGCCCTTGTTTTGGACTCTAACTTGCATGATTTGAATGGAACTAACCCGGACTGACGCTGTTTTCAGCAGACTTTCCATGGTGTTATTTATGTGCAGAGACAGAAGTTCTCGGAATGACCTGAAACTCCACGGAACGTCTATTTGGAAATAATAAAAATCCTTGCAAAGAAGAAGACCAGGGGCCCACACTGTCCCACGAGGGTGGGGCGCGCCTCCCTCTAGGGCGCGCCCCCTACCTCGTGGGCCCCCTGGAGCTCCTCCGACCTCAACTGCAACTCTATATATTTTCTTTCGGGGAGAAAAAATTAGAGAGAAGAATTCATTGTGTTTTACGATACAGAGCCCCCGCCAAGCCCTAAACCCTCTCGGGAGGGCTGATCTGGAGTTCATTCGGGGCTCCGGAGAGGGGGATTCGTCGCCGTCGTCATCATCAACCATCCTCCATCACCAATTCATGATGATCACCGCCGTGCGTGAGTAATTCCATCGTAGGCTTGCTGGACGGTAATGGGTTGGATGAGATCTATCATGTAATCGAGTTAGTTTTGTTAGGGTTTGATCCCTAGTATCCACTATGTTCTGAGATTGATGTTGCTATGACTTTGCTATGCTTAATGCTTGTCACTAGGGCCCGAGTGCCATGATTTCAGATCTGAACCTATTATGTTTTCATGAATATATGTGTGTTCTTGATCCTATCTTGCAAGTCTATAGTCACCTACTATGTGTTATGATCCGCAACCCCAAGTGACAATAATCGGACAACTCCGGTGATGACCATAGTTTGAGGAGTTCATGTATTCACTATGTGCTAATGCTCTGTTCTGGTTCTCTATTAAAAGGAGGCCTTAATATCCCTTAGTTTCCGCTAGGACCCTGCTGCCACGGGAGTGTAGGACAAAAGATGTCATGCAAGTTCTTTTCCATAAGCACGTATGACTATATTCGGAATACATGCCTACATTACATTGATGAATTGGAGCTAGTTCTGTGTCACCCTATGTTATGATTGTTACCTGATGAACCGCATCCGACATAATTCTCCATCACTGATCCAATGCCTACGAGCTTTTCACATATTGTTCTTCGCTTATTTACTTTTCCGTTGCTGCTGTTACAATCACTACAAAACACCAAAAATATTACTTTTGCTACCATTACCGTTACTTCCATATTACTTTGCTACTAAATACTTTGCTACAGATACTAAGTTATCCAGGTGTGGTTGAATTGACAACTCAACTGCTAATACTTGAGGATATTCTTTGGCTCCCCTTGTGTCGAATCAATAAATTTGGGTTGAATACTCTACCCTCGAAAACTGTTGCGATCCCCTATACTTGTGGGTTATCAAGACTATTTTTCAAGGCGCATGCACATGAGCATAGCTCTATTCTTTGAGTCACTTGGAATTTATATCTTCTGGTCACTATGAAGAACTTGAAAGACGCTAAAACAACAATTTATCCCTCAAATACGAGGGAGGTAAGGAACGCCATCTAGCTCGCACTTGATTCACCTTCTGCTTTTGAGTAAGCTTGCGACACCTAAACCTGCTTCGCTATTCGCTCGATATGTCGATGTTATTGATGATGCCACTTCTGCTATGCATGATACTTATGATGAAACTACTTCTATGCTTGATACTACTTACTGTGCCACTTAGTGAACTTCTGGATGAACAAATTGCTAGGGCTAGAGAGAAAGAAATTATTGAAACTGATTATATTGATGAAAGTGATGATGAAGACTTGCCTGTTATTCCTGAGGGTTATGTTTTTGATAAAGAAGCTTCTTTAGCTATTTTAGCTAGCAAAGATAGATATGAGCTCAAGAGATTATTAGCTAAATGGAATCAGCGATCTCTTAATGATAGAATGAGACCTGACCCTGCTTTTGCAACTTCACCTATTTGTTTTACCGATAAGGATTATGAATTCTCTGTTGAACCTGGTATAGTTACTTTGGTTGAATCTGATCCTTTTGATGGCTATGAATCTGAAACTGTTGCGGCACATCTTACTAAATTAAATGATATAGCCACCCTGTTCACTAATGATGAGAGATATCTCTACTTTTATATCCTAAAATATTTCCATTCTGATTAAAGTGTGATGCTAATATATTGTTTAATTCCCTTGATCCTGGTTGTGTGCGTAGTCCCCAGGATATGATTTATTACTTCTCTGCTAAATATTTCCCTGCTCATAAGAAACAAGCTGCTTTGAGGGAAATATACAACTTTGTGCTAATTGAAGAAGAGAGTCTCCCACAAGCTTGGGGGAGGCTTCTCAAGTTACTTAATGCTTTGCCTGATCATCCTCTCAAGAAAAATGAAATACTTGATATCTTTTATAATGGAGTAACCGATGCTTCCAGAGATTACCTGGATAGTTGTGCTGGTTCTGTTTTCAGGGAAAGAACATCGGATGAAGCTGAAATCCTATTGAATAATATGTTGACAAATGAAAATAATTGGACACTTCCTCAGCCAGCTCCTGAGCCTATTCCTAAACCAACTCCGAAGAAGAGAGGTGTTCTATTTCTCAGTCCTGAAGATATGCAAGACGCAAAGAATCTATGAAATAAAAAGGTATTAAAGCTGAAGATGTTAAGAATTTACCTCCTATTGAACAAATACATGGTCTTAATCTACCGCCTGTTGAAGAAACATATGATCTTAATCCATTACCTACTGAAGAACCTCATGGTCTTAATAACCCGACACAGGTAGTAAAGGTAAATTCTCTCTATAGATATGACAGAGCTGAAATCCCTCCTACTATAATTGCTAGCGAATGCTTGGATGAGTTTGATAACTTTATGGTTAAGTAAGAAGATTTCAATGCTTATTTTGGTAGACAATTAAAACAAAATTCTTATATGATTGAACACTTGGGTAATTACATGGCTGATGTCAGAGGAGAACTTAAACTCATTACTAAACATGCTACTATGGTTACCACTCAAGTAGAACAAGTGCTTAAAGCTCAAAATGATTTGCTCAATGAAATGAATAGTAATAAAAATTATTATGCTATTAGAGTGGCTACTAGAACTGGTAGAATGGCTCAGGAACCTTTGTATCCTGAAGGCCACCCTAAGAGAATTGAGCAAGATTTTCAGAGAAATAATATAGATGCACCTAGTCCTTCTAAAATGAAGAAAAAAAATGATAGGGCTTTGCATGCTTCAAGTGAACCTATTGCTGCACCACCTGAGAATCCAAATGATATCTCTATTTCTGATGCTGAAACACAATCTGGTAATGAACATGAACCTAATGAAAATGTAATGATGATGTTCATGATGATGCTCAACCTAGTAATGATAATGATGTAGAAATTGAACCTGCTGTTGATGTTGATAACCCACGATCAAAGAGCCAATGTTATGATAAGAGAGACTTTGTTGCTAGGAAACATGGTAAAGAAAGAGAACCATGGGTTCAGAAACCCATGCCTTTTCCTCCCAAACCATCCAAGAAAAAAGATGTTGAGGATTTTGAGCGCTTTGCTGAAATGATTAGACCTATCTTTTTGCGTATGCGTTTAACTGATATGCTCAAAATGGATCCTTATGCTAAGTATATGAAAGATATTGTTACAAACAAAAGAAAAATATCGGTAGCTGAGATTTCCACCATGCTTGCTAATTATACATTTAAGGGTGGAATACCAAAGAAACTTGGAGATCCAGGAGTACCTACTATACCATGCTCCATTAAAAGAAATTATGTTAAAACTGCTTTATGTGATCTTGGAGCCGGTGTTAGTGTTATGCCTCTCTCTTTATATCATAGACTTGACTTGAATAAGTTGACACCTACTGAAATATATTTGCAAATGGGTGATAAATCAACTGCTATACCTGTCGGTATTTGTGAGGATGTGCCTGTTGTGGTTGCAAACGTTACTATTTTAACGGACTTTGTTATTCTTGATATCCCCGAGGACGATAGCATGTCTATTATTATTGGAAGACCTTTTTTGAATACTGCAGGGGCTGTTATAGATTGGAACAAAGGAAATGTCACTTTTCATGTTAATGGTAATGAGCATACGGTACACTTTCCGAGGAAACAACCTCAAGTTCATAGTATCAACTCTATTGGAAAAATTCCATCGATTATATTTGGAGGTTTTGAATTTCCTCTTCCTACTGTTAAGAAGAAATATGATATTCTTATTATTGGGGATGTGCATATCCCCGTTGAGGTAACATAGTGTTATTCAAAATTTCTCCGGTTCCATGATTATTCGGAATGAGTTTGTTAACAAGACTTGACCAACCTTGTTAGTGGATTCCTTTTGATGAGCATGAGATGGATGAAACTTGAAGGCACAACCTTCTGTACCCTCTTTCTACTTTCCGTTATTTAGTTGAAATAAAGTAAAAATAGTATTTTTCGGTCTGCTTTCTGATTTATCTATGCAATATAAAAATATCCCGAAAATAAAAGTTCTCCAAATGCCCTGAAAATGGAATATGATTTTTTCTAGAACATTTGAGAATTTCTGGCACTGAGAACACAGCAGGAGGGGCAAGCACCTGGCCACGAGGGTGGAGGGCGCGCCCTACCCCCTAGGGTGCGCCCCCTGCCTCGTGGGCCCATGGTGGCCCTCCTCCACTTATTCCTGCACCCATACACTCCTTCCTCCCACAAACACCAATATCCAGCTCAAGCACGAGTTCTAGCTCATTTTGCTGCGATTTTAGATCTCCTTGCTCAAAGCACCTCTCACAAAACTGCTTGGGAGATTGTTCCTTGGTATGTGACTCCTCCATTGGTCCAATTAGTTTTTGCTCTAGTGCTTTATTCATTGCAAATTTGTGCTGCCTAGGTTACCATGTTCTTGAGCTTGCATGTCAAATTTATATGGTTCCAAGTAGTTCTAATGCATGATATAGTCTCTAGGCACTTGTAGGAGTAGTTACTATCAATTTTATTGAGGTTGGTTCACTTTTGTTTGAAGTTACTAAAAATTTCAGAAATTTTTCAGAGGAAGAAATATGCTTAGGAAAATGTTCCAAGGTGGTTCTTCAAGGAAGCAAGGACCCAGGATTGCAATGCGTGATGCTGATGAGGAGCCACCAAGGACGCTCTGTCTTGGCCCGCGAATGGCCTTCAGAAAATTTTATGGATCGAGCGGGAATCAAGGAAGAATTTAACGCATATTTGTGTAATGCTGATCTTGTGAGCTTTGAGGCAGAGAAGTGCAGCCAATACCATCATCTCCCTAGTTCATTTGTGAGGAGGTTTGAATTTTCATCTTCACGTAATTCTCCAACTGTCCTGTTCGATCTTTTTGAGAAATCTTATACCATGGACTTAGAGGATTTTACTTCTGCTTGCAAACTTCCACAATGGGGTAGTGTTAGTGAACCCCGTAAATCTGAATTTAGAAACTTTCTTGCTAATATAACCGTGGGGGAATCTAGAGATATAGCACAAGCTACCATAGGGAGCATTCATTTTCCTGCTATACATTATTTTGCTCTCTTCATAGGTAGGTGCATAAATGGTAAAGATGAAGCATGCCATATGTGTGTGCCTGACCTCAGTATTCTTAGGAGTGCTGTGTTAGGAGACAAATCTTATAATTTGGGAGCCATTGTTGCACTTAGGTTGCATAATAATAGATTTAATGGAGATTTCTTTGGTGGAATTTATGCAACCCGCTTAGCTGATTTTCTTGGTGTGGACGTTCGTGAGGATGACATTGAGTTGCCTCCTACTTATTTAGACTACAATTGTATGGTCTATCACTAGTTTGTAGAGAGGAATGAATCACCTCTCTGATATCGCTTAATCTTTGACAGACGTCATGCTTTCCTTATTACTCTTCCTGCTCCTGCCTTCTTTGATTGTCAGGCAAAAGGAAGACATTTTATCACCAGAGAGGAGGCAGATGAGTATGAGAGGAGGGCGGAGGCAGCTCGCCGCCACGCTGCAGCTCAGGAGGCGATAACCGCTGCATCTTAGTACGACCCCAGCTACACCTACAGGTATCCGCCAGGCCATCCGTGGCGATGAACCAACTTAGGCCAAAAGCCTAAGCTTGGGGGAGTACGTATTTCCCACCGACATTACATTTATGTTCACACACTTATTGCTAGATGTCAGTGCTCATACTTTTTCACTGTAATATCCATGCTAGTTTATTTTCTTTTTCTTGCTTTCTTCTTGTGTGTTCGTTAAACCTTAAGAAAAAAATTAGTAATAGCTTCTAGTTAGTTTACTTTTCTTGCCGTAGTAGTAATAATTAAAAGAAAACCCAAAAAGATTTCCCATTCTTCTTTTGCTTGTTGGGAGCTTTCCCGTGTAAATAGTTTTTATTTTCTTCTTTTCTTTGGGGGTCGATTGGAGAAGACCATGATTAAATTGTTGAAGTGGCTCTTATATGCATTATTATTGATTTAACCAAAAGTCCATATTGCCTTGTCTTCTCCTGTTTATTGAATGCTTGCAGATTCCAGCTTAGTCCAATGCACGTGCACTCTTATTATTATTCACTTCGTTCGGTCGTGCAAGTGAAAGGCAATTATGATGATATATGATGGACTGACTGAGATGAGATAAGTTGGTATGAACTCGACCTCTCTTGTTTTTGTAAATATGATTAGTTCATCGTTCCTGATTCAGCCTATTATGAATAAACATGTTTGCAATGACAATTAGAGATCATAGTTGCTCGTGCCATGCTTGATTAGCTATCAGTTATAATGGTTTACCTTGCATGCCAACATGCTATTAAAATGGTTGTGATGTGGTATGATGGGGTGGTATCCTCCTTTGAATGATTTAAGTTACTTGACTTGGCACATGTTCACACATGTAGTTGAAACAAAATCAACATAGCCTTCACAATATTTATGTTCATGGTGGATTATATCCTACTCATGCTTGCATCCAATGTTTATTAATTTTAATGCATGTTCATGACTGTTGTCGCTCTCTAGTTGGTCGCTTCCCAGTCTTTTGCTAGCCTTCACTAGTACTAAGCAGGAATACTGCTTGTGCATCCAATCCCTTAAACCCCAAAGTTATTCCATATGAGTCCACTATACCTTCCTATATGCGGTATCTACCTGCCATTCCAAGTAAATTTGTATGTGGCAAACTCTAAACCTTCAAATAAACATTCTGTTTTGTATGCTCGAATAGCTCATGTATCAACTAGGGCTGCCCTTATCTTCCATGTTAGGCGGGTTATTCTCAAGAGGAGTGGACTCCGCTCCTCACTCATGAGGAAATGGGTGGTCACCGGGATGCCCAGTCCCATGCTTTATGCAAACTAAATCGAAATAATTGCAAACAAAACTCCCCATGGGACTGTTGCTAGTTGGAGACACTCGTTGTTTCGAGCAAGTCATTGATTGATGCTTGTTGGTGGAGGGGGAGTATAAACTTTACCATTCTGTTTGGGAACCGCCTACAATGTGTGTAGAATGGAAGATATCACCATCTCTTGATTGTTATGTTGACAATGAAAGTATGTCGCTCAAAATATTATTTATCTCTATTTCAAAACCGAGCCCTGGCACCTCTACAAATCCATGCTTCCCTCTGCGAAGGGCCTATCTATTTACTTTTATGTTGAGTCATCACCCTCTTATTAAGAAGCACTAGCTGGAGAGCACAACTGTCATTTGCATCTATTACTATTAATTTATATTGGGTATGACTATGATTGGATCTCTTCTACCATGAATTTCAATGTCTAGTCAGTCCTTGATCTTCAAAGGTGCTCTGCATTTATGTTTTACGGTCTTAGAAAGGGCTAGCGAGATACCATCTTGTTATATCATATCATGATTGTTTTGAGAAAGTGTTGTCATCTGAGATTTATTATTATCACTCGCTAGTTGATTATGCTATTGATATGAGTAAACATGAGACCTAAGAGTTATTGCAAATGTGGTTAGTCATAATCTTTGCTGAAAACTTGAATGCTGGCTTTACATATTTACAACAACAAGAGCAAACAGAGTTTGTAAAAAAATTTCTTTATCACTTTCAGTTTATCAACTGAATTGCTTGAGGACAAGCAAAGGTTTAATCTTGTGGGAGTTGATACGTCTCTGTCGTATCTACTTTTCCATACACTTTTTCCCTTGTTTTGGACTCTAACTTGCATGATTTGAATGGAACTAACCCAGACTAACGATGTTTTCAGCAGACTTTCCATGGTGTTATTTATGTGCAGAAACAGAAGTTCTCGGAATGACCTGAAACTCCACGGAACATCTATTTGGAAATAATAAAAAAATCCTTGCAAAAGATGAAGACCAGGGGCCCACACACGTCCACGAGGGTGGGGCGCGCCTCACCTCGTGGGCCCCCCGAGCTCCTCCGACCTCAACTCCAACTCTATATATTTGCTTTCGGGAAAAAATCAGAGAGAAGAATTCATCTTGTTTTACGACACAGAGCCGCCGCCAAGCCATAAAACCTCCTGGAGGGCTGATCTCGAGTCCGCTCGGGCTCCGAGAGGGGATTCATCGTTGTCGCCATCATCAACCATCCTCCATCACCAATTTCATGATGATCACCGCCGGCGTGAGTAATTCCATCGTAGGCTGGCTAGACGGTGATGGTTTGATGAGATCTATCATGTAATCGAGTTAGTTTTGTTAGGTTTGATCCCTAGTATCCACTATGTTCGAGATTGATGTTGCTACGACTTTGCTATGCTTAATGCTTGTCACTAGGGCCCGAAGTGCCATGATTTTAGATCTGAACCTATTATGTTTTCACGAATATATGTGTGTTCTTGATCCTATCTTGCAAGTCTATAGTCACCTACTATGTGTTATGATCCGGCAACCCCGAAGTGACAATAATCGGGACCACTCCCGGTGATGACCATAGTTTGAGGAGTTCATGTATTCACTATGTGCTAATGCTTTGTTCCGATTCTCTATTAAAAGGAGGCCTTAATATCCTGTAGTTTCCGCTAGGACCCCGCTGCCAAGGGAGGGTAGGACAAAAGATGTCATGCAAGTTCTTTTCCATAAGCACGTATGACTATATTCGGAATACATGCCTACATTACATTGATGAATTGGAGCTAGTTCTGTGTCACCCTATGTTATGATTGTTACATGATGAACCGCATCCGGCATAATTCTCCATCACCGATCCAATGACTACGAGCTTTTCACATATTGTTCTTCGCTTATTTAATTTTCCGTGTTGCTGTTACAATCACTACAAAACACCAAAAATATTACTTTTGCTACCGTTACCGTTACTTCCATATTACTTTGCTACTAAATACTTTGCTGCTGATACTAAGTTATCCAGGTGTGGTTGAATTGACAACTCAACTTCTAATACTTGAGAATATTCTTTGGCTCCCATTGTGTCGAATCAATAAATTTGGGTTGAATACTCTATCCTCGAAAACTGTTGTGATCCCCTAAACTTGTGGGTTATCAGGCGGCAAGGGACGACCGGGGAGGAGCAGTCGGAGCTTTGGAGGGGGGGGGCAATGGTGCCGGAGGCTGCGGGAAGTGGGAAAGGGGGCGCGAAAATGTCCCTCCCGCCAAATCTCGCGCCGGATGGGGGTTGAGCTCGGGTCGGCCTCCCAGCCCGTGAAAATAGAGGTTGGGGGAGAAGATTTGTCGTGCCCCGCAAAACTTTTTGCGGGCCGGGGCGTTTTGCGGGGTCTGCTCGTGCAGATTTTTCGGCCCCGACCCGCAATTTGGCGGTTATTTTGCGGGCCGGGGCGTTTTGCGGGGTCTGCTAGAGTTTCTCTAAGTCACCTTATGAGAAACTGGACCCACGCACAGCATGCCTGTCGCGTTTGGTCCACCGGTCAGAGCGCTTCCTATTATCATATCACTATTCTTTTTAGATTTTTAACATGTGGGACCGAGTGTGAGCGAACCGACCTCAATCGACAGCAAAATCGCCTACCGAATGCACTTTGAGAGAGACGAGGAGGAAGAAGTGATACGGGGTGGTCGTGTCAAGCAAGAAAATGGCTGGTCTCATGTTTAAAACTTGTTGTACTATAGTAGAGGTAGATGTAGATGTACATGTACATGTAGAGATGTAGAGATAAGTGAGACTCACCAATGGTCACCAACGTAGGCCGAGTACATGGACGAATCACCCGCAAAAAAAGGAGTACGTGCACGAAGAGAAGAATTGCATGTACGGACGCACATACTCTGTGCCTCATTCCCTAACACACACGCGCGGGTACACGGTGGAGCTCATTTCTGGAGAAGAGGCAGCTCACGTGATAATTTGACACGTGTAGTAGTTGTTCACTTAGTGGAGGGTCGGGAACCACGTGTGAACGAATCAAGGTTCGACCATGACACGGTGGCGTGTTTGTTTTTAATTTATTTATTCAATGGCACGTACGTAGTTTTTTTTTTCTTGAATGGCACGTGAATCATGCACGTACTCAATGACAGAGCACGGGATGGGATGGTAGCCATGGGCATGGTCGGCCCTTTTGGAGACTACTACACTAGTACTTTGATGTACGTTTAAAACCTACTACTACTTTGATGTGTCCCGTCAACTCATTGAATGATGAGAAGCTTGCTTACTACGCCCTCTACATAGCCCACACTTATTGTACTAGCAGTTGGAGTATGGGAGCACCTAATATTTCACCGTCCAGACCGATCCCAAGCTGGCTTCTCACCTTCCTGGCCCACCAACCCCCTCCCCCGCGTGCTTCCCACCCAGTGCCAGCTGAGCCGCCGCTCCACATTGATGGCAAGTCAGGGCGACGCGACCTCTCACTGCGTCTGCCGTTGAAGCGGCGCGCCGGCCGAGGGCGCCGCCCGCTGCACGCCCGACATTTTAGACTACTCATAGTGGAGAGTAACTTTAGAGCAAGTACAATAAGGTGACATAAGCAGGCTATAAGGATTTGAATATAGTATTTGTGCTTAGTTGAAGGAGAGAGAAGAGGAGAGAGAAGAGAAGTGGGTCGTAAACTTGTAGCCGGTTGTAGCACGAGCTCCAACATACTTTGTGAGAAAAAAGGTGGGGCCATGTATTAATGATATACTAGTATACTAAAGGGACTAACTATGGTGGTTGGTCATGCGCCAAGGACAAATATTGGAAAACATGTGGTGCAAAAAGTACACTGCTGTAATGGTCTTACTACGGTGGTCGAGCTCCTCTCCTCTCCTTTCCTAGGCTCTAGGCAGCCCTAGGTCTTACGCCGGTGGCCACTCCGGCCCCAGCGGCCACCTTCACGTGTGCCACTTGTTTCTCCGGCGGCGGCCACATCCCTACTGGGAGAGTGAGGAGATGGCCATGGATCCTCCTTCCCTCAACTTTGCTAGAGGTAAAGAGTTTCAACTCTCCATGAGAAAGAAGATTGGTCACCCGGTTGTGTTTTCTCTAGGCTTTCTTCAGAAGTAATTTGTCTTGGTGGCTTCCTTTTGTTGTTCTCATTTCCGGTTGGATTTTCACACGGTCAGCATTGCCCTTCAATCCTATTTTGGAGGTTATCCTCAAGGGTTTAGAGTTCATCATATTAAGGATAGAACTTTTATGTTTTCTGTGCCCTCCAAAGCTGTTGGTTTTGAGATCTATAACCAAGGCCGTATCATTGAGAAAGATTTTTAAGTGGTGTTCTCTCTTTGGGGCATGGGTGGTCCTAATTAGTGCAGAGAGGAATTCTTGTTCTACAAAGAAGAAGATGCTTCTTGGACTTTGGTTGATCGTGGAGGATCACGGCCACGTGTCACCATCGGTGATCATCGCCGGTCGTCCGTCTTCATGCGTTTAGCTGATCGTCCGGAATCTAGCAATAATGTGGCTCTGGGAATAATGCTACAGTTACTTATGAGAGGATTAATACTGAGCATCAATTCTCGGGGGTCATCCCAGAAAGATCGCCCGCCAACGATGCTAGTTCAAATGTTTTGGTGCACTGCTATGCCTGTGGCCAGGTGGGCCATTATGCCAAAGAATGCACGGTGCAGAAATTGACTGGGCTCTATCCTTATCTGCGGTTTGACTCATTTAGCAGCCCACCATAGGAGGCCTGGGCACCTGGTAGCATCCAAGACTGGTTCTGTTCTATTGGGCCGACCCGCGAGGCCCAAGTGGTTTCCAATTTCAGCGAGCTATGTAAGGGGTCTTTTCCTAACTTTCAGCCTAAATTGGCACTTGCCTCCTCAGCTTCTCCAACCCCTTGCCCTGTTCCACCTCTGCTCTGCTCCAGCTCTGCTCGCACTCCACCTAGCTCGTCATCGGAAGCGCTAGCTAGGGTTTCTTCCCCCATGGCAATCATTCCGATTGATCCTCGTCCTTTTGTTCCACATGGGTATGATATTCAAGAGGTGGAGGGACGCAATGGAGTAGCTCAGGTGGTTCTTCCTCATCAACAACGTCGACAGGAGAACTGGGCCATCGCCTCCATCCACCCGATCCTAGTCGATGCTCCTTTTCCCAACATCAGAGAGGTACTTGAGGATCTTATTGTTGTTGAAAAGCGTCTAGAGCTGAGAGATGTTCAGAGATGTCCTTTCGATGAGGCTTATGTGCGCCTCACGTGCGTCAGAGATAGGGATAAACTTGTTCTTGATAGCCCTCATGAGTTTGGTGATGTATTTATCTCCTTCTCCAAGCATGATGATGGTAGAAATCATAGGAGGGTGCATTTTAACAGAACTGTTTGGCTCCTGCTCATGGGTGTTCCATTTGATTATCGAAATACTAAAGATAGTGCCAATGCCATTAGTCTCTTTGGTAGATTAATCTCCTGGGATAAAGAGGATGATCACATGGGCCGCATTGTTCTTAAAGCCAGAGTTATGAATATTCAAATCATCCTCAAAAGTGTCAGGTGGTGTGAAGGAGATGAGTTTGAGGAAGATGGATGGTCCTCCTCTATGGAAATTCTGTCAAGTGAGTTGCTTGGTGGTGGACTTGCAGATGAGGATCCAATTCCTCCTGACAATGTGGATCCACACCCTCTACCTGAACATGCAGCTGGAAAGCAAGGGTTCCACCAAGAGGCCATGAAAAATGACCCAAATGATAACCTGGAAGAGGGTGAGCGGGTGCAAGATGGTAACTGGGGACAACAACCTGTTGAAACTAATGGGCCCCTTCATGATTTGCTTGATGCTGTTCAACAAGAAGAGATAACCTGGGAAGATGGAGAGGAACCTCTACCTGCAATCAACAACAGTAGCCTGTCTTCAGATATGTCATTCTCAGAAGGAGAGAATTCAAACATAGTGGGCCCCACCATTCCTATTGCAATTGCTGCTGGTGCACCAGCTCTGCATGTTCCAGAACCTCAGCGTGCTATTGTTGTAGCTAATGGAATTCAAAACCTCATTCAAGCCTACCGGTCTGATGAAGAGGAGGAAATGCCACTGCAGAACAATGATAATAGGTTAAACAATGTAGCTGTGATGCATCTCCTCAAAATGAGGTGTTGGCTGTAAATGAAATTGGTCAAATGGTTGCTCCTCTGAATGAGTTACCAGCAAAAAACTCTTACAGTGTTGCTTCTGATCATGAGGTTTTTCCTGTTGAGCATGTCATTGCAACAAAAGCTATTGTACCTGTGATCTCAACAAAATCTCCAGAAGAAGAGGTTAAGTCTGCACAAGTTGACAAACCTAAATAGTCTCAAACTCTGTCTGGCATTGTTATTGAAGATAATGTGACCTCAAACCCAGTTGTTGTTGAACAAAGGCGATTAGAACTGCTGCAGTCACTGATTATGTAAACACTAACAGAGGCAGAGCTGGTCCTGACTCCTAGAATGATGATTTACTGACCAATATGGGAGGTAACTGGGTTCAAGTAGGGGTGGAAAGTGGTAGCGGATAATCTGAAATATCCGATATTCGTATTCGAGAAAATGCCTATTCGTATCCGAAACATCCGCATCCGAACCAAAATGGAAATGGAAATTATCCGTATCCGAATTTATTAAACAAATAAAAAATAAAATATGGTAGGAGATTTTGACACAAATATGGATATGGAAGTGGATATATCCGTATCCGAATAAGACTTTGGGAGGTAATTTTCAAAATTCTAGACCCAGTATTCCAATTATCCAACATAAAAGCCAAATAAGGGGTCTAATTTTACTCTTTATATGATTAAACTTATAAATTATTATGCATTACAATAGTATTTATTCATAAACCTATTTATCATTGACTTATTGTATGTCACAAGTTGATTTTTTCAGGTCACATAGCTATCGACTAATTTACTTAAGCAATATGTTGATATTATTCGTATCCGTTCCGAATCAAGAAAATATCTGATACGTATCCATATTCGAATAATATCCGAGCCGCATCCATATCCGATAACATCCGTATTCGGATTCAGATTCGTTTTGAAAATATGAAAATGGAAGTGGCAAGAGCACTATCCGATCCGCATCTGATCCGTTTCCACCCCTAGGTTCAAGACATTAATGGTATTTTTAATACTGCTCCATCTGTTTTAGGATTGAAAAATATTCAATTGTCTGCTCTTGCTAATAATGAAATTGCATTTCTGAAGACGGCCTCACCTTATGGAAGCAACACTTTGCTGAGCCACCCAAGGAAGTTGGAAAGGCTCTCTCTGTCAGCATTCCTGTAAGTTGGTTTAATTTCATTGTTCGTCTTCTCATGACACCAGATAAGTTTGGATGGACTGTGCACATGTTGAAATCCCCCATGTGGGAACTGCTCTCACAGACTGAAGGAGATGATAAAGCTATATTATTCCATATACCTGATAAATGCTCCACTTCTCATGCTCCCATTTTTAGATGAGTGTGGAGGAGTGCACTCACAATTTGAAGAATAAGGAGAATGAAGGGGATTTCTCTAACCAGATGGACTTGGAATCTCAAGCTCTCTTGCAACCCTTTGGTCCAAAGAACTCCAAAAAGAGGAGGGGCAAAACTCCACTCGTTCAAACCCAGGTAAGGAGGAGTGATAGGATCAAGCAAGATAAATGCTAGTTTTAAGAGGAACTCTTGCTCAAATACTAAATGCCTACCTTGTAATGCTGCTCCCCCAATTGCTCAAAAACAGTGGTTAAGAATCTCACCACTACTTTTTGCAAGGTGGCTGATCAAGAATTAGAGGCCAAGCTGGCCAAGAAACCAAAGAGGATGTCTGAAGAGGAGATGGCTAAGATGAGCTTGGCCAAGGGAGAAGATGACACCCCCATGGGCAAGAAATGATTGCACAACTTCAAGAACTAGTAGTAACTAGTAGTCTGAGAGGACCTTACTTCTTTGCACTACTTGAGATTATTGTTGGATGTAATGAGCACTCTTATAATGGCTGCCACCTCTTATTTTGTAAACATTTGCTGCTTGTGGTTCTATCTCTTTTGGAGGATTATGTTATCCCTCTTTAAAGTGAATGGCTAGTTAATGCTGGCCAGTGGTCTGTACCAAATTCAGATGCAATGTATGATATGGGTGCGCTGTTACTTTGTGTTACATTGGGTTTCCACGTGGTTATTAGTAAGAAAGTGGAGTTGCTCCTATACACTTATCTCTGGGTATCAAGGGGTGGAACTTGATCTATGGTTGTGGTTTGCACTAGGTTGCAATGTCTAGGACAACAAAAAATTGGAACATCCTTAACTGGAACATTAGGGGCATGAACTATGAACAAAAATGGTTGGCTCTTAGGCAAAAGATTAAAGAAAGTGACTGTGCAATTATTTGTCTACAGGAAACCAAAAGAGAGGAAATTGATGCTGCATATCTATTTTTTTGCCCCAACAGAATTAACAAGTTTGCTTACTTGCCCTCAAATGGAACTTCAGGTGGTCTAATGGTAGCTTGGAGAAGTTATTGCTCAAAACAGATTTTCCCTCTCACTGCGATTCACTAGCTTACAATCTAATCGGGCCTGGGTCCTCACAAACATTTATGGGCCATGTGAGGTGCAGGAAAAAACTGAGTTTATTACCTGGTGCCACAACATTCACATGCCCCTTGATACAGACTGGATCTTAATGGGTGACTTTAACTTTATTAGATCACCTGAAGACAGAAATAGGCCAGGTGGGGAGGTCAACGAGATGTTATTGTTTAATAAGGCAATTAGTAATCAATGTCTGGTGGAACTGTCACTACATGGAAGAAAATTTACTTGGAGTAATACGTAGCAAAACCCACTTCTGGAAAAGTTGGATTGGTTTTTTACCTCAGCTTCTTGGATGACTTCTTTCCCAAACACAACTGTGCTTCCCCTTGCAAAACCAATTTCTGGTCATCTGCCTTGTGTTATCAAAATTGGGACAACAATTCCCAAAGCCAAAGTGTTCGGATTTGAAAATTATTGGCTGCAACACTCTGAGTTCAAACAAGTGGTAGCTACTGCCTGGAATATCCTAGTGGGAAATATGGATGTTGTAAACACCATTAACGCCAAATTCCAAAACCTCAGAAGATCTCTCAAGCTGTGGGCCAAAACTCTTTCTTGCCTGAAGATTCAAATTAAGGCAATCAATGTGGTGATCTTCCTCCTAGATCTCTTTGAAGAATTCAGAGACCTAGGTGATTTTGAATGGAATTGCACAGTGGTTTTAAAGGAGTACCTTCTTGTCCTTTAAAAATCAAAAGATCTATTGGAAACAAAGAGGAAAAATTAAGAGGATCAAATTTGGTGATGAGAATACAAAGTTTTTTCATACAAAGGCCACCATTAATCATAGGCACAATCATATTGCTGTCATTCAAAATGAAGATCAAGTGGATATCTCAGATCATGCTGGGAAAGCAGCAATTTTACGGGAAGCTTTTAAGAAAAGATTGGGGTCTTCTGAGCAAACCACTATGCATTTTGATCTGGCATCATTATATGAACCTCTTCCTGATCCTTCAATCTTCCATGATTTAGAACTCCCTTCTACTGAGGAGGAAGTTAATGAAGTGATTAAAGAACTGCCTAATGATAAATCACTTAGGCCAGTGTGACGCCCCTGATTCAATCATACACTAATCATGCACGCAAATGTGTATGATCAAAATCAGGGACTCACGGGAAGATATCACAACACAATTCTAGACACAAATTAAAATAATACAAGCTTTATATTACAAGAGAGGGTCCTCGAGGGCTCGAATACATCAGCTCGAATACAAAGAAGTCAGCAGAAGCAACAATATCTGAGCATAGACATGAGTTAAACAAGTTTGCCTTAAGAAGGCTAGCACAAAAGTAGCAACGATCGAAAAGGCAAGGCCTCCTGCCTGGGACCTCCTAACTACTCCTCAAAGCTGAACTCCACGCAGAAACATCCTCGGGATCCTCTGGCTCCTGGACTCCATCATCTGGTTGCGACATCCCAAAGATATGGAAAAGGGGGGAAGAGGGAGCAAAGCAACCGTGAGTACTCATCCAAAGTACTCGCAAGCAAGTATCTACACTACATATGCATTGGTATCTATAAAATGGGTAGTATCTGTGGACTGAACTTCTGAATGCCAGAATAAGAGGGGGATAGCTAGTCCTATTGAATATTATGCTTCTGGCTGCCTCCATCTTCAAGCATGTAGGAGAGAGTAGCAATTGCAGCATCAAGTAGCAACGCATAGCATAATCCTACCCGACAATCCTCCCCTCGTCGCCCTGTGGGAAAGCGATCACCGGCTTGTATTTGGAAGTTGTAAAAGGTGTGTTTTATTAAGTATCCGGTTCTAGTTGTCATAAGGTCGAAGTACAACTCCGGGTCGTCCTTTTACCGAGGGACACGACTATTCGAATAGATAAACTTCCCTGCAGGGGGGCACCACATTACCCAACACGATCGATCCCTCTGGCCGGACACACTTTCCTGGGTCATGCCCGGCCTTGGAAGATCAACACGTTGCAACCCTACCTAGGCTCAAGAGAGAGGTCAGAACGCCGGTCTAAATCCTAAGCGCGCAGGGGTCTGGGCCCATCGCTCATTGCACACATACACGTTGCGAGGGAGGCCAGAAGTAGAACTAGCCTCCCTAATATAAGAGCAGGCGTTCCAGTCCAATCCGGTGCATGCCGCTCAGTCGCTGACGTCAAGAAGGCTTCGGCTGATACCACGACGTCGAGTGCCCATAACTGTTCCCGCGTAGTTCGTTAGTGCTTATAGGCTCGTAGCTGGACTCAGATCAAATACCAAGATCTCGTTAAGTGTGTTATTTTGAAGTAACCGCGGACGCCGACCAGGGACCAGGCCCGCCTGTCTCCTAGGTGGTCGCAACCTGCCCTGTCGCTCTTCCACAAAGTAATCATCAGGGGGCTGTCGGGAACCCAGGCCCACCACTACCTGGGTGGAACCACCTGCTCCTTCAGCCCCATCTCTGAACAATAACATTAGTATGTAAAAGTATATAGTATATGTACCCGTGATCACCTCCTGAAGTGATCACGGCCCAGTAGTATAGCCTGGCAGACAGACAAGACTGTTAGGCCACTAATGATAAACTAGCATCCTATACTAAGCATTTAGGATTGCAGGTAAAGGTAACAATAGAAGTAACAAGGAAAGGCTATGTAGCAGAATAGGTTCATCCGAAAGCCGTAACAGCTACACTACTCTAATGCAAGCAGTGGAGGGAAGGAGTAGGCGATATCGGGATGAACAAGGGGGGAGGCTTGCCTGGAAGCACGTCAGAGGGTCGTCAACACCGTAGTCGTACTAGGTAGTAGCAACTTCGGTCTCGGTGTCTAACGAGAGAAGAGGGGGAAGAAACAATAAATATAATGCAAACATATGCATGACATGACAATGAGGGTGCTAGGTGTGCCCTAACGCAGTAGTAGGCGATACTGGCGAGGGGGGGGGGCATTTTCGGACAGAGGAGCCGGAGGTGGATTTTTGAATGTTCGCTATGTTAGGGACATTTGGTGAACGAACAGACAGCGTACTCGGATTCGTCTCGTCGTTTTGAGCAACTTTCATGTATAAAGTATTTCCATTCGAGTTACGGATTATTTTATATTCACTTTATAAAGATTTAATCATTTTTAGAATTAACAGAATTAATTTAATTTAGAAAATGTAATTATGATGTCAGCATGATGTCAGGGTGATGTCAGCAGTCAACTATTCAGTTGACTTAGTCAAACTAGCGTGTGGGTCCCCACACTCATTGACTAAGACTTACTAAACAGAGTTAATTAGTTTAACTAGTGATTAGGTTAATCTAAACAAAATTAATTAATTAATATTTTTTAATTCTCTTTTTTCGTTCTAAGGGGCGTGGGGCACGGGGTCCCACTGTCATAGGCACAGGGGACCATAGTGGGTTCAAGATTATGGTGCCGCCCAACAGGTGCAAAGCGACAGGGGGAACGTGGGCGCCGGGCCGCCCGGCGTTAGCATGCGTGGTCGGAAGACGGCTCGCTCGGCCGCCATGACAAAGCGGAGGCGACGCAGGGCGGCGGCGGCGAAGCGCCCTCTAGGGTGGCGGTGGCGCTGGTGTCGTTGTCAAATGGCGGATTTCGGGTAGGGGTCCCGATCTCGTGCGTCTTAGGCTGATGGTAACAGGAAGCAAGGGACACAATGTTTACCCAGGTTCGGCCCTCTCGATGGAGGTAAAACTCTACTTCCTGCTTGATTAATATTGAAGATATGGGTTGTACAAGAGTAGATCTACCACGAGATCATAGAGGCTAAACCCTAGAAGCTAGCCTATGATGGTATGATTGTAATTGTGATCGGCCTTCTAAGGACCAACCTCTCCGGTTTATATAGACACCGGAGAGGGCTAGGGTTTACACGGAGTCTGTTACAAGGAAGGAAATATAATATCCGGATCGCCAAGTTTGCCTTCCACGCCAAGGAGAATTCCATCCGGACACGGGATGAAGTCTTGAGTCTTGTATCTTCACGCTTCAATAGTCCGGACGCTGTATATAGTCCGGCTGTCCGGATACCCCCTAATCCAGACTCCTCAAGAGTCTCCCCTGAACCAGGCTTCAATGATGATGAGTCCGCGTAGCAGTCTTGTCTTCGGCATTGCAGGGCGCGTTCCTTCTCCGAGTACTCCAAAGTAATTATCAAACACTTGAACCGTGTCCGGATCCACAAAATGATTTTCACATGCCACCGTAGAGAGAATGGTATTTCACAAATGCAATCTGCTGACAACTTTTTAGGCAACGCGACGTGTCATTACGGTCGGGTCATTATTGAACCGCTTTTCCCACAACCGCCACAGCGATATTGTGAGGCGGTTTTTGACATGTCTTGTCAAAGCAGAGATCGTGTCCCCTTATCACGGGATTCTCATCAATACGAGTATGGGAAATCCCACCACGCCATCAATCGTGGCGCTTGGGAAGCAAGCGATTCCCAACGAGCAAGTGGGGAGGCACACCGCTTTCGTCGCCTCTATGAAGGGATAAGAGTTCCCCATTTTTACCCACACCTTCTTCCTCCTTTGCCCACTCTTTCCCCCTCGAGCTCCAGCGCCCAAGCCCAAGTCTTCTCCGCACAGCTAAACATGTCCGGAGCAGGAGGCAAGTGGGTGGCTTCCACCGTCAAGGAGAAGCATATCACAAATCTTCAGGCGGCCGGATACTTGGCCGCAGACATAGCGCACCGGCTACCAGACGTCCGGCAGGTCATTCCGACCCCACGACCCCACGAGAGGGTCGTGTTTGTCGCCCACTTCGTCCGTGGACTGGGATTTCCACTTCACCCCTTCGTCCGCGGGCTCATGTTCTACTACGGGCTATATTTCCATGATCTAGCCCCGAATTTCGTCCTGAACATCTCGGCATTCATCGTCGTATGCGAGGCCTTCCTCCGCATCCGGCCTCACTTTGGCCTGTGGCTGCAAATCTTCTGCGTGAAGCCAAAGATTGTAAGCGGCCAGCAAGCGGAGTGCGGAGGGGCCATGGTGGGCAAGATGCCTAACGTCACCTGGCTGGACGGCGCCTTTGCGGAGACCGTAAAAGGGTGGCAATCGGGGTGGTTCTACATCACCGAGCCACGTGGGGCCAACTGGGCGGCGGCCCCCGAGTTCCGATCCGGAGGCCCCATGCGGCTCACCTCCTGGGAAAAGAAAGGCCTGACTTGGGGCGAACCTACAGAGCTGACCGGACTCCAAACCTGCATCAAGAGCATGAAGGACAAGAACATCAAGCTTGTCAAGGTGATCCAGGTCATGCTCGTCACGGATTCTGCCGTGCCAAAGGCGGGCATTCAATCGTGGGAGTTCGTCCCGCCGAACACCGTGACGCCTGTGAGGCTCTATGGCATGAAGCACAAAGACGCGTGGAAGGCGTTGTTCAAGGCCTCCGAAGTACCTCCTCCCACATCCGAGGACCGTGGGCTCCACGCTGCACGGCCTCCTAGCCAGGTGAGTTTGCAGGCCACCACCGGATTCGGTTCTTCCCAATATATTCACCGGGGAGCCTTAAGTAATTGTGCATATTTGTTCAGGATCATGTGGAGACAGCGGAGCAAATTGACTGTCCGGCTTCGCTGCCAGAAGGCCTAGCTGATGCTCTCCTGACGGAGATGCTAGTCCCGGCGCCCTACAAGGTGCCGGAGAAGAAGGCCGAAAAGAAGGCCCCAGGGATCCGAAAGGGTCTCCGGCGTAAGGTTGTGCCGGAAGCCTCGTCCGAAGACGATGAGGAGCACTCCTCCCACGAAGGGGAGGAAGAAGAAGAAGAAGCCACCCCATCCGGAAAGGATGAGGGTCCTGGGGAGGCGGACCAGGGGGCCGGAAAAGGCCCTCGGCGCAAGGCCGTCATACCCATGTCGTCCGATGACGACGAGATAGATTCATCCCGCGGAGGCGGGGGGAAGCAAGAAGAAACTCTACCTCCCCGCACTGGGGAGTAGAAAAGTCGCCTGGGGAGGCTGGGACGCCCAAGAAGGAAAGACGCCCTTCCGGACTACTCCACCACGGCCGCCATAGCGAGGAAGAGTGGTTGCCTGTGGGGAAGCCTCAGCGCAATCGTAAGTGTCCGCACTCTATCGTGATTTTAATTTAGTTGTTTAATAACGCCAACATATATGCAGTCCGCCAGGCTCATCCGGAGGTGTCGCTTCGGATGGGTCTCGAGCGCGCCAGAGATGAACTCGCCCCGACGGCCACCACCTCAGCCCGCCGATGACATGGAGGTGTTGTCCAAGGTTCCCGAAGGGGAGGTGACTCGAGACGCCCCAAGGCGGACTTCCAGATGTCGGACACGCGGGGTTCAAGATCCCCGCGGATCGCGTCGATGAGAGCCGCAGCAAGGCAGACTCTCGATCGAACATTGTTCTGGAACCCTTGACGGTTCCGGATTTAGGCGGGCACCCCCTTGTTAGGGAGGGCGAGCCATCCGTGCCGAGGGCTTCCGTCACGCTAGCGGCGCCAGATAGTCTGGTGGAAGCGCTTCGAGGCGCTTCCATGGATGACGAGCACCGCATTTTGCGAGTGCGGTGATTCAAAAGGTTCTGCCCGCCAAAAGCGCATCAACCAAGCTCGCAAGCCTCCTGACGGGCTTCGAGGTAAGTAATAAAAATGTGTGAAATTACCACCCGATAGGTAGTAGCCCCTGATACTCTGTTTGGTGTTCGGAAAGAAAAGCCAAACGGAGGGTCAATTATAATCCGCAGGAGTCTAATAAGCGTTTATGTGAATAAGCAGGCCGTGTTGCTTGTCGCTGCTGCCCGCACATCCGAGGTTGCCGAACTAAAGCGGGACCTGGAGCAGGCGCAGGGAGAGCTCGGCCTCACGAAGAGGCGGCTCCAAGAGAGCAAAAGTGAGTGATTCTCCGCTCTTATGTATGTAAAGATAGATAAATTTGTTTAGTCTGACGATGAAGCGTCGTGACTGTGTGACAGGGTCCACCGCGAAGTGGCGTCCCTGAAGAAAGCGCTATCCGAGGCCGAAGACAAGGCGGCCTTGGAATGCAAGGAGCGTGAGAAGCAAAGTGCTAGAGTGGGCGAGGTACATCAAGAGCTCCAGGACCTCGGCAAGAAGTTCGAGTCCGTGGAGCATGATCTGAAGATGAAAGAGGCCAAGCTTGCGAAGGCCCTTCTGAGTATGAAAGACGCCAAGGCCAAAGCCGAGAAGGCACATCAGGAGATCCAGGAGGCCAAAAAGATAGCGGCGGGTAAGAAATTCTTTGTGCAAAGCAAACATGTGGAGGAGGCGTTTCTTTTACTTACTCAATTCGAGCTCTCAGGGCATTCGCAGATCTGCCATGCAGCATATCGATGCCATGAATTCTACCGCGCTCAAGAGGGGAGCTCAACGGAGAAGCTGTTCTGGTCCCAGATGTCGGGCCAACACCTAACGCTCGAGTGACCAATCAAGCAGTTGGTCGAACTCCACAGGCGGCCAAGTGGCTATGAAAGATTTCATAGTCCGGATGTGGCCTGGTGAGCCCCTGCCCACTAGCTACTTCGGCCTGATCCAGAGGATGGTGAATGCCTGTCCACGGCTTGAAGTAATCAAGCGATCCGTTTGCATCGAGGGTGCCCGCCAGGCCTTTGCCCGTGCGAAGGTGCATTGGGGCAAGCTGTATGCAGAGAAGCTGGTGAAGGATGGTCATCCAGAGGGCAAGGAGCATCGCCATCCTGAGAAGTACTATGATGGTGTTATGAAAGGCGCTCGTCTCGTGGCCGATGAGTGTTCCAAGGACAAGATCTTTGACTAAATGTACCTCTGCCGCTGTTGTAATTTAAAGACGAAGTTACTTGTGCTATGTAGCACTGCTTGATTTAAAATATTACCTTCAGGCGGCTGTTTATAGAATATCGAAGTAGGCTACCGTCGGCTTCCGCCCCCACACATCTAGTGCCGGGGTGTTCCTGGAAAAATCCGGATACTCTTTATCCAAATGTTTGGTCCCTTAAGGAGGTATCCGGCACAACGAACAAGCCAATCGGACTATGCGGCTTTAGAACTTTCACTTAGCCATAGAAGTCTACAATTTTAAATTTCGGCGAAGCCCCAAGAATCCGGACGGCCGAATTGGGGCGCTATATACGCCTAGATCGGACGAAGCCGATTTATCGCCTAAAGCGGAAAATCTTTAAGAATTTTAAGACCTCTCGAACAGCGACCAGCTCTCACCACATAATGCCGGTCAGTTTTCGGCTTTCTCTACTGAGTCTTGTATCTTCACGCTTCAATAGTCCGGCTGTCCGGATACCCCCTAATCCAGGACTCCCTCAGCGGGCGCAGCGGGCACACACAAGAAGCAGCAGCGAGCGGCGGCGGCGCGAGGCGAGGTGGGACAATGGCGGCGAAGCCGAGAGGGACGCCAAGGGAGGCATCGACGATCGTGGGCCGTGCGAGGAGGGCGCCAGGAGCGGAACAGCGAGCGCGGTAGCAAGCAAAAGGGACGTGGTGAAGAGCTCCAGGCTGCGGGTCAAGCGACCGTGAGCAGAGAGCGCAAGCAGCGCAGGAGCGCGAGGGATGCGGCGGGATAGAGGAGAGAGCGAGGCGCGCGCGAGCTCGGGTGCAGGTCGGGTGCAGCGGGCGCGGTGAGCACGCACAAGGTGCGAGACGGTGCAGACGGGGTGGTGGCTGGGCGCTGTAATGCGGAGCAGCAGGAGCCGGTGCGGGAGCGAGGCGAGCGGCACTACCGTGAGGCAGAGGAGTAGCGAGACGGTGCGGTGGTGAAGTAGCTCGGGGGGCACGAGCGGCCGGAGCGGGCGACAGGGACGGCGAGAGAAGGAGAGGTCGGGGGCCTCACCGCAGGGTTGTAGGGTAAATGACAGCGGGGCTCGGGGAGGAGGACAGGGACGAGGTCGACGACGGAGAGGAGTAGATCCGACGAGGAAGCGGTGCGGCGAGGCGGCTTCGGGCGACGGCGAGGTCCAGCGGCGTCGGGGGCGCTAGCGTTGACGGGATGGGGGGTTCGTCCCCGATCCAGATCGGATTGGGAGGGGGGAGCGAACGTGGGGGGAGGCGGCGGTTAGGGTTTCGGGAGGGAGTGGGGTTAAGGGATAGTGGGGTGGGCCGTCCTGGCCAGTGGGCTAGCTGGCTCGGCTGGTTGGCCCAGTGGGGGGATTTCCTTTTTCCTTAGTTGTGTTTTTTCTTTTATTTATTTATTTTTTGTTTTACTACATTCATCAATTTATTCTAGTTTTGTAAAATATTTTAGTAGTACCTAAATTAGTTTTACTAATTACACCACTGCCACAAAAAGTTTTAACCTCAAATAAAGTAGTTTAATATTTTATAATTAATAAAAGGCAATTATTTAATTGTTTAAGTTGCTTATTTATTTATTCTAGTACATTTAAATAATTTATTAAAATGTGGTTTCACCACCATAATCATCTGTGGTTTATTTGCTACAATTCGAACACCTTAGTTTTAATATTTGAAAACTTTTATTATTTGACTTGATTTTGAATTTGAATTCGAATGAGATTTGAATCATCTTGAAACTAACAATAGTAATCGTGGTGACGTGGCATCATTAGCAGAGGTTTACTGTCGCTTAACTATACAGGCGTCACAATTCTCATCCATTACGAGAAATCTCGTCCCATATTTAAGGAGGGGGGGGTGATGGGGAAATGATTTGGTTACAAAATTCTAACGAGTCTTCTTGTTCTTGTCGCTCTCATCGGAGAGGGTGATTCTTCTCGTTGATGTCTTCATCTCTCTACCTCAGGTCATCATGATGAAGTCGACATCCTTTCTTCGGGGTCTTCACCATACTTACGAATAGGTAAGGGAAGATTAACAACGATACGATGCTATAGGGGTTAAACATCTGGGGGTTACCACATGAATGAGCACATGATTATCTCTCGAGTTGAACCACTAAAACACGTCGAGAGGAAAATAAGAAGGTACGATAAGAAGTTTCAGACGGACAGAAACTCGTTCGATGTCTGAAACAACGTGTGAAAGGGGTCCAGAACATCGAGAATAAGTATTGTGGCCCGTGAATAGGTCACTAGGAACGTGGCCCGTGAATTACATACGAAATCAAGCGTGAGGAATAACTTTGGCAAGAAGGGTGTACAGGAGAGTCGGGTTTCAATCTTGTGGGACTGCTGGTTATGGGCCCACCATGTGGGTAAAAGTAGGAAGGGCAGTGACATCTTGCATGATCATGTAAGCAAGGCATGTCAGAGGATAGCCTGGCAGTTATGTCGGCAACAACATCGGTACCATGGGCGAGGGACCAAGAGAACCATTTTCCTGCTCGTTGAACGAGGCAGACCAATAGGCAAGGTTCTCGTCCATCGGTGGTTACCGAAGTGTCATCAACAATAATAACAGGGCCTTACTGACAGAGTTGTACACCGAGGTGTTTACCTAAGTAGGGAATTATCTCTGCTCAGATAAATAAGATTTCAAGAAAGGTTAAACAAAACAATTGAAAGGAAATACGATTATCAGATTACTCAGAACAATTGAAAGGAAAATATGTTTGAACACATATTTCAGGGCTATATCCTTCCCAAGGACAAGCAGAGCATGATATCCACGACATGATATAATGTAGAAAACCCTTTAGGTAAGGGGGGGAGAAATTTCATGACATTACCCATACAACGGTGTTTGGATAATTGAGCAATAAACATTTAGAATTGGGCTTCAAATGTTCTTGTTGAAAATCGGGGTACCACAGATATGCTCCGAGATAGCATTGACATGGTCTTCAAGCAAGGTCGGACTTTGGATACTCAAAGGATCATCAGGAAACACTTATAGAATAAGTCTTACAATTTCCTCATGGAAGAATCTTTAACTTTGCTAAAAAGGAAGAACTATAACAATAGGTTCTCCAGCCAGGGGTGCTAGGTATGACATCACCTTACTAGGTCATATAAAGACCAATATTATAACTCTTTGAAATATGTTTTGACCATCATATCTGACCGAGATTCAGTTCCGATTAGTGTCGGGATACCTCAGACTCAGTACACCTGAGAAGAAAAGGTGCAACACAAATTGACGAGATTACATTGTAAGATTCTCGGGAAAGGAACTACGGAGGCGAGTTCCGAAACAAGAGTTCATTATTAAGATAAGGAGAGTATGATGAGGTGGTGGAGTGTCGGTGGAAACGACACCTATGGGATCACTGGGATCCCTTCTACGGTTGGCGGGCGCGGGGTTGTGCAAAGAGCAGGTCTAGGAGCCAGCCCAAAGATCATTTACCCAGGTTTGGGCCGCGAGGATGCGTAAAACCCTAGTCCTGCTTTGGTGTTATTTGAGTGTTCTTGAGCTCTCGAACTAGCTACGGTGCGTGCGTCGTCCAAAAGATCTGAAGCCCTCTCCTGGATGCCTCAGGCCTCCTTTTATAGACAAAAAGGGGTTGCCACAGTGGCACACAGGAGGTGGAAAGGTGTACAGTACAAAAGCATATCGCCTGCCATTACAGGACACGGCACATTAAATGCGCTTCTTAGGTGTCCCGTTGCTTTATTGGGGATGGCAGCGAGGCCCGTCCCATCTGTTGCTGCCCCGCCTTGCTTCGACACGCGTCCAGGCCAACGAGGCATGCGGCGCCACGTAGGCTGGCAGGCTGCGGAGGTGGCGCGGTGGTAGGGTCTTCTCAAAGATGTGCATGCCACCACGTAGGTGTTCGCTGAGTTGGCCTGGAAGCCGCATGTCGCCACGCAGGTGCCTACCCAGCTGGTTGGGCTGGATGCCGTATGGGAACGGCGGTGGAGCTTTGCCGGACGCAGGCCTGGCCGCGGCCCTGCGGATGTCCTCGACAAGGGTCTTGTCAGGGGCCCCGGCAAGCGGTCTTCCCGTGGCGTCGCGGTCGTCCCCGGCAAGGATCTTGCCGGGCTCTCGTGGATCTGCTCGGCAAGGACCTTGCCGAGGATCGTCATCTTCTGGTCCTCATCTAATCCTGTGTGTTTATGATCTTGACAAAGATCTGCATGCCACCATGCAGGTGCCTCCCGAGCCTTGGTTCCAAGGGTGTTGTTGGCGTCTGGAACCCTTGGGC
This sequence comes from Aegilops longissima, assembly GCA_021605205.1. NCBI lineage: Eukaryota > Viridiplantae > Streptophyta > Magnoliopsida > Poales > Poaceae > Aegilops > Aegilops longissima. The sequence goes on from CM038678.1 coordinate 368,962,042, forward strand.
TCAAGGGTGGTTCGCTCTGCTAGCGTTGGGCAAGTTGCCTCGTCAAGGCTCTTGCCGGGGCCGCGGAGGCCGCCCTGGCAAGGGTCTTGCCGGGGGAGTCCGCCTTGCCCCTTGCTCTTTGTGTCTCAGGTCTTGGCGTTGTTTTGCCCGTCTCGTGCTTCTGTCCCCTCCCTTTGTCCTGCTAAGTGTACGCAGCGGCTCGATCGCTCTGCGGCACAAGTAGAGGGGTAAAAGGAGAGCCCCACGCTTGTACAATCGACAGATCCCGGGCCGGGCCACACATAAGCGTTAACGCTGGTGGGCCGGGCCTGTAACGGTGCGCGTGGCAGGCGGGCGGATTTTTACCGCAGTAATTCCTTCGCTCGCTGCACTTCCCCACGACCCGCGTTGAATGCGCGACGTGGGGGTCGTGCATGACGTGCGGCGCATGCGTGGGGCGGTTGCTTCCCTCACGCGTCACATCGTAGTAAATGGTAACAAAGCGGCCCGCGCCTTCCCCATAAAAAAGGAAAAACCACAGGCGCGACGCCCATTTACCCTCTGAGCCTTCCTCAATCTCGGAACCGCCGTCCTTCCCTTCTTCCTTCTCAAGCTCTTGCTTTCGCTCTCCGCCGCCGCCGCGCCTTTGCTGTCCCTCATCCTTTGTCTTCCTCAGCCGCCATGGCACCCAAAACTGGAAAGGGCAAGGGAGTGGCCAAGGACACCGGGGGAAATGGGGCGTCGGAGAGCGAGTTGGCGGCGCGGCGGACACAACTCGCCTACTTTCCTTCGACGGTCGACGCGATCCACCTCCGGGACTACTTCAAGCCCCTGTGGGGATGCAAGACGAAGGGGCACCCTGCCACGCGCATCATCCCCGCCGGTTTCGCCGAGGCCAGCCCGAATCGGTACCCATTCCTCGTCGACTAATTTTCCTTCGGGCTTGCCCCCCCTTTCTCCGATTTCTTCAACGATGTCATGCACACCTACGGCTTCCACCTTCTGAATTTCACTCCAAATGCCGTGGCGTGCATGGCCCTTTTTGCCCATCTCTGCGAGGGCTTCGCCGGAGTGCATCCGAGCACGGCGCTCTTCCGCCACTATTTTTATCCTCGTATCCAAAAAGGAGGCGCCATCTCTGGTTGTGTCGCCTGGATCCCAAGGAGCCAGGGGAAGGGGACATATCCGGAGTGCGCTCAGGAGGAGAGGTGGGAGGAGTGGTGGGGCCGATGGTGCTGGATTATGGAGGAGGACTCGTAGGAATTTTGCCGGGTTCGCCAGGCGCCGCCAGTTTGCAGAGATGATTGGAGCGATGTCGACGCTGATGATGAGAAGCTCACGGTCGCCACCACTAGGATTCACCGCCTCACCATAGCCGGGCTCACCCTTGAGATGATTGGGGCGGATTTCATCTGCCGCCGAATCGATCCACTGCATAACAAGGGGAGGCCGGCCTGGCTGTTCAGGAACGTGGCTGACATTATGAGGCTTCGCCCTGGCTTGGACCATAACTTCACGGTGTTGAGGCATGCCCACCTTTGAGAGGCTTTTTCAGCTCGACGTGTACCATGACGGCAGGGCCGAGAGGTCCGGCAAGGCCGCGAAGGCCGGCAAGGTCGTCAAGGGGCCCTTGTTTGGGCTGCCGGCGGGAGTAGTCCCGCTAATCAACAACTCTCACTATAACGACATCATCGCCATGACGCCGGATTTCAACGCGCACGGGCTTGACCCAAACTGGGCCGAGCCGGGGGCGGATCAGGTGCAGCAGTTCTTCGACAAGCTGTCGGAGAAGTATGTCCATGCCGAGCCATTTCTCATCCAGGACACCAGCCAAGTGGACCTGGACTACATCACCGCCAGGGCGGCGGAGGCGGAGCTCGCCAATGAGGCTGGCAGCGCCGGCCATGTGTATGATGAGGCCGAGGCTGCAGCGGAGGAGAAGGAGCTTGCCGGGTGGGCGGAGTCCGCTGGGGAGGCCAGCAGCGCCGACACCGGGGCCCCTCTCATTAAAGATGTGGTCGATGAGTCGACCGATGAGGAGGCCGAGGCTGACGACCCTCTGGCCTTGGAGAGAAGGCGCGTCCTGCGGCGGGCCACCTCTGGCGAGCCGGTCCAGCCCCGCAGGATCGTGCAGCGGCAAGAGATCCAGGGGGAATCCATGCGCCTGATGAGGGCTGCGGCAGCGAAGAAGGTGGTGAAAGTCACGGTGGCGAAGAGGAAAGCGACTGCCTCCTCTTTGTCCAAGCGTCCTCGGACCCCACCCGCTTCCCCTCCCCTCGTGGATGTTGACACGGAGGTCGTCTTCGACCTTGGGTCTCTTAGCCTGAGGAGGAAGAGGAAGGCATCAGAAGAGGAGGTGGAGGATGAGTAAGTATCTTGCCCTTTGTCATCTCCGTCCCCTCAGGCCGTGCCGCTTTTCTTCACGTGTTTTTATTTTTTCAGGGATGTCGAGACGCTGGCCCAGAGGGTGGCGAAGGGGGCCAGGGCCTCAACGGGCGGCCAGCCCTTAGCGGGTACCTCGGGCACGCCGCTGGTAGTGGGGAGCAACCCGGATAGCAGCCCCCGGTGCAGCCCCCAGCGTGCGTTCATCACTCGCTCCCTATCAATGTGCATTGGGGTATGATCTCTTGGCGCTAACCTTGCCGTGGATGCAGGAGGAGGACGGCAGCAGGAGGAGCCACTGAGGGCCACCCCCAACACGCCGCCCCCATCGACCACGCCGCCCGAGGGGCATCCCCGGCAAGGGCGCCAAGCACCGAGCCCATGCGCACGGAGGAGGAGGAGGAAAACCCAGGCGCCGGCGGCTCTGTCACAGCACCGAATGTTGGTGTGGAGGGGGCCACTTCTTCCCATCCTGGCGCTGGTGAGTTATTTGCCTTCTACCCCTGCTCGTTCTTCTTCTTTTTGGAATCGTGGTCTTGGCCTCGCCTCACTTCCCTTCTCGGTGTCAAGATCCTTCCCGGCTGTCCTGGAGGACGTTCACACCGTCATTGAGGAGGCCGCCAGGGACGCCGCGGCCGAGGCCGACAAGATCGCCGCGAGGAGGCCGCCAAGACTGCCGCTGAAGAGGCCACCATGGGGTCTGCCGAGGAGACCGTCAAGGCCGCTGCCGAGGAGGCCGACAAGGGGCCTGCCAGGTAGGCCGGCAAGGCCGCTGCCGAGGAGGGGGCGGTCGACGACCAACCTTCCTCCTCCGCTGCCTATGGCTCTGGCAGGTACCTGAAGGTGAGCGATGACCTGTTCGTCCACCTCCCAGGGGCGGCGAGCACCAGGGCAGCCACCGAGGGGGAGGTGTTCGATGACAAGGTGCTTGCCGCTGCCGGGCTTGAAGTTGTTGACGAACCGAGAGCTGGTGGCGGCGGTTCCCGGGAAGAGTGGCTCCTCCAGGCCATGAGCGCCAACTTCCAGAAGCTCCAGGCGCTTCACCATGCCCGCCTGGACAAGGCCAAGTCTAGGATGGCGGTGGTGGAAAGGGTGGAGGCGGACCTCAAGGAGCGCGTCGCCGAGACGTAGGCTTGGTTCCGCGAGGCCCACAAGGAACTGGAGGCTGCCCAGGATGTGCTGGCCGAGCGCAAGCTAGAGGTTGTCATGAAGCAGGACGACATCAAGAAGGCCCAGTAGCTGGCGAGGGAGCAGGCTGCAAAGGACGAGGCCACTCGGCACCAGCACTAGGCCGAGCTAAACTCCCAGGAGGACGACCTTGCCTCTCGTGAGGAGATGCTCGCTGCAACACTCCGCGGCAAGGATGAGGAGGTGGAGAAGCTTGTCGTGCAGCGGACCCAGGAGCTGGAGCAGAGGCACCAGGAGGCGCTTAATGCCCAAGCTCTGGTCCATGCCGACAAGGTGAAAGAACTGGAGGTGGAGCGGGACGGGCTAAAGGATCAGGCTCGGAAGTTGGCAAAGGAGGACACGCTCAACAATGCTCTGGTGGAGGCGCAGGGCGCAGTCCTCGGCATGGCTGAGCAGCTCTCCAAGGCCAATGACTCCATCAAAGACCTGAAGCTAAAGCTGGAGGGTCTTGAGGAGACGCTTTCGGGGGTTAGGACCCGGGAGGAGACCCTGACCAAGGATCTGGAGAAGGAGAGGCAGCTACAGAAGAACGAGGCCGCCAACCACGCGGATTTCATGAAGGGCGAAAACCTCTGGATCAGCCGCCTCACTGACATCGCCGGGAGGATTACCACGAAGCTGGCGGCCATGGGGATGCCAAACGTGAGGTACGCCCCGAAGCCGAACGTGAGTCCCAACGCCAAGCTGACCATGTTCTTCGAGTGTGTTCTCGGGGCCCTGGAGCAGTTCCGCTCCAACAGGGCGCCCTCTTTGGCCGATGAGGCCCGAAAGCTCTGTCGGGGTGTCATGACCAAGGTCCTCACCAAGGTGGCGTACTGGAACCCCAACCTCGACTTCGACGCTGCTCTGGAGAGCTTTCCGGAGGATGCGGACCTCGCGGCGCTCGAGGGGCGTATCGAGCCCATCATCAGCCACGTCGACGGAGTTCGGAGGGTAGAGGGCCAGCGCCGTGATTAGGCACCCCGTTTCTCATCGCCGCTGCAGGTTCATGACCAAGACAATTTTTATCTTTAGTTTGAACCGCAGCAACAATTGATGTAATATAACTCTGCAGTACTTTGATATCATGCATGCTATCTTCTCGTTAGATCTCTATTCGTATGTTCGTACCCTACGCTTGTTGAGATAAGGCTGCCGACGCGTAAACCCATGCCGTGGTGCTTTAAGGACGGATCCTTAGCACCCTGCTGGAAGGGCGCTTGCTGCCGGGCGAGCCACCTTACCGCCGCCAGCGCGGTCGCTTGAACTGTCGAGCGGACTCGAGGCAGGACAAGAGCGCGGCTGGGAACGGGTAGGCCACCTTGCCGCCGCCAGCGCGGCCGCATGAACTGTCGAACGGGCTCGAGACAGAAACAAAGGCGTTGCCAATAGCGTAAGGGTCCCATCACGTGCAAGTTTCCCATACAAAGAAGGAGATCCCTCGGGGAGAACAACCTTATATAAGTGAAAATAACCAAGATTTCACGTGACTTAGCTTTTCTGCCGCCGCACAAGCGTTCAACATGTCCGCTGATGACGCCGCTCGCTCGGTCATCCTCTTCCTTGGAGTTATGGCGACCAAGAACTGCTAAACTAACTGCTAGACCAGATTCTCACAACTGCGCTGCCCCCTGCCTGGCGCGCCAAAGATGTCAGTGGAAAAGACACCTATGGGATCACTGGGATACCTTCTATGGTTGGCGGGCGCGGGGTTGTGCAAAGAGCAGGTCTAGGAGCCAGCACAAAGAACGTTTACCCAGGTTCGAGCCACGAGCATGCGTAAAACCCTAGTCTTTCTTTGGTTTATATTTGAGTGTTCTTCAACTCTCGAACTAGCTATGGTGCGTGCGTCATCCAAAAGAACCGAATCCATCTCCTGGACACCTCGGGCCTCCTTTTATAGACAAAAAGGGGTTGCCACAGTGGCACACAGGAGGTGGAAAGGTGTACAGTACACAAGCTTATCGCCTGCCATTACGGGACAAGGCACATTAAATGTGCTTCTTAGGTGTCCCGTTGCTTTATTGGGGATGGCAACGAGGCCCATCATGTCCGTCGCTGCTCCATCTTGCTTCGACACGCGTCTAGGCCAACGAGGCATGCAGCGCCACGTAGGCTGGCAGGCTGCTGAGGTGGCGCGGTGGTAGGATCTTCTCGAAGATGTGCATGCCACCACGCAGGTGTTTGTTGAGTTGTCCTGGAAGCCTCATGTCGCCATGCAGGTGCCTGCCCAAATGGTTGGGCTGGCAGCTGTATGGGAACAGTGGTGGAGCTTTGGCGGACGCGGGCATGGCTGCGGCCCCGCGGCTGTCCTCGGCAAGGGTCTTGCCAGGGGCCCCGGCAAGCGGTCTTGCCGTGGCGTCGCGGTCGTCCCCGGCAAGGATCTTGCCGGGGGTCTCATGGATCTCCTCGGCAAGGATCTTGCCGAGGATCGTCGTCTTATGGTCCTCATCTGATCTTGTGTGTTTATGATCTTGACAAAGATTTGCATGCCACCACGGAGGTGCCTCTCGAGCCTTGGTTCCAATGTGGTTGTTGGCGTCTGGAACACTTGGGCTCAAGGGTGGTTCGCTCTGCTGGCGTTGGGCAAGTTGCCCCGTCAAGGCGCTTGCCGGGGCCGCGGAGGCTGCCCTGGCAAGGGTTTTGCCGGGGGAGTCCGCCTCGCCCCCTTGCTCTTTGTGTCTCTGGTCTTGGCGTTGTTTTTCCCATCTCATGCTTCTGCCCCCTCCCTTTGCCCTGCTAAGTGTGGGCGCAATCGCGGCTCTGAGTGTCCTGCACAAGTAGAGGGGTAAAAGGGAGAGCCCCTACTTTTGTACACCGCGACACGGAGGGACTCAACGACCATTCATCAAGATTTCCAACATGATGAATTTCCACAATTATGTAACCAAGAAGATAACATTTGTTAGATCAAATGATATAATGTTGTATGCTCGAGGAAAACATACACAATTGAAGATTGGTTGGAAGGCGCACCCGAAATATGGGCTCATGCAGCATGATCAATGTTAGAATGGTGATTTGATAACCAATGCACCAAGTATGAAACTATCATTCATTAACTTACAAACAATAGGGTTGCTAGAAGTTTTGAATTTTACACATCACAGTCCATTTGTCGGTATTCCGGTGAGAAACAACATGGGGACCAAGAAATGAACGTAGATGGCGAGAAGTATTACTATATCAAGTATTTACAGGAGGTGGTGAAATTCCCATGACATTCTCCACATAACCGATGGTAATACTCCAAGGTAGAACATAGCATAAGCTGGATGGCAAGGAATTCAAAGTACAACACAAAATAAGAACAAGTTCTGTGTTGAAGGGGTGCAAGAACGTTGTGGGTGTTAACACAAGCCATTGAGGGGGCAAGGATGGTATTTCTCATCATGAATTCAATTGATCTATTGGAAGGAGTCAAAATAATGATTGTGATGATCACGGCAAATTTTATCGAGAGGCTTCACGAAGAAGCAATCAAACAGCGACGACATCAAGCAAAAGCAATGGTGAAGCGAATGGTTATTGGAACCACGGATACAACACAAACTCGAAATCAAGCTTGCTGTTCGAGGTGAAACGATAAGTTAAGGAAGATCTATGTAAGCTTAGCTCATCATGGAAAGTTGTGCCTTGGGAATAATGACTAGGTAGCACAGTTAAGCTTTCACATGACCATGATGATGTAGCCAATGAGCTGCGAATGACATCAACGAGTACAACTCGCAAGTAGTAAAGATTACCAAAAGTAGTTGAAACATAGAGCGGACACGATTTAGTTATGGGTGTCCCCGAGCAATTACCACTCAGAACCCAGGGAAAATTGGAATCGACGAAACTAATAGTTGATGAAGAACTCATAAGCAGTTATGTAGTTCGGTGTTATTCTCGAGATAACAGAGGTAAAACTCGAAGGTAGTACAAAATAAAGGTTGGCCATGTGTATTGATCTGTAGAAGACAAGTACTTCAACTTGTCCGAGAAATGAGATCAATGAAGAACAATATGGTCGGAAACATGATTGCAAAAGACCAGATCACAGTTATAAGATGAACTTATACCAAGGGAATAATTAATTTGAGAGAAGCTTCCATGATAAGATCTAGATCGTGTCCATCGGCATGAACACAAAGTTCAGGGTCGACTCCCACTTATCCAATGCATGACCATTCATTCACTACTCTTATTAACAATGATTTGTGTGTGAAAACCTACCTGGTGAATTACCAGAGGAGTATGACCCATGAAATCTTTTCGAGTTCATACAGTTTTAGCGAAGTTATAGTTTCAACCCATCAGGGCATCTTAGAAACATATGCCACAAGTTTCAAGAGTAAAATTTCACCAGCTCAAAAGCAGAGCATGGTTGCCCAAATCAGAGAATAGAATTTACCAATGGCATCATGTATGAGGGAAAGAACTCCTCGAGGTTTCTATAAATGAAGGACACTGTCAGATGATAAATTCAACAAAGGATCTGACGGTCCATAATGGAGTTGATGTGAGCATCGATACTCGACTAGAAGAAGAAGGAATGCAAGGAGATCATATTATAGAAACAACCAACTAATTCAAATTCAAATGCAAAGAAATTATGATTTCCAAATCAAATGATCAGAAGCAATGCTCTGATTAAGGATGGATAAGTTGAGTTGACTTAGGGGTACAACCGACGTCAATTTGATTGGTCGAGAACCAGCTCACGTTCAAAATGACGACTGAGCCAGAAGGACGAATTCTAGGATCTGACTGAGCATTGCAAGCATTCGCAACATATTGAATCAAGGGACTTAAATTATAGTGACAAAGAATGTCAACAGAGATTACTAGAAATATGGAATTAACCATAATGCTAGAAGGCAAGAAATTCAGGATCAATATGCTGCTAAGGATTTTCAGAAGATCAAATAGTTTTTTAAAGAACTTTGTGAAACACACGAACAACTAGCAATGAACAAATCCTTGGTAAATGTGAGGAATTATTCATAGGGGTATTCATGCGGCAAAGATCTGCAAGGTAGTACGCACAAAGTATTCTCGAAGCAATAGAGAGAATTTCGAGGTATCTTGTAATAACAAGATCAACGGGGAATGATTGTATGAATGACAAGTGTATGTGGTTATCCATAGGGGTTTAACGATGGAAGGGAATTGCTAAAACAATGGCACAAAGTCTCAACAGAACATCATAGAGTATCTACAGAATCTTCTGGTGCAGGGGGCGATCATCTATAATAAGGGACTCTCTGGGAGGAAGTAGTTACGAGAACCTAGAGTCGGAGTTAGTAAAATCATTTCAACTCGAATAGAAGATAAATCAGAGTCCCAGAGTATAGGTCGAGGAATAAAAGATCCTGATACCACCCAATGGCGACGTGGGCCTGTAAGCCACGCAACCATGTTTGTAAAAGTTTTTCCAATTGCTAGACTCAACTTCGGCCAAGGAGTTGGAAGGGGGATTCCTAAAGGAAGTCGGCTCTGATACCAACTTGTCACGCCCCGATTCAATCATACACTAATCATACATGCAAACGTGTACGATCAAAATCTGGGACTCATGGGAAGATATCACAACACAACTCTAGACACAAATCGAAATAATACAAGCTTTATATTACAAGCCAGGGGCCTCGAGGCTCGAATACATCAGCTCGAATACAAACGAGTCAGTGGTAGCAACAATATCTGAGTATAGACATGAGTTAAACAAGTTTTCCTTAAGAAGGCTAGCACAAAAGTAGCAACGATCGAAAAGGCAAGGCCTCCTGCCTGGGACCTCCTAACTACTCCTCGAAGCCAAACTCCACGTGGAAACATCCTCGGGATCCTCTGGCTCCTGGACTCCATCATCTGGTTGTGACATTCGAGAAAAATGGATAAGGGGGAAGAGGGAGCAAAGCAACCGTGAGTACTCATCCAAAGTACTCGCAAGTAAGTATCTACACTACATATGCATTGGTATCAATGAACTGGGCAGTATCTGTGAACTAAACTACAGACTGCCAGAATAAGAGGGGGGTAGCTAGTCCTATCAAAGACTACGCTTCTGGCTGACTCCATCTTGAAGCATGTAGGAGAGAGTAACAAGTGCAGCATCAAGTAGCAATGCATAGCATAATCCTACCCGGCGATCCTCCCCTCGTCGCCCTGTGCGAAAGTGATCACCGGGTTGTATCTGGAACATGTAAGAGGTGTGTTTTAATAAGTATCCGGTTCTAGTTGTCATAAGGTTGAAGTACAACTCCGGTCGTCCTTTTACAGAGGGACACGGCTATTCGAATAGATAAACTTCCCTCCAGGGGTGTACCACATTACCCAACATGCTCGATCCCTCTGGCCGAACACACTTTCCTTGGTCATGCCCGGCCTCAGAAGATCAGCACGTCGCAGCCCTACCTAGGCTCAATAGAGAGGTCAGCATGCCGGTCTTAATCCTAAGAGCGCAGGGGTTTGGGCCCATCACCCATTGCACACATGCATGTTGCGAGGGTGCCCGGAAGCAGACCTAGTGTCGGTGTCAAAACCGGAGGATCTCGGGTAGGGGGTCCCGAACTGTGCGTGTAAGGCGGATGGTAACAGGAGGCAAGGGACACGATGTTTACCCAGGTTTGGGCCCTCTCTATGGAGGTAATACCCTACTTCCTGCTTGATTGATCTTGATGAATATGAGTATTACAAGAGTTGATCTACCACGAGACCATAGAGGCTAAACTCTAGAAGCTAGCCTATGGTATGATTGTTGTCGTCCTACGGACTAAACCCTCTGGTTTATATAGACACCGGAGGGGGCTAGGGTTACACAGTAGTCGGTTACAACAAAAGGAGATCTACATATCCAGATCACCAAGCTTGCCTTCCACGCCAAGAGAGTCCCGCCCGACACCTAGATGAAGTCTTCAATCTTGTATCTTCATAGTCCAACAGTCCGCCAAAGGATATAATCCGCTGTCCGGATACCCCCTAATCCAGACTCCTCAAGAGCTCCCTCAACCAGGCTTCAATGACGATGAGTCCGGCACGCAGATTGTTTTCGGCATTGCAAGGCGGGTTCCTCCTCCGAATACTCCATAGAAGATCTTAAACACAAGGATAGTGTCCGGCTCTGCAAAACAAGTTCCACATTCCACCATAGAGAGAATAATATTCACAAATCCGACCTGCTGACGTATTTGATACCATGACATCATGCCATGGCCCGGTTATTATCGAACCATGTTTTTCAACCAGCCTAGGCACATATCGCGAGGCGGTTTCCTTGGCACGTCTTGTCGAAGCAGAGATCGTGTCCCCTTATCACGGGATTCTCATCAATACGGGCGTGGGTAACCCAATCGTGACCGTTGGTATGACTCCCAAATGGTCACGAGGAGGACGCCTGGTATTCACCCTCTTTATAAAGAGACCAAGGCCTATCCTTTTTTATTCCTCGAACTCAATCGAATCCCTCCCCCGCCTCGAGTTCCAGCACCCAAAGATCAGGTCAGGCGCTTCGGACCTTCAACCATGTCCGGATCCAACCTTCAAGGTCGGTGGATGCCCTCCTCCGTCACGGAGGAAGACGTTAGAAAGTTAAGAGAGGCTAGGTTCTTGACCGGCGATTGCGCACCGGCTGGCCGCTCAAGGGCAGGTCATACCTACTCCCAAACCCGGCGAGAGCATAGTATTCATATCTCACTTCCTTCCAGGGCTAGGCCTGGCTCTTGATCCCTTCGTGAGGGGGCTCATGTTCTATTACGGGCTGGACTTCCATGATTTAGCTCCGGATTCTATTCTCCACATCTCGTCTTTTATCATCGTAGGCGAGCTTTTCTTCGTGATCACCCTCACTTTGGCCTGTGGCTCAAGACCTTCCAAGTGGAGCCAAAGACGATCGAGGGGAGGTATGCAGAATGCGAAGGTGCTATAATAAGCAAAAGCGCCAATGCCCCATGGCCCGAGGGTTCTTTCCAGGAGGTGTCCAGCTTATGGCAACAAGAATGGTTTTATGTCACAGCTCCCAGGGGTACCAAATGGGTGGCCCCACCTGCCTTTCACTCGGGTCACCCTCCACGACTAATGTCATGGATCAAAAAGGGGCTAGACTGGGGGCCAGTGAAGGACGTGCCCATACTACATGGCCGCATCCGAGATCTCCTTGAAAGAGATATTGGTCTGGTCGCAGTAACGCAAGTAATGTTACTTCGCCGAACCCTTCCCTGTAAACATCGTCCCCTCCGTCTATGGGAATTCAATCCGGAGGGACCGTGAGCTATTCAGCACTTCCTCGGCATGACGCCCGAGGAGATGTACAAATTGTACTTCGGACCGCAAGCAATGTGTCCGGATTCCACCGAGGACGCGGGTCTGAGCTGCAATCGTCCAGATACCCAAGTAAGTCACCCTATGGCCGAACACGTCGTATTTCTATTCGTCACGACATCATTCTCGAAAAGTCCTCTTGACCAGGACTGGATAGCACAGCGAAGATGATCAGTGTCCGCCCCTCCCCGAGGTCTCACCGGATCCGCATTAGTCCGGATGTTGGAGCTTGTGCCCTACCAAGCGCCCTCAGGGGAGGATAAAGGTGGGAAGAAAGAGGCTGACGCCTCCGCGAAGGCGGACAACCGGGGAGAAGAAGCCAAAGATCCCTCTCTCCAATGAAGGAAAAGGACCGCCTCTGAAGGCCTTGAGACAATAGTCTCTAAATGGGGGAAGAGATCTTCACCAGAGGGTCCTGGCCCAGGGGATACCCCGGCCGTACAGTGCCCACAAGGGGATCAGCCCTCCATCGAGCTGTAAGTAAAAGAAAGGGTTTAATAGTAAAAACATCCCACTTTATTTCGGAGGAAAATAACCGAAACATCTATCTTGTAGTCCGGATCATGACCCTTCTCGGCAGAGTTCGTCTTCGGGGGATCTTCCTCCAGAGATGATGGAGAGCGAAACGCCTCCCCACGCCATCCCGCCTTATGAGGCGGGCGACCCCGAGGTTTCATCTTGAAGGGCTTCTCCTGAGCCGGCAAGGCCAGAGGGTGATTCTTTGGCCACCCAAAGTCCTCAGTATCCGGCTCTTGAAGAGAGCAACCGGAAGGGTCCGGCTCCGCCTGTCATGCGGTCGGATGCACTGAAGGATCTGCTAGAGCAGGCGGCTATCTCAGAAGCGCACCGTGCGCTAATGGGCGCAGTGGTTGAGAGGGTTTCATCCATAGAAAGCGGGTTGCATGAAGCCTTTATGAGTCTGCTGAAAGGTTTTGAGGTATGCGAAGTGACGTGTATTTTTGACAGTATCACACATGTTTTAAATGTGCCTTGTGCAGATAGTAGCCCCTGAGACTCTGGTTGCCGTCGGAAAGGGCGGTAAACAGAGGATCATTATCGCAGGTAATAATCCAGCCGTCTTCATATGCAGGTGGTAGGAGGTCCGGTGGCTAGCCGGACTTGTGAGGTTGCCGAGCTAACGCGGCGACTTGATGCGGCAGATGCCGACATCGTGCTTGTCAACAAGCGGCTTGACGAGGCGCAGGGTATGTAATTTCTCCGGATTTCAACATCTGGGAAGAGGAGCGTAATGCCAGTATCTTGAACATGTTGTGAAATGCAGATGGAGCTGCGGCAGTGGAGACCCTTCGGGCGGAACTTGCCCGAGCCAAAAAAGCAAGCCAGCAATAGTGATGCGGCCGCTCTAAAGGCGGCTGAAGGGCTAAGGGCCGAACAAGCTGCCCATTGCCAAAGTAAGGAGAAGATGGCCATTGAGTTAAGTGATGCCACCGACCGATACCGGCTTCTTGAGAAGGAAAGACGAGCAAGGGCTACGGAGATAGAGAAGGCCATGGTAGCAGCCAAGGAATCCCGTTCTACAATTAGAGCGATGAAGGAGGAGCTGCGTCACACCGGGGATATCGCGGCTGGGAAGCCCTTTATGCTGCGGATGAAGTTCATAGATCCTAAGTATGCTCCTCTGGACCTGCTGTGGAGTTCTGCAGACACCTATCTGGATTTGGCAGCGAGTGTTGCTGATGCGGCCGAGTTCTTCAAAGATCAAAGGGATCGTGAAGTGGAGAAGCTGTTCTGGTCGCAATTTAATAGTCCAGCGCGTCCGCTTAGTCTGAATGAGCGGATGGCCGAATGGGCCGAGCTCCATAGGTTGTCCGGACTCGCCATGAGATATGTTGTGGATCACCTGTGCCTGGCAGGGCCAAGGCCGAACAGTTACTTCGGCTTGGTGCAGCAGTTCCTTGGTGTTGTGTCGCGCATCGACTCTATGAAGAGGTAGGCGTGCATCGAGGGCGCGCGGATGGCACTTGCCCGTGTCAAAACGCACTAGGCGGAGATGGAAGCCACCGCAATTTCAGCCCCTAGTTCGGCAATTAGCCGAGTAGCTACCGAGCACTACTTTGATGAGGTACTTGAAGGCGCTCGTTCAATAGAAGCGCAGTGCTCGAAGAATATTATGTTCGAATGACATGTATTCCCATTGAAAAAAATGTTTTACTAAATTATATAAAGGCTATTTTTATATGTTTGCCTAAAAGTGTTATGATGCCTCCTGTGTGGCCGTTTATGTATATGTGTATATAACCTGAAAGTTTGCAGTCATCGGCTTCAGCCCCACGCATATAATGCGGGGTGTTCGCAAGACGCGTGTTCACACTTGATCCAACGCCTTGGTCCATTAAGGAGGTGATAGCGCAGCTTAACTAGGCAATCGGACTATATTGCTTTAACACTTTCACTTAGCCATAGGAGTTTGACAGTGGGGCTACTATATAGCCCCTGGTGGCTCCGCGCTCATCCGAATACGTGGCGCGGTCATGCTTGGCCGGGAAACGGCCCTTCATTAATGCGGAGGAATCCCGAAGATTCCGATAAGTCAATCAAGTGGTTGACCAGTCTCTCGCTTTATCATGACAGTCAATTTTCGGCTTTCTCTACTGAGGTGCTCGTCCGGGCTAGCCAGGGCACAATCGCAGTAGTTCTCCTGGTGCCACCTTAGCCAATAGAGCGGAACGTAAGGTAGCAAAACACAGGAGCCGGGCAAACCCAACATTTGACCAAAGACATGATTCAGAGCTGCATATAAGGCCTAACTCGCGACGTCGAACACTCCCTATGGTGTTCGGTCTTTGAACATATACTGGGCTTAGGTGATGCCCTTGGATAATGAACCCATAGTGTCCAGGTACGAGCAATATTCTGACGTGTCCACATGCCAAGACATCAGCATCCTTCTCGGTTGTATTGAGAATCCGGAGGATGTGAACAACAAAAGACATTAAAAAAGGTTTACGCGGGGTCTTAATCTAAATAGAAACCTTTGTATGGGTCCCTGCTGCACGTCTGCGCCTGTGTCTCTGTTGTGCCGTATCCTGGACAGGTGTAGCACGATCTTCATCTGTAAAAGAGAGGTGCTTAGTGAAAAGTTGTTGTGCAAAAATTTGGTTATTATCACTACAAGGGAAAACCCTAGCAGTAGCGCTGGTTTTGTGCTCACTAGTAGCGCGGGTAGGCGCGCTACTAATAAGGCGCTACACTATCGCTTAGCGAAAGAACGCTGCTGCCGCACGCGCCATCGCTAGGATTTAATAGCTGTAGCGTTGTTTCACCCCACGCCATCGCTAATGTAACCACCGGCAGCGTGTTTTCTCTCCATCGCTACTAGTATTCTTTTTTATTTTTTCGCTTTTATTTTATTTATTCGCCATCGCATAAATATTGATACAATACCAGTTATGAGGTTTACATCATTATGTCCATAACGAAGAAACAATGAAGGTGGATTAGGTTCAAGTGGAGGCAATATGTGGTGCATGTCAAAGTATACTACTAATCCAAACTTGATCTAGTTTGGACTAGTAGTACTTTCGATGTGCACCACATGTTGCCTCCACTTGAATCTAATCCGCCAAAGACAAAGATATTTAATCATCATCATGGTCATTACCACCAACAGTATTTATTTAATCACCACTAACACCAGCTAATAATAATCATCATAGTCATTACCACCAACACTAGCTATTTTATCATCATAGTAATAGTGTAGCTCATCATCATCCTGAAACTCATTTCTAGCTAGCTAATCACTCCTGCTGCTGCTCTCTTAGGTAAAACAACATAAAACATGTGTAGCTCTCCTCCTTGATCAAGTTGGAGCATGCAGATGAACCTGTCTCCTAATCGTGGAAAGCGCCTGCTTGCTGCCCCTAGTACTTCTCTGCGCTCCCCCAACATATATTTGGTCCAGTCTTGCACTATTAAGCATCCGTCGCTAATCTTGAATGCACTAAAGTAATCAGAGGATATCTTGGCAGAAGTGATAATACTTATGGTACCTTTAGTCTCGATCCCATAAGGCACAACATTCATCGGAGTCCTGTTGAAGAACATCGATGGTAACATACTTAGCAATAAAGTTTAGCTTCAAAAATAATGTATGGAAAAGATGCAGTGAGGACAAATAGTAAAAATCTTACCATCCTTCCTAAATGGATGTGACCGTAGTTCATTACTTAACACTATTGGTCGCACATTTTCAGTACTAACATTTCTAAATCCAGAAGAAAATTTGTCTTGACAAGATCAAGATCCTCAAGCCATGAAACATAATGACTTAGCTCCTCGCAGTTTAGTTCAGCCTCGTGACAGTAGTAGGTCCTGTCTACCAAGCGCTGGACATGTTTGCTTGCACCGAAATAAGCTGACAATACAAATTAGTTGTCAACTATTTTGAATAAACAATATCAAAGACATAAATATGGTTGAGAAACTTACATAATGGTATATAATCGAGGCGTCAGACATCGACCCGGATGTCGGTATTACCTTCAATATCATCTTAGGACGAATATCAAAGGTGATAACCTTATCGGGCTCAAGTGCATAAGTCTTGCATAGTGCTCGCCATGTTTTGCATCCAAAATAGGTGTAGTCGTCTGAATTGTATAATTTTGCATGGAAAATATAACCATGCTCGGTCTTCAAATAAACTTTCTTTACCTCCGCAGTATGAATGAAACCTATCTTAGCCAATACAAAAACTCTTACATGGCAGGGGATACGTTAGTAGAATAGTAAAAAAAATATAAGTTCAAGCAAATGAAGCAGATGTCATGCTTAGCTACGAAAAAAGACTTGTCGTTATGACTTACTGTATCCACTTCGAAGTTATCATCCAGCTTGATGCTGAAGCGCCTATCATCATCTAGGAAGATTCCGTCACACGGGCCGCGCTCATCTTCACAGTATTTGCAAATACCGAAATCCTTTTCGTTGTTAGACATTTCCTATGTTCATAGTTAAAACATTAATTGAAAATCGATCGAAGACAACTACCAGGATACTCAACACACAAATCCGGGGCACTCGATATTTCCTACATATTCTGGCACAAGTCATGCCAAAATTCACTGAAAAATCCGGCATGACCTTTGCTAAAATAGGACATATCGAGCGCCTGAAATTTGCCGGAACGGAAATGAATCAACACTACGGCAAAACATAGGCCACTCGGAGGTGTAACATGCAAACATGACCGGCCACTTGGATATTGAGCAACACAAGATATACATTTCAAAATATCTTATAGGACTCAAATTAGCATGCATTCAATAAGCAAAAGTAAATCATCTCATGCGTCCCTACATCGTCGAATATTATCACTAATACATCACGAATAGTGTCATACATATAACATCACTAATACAACTAAAACACTAGCACACGACGGGTATCGGCGCAATGTGGACACCCACAGAGAAGGAACCATCATGGGATCATAGCTCAGTGAGATCCTCGAGAACCTGCCAGTATTGGAGAACGACCTGTGCTCCAACGCAAACAAGTAGCGATGGACGGCGCTGCCCTCCTCATCGACACGGTGACGCACCACCTCCACGGAGTCCTCGAGCCTTTGGATCGCCATCGCCCACGCGACCGCCACCAAAGAAGGTTCGGGTCAACGACAGCTGGCTCCTCACCAACCTGCTCCCGGTAGGTAGCGCCCCAAGATTACCTCCGGCGGAGCCCAGTCCCGACATGGCCGATCTGGTCAAGCAGGTGTCGTCCTCCGCCGACTCGACGACGAGGATGCGGGATAGGCATCGTCCACGTCGAGGTGGGAAAAATTGCTTTAACTAAAAAATAGCAACAAGTTCTTACTAAATAGTTCTATTAATTCAACTAGTTGTTACTAAAAATAAACTTACTATAAATAAAAATATTCTAGTACCTAATTAGTACCTAGTTCTTACTAACTAATTAGTACCTAGGAAATACTGCCCTAATTACCATCTAATTTGATGAACCTATAGGGGTGGAAAGTGGTAGCGGATATTTCAATTATCCAACTATAAAGTGAAATAAGTGGTCAAATTTTACTCGTTTTATGATTCATCTTAGAAATTTGATTCGTTTTCACCCTTACATGAACCCTAACTCATTTGAGCCGCATCGGCATCCGATTTGTTTCCACTCGTACATGAACCCTAACTAATTTGATGCAAATAAAATATAAACAAACCCTAGGCAGAGGTAGGGGAGAGGGAGGAGCAGGCGTGCTCACCTCGGGTGCCTCATGACGAGGAGGGGCAGGGGGACATCGAGGTCGAGGTCGGGGCTCGGGCGTCGGCGGATGGCGGCCGCGCCGAGGTCGGGTCGGGCGGCGTCCGGCGGCGTTGAGGTCGGGGGGGGGCGTTGAACTGGGGTCGGGCGGCGAGAGGGTGCGGAGAGGCAAGCGGCCGACGGGCACGACATGCCAACGGCACGGCGGCGGTGATGACAGGAGAGAGTTGGATTTGGGGGAAGTGGCCGCGTGGGGAAGGACGAACCCCGTGGTTAAGTCTCAGTGTCTAACGTCGGTCTCAGTGTCTCAGTGTCTGAGCAACATTCATGTACAATGTATTTCCATTCGAGGTACGGATTATTTTATATTCATTTTATAAGGATTTAATCATTTTTAGAATTAACATAATTAATTTAATTCAAAAAATGTAATTACGATGTCTGCATGATTGTTAGGGTGATGTCAGCAGTCAACCAATCAGTTGACTTAGTCAAACTGACGTGTACGTCCCCACTGTCATTGACTAAGACTAACTAAACATAGTTAATTAGTTTAACTGGTGATTAGGTTAATCTAAACACAATAAATTAAGTTAATTAATTAATATATTTTTTAATTCTCTTTTTTTTTGTTCTAAGGGGCATGGAGCCCCACCGTCATAGGCACAGGGGCCATAGTTGGTTCGGGCGTTGCGGGCGCCGCCTTAACAGCACACCGGTGCAAAGGGACGCAGGCGGCTAAGCAGTCACGACACGCTTGCTCTAGGGCGGCGTTGGCGCGGGAGCAGCGGGCACATGCATGAAGCAGCGGCGTGAGGCGAGGCGGGCGATGGCGGACGGTCGCGGAGAGGGACGCTTGGCGGGAGGGCAGCGGCGTAGCGCTGGCTGGCGCAAGAATGGCTTGGCCGGTGCGAGGAGGGGCGCCCAGCGAGCAGAGATGCAATGCGGCGGCTGCGCAGGTGCGGGGACGTGGCAGAGCAGAGCTCCGGGGCTGCGTGGCCGGAGCGGACAACGCTAGCAGAGGAGGTGCAACAGCAAGGGAGCGGGGTGCGGGAGCGCGAGGGACGCGGCGGGATAGAGGAGCGAGGCGAGGCGCGAGTGAGCTCGGGCATGGGTCGGCGGCAGCGGGCGCGGTGAGCACACACAAGGTGCAAGAGGGCGCGGATGGAGTGGTGGTCGGGCGCGGTGATGCGGAGCAGCAGCAGCCGGTGCGGGAGCGAGGCGAGCGGCACTACCGTGAGGCGGAGGAGTAGCGGGACGCTGCGGTGGAGAAGTAGTGCGGGGGGACGAGCGGCCGGAGCGGGCGACTGGGACGGGGAGAGAAGGAGAGGTCGGGGCCTCACCGCGGGGCTGCATGGTAAATGGCAGCGGGGCTTGGGGAGGAGGACGGGGACGAGGTCGACGACAGAGAGGAGGAGATCCGGCGAGGAAGCGGTCCAGCGAGGTGGCTTCGGGCGACGGCAAGGTCCAGCGGCGTCGGGGGCGCTGGTGTCGACGGGATGGAGGGGGGAGGTTTCGTCCCCGATCCCGATCGGATCGAGAGGGGGGAGAGGGGGAGCGAACGTGGGGGGGGGGGAGTGGTGGCGACGGTTAGGGTTTCGGGAGGGAGTGGGGTTAAGGGGCAATGGGGTAGGCTGGCTGCCTGGTTGGCTGGCAGTGGGCCGATTGGCCCAAAGGGGGGATTTTTCTTTAGCTTTGTTTTTTCCTTTATTTATTTCTTTTCTGTTTTATTACATTCATCAATTTGTTCAAGTTATGTAAAATATTTTAGTAGTACCTAAATTAGTTTTACTAATTACACCACTACCACAAAAAGGTTAAACATCAAATAAAATAGTTTAATATTTTATAATTAATAAAAAGGCAATTAGTTCATTATTTAAGTTGTTTATTTATTTATTCTAGTACATTTAAATAATTTATGAAAATGTGGTTTCACCACCATAATCATCTATGGTTTATTTGCTGCAATTCAAACACCTTAGTTTTAATATTTGAAAACTTTTATTATTTGACTTGAATTTGAATTTGAATTTGAAGGAGATTTGAATCATCGTGAAACTAACAACAGTAATCGTGGTGACGTGGCATCATTAGCAGAGGTTTACTGTAGCTTAACTATCCAGGCGTCACATCCAGATGGGTTTAACAATGAGTTTTTCAAGGCCTGTTGGGAGATCATTAAAGTAGATGTATTTAGGTTAATTAATGAGTTTCATGAGGGTCAGCTGTCCCTGGAAAGCATCAACATTTCATACATCACCCTCATTCCTAAAGGGCCATCTCCCTTGACAGCAAATACAGTCCAATATCTCTTTTGAATTGATGTTTAAAGCTCATTACTAAACTCTTGGCAAATAGGCTTCGAAAGGTGATTCTCTCTATGGTTCATATTAATCAATATGGTTTTCTCAAGGAAACGGTCATTCATGACTGCTTAAGCTGGGCTTATGAATATTTGCACCAATGTCATAAATCAAAGGAATAGGTAATTGTTCTAAAGCTAGATTTTGAGAAAGCCTTTGATATAATTGAGCATAAAGCTATTCTGGAGATTCTCAGAGCTAAGGGTTTTGGCGACAAATGGATACATTGGGTCGCTATGTTCTTTTCATCTGCTTCATATGTTGTCATGCTGAATGGAGTTCCTGGGAAAAAATTCTATTGTATCAGAGGAGTGAGACAGGGAGATCCTTTGTCCCCATTATTGTTTGTATTGGCTGCAGATTTGCTTCAATCAATCATAAACAGGGACATGCAAATGGGGCTCCTAACACCACCCTTGCAAGTGACTTCCTGCTCTGATTTCCCAATTGTCCAATATGCTGATGATACTTTAGTTCTTCTTCAAGCAGATGCAAAACAATTACACTGCCTCAAAGCTCTCTTTCACACATTTGTTGAGTCTACTGGTCTCAAAGTGAACTACCACAAATCAAGTCTCATTCCAATCAATGTCCCTGAGGAGAAAGTGGAAATCCTTACTAGAACTTTCTAGTGCAAGAAAGGGAGATTTCCTTTTACCTACCTTGGAATGCAATTGGGACTACACAAGCCCTCTGTGGAACAATGCTTACCTCTTATTAACAGGATTGCAAAAAAAATGATGGGATTATCTTCATTCATGACACTGGCTAGCAGAGTTCTTTTGGTCAGATATGTCCTCAATTCATTGATCATCTACTTCATGGGTTGTCTTGATGTGCAAGTTACCATTAAGAACCAAGTTATTAAATATTTGAGGCATTGTCTTTGGAGAGGGCCTGACCTTGAGGATCATAGACCAGCCATGGTTGCTTGGAAGACTCTCTGTAGACCAAAAGACCAAGGAGGATTGGGTGTGCTGGACATTTTTGTGCAAAATAAAGCCTTGCTTCTTAAGAATCTACACAAGTTTTACAATAGACTTAATATTCCTTGGGTCAATTTAATCTGGGAAACTCACTACAATGATGGTCTTCTGCCTGGCAATAATTGGGTCGGTTATTTTTGGTGGAAAGCAAACCTCAAACTTCTTGATGACTATAAGTCAACAACAAGATGCAATGTGGGTGATGGTAAGACTGTGTTCTTCTGGTCTGATTTATGGCATACAGCTTGTCTCCAAAACTTGCTCCCACACCTTCTCTCATTTTCCAAGGAACACCATTATTTTGTACAATTTGTCCTTCAACTGGAATACTTAGAAGATTTATTCCACTTGCCCCTAACTATAGAAGCTTATGAGGAGTTTGAAATTTTGGAAAACGTCTGTGAGGATTTGAGAAGATCAGAGTTCTTGGATTGCAATGATACATGAAGCTACATTTGGGGCACTGAACACTTCTCTGTTGCTAAAGCTTATAGAACAATGATGGGTACTAGAGTGGTACCTCAGCAATTTCGGTGGATTTGGAATAGTTCCTATCAGCCAAAGCATAAGGTGTTTTTCTGGAGATTGCTCAATGATAGACTGAATACAAGAAACCTTTTAAGAAGGAAAACTTTTGTGTTGCAAAACTACAACTGTGCCATCTTGAATTGCCAGCAAGAAGAAACTTTGCAACATCTCTTCTGGACTTGCCCTTTTGCTACACAATGCTGGGACCAACTCTGCCCCAATAGGCCTAATAATATCTCAGTGATGGAAGCTTTTGTTGATCTCAAACAACAACTGCAAGTTCCTTTTTCATGGAAATCACAATATTGGCATCTTAGGCTATTTGGATCACAAGAAACAATCTTATTTTCCAAAACATTCAACCTAGTCTTCAGAGATGTAAGGACACCTTCAAAACAGAGTTACACCTTCTCAAATTCAGAATCAAGAAGAAGTATGCTAGACAATACATTCACTGGTTGGATCACTTACAGTTGTAGATCACTTGTTGACCTTATTGTATATTGTAACTTTTAAGCTCCTTTTTTCTTTTTCTTATTTTTTGTTGTTCTCTTTCTTCTTTTTAGGCTTAGCTCAAGCCTTGCATGATACTCTTTTTGTTAACGAAAAATTGCAGTGGGATTTTGCCCTACTATGTATAATCAAAAAAAGGGACTAACTATTGTACTAGTAGGATATTAGGTTGGCTCTAGATGATGTGTCAACTTCATATAGCCGGATGTTGGCTATACTATTAACCATGCTCTTAGAGCATGGTATGGTGTGAGTGGGACTAAAGTTTAGTCCCATACTGCTAGGTGAGTGTAAGTTGCACCACTTTATAATGTGATCTATTCTAGCATTTGCATGAGCATGATAATAGGAAACCTACACGCGCGCTCTTCGGGAATGAGCCTGTCCAAGCACATAAGCTATGCACGTGGTCCATATTTTTGTTGGTTGGAAAATTTATTAAGTCATTAGTTAATAACTAACAGACGCCTTAATTACTCAGCCGTTTTCGATTCTTTTGTATAGTGGGGCTATTATTGACTTAGACGTGGGGTTTGGGCCAAAGGCCTACTATTATACTTGCTCTTACTTGCACGACCGACCTGACAGGCTCTACCCTAGCTGCCGTTGTATCATATGGTTTCGCACCATTCCATATCATAGTGCCACCACGCAAGTATTCTCCATCCCTCCTTCAGGCGTGCACCGCGAGAAGGGACAACAGTCCTCCGGAACCCCAGCTTTCGTGATCCTGTATAGGAGAGGGGCGATCTGGTTTTTTGGGGAGCACACTCGTGCGGCTGCTGCCAGCGATGACTTCCTCAACGACAACCTTCTTCCCTGACCTCGGTAACCTCTTCATCAACGATATGAGTGACAACATCAAGCATAGCGGTTCTACTCCCGCTGCATAGTATGTGATTTTGTCCTCCTGGTTTACTCCACATCATTACTTTGAACTTTGCAATTGTCGTCATGATCTATTTACTATTGATTGGGATTAAATCTCATAGTAAATTGCTCATATATTCAACAATCCAATCCAAAAACCTGACTATAGGCAATTTACTCCGAGTGGTTTTGCTGCGCTTTTGAAGCTGCCTACCTTTAAGGGGGTGCAATATAAAAGGTGGCGCACGATAGCAGTATACTGGTTTCAGATCATGTACTGCTATTACACACTAAGGGCAAGCCTGAGGACGATCTTAATCCTGCACAATAGGAAGCTTTTGAGAACATGGATACCCTCTTCAAAGCCACCCTTATGAGTGTTCTTGACAACTCCATTGTGGATTCATATATGTCGTTTGACAGCGGCAAAGACATGTGGGCTACACTCGAGGCCACGTTTGGGGCCTCGGGCACTGGCGGCGAGTTGTACGTCATGGAGCAATTTTGTGACTACAAGATGACTGATGAGCACTCTGTTGTTCAGCAGGCTCATGAGATACAGTCACTCTCTAAGGAACTTGAGTACTTTAAGTGTGTGTTGCTGGACAAATTTGTTGCTGGGACAATGATGTCTACTACACAAGTTGTTCTTGTAGACTTGTGTTGGGCCTCCAATCGCAGAGTTTTGTAGGACAATATCAATTTTCCCTCAAGTGGATGACCTAAGGTTTATCAATCCGTGGGAGGCGTAGGATGAAGATGGTATCTCTCAAACAACCCTACAACCACATAACAAAGAGTCTCTTGTGTCCCCAACACACCAAATACAATGGTAATTTATATAGGTGCACCAGTTCGGTGAACAGATGGTGATACAAGTGTAGTAATGATAGTAGATATAGGTTTTTGTGATAGGAACAATAAAAAACAGCCAGGTTGCAAGTGACAAAAGTAAGCACAAACAGTATTACAATGCTTGAAAATGAGGCCTAGGGTCCGTACTTTCGCTAGTGCAATCTCTCAACAATGCTATTATAATTGGATCATATAACCACCCCTCAACGTGCGATGAAGAATCACTCCAAAGTTCCTATCTAGCGGAGAACATAAGAAAGAAATTGTTTGTAGGCTCCTAAACCACCTCAAAGCTATTCTTTCCAATCAATCTATCCTAGAGTTCATACTAAAATAGCACCAAGCTATTCTTTCCGATCGATCTAACCAAGAGTTCGTACTAAAATAATACCATATGATACACATCAACCAACTCTAATGTCACCTAGATACTCCAATGTCACCGCGAGTATCCATGAGTTGATTGTACAATATGCATCAAACAATTTCAGATTCATAATACTCAATCCAACACAAAGAACCTCAAAGAGTGCCCCAAGATTTCTATCGGAGAAACAAAAGATGAGAACGTGCATCAACCCCTATGCATAGATTACCCCAATCTCACCTCGGGAATCCGCGAGTTGAGTGCCAAAACATATCTCAAGTGAATCAATATAGTACCCCATTGTCACCCCGGGTATTCATATGCAAGACATATATCAAGTGCTCTGAAATGCATAAAAGTATTCAATCCGATAAAACAAAATCTCAAAGGGAAAACTCAACTCATCACAACAAGATAGAGAGGGAGAAACACCATATGATCCAACTATATTAACAAAGCCCGTGATACATCAAGATCATGCCATCTCAAGAAGACGAGAGAGAGAGAGAGAGAGAGAGAGAGAGAGAGAGAGAGAGAGAGAGAGAGATTAAACACATAGCTACTGGTACAAACCCTCATCCCCGAGGGTGGACTACTCCCTCCTCATCATGGTGGCTTCCGTGATGATGAAGATGGCCACCGGTGATGATTTCCCCCTCCGACGAAGTGCCAGAACGGGGTCTAGATTGGTTTTCCGTGGCTACAGAGGTTTGTGGCGGCGGAACTTCTGATGTAGGGTTATTTCTGATGGTTTCTCTATTTATAGGATTTTTTGGCGTTGGTTTCACACGAAGATGGGCCTCGAGGTGAGCACAACCCACAAGGCCAAGCCGGGCCCCTCAGGCGTGCCCTGGTGGGTTGTTCCCTTCTCGTGGCTCTTCTATCCCTCCGACGAAGCTTCGGCGGTCTCTTTTGTCCCAAAAAAATCATCAAAAATTTTCAGCTCATTTGGAGAACTTTCATTTTTGCATAAAAAACAACACCACGATAGTTCTGTTGAAAACATCGTCAGTCCGGGTTAGTTCCATGCAAATCATACCAAAACAATATAAAATTGTTGTAAACATGGCATGAATACTTCATAAAGTATAGATACGTTGGAGACGTATCAGCATCCCCAAGCTTAATTCCTACTCGTCCTCGAGTAGGTAAGTGATAAAATAAATTATTTATGAAGTGTGAATGCTAGCAAAGTGCATAAGTTTGATCAATGATAATTTCAATCACATTTATTAGCATTATAACAACAACACTTTCTCATAAAACTCATCCTGACAAACGAGCAATCAATTCACATGTTATGGTTCAAACAATGAATTCTCTTGAAACTCAACAACCTATATTCTTAGTCACCGAACAATTGCAACTCAACTTATTCAACAGAGTCTGAGTAAGAGCTCCACATACTCAATCATCATATAGTCTTCCATGATTGCTAGTACTCAAAGAATTTTCTTAGAACAAATGGCATCCATCAAACACGGAGAAAGATAGGGGCTTAATGTTTCGCCTCACAACTCATTTATCATAGAGATAATTGTCAACAATAATAAATCATGATCAAATATATTTGACTGGCCATATGTGCCTAGATCTTTCCCCACCACATGATGCTTGCCAACTAGAGAATAATTAAGGTTGAAATGAGAATGCATACTATTGACTCTTGCATAAAAGTAAATACTAAAAAGTAAAAGATAGGCCCTTCGCAGAGGGAAGCAGAGGTTGTCATGCGCTTTTTATTTGGATGCCCAAGCTCTTAATGCAAAGGAACGTCATGTTATATTGACCCTTATGATAGCAACCTTTATTATGCAGTTTGTCACTTTTATTATTTTGCCATCGCATGTTCGTACAACGCTTAGTTTTCCCTTACAATAAAAGATCAAACATATTTAGGAGCAATTTTTATTGCTTTATGGACCGATGAAAACTTACTTGAAGGATCTTACTTAATCCATAGGTAGGTATGGTGGACACTCATGGCAAGAAACTGGGTTTAAGGGTTTTTGGATGCACAAGTAGTATCTCTACTTAGTACGAATTTCTGGCTAGCAAAAGATCCTAGCCAAACACCAGATGTTGGAGGATCCATGACAATATAACTTCTATGCAAATATACACAAACATAACTCCTTACGTTGTCTTCCTTGTCCAACTTCAACTAATTTGCTCAAGTTTGAAAATAATTAATGGGTATTCACAATCATAGAAGATGTCCAAGATAATATATTTGCATGTGAAAGTTCTCTTATTTATACTATTTATGAATTGCTTGTATGACCAATATTGTGATTGTCAAGCTTCAAAAGATTTCACTTTATAAACCCAATGTGAAGCTACTACTAGGTATGATATGAACATATAATTTCAACTTCATGATATTCAGTTTATTCAACAATTTACGCATAGGATATAAGTGAAGCACAAGAGTAAATGACAAGCTACTCCAAAAAGATATAAGTGAAGTTCATACGAGTATTTAAGTAAATAGGTAGCTAATTGTGGACTCTCCCTTATTTAAAAACTTTCAGATCTAAGTATTTTATGAAAATAGAAAGCAAAAAAATAAAATAAAATGACATTCTAAGAATAGCTCACATCATGTGAACAAGCAAAACCTTAGGCTCAACTGAGTCTAACGGATAATTGTTGATGAAGAAAGGTGGGATGCCCCGGTCAATCTTAGATGCTTGAGACTTCTTGAAATATTAACTTGGGATGCCTTGGGCATCCCTAAGCTTGACCTTTTGTGTCTCCTTAATTCCTTTTATATCATAGTTTCCCTCAATCTTAAATACTTTACCACACAAAACTCAACAAGAACTCGTGAGATACGTTAGTATAAATCAATGCAACACCTTATCATTATCTACTATAGAAAACCACTAAGAAATAGCCAATGGGCTGTACATTTATTAGCAAAAATAGTAGATGGGTTGTATGCTGTTTTCCACATATTTGAGGCTGACTTGTGGGCCTAATAGGTTGACGCGTACACTTTCCTAAAAAAAGGTTGACACGCAGGCAAGGCCTTGTCAACTTAATCAACACAAGAGAGCACTTACTGTTGGATGTCCATCCAACCGCCGTCATGCTTCTTCAATCTCTACTCTTCCTGCTCCATCCACTCAAACCAGCACCGACGGGACTGCCTGCTCCCTCCTCCCGTGGCCGGATGTGCTGCCACGACGCCTCACCACCCCACCCTACTTCCATCGCTTGCCTGACCATCCCTCTGCTCACCCACACCTGTTGTTATTCTCCGAGGATGGCAGACGATCCAGTAAACCCTCGTACTCCCCTCCGCGTGGGAAACAAATGCCGACTCTTCCCTGGCTCTGTGTCGTTCCCTTCCTAGGCCTCGACGTCATCCATCGCCCTGGTGCTCGCAGCGCGGTGTGGTCAACGAACGACATCCATCAGAAGAGGACTGTACGTGGAGAGGCTGGCAGCTGGGTCCATGGCTGCATGCAAGGAAATGCCTCCTTATTACGGGCAAAATAATAATTCCTCCATCTGACAGTGGGGACCCACCGGAAGGGCCTCTGTATTTTGTGAAAAAATGTTCCTCCTGCTGACAGCTTGGACCCACCAGCTACATCTTCACACGCAAGGAAGTGCCTCCTTATTATGCACAAAAAATAAATACTCCCCCTGCTCGCTGGGACCCACCATAGTTGGAGGCTGACTTGTGGGCCTACTAAGTTGACGCGGACGGAGGGCTTTGTCAACTTAGTCAATATGAACGATTCTAGCTCCAGTGACCGTGCAATGTCCACCCAACGGCTGTAGTGCTTCTTCAACCTCTGGTCTTCTTGCTCCAGCCGCCCAATCCAGTGCCGGTCGTGCTACTTGCTCCTTCCTCCCGTGGCCAACTTTGCTGCCGCTCACGCCTCACCGCCCCACCCTACTCCTATCGCTAGTCAGGCCATCCCTGTACTCACCCCGACCTCCTGTTATTCTCCGGTGACGGCAACCTCACACTACAGCCAACCAATAAGCCCTCATACTCCCCTCCGCGTGGGAAACAAGTGTTGAGTCTTCCCCGGCTCCGGGTCATTCCCTTCCTAGGCCTCGCCGTCGTCCATTGCCTTGGTGCTCTCGGCGCGATGTGGTCAACATGGTCAAGGAAAGAATTACATCGGAAGAGGATTGTATGTGGAGAGGCTAACAGCTGGGTCCACGGCCGAAGCAAGGAAGTGCGTCCTTATTACATGCAAAATAATGATTCCTCCACCTGTCAGCGGGGACCTACCAGAAGGGCCTCTGTATTTTGGCTTAGCTATATTTTGCGAAAATAACATTTCCCCCCTGACAGCTGGGACCCACTAGTTATATCATCGGAAGCAAGGAAGTGCCTCCATATTAGGCGCAAAAAAAATGAATCCTCCCCCGGACAGCTCGGACCCACCATCAATAATTTCGCACGCAAGGAAGTGCCTCCTTATCCTCCCTGACAGCCGGGACCCACCTGGTCAAAGCATACGTAGCGTTGTCATTCTGGTCGCGAACGTGTACGTACATACTGGTCGATCGGTCTCTCTACAACGATGAACCGTGGCTGAGCAAGCAGCGACACATATAGTAGTAGAGCCCCTGACGTAGTAGTTCATGCAATCCCTTCTAAACCGTGTACACATACATACAACCACATGCCAAAAAATACGGCCGCGTACATACATACGGGCGGGGTCTCGAATGCCTACTCGCGCATACGTATGGTCAGGGCTCGTGTACATGGAGAGGCAACGAACGGCAGCAATGGCGTCCTGTTCATCGAGCAGCCAACCGGCTGGGTCGGAACGGAGAAACAACGTCCTTTTCATCGGGAGGCAACATACTGGGTCAAAATGTGTCCTGTTCAACTGGAACCAACCGGCTTGGAAGGAAAAGCCAAAATGGGGTGTGGCGTACCGCAGTATGAAGGAAATGGCCTTCCGTTCGACCGGCTACGGTCGAAACGGCATCCTGTTCACCAGGAGGGGTTTGGCGTACCGCAAGACGGAGGAAACGGACTTGTGTTGGAGTCCTATGGTCGAAATGGGGGTCTTGTTCATCGGGAGGGGTGTGGCGCACCGCAAAATGGGACTCCACGGGCTACTGTTCACCCACTGTCGACTTCCTTCAGCCTCCACCTGCACTGTTCATCCACCGCATCTTCCTCCTGCCACTACCAGCTACTATTCATCCACGGGCTACTGTTCATCCAGCCCTCCACCGGCTACTGTCCAACCAGCTCTCCACGGGGTCCTGTTCATCCACCCCAACCAGCTCGGCTATGACGGCCTCCTCTCGAGGTCCTGTTCATCCAGCGGCAACGTCCTACTACCACGGGGTCCTATTCATCCAACCCTCTACCGGGAGCTGTTCATCCAACCCCAACCACGTATGTCTCGACTCGTTCAACCAACCCCCATGTTCACTGTTCATCAAGAGGCAGCAGGTTCGATTGGTTTCAATAAGCAGCAGCACCAGTGATCGATCGCTTGGGTTAAGTTAGCAGCAGTAGCGAAGGAATTGCTCGGGCTCAGTTAACAGCCAAGGGATCGATCGCTCAGTCCAAAGAACGAGCTAGTGCAATCGCCGGGTTCGTAGTTTAACGCGTCGCTTCGAGTTCGATTAGATCCCAATGCTTCGCACACAAGCGCGTACGTATATGAGAGAAATGCACAAACCTCCATGCATCGCTCGGCCCCGACAACCCACCATAACCGGGAACTCCCCGAAATATTTCCCGCCCTTGCTTCTACCATGATTTTTTCCGTCATGGACGGCCCAAAGAATGTCATGCAGGTGCGTCTCCAGCCCGCCCAGGATGAAAAGCCCATTTTCCGTAATGATTTTTTGAAATAGAAGTAGGAGCCCACCACATCTATGATGATACCGGGTTTTGTCACAATTATCGTCATAGAAGTGTCATAAGCATGATAGAATTTTTTTTTGTTCGGGTCAAAATGTCACGGATGTGTCTTTTTTTGTGGTGATTGCCTGAGTGTATCCCTCTACATCATGTCATCTTACTTAAGGCGTTACTCCGTTCTTATGAACTTAATACTCTAGATGCATGCTGGATAGCGGTCGATGTGTGGAGTAATAGTAGTAGATGCAGGCAGGAGTCGGTCTACTTGACACGGACGTGATGCCTATATTCATGAACATTGCCTTGGATATCGTCATAACTTTGCGCTTTTCTATCAATTGCTTGATAGTAATTTTTTTACCCACCGTATGTTTTCTTTCAAGAGAGAAGCCTCTAGTGAAACCTATGGCCCTAGGTTTATTTTCCATCATATATTTTCAGATCTATAAACCGAAAAACCCAAAAATACGTTGCTGCAATTTATTTAGATTTACCTTATTTTGCCTTTTTGTTTATCTTTTATACCTATCTCCATTAGATCTCACTCTTGTTCGATACCGTGAAGGGATTGACAACCCCTTTTTCGCGTTGAGTGCAAGGACTTGAAGGGATTGACAACCAGTCTTGGGGGAGTTTTTGTTTAATTATTTGCAATCTGATTCCGGGACTGGGAATCCCTATTACTGCCCCTCTCATGCAAGGACAACTGAATAAACACTCATCGTGAGAATAAACCGCTTAGCATGGAAGATACCGACTACCTCCTATCGCTCTATGAACAATCCAGGCACACAAAAAAGGATATTTATTTGAAGTTTTTAGAGGTGGCACATGCAAACTTACTTAGAACGACAGGGTAATACCGCGTATAAGTAGGTATGGTGGACTCATCTGGAATAACTTGGGTTTTAGGATTTTGATGCACAAGTAGTAATTCCGCTTAGTACAGGCGAATGCTAGCAAATAGGTTGGGAAGCGGCCAGCTAGAGAGCAAAAACCGTCATAAACATGCATTATGCATAATGAACATTGGATACTAGCATGACTAGGATATGAACACCATGAACATAAATACCACAAAGGCTATCTTGTTTTGATTCAACTACATGAATGAACATGTGCCAAGTCAAGCCACTCGAAACATTCAGAGGAGGATACCATATCATCATACTACATCATAATCATTTTAGCGCAATGTTGACATCCAAGATAAATCATTATCCAGTCCTAGCTACTTAAGCATGTAATGAGAAACTATAATATCTAATTGTCATTGCAAACATGTTTGATCATAATATGCTGAATCATGGATACTAGGTTAAACATATTTACAAAAACAGAACAAGTCGAGTTCATACCCGTTTCTCTTTGCCACAACCAGTTCACAAAATATCGCCATTATTGCCTTTCACTTGCACGACCGAATGATTTTAAAATAATAATAGTGCAAGAGTGTCGTGGACTAATCTGGAATCTATAAAAAAATTATTCAAAGGAAAAGGCAAGGTAACTTGGGCTCTTTGTCAGATAAACAGTAATGCAAATGAGAGCCACTCCACATTTTCATCATGGTTTTCTCCTTGATATGACTCAACGAACAGAAAAGAAATTCAGAGAAACACACTGAAATATTTTTGGAATTTTTAGTTTTTTTCTATAAGAAAGTAGATTAAAGCAGGAAAAAAGATAAAAAATATTTACACCGGAAAGCTCCCAACAAGCAGAAAGAAGAATCGAGAAATCTTTTTGTGTTTTCTTTTAATACAACAACTAAGTAAAGTAGAAAGAAAAACCGAGAGGAAGCAAGAAATAATTTTGGATTATCATAAAGTTTTTCAAACACACAAGAAGACGGCGAGAAAATAAATCTAGCATGGATAATACAATGAGAAAGTGTGGACACCAACAACTGGAATGAAATGTGTGAACATGAATGTTATATCGGGTGAAATACGTACTCCCCCAGTCTTAGGCTTTTGGCCTAACTTGGTAATCACCACTCGTAGTAGTCGTGAGGTCCTATGTTTAAGTGTTGTGGAGTGGGCACGTGAGCTTCCCACTCGTGAGGCTCTCCTCTGCCACTGGCTGGGCGTTCCGGTAGGTAATGATATCATCTGGCATGATCCTGTATCCGCCCCTGGAAATAGAATCAAACAAACCAGGTGCAGGCAACGGAATAATATCCTGGGTATCCTCACTGAAAACAAGGCTGTAGGGAACATGAATGTCAGTGTTCTCGCCATCAATAAATTGATGGGCTACCATAGCCTGGCGATCTAGGTAAACCTTGGGCAAGTGATAATCATGTTGGCGTATCTAAACGTTAAAGTGACTCGCTAAATGAGTGGTATAAATACCGCCATGAATTTTACACTTGGTCTTGTTAAGTTGCAGACGACGTGCAATAATCGCTCCTAAGTTATAAGTGTTATCATTGTAGAGTGCACGGCGTAAGACAGCAAAATCGGGGGCACTAAGTGCGCCAACCTTCTCTCTAGCAAGTAAACACTTCGCAATGAATAGAGCAAAATAATGCACCGAAGTGAACTACAAGCTAGGGGCGGTGGCACTCGACGCCCCTCTCTCATCTCCCACCGACAGAGTGCGATAAAAGCCCTCGAACTTTGCCAACCTAGTCTCTCTTGTTATTCCTACTTATGAAATTAAAACTTTGCACAAAGGAATTTGTAAGGAGATGATATTGTTCACAGTCAGCTGCAATGAAGTTGGTGAGGCCAGCACTGGCAGTAAATTGTGCGAACTCTTGACGGATTCCGGCTCCATCCATGAAGGGGTTATGTGACCATTCGCACGGCCACACATCCGCCATTCTCTCAGTATGGAGGTCACTATCCGATGATTCCCCAACAACTCCCTTGGATTTCTTCTTGGAAGCAAACTTCCTAAAGAAAATCATCTTATTCCTCTGAACAAAATTCTGAAATTTTTAGTACACAATTTTTTTCTCAACAAAACTTCACAAGATTGATAGCAACTACTCATAAGCATGCATAGAGGCTATATTGAGCATTCAATCTACTTAGAACTCTAAGAATTCAACATGCAAGCTCATCTACAGTAGCACCAAGAGTAGCTAATTATTCAAAATATAAATCACTAAAGAAAAAACTAATTGGACCAATGGAGGAGTCACATACCAATTAGCAATCCCCCAAAACAGTTTTGGAAATGGAGCTTCGAGCAAAGAGATCGAAATCCGTGGGTTTGAGAGCAAGAACACGAGGGAGAGAGCAATGGTGAATTTTTTTATGGAGGTAGGTGATGACATGGGCTAAAGAGATACGGGAGGTGGCCCACGTGGGCACCACAACCCACCAGGGCGCGCCTCGGGGTGCTGGCGCGCCCAGGTGGGTTTTGCCCACATGGTGCACCCCCCATCTGATGTTATTTGTAGTAAAAATTTAGAAATATTCTGAAAAAATCTTGTTAAAATTTTAGGACATTCCGAGAACTTTTATTTTTTTGGTCATTTTTTATTGCACGGAAAATCCAGAAAACAGTATAAACATGGCATTTTATTTTATTTAAGTAATTAAAATAGAAAATAAAAGGTGAGGACAAAAGGTTGTGCCTACTAGATTCATCAACTTCATACCTCTCAAAAGTGATCTCAAAGTCTTATTAACAACCACCTTCGATTAGCATGAAACCGAAGAACTTTCGTAAAACACTAAGTTACCTCAACGGGGATATGCATATCCCCAACAATAAGTACATCATATTTCTTTTTGGTTGTAGGTAGTGGTAGTTGAAAAGTTCCAATAGTGAGTGTCGGAGATTTTTCAATTACCTTATACCATTCACATGGAATTGTTTCTTCAGAAAGTGCACCGTATGCTCATTACCATTGATATGAAAAGTGACCGTGCTTTTATTGCAATCAATAAAAGCTCCTGTAGTATTTAAGAAGGGTCTACCAAGGATAATCGACATGTTGTCGTCCTCGGGCATCTCAAGTATAACAAAGTCAGTTAAGATGGTAACATCTGCAACAACAATGGGCACATGCTCACAAATACCGATAGGTATGGCAGTTGATTTACCAGTCATTTGCAAAGATATTTTAGTAGGTGTGAGTTTATTCAAATCAAGTCTTTTGTATGAAGAGAAAGGCATAACACTAACACTAGCTCCTAAATCACATAAAGTAGTTTTCGCATAGTTTCTTTTGATGGAGCAAGGTATAGTTGGTATTCCTGGATCTCCAAGTTTTTTAGGTACTCCATCCTTAGAAGAAGAATTAGCAAGCATGGTGGAGATTTCAGCTTCAGGTATTTTTCTTTTATTATTGATGATGTATTTCATGTATTTTGCATAAGGGGCCATCTTCAAAATATCAGTCAAGCGTGTGCGCAAAAAGACTGGCCTAATCATTTCAGCAAAACGTTCAAATTATTCATCATCTTTCTTCTTAGTTGATTTAATTAGGTGGAAAGGGCATGTGTTTTTGAACCCATGGTTCTCTTTCCATTCCATTTTTTCGAGCAACAAAGTCTATTTTATCATATATTTTATTTTTGGGTTGTGGGTTATCAAGATCAATAGCTGGTTCTATTTCAACATCATTTTCTGGTGGTTTATAATTGTTTGGTTGAGTTTCTTCATCAACAACATCATTATCTTTTTCATTATGACTCGATGGATGTTCATTACCAGATTGAGTTTCAGCATCAAAAATAGAAACATAATTATTAGCTCCAGGAGGCTTTTCTACTTCAGGTTCACTAGAGGTATGCAAATTCCTACCATTTTTCTTTTTCTTCTTCTTTTTAGAAGGACTAGGCGCATTAGTGTTAATTCTTTGAGAGTTTTGTCCAATTCTTTTAGGGTGACCCTCAGGATAGAGTGGTTCCTGTGTCATTCTACCTCCTCTAGTCATTACTCTAACTGCATGATCATTGATATTATTATTCATTTCATCAAGAAATTCTCTTTGAGATTTATCAACTTGTTCTAGTTGAGTTTGAACCATAGAAGTGTGTTTTCATACACCTCTAACATCATTTGATATTTTAAATAACAAGTCACTCAAGCGAGCAATCATATCAGAATTATATTTCAATTGTTTCATAACATTTGCATTGAAGTGATCTTGTTTTCTAATGTAGTTATCAAACTCATAAAGGCACTGACTAGGATGCATATTATAATTTATAAGGATTGTCATTATCATTAAATTTCATTAAAGAATTTACCTATACCACCTTAGGTGGTGGTGTATCAAGCCCATATATTTCTTCAATGGGAGGTAAATTTTTGACATCCTCAGCCTTAATACCATTTTCCTTCATAAATTTCTTTACCTCTTGCATATCTTCAAGACTGAGATATAAGATACCCTTCTTCTTCGGAGTAGGTTTAGGCGGTGGTTCAGGAAGATTCCAATCATCATAATTTTTCAATATGTTATTCAATAATTCCTCAGCTTGTTAAACAGTTCGTTCCCTATAAACACAACCAACACAACTATCTATGAAGTCCCTAGAAGCATCGGTTAGTCCATTATAGAAGATATCAAGTATTTCATTTTTCTTAAGAGGATGATCATGCAAAGCATTCAGCAATTGGAGAATCCCCCCAAGCTTGTGGGAGACTCTGTCGGTGTACAAAAGTAGGGGCTCTCCTTTTTTACCCCTCTACTTGTGCACAGGCAGTTAGAGCCACTCCTGCGGCCACACTTAGCAGGGCAAGTGGAAGGAGCAGAAGCGCAAGAACATCAGAAAGCGCTCTGGCCAAAGGCACGAGACGGGAAAGCAACACCAAGACCAAGAAACACAAAGAGCAAGAGGGCGAGGTGGACTCCCCCGGCAAGACCCTTGCCGGGGCGGCCTCCACAGCCCTGGCAAGAGCCTTGCCGAGGCAACTTGCTCGACGCCAGCAGAGCGCGCCACCCTTGAGCCCAAGGGTTCCAACAACCACATTGGAACCAAGCCTTGGGAGGCACCTCCATGGTGGCATGCAGATCTTTGTGAAGATCATAAGCACTCAAGATCATATGAGGACCAGAAGACGACGATCCTCGGCGAGATCCTTGCCAAGGAAATCCATGAGACCCACGGCAAGACCCTTGCGGGGGATGACTGCAATACCACGGCAAGACCCTTGTCGGGCCCCGGGCAAGGCCCTTGCAGAGGACATCAGAGGGGCCGCAGCCAGGCCCACGTCTGCCAAGGCTCCACTGCCGCTCCCATACAACTGCTAGCCCAACCAGCTGGGTAGGCATCTGCGTGGCAGCGTGCGACCTCTACACTAACTCAGTAGGCGCCTGCGTGGAGACATGCAGATCTTCGTGAAGACTCCACCACCGCACCAGCCCAGCAGCCAGCCAACATGGTGCTACCACGCCTCGTCAGCTCGGACACACGTTGCAGCTAGGCGAGGCGGCGACAGCTGGGACAAGCTTCCTTGCCGTCCCTGATAAAGCAAGAGGGGCACGTCGGCAGTGCATTAAATGTGTTTGTCCGGCAGTGCCAGAGGATAGACTCATCCACTGTACACCCTTCCACCTCCTTTGTGCCACTGTGGCGGCCCCTTTTGCCTATAAAAGGAGGCCCGAGGCATCCAGGAGGAGGATTCGGATCTTTTGGGCTACACACGCACCGTAGCTAGCTCAAGAACTCAAGAACACTCAAATACATACACCAAAGCAGGACTAGGGTATTACACATCCTCGCGGCCCGAACCTGGGTAAACAATCTTTGTGCTGGCTCCTAGACCTGCTCTTTGGACAACCCCGCGCCCGCCAACCGTAGAAGGGATCCCAGTGATCCCATAGGTGTCGTTCCCACCGGCAGTTGTGGAAATCTGGTCCGATTGGAGTAGCGGCTTTATCGTGGCCGTCACTCCAAGGAAGAAGACGACCAAACGGGCGAAAACGAGCAGCGGTGGAAAAGCTAAGTCATGCAAAACTTTGAGCATTCTCTTTTTTATATATTAGGTTATCATGCTCGAAGATCTTGCCCTATTTATGGAAAACCTGCACGCAATGGGCCCCTTCCACTATTGGCAACGCCCTTGCTCTGTTTCGAGTCTGCTCAGCAGTTCAAGTGGTTGCGTCGAGAACGGCAGGGTGGCCTTCTGCAATTGGCAACGCTCTCGTTCTGCCTCGAGTCCACTCGACAGTTCGTGCGGCCGCGTTGAGAGCAGTAAGGTGGTTTGCCCGGCAGCAAGCATACCCGGCAGGCTATTGGGGATCCGTCCTCAAGGCATCATGGCCTGGGTTATGCGCCAGCGAGCCTACCCGATTAACGTAGGGTGGACATGCAAAGGGAGATCGAACAAGGAAATAACATGCATCGTTTCCAAAAGTACTGCAGAGTTATATTACATCAATTGTTGCTGCGGTTCTAACTAAAGATAAAAACTATCTTGGTCATGAACTTGCAGCGGCGATGAGAAACAGGGGCGCCTAATCCTGGCGCTGGCCCTCCACCCTCTGGATTCCGCCGACGCGGTGATGATGGGCTTGATACGCCTCGGCGCCACGAGGTCCACACCTCCGCAAGCTCTCCAACAAGCGTCAAGTCGAGGTCGGGGTTCCAGTACGCCACCTTAGTGAGGACCTTGGTCATGGCACCCCGGCAAAGCTTTCGGGCCTCGTCGGCCAGAGAGGCCGCCCTGTTGGAGCGAAACTGCTCTAGGGCCCCAAGAACACCCTCAAAGAACATGGTCAGCTTGGCGTTGGGACTCACGCTCAGCTCCGGGATGTGCGTCACATTTGGCATCCCCATGGTGCCCAGCTGCATGGTGATCCTGCCGGCGACGTCGGCGAGGCGGCTGATCCAGAGGTTCTCGCCCTTCACAAAATCCTTGTGGTTGGTGGCTTTGTTCTTCGGCAGCTGCCTCTCCTTCTCTAGATTCTTGGTCAGGGTCTCCTCCCGGGCCCTGACCTCCGACAGCGTCCCGTCGAGACCCTCCAGCTTCAACTTCAGGTCTTTGATGGAGTCGTTGGCCTTGGAGAGTTGCTCAGCCTTGTCGAGGACTGTGCCCTGCGCCTCCACCAGAGCACCATTGAGCGTGTCCTTCTCCTTTGCCAACTTCAGGGCCTGATCCTTCAGCCCATCCCGCTCCACCTCCAGCTCCTTCACCTTGCCCGCGTGGACCGAGGCTTGGGCATCGAGCGCCTCTCTGTGCCTCTGCTCCAGCTCCTGGGTCTGCTGCACGACAAGCTTCTCGACCTCCTCGTCCTTGCCGCGGAGTGTCGCAGCAAACTTCTCCTCACGAGCGGCAAGGTCCTCCTCCTGGGAGTTCAGCACGACCTAGTGCTGGTGCCGAGCCGCCTCGTCATGGGCGGCCTGCTTCTTCGCCGCCTCCTGGGCCTTCTTGATGTCGGCCTGCTTCATGATAAGCTCCAGCTTACGCTCATACAGCACGTCCTGGGCGGCCTTCAAGTCCTTGTGGGCCTGGCGGAACCAAGCCTGCGCCTCGGCGACGCGCTCCTCGAGGTCCGCCTCCGCCTTGTCCACCACCACCATCCTGGACTTGGCCATGTCCAGGCGGGCGCGGTGAAGCGCCTGGAGCTTCTGGAAATTGGCACTCATGGCCTGGAGGAGCCGCTCTTCCTATGAACCACCGCCACCGGCGCTCGGTTCGTCAACAACTTCAAGCCCGGCGGCGGCGAGCACCTCATCATCGAACACCTCCCCCTCGGTGGGGGCCCCGGTGCTCGCCGCCCCTGGGAGGTGGACGAACAGGTCGTCGCTCACCTTTAGGTACCTGCCCGAGGGAGAGGTGGCAGAGGAGGAAGGTTGGTCGTCGACCGCCCCCTCCTCGGCAGCGGCCTTGCCGGCCTCCCCGGCAGGCCCCTTGCCGGCCTCCTCGGCAGCGGCCTTGCTGGTTTCCTCAGCCGCCCCTTGGCGGCCTCTTCAGTGGCAGTCTTGGCAGCCTCCTCGGCAGCTATCTTGTCGGCCTCGGCGTCCCTGGCGACCTCCTCGATGACGGTTTCAACGTCCTCCGGGTCCGCCGGGGAAGGATCTGGACACCGAGAAGGGGAGTGAGGCGAGGCCAAGACCAAGATTCAAAGACCAAGATTCGAAGGGGAAAAAAGAAGAGAACAAACAAGGACATAAGGCAATCACTTACCCGTGTCGGGCTGGGTAGAAGAGGACCCCTTACCGCCAACATTTGGCACTAGGGTGGATCCGCCAGCGCCCACGTTCTTCTCCTCCTCCTCCATGCGCATGGGCTCGGTGCTTGGCGCCCTTGCCGGGGACGCCCCTTGGGGTGGCGTGGTCGACGGGGGCGGCGTGTAGGAGGTGGCCCCCAGTGGCTCCTCCTGCTGCCATGCTCCTCCTGCAACCACGGCAAGGTCAGCGCCAGGGGATCGTACCCCAACACACGTTGATGGGGAGTGAGTGGAGAACGCATGCTGGGAGCTGCGCTGGTGGCTGTTATCCGGGCTGCTCTCCACCACCAGCGGCGTGCTCGAGGTGCCTGCCGGGGCTGGCCGCCCGTCAAGGCCCTGGCCCTCTTCGCCACCCTCTGGGCCAGTGTCTCGACATCCCTACAAAGATGAAAACAAGTCAAGAAAAGCGGCATGGTCTGAGGGGACGGAGATGGCAAAAAAACAAGATGCTTGATGACCCACAAGTATAGGGGATCTATCGTAGTCCTTTCGATAAGTAAGAGTGTCGAACCCAATGAGGAGCACAAGGAAATGACAAGCAGTTTTCAGTAAGGTATTCTCTGCAAGCAATGAAATTTTCGGTAACAGATAGTTTTGTGATAAGGTAATTTGTAACGGGTAGCAAGTAACAAGTGTAAATAAAGTGCAGCAAGATGGCCCAATCCTTTTTGTAGCAAAGGACAAGCCTGGACAATTTCTTATATGAAGGAAAACGCTCCCGAGGACACATGGGAATTATCGTCAAGCTAGTTTTCATCACGTTCATCTGATTCACGTTCGTTACTTTGATAATTTGATATGTGGGTGGACCGGTGCTTGGGTGTTGTCCTTACTTGGACAAGCATCCCACTTATGATTAACTCCTATTGCAAGCATCCGCAACTACAAAAGAAGTATTAAGGTAAACCTAACCATAGCATGAAACATATGGATCCAAATCAGCCCCTTACGAAGCAACCCATAAACTAGGGTTTAAGCTTCTGTCACTCTAGCAACCCATCATCTATTTATTACTTCCCAATGCCTTCCTCTAGGCCCAAATAATGGTGAAGTGTCATGTAGTCGACGTTCACATAACACCACTAGAGGAGAGACAACATACATCTCATCAAAATATCGAACGAATACCAAATTCACATGACTACTAATAGCAAGACTTCTCCCATGTCCTCAGGAACAAAGGTAACTACTCACAAATCATATTCATGTTCATAATCAGAGGGGTATTAATATGTATAATGGATCTGAACATATGATCTTCCACCAAATAAACCAACTAGCATCAACTACAAGGAGTAATCAACAATATTAGCAACCCACGGGTACCAATCTGAGGCTTTGGGACAAAGATTGGATACCAGAGATGAACTAGGGTTTGAGAGGAGATGGTGCTGGTGAAGATGTTGATGGAGATTGACCCCCTCCCGATGAGAGGATCGTTGGTGATGACGATGGCGATGATTTCCCCCTCCCGGAGGGAAGTTTCCCCGGCAGAACAGCTCTTCCGGAGCCCTAGATTGGTTCCGCCAAGGTTCCGCCTTGTGGCGGCGGAGTTTCTTCCCGAAAGCTTGCTTATGATTTTTTTTCTCGAACAAAAGACTTCATATAGCAGAAGATGGGCACCGGAGGCCTGCCAGGGTGCGCGCCCCCCATCCTCGTGGCCTGGGTGTGGGCCCCCTCTGGTATTTTCTTCGCTCAGTATTTTTTATTATTTCCAAAAATGACTTCCGTGGAGTTTCAGGACTTTTGGAGTTGCGCAGAATAGGTCTCTAATATTTGCTCCTTTTCCAGCCCAGAATTCTAGCTGTCGGCATTCCCCCTCTTTATGTAAACCTTGTAACATAAGAGAGAATAGGCATAAGTATTGTGACATAATGCGTAATAACATCCCATAATGCACTAAATATCAATATAAAAGCATGATGCAAAATGGACGTATCAATGCTTACTCATCCTCTGCCTCCTCCTCTGTTGCTTTCCTCTTCCTCCTCGGGCTAAGGGACCCAAAATCAAAGACGACTTCCGTGTTGACATCTGCAGGAGGAGGGGAAGGAGATGGGGTCCCGCGAAGATTGGACGAAGAGGAGGCAGTCGCCTCCTTCTTCGCTGCCGGGGCCTTCACCATTTTCCTCGCTGCCGCGGCCCTCGTCTGGCGCAAGGACTCCCGTTGGACCTCCTGCCGTTGCGCAGTCCTGCCGGGCCGGACCGGCTCGCCGGAGCTGGCCCGCCGCAGGGTGCGTCTCTTCCCCATGGGCGGAGGGTCGTCGGCCTCGGCCACCTTCTCGGTCGACTCCTCGACCACGTCCTTAATGGGGGGCGGTGTCAGCGCTGCTGGCCTCCTTGGTAGACTCTGCCCACTGGGCGAGCTCCCTGTCCTCCGCAGTCGCGCCGTATTCATCCTCCACGGCGCCGGCGCTGCTGGCCTCCTTGGCGAGCTCCGCCTCCGCCACCCTGGCGGTGATGTAGTCTAGCTCCGCTTGGGTGGTGTCCTGGATAAGCAACAGCTCATCATGGATGTATCTCTCCGACAGGCTGGCGAAGAACTCCTGCACCCGCGCTGCCTCTGGCTCAACCCAATTTGGGTCAAGGTCATGCACATTGAAGTCCGGCATCATGGCAATGATGTCGGATTGGCGGGAGTTGTTGCTCAGCGGGACCACTCCCGCCGGCAAAACAAATAGTGGCCCCTTGACCACCATGCCGGCCTTCGCGGCCTTGCCGGTTCTCTCGGCCCTACCGTCGATGAACACATCAAGCTGGAAGATCCTCTAAAAAAATGGGTGCCCCATCACCGTAAAGTTGTGCTTCAAGCCGGTGCGAAGCCTCATGATGTCGGCCGCGTTCCTTTAGAGCCAGGCCGGCCTCCCCTTATTATGGAGTGGAGCGATTCAGCGGCGGAGGAAATCAGCCCCAATCATTTCGAGGGTGAGCCCGGCCTTGGCGAGGCGATGGATTCTGGTGGTAACAATCGTGAGCTTCTTGTCATCGGCGTCAAGGTCACTCCATTCCTCACGACGGGCTGACAGGATCTGACGAACCTGGCAGAACTCCTGGGGATCCTCCTCCTTGATCCACAGCCACCGGCCCCGCCATTCTTCCCACCTATCCTTCTGGGCGCCCTCCGGATACGTGCTTTTCTCCTTGGTCCTTGGGATCCAAGTGACACAGCCGGAGATGGCGCTCCCCGCCTGGATGCAGGGATAGAAGTAGTGGCGGAAGAGCGCCGTGCTGGGGAGCACTCCGGCGAAGCCCTCACAGAGGTGGGCAAAAAGGGCCATGCACGCCACGACATTCGACGTGAAATCCAGAAGGTGGAAGCCATAGGTGTGCATGAGGCCATTGAAAAATCGGAGAAAGGGGGGCAGAGACTGCAGGAGAAATAATCAACGAAAAAGGGGTACCGATTTGGGTCAGCCTCAGCAAAATCGGCAGGGATGATACGCGTGGCCGGATGCCCTGTCGTCTCCCCCTGTCTTTGCCCCCACAGGGGCCTGAAGTAGTCCCCAAGGTGGACCGCATCAACCATCGAGGGGAAGAACGCGACCTGCATCCGGAGCATGGGGAAGGAGCAGAAGCGCAAGAACATCAGAAAGCACTCCGGCCAAAGGCACAAGACGGGCAAAGCAACGCCAAGACCAAGAAACAAAAAGAGCAAGAGGGCGAGGTCGACTCTCCCGGCAAGACCCTTGCCGGGGCGGCCTCTGCAGCCCCAGCAAGAGCCTTGCCGGGGCAACTTGCCTGACGCCAGCAGAGCGCGCCACCCTTGAACCCAAGGGTTCCAACAACCACATTGGAACCAAGCCTCGGGAGGCACCTCCATGGTGGCATGCAGATCTTTGTGAAGATCATAAGTACTCAAGATCAGATGAGGACCAGAAGACGACGATCCTCGGCTAGATCCTTGCCAAGGAAATCCACGAGACCCCTGGCAAGACCCTTGCCGGGCAAGACTGTAGTACCACGGCAAGACTATTGTCGGGCCCCCGACAAGGACCTTGCCGAGGACATCAGCGGGGCCGCGGCCAGGCCCACGTCTGCCAAGGCTCCACTGCCGCTCCCATACAGCTGCTTGCCCAACCAACTGGGCAGGCATCTGTGTGGCAGCGTGCGGCCTCTACACCGACTCAGCAGACGCCTGCGTGGAGACATGCAGATCTTCGTGAAAACTCCGCCACCGCACTAGCCCAGCAGCCAGCCAACGTGGTGCTACAACGCCTCATTAGCTCGAAAACGCGTCGCAGCCAGGCGAGGCGGCGATAGCTGGGACGAGCTTCCTTGTCGTCCCCTATGAAGCAAGAGGGGCACGTCGGCAGCGCATTAAATGTGTTTGTCTGGCGGTGCCAGAGGATAGGCTCGTCCATTGTACACCCTTCCACCTCCTGTGTGCCACTTTGGCGACCCCTTTTGCCTATAAAAGGAGGCCCAAGGCGTCCAGGAGGAGGATTCAGATCTTTTGGGCTACACACGCACCGTAGCTAGCTCAAGAACTCAAGAAC
The DNA here is from genome assembly GCA_021605205.1 of Aegilops longissima. NCBI lineage: Eukaryota > Viridiplantae > Streptophyta > Magnoliopsida > Poales > Poaceae > Aegilops > Aegilops longissima. The sequence goes on from CM038678.1 coordinate 369,006,100, forward strand.
ACTCAAATACATACACCAAAGCAGGACTAGGGTATTACGCATCCTCGCGGCCCGAACCTGGGTAAACGATCTTTGTGCTGGCTCTTAGACCTGCTCTTTGGACAACCCCGCGCCCGCCAACCGTAGACGGGATCCCAGTGATCCCGTAGGTGTCGTTCCCACCGACAGACTCTCTTCTTCAATTTGCACAAAGTTAAATATTTCCTGTAATGCAGCTTATTTCTTATGAGTAGGAAAATATTTTTCGAGAAGTAGTAAATCATATCCTGGGGACTACGGACACAACCAGGAGCAAGAGTATTATACCAAGTCCTAGCATCGCCCTTTAATGAGAACGAAAATAACTTGAGAATATAATAGTAGCGAATTTTCTCATCATGAGAAAATAGGGTGGCTATATCATTCAACTTAGTAAGACGTGCCACAACAGTTTCAGTTTCATAACCATGGAAAGTATCAGATTCAACCAAAGTAATTAACTCTGGGTCGACAGAGAATTCCTAATCCTTATCATCAACAAAGATAGGTGAAGTAGCAAACTTGGGATCACGTTTCAAAGATTTCTCCTTTAGTTTGCATAATAATTTCTTAAGATCATCCCTATCATTGCAAGCAAGAAAGTCTCTAGTTGTCTCCTCATCCATAACATAACCTTCCAGTATCTTAGGCAATTCATATCTAGGAGAACTAGATCTAATAGGTGTCTAAAGATTTTCATATTCAGGTATTTCATCAGTTTCAGTAATTTCATTCTCTTTAGCTCTAGAAATTTGTTCATCAAGAAAATCACCTAGTGGCACACCATCATCAAGCAAGATACTAGCATCATCATGAGTAGAATTTATAGAAGTACCATCATCAATAACTTGCGACATATCAGGATTAATAGCATGTGGTGGTGTTGCAAGTCTACTCAAAACATAAGGTGAATCAAGTGACGAGTGTGATGGTAGCTCCTTACCTCCCCTCGTCCTAGAGGGAACAATCTTAGTCTTGGTATCCTTCAGATTCTTCATAGTGATAAATTGATAATAATCCCAAGTGAGTCAACAAATATAGCTATGCTCCCCTGCAACGGCGCCAGAAAAGGGTCTTGATAACCCACAAGTATAGGGGATCGCAAGAGTTTTTGAGGGTAGAGTATTGAACCCAAATTTATTGATTCGACACAAGGGGAGCCAAAGAATATTTGCAAGTATTAGCAGTTGAGTTGTCAATTCAACCACACCTGAAGATTAATCATCTGTGGCAAAGTGATTAGTAGCAAAGTAATATGATGGTTTTGATAGTAGTAGCAACGGTAATAGTAATGATAACAGTGATAGCAATGATTTTGTAGCAAGTGTAACAGTAACAAAATCAGTAGTAACTTAGCAAGAACTATATAAGAGAAATTTGTAGGTAATGGATCCATGGATTCGTTGGATGATATTCATCATATGACCGTCATAACCTAGGGAGATACAAAACTACACTAAAAAATACACTTCCGTGATGATACGTGTTTGTCACAGTAGGTCACGTTTTTTGTCATGCGTGTACATCCATGACGATTTTAGGACAAAATCTAGATAGTCATACATGCGCTGTCGTAGAAGTGTTCCATGACATTACCAAAATTATCATCACGGAAGTGTCCACTTCCATGATGACAAATGGCGCGTCATGGAAGTGCTTTCGTCAAGGGTAACCGACACGTGGCATCCACCGTAACAGGTCGCCATTAAGCTATCGGGTTCCGGTTTGGATCCGATAACCCGTTAACAGCCCAGACCAATGGGGATTTTCCACGTGTAAAATCATCATTGGCTGGAGGAAACACGTTTCTGCTCCTCGGTGGGCCAGATGTCGTCCGTCCAATGGAGGAGACATGCCTATGATACATCGACACGTGGCAGGGCCCAACAGAGGCCCATATAGGTTAAAAAGGTCGGCCCAGTCAAAGGCCCGTAGTACTTACTCAGGTACTAGTGGGACAACCCAATAACGGCCTGTTTAAACATGGCCCATTTACGGCCCGAAGCCAGATCTGGCCGGTTAATTGTTCCCTGAATATTTGGGCCAAATTGCGGCCCAGTGACTTTCGGCCGGTTAGAGGCCCGATGTAGACATGGGCCCATTTCAGCCCGGTGTGTCTTTCGGCCTGGGAATGGCCCGTGCTGCCCATTGGCCATATACGGTCTGACGCGACATCCGGCCAGTAACGACCCATGATAAAGGTGGCAACAGTTCAGCCCAACGTGACTTTGGGCCTGATAAAGGCATGTTGTATAATTCGGCCCCTTGATGCCTGTACTAAGCTTTCAACCTCTTAAAAGGCCCATGATATCAGTGGGCCAACTAAGGACTGAGATATGTTTTGGCCTGGTAATGGCCCGTCATCTAACTGGGCCAAAAAAGGCCCGGTCTACATTTCAGCCTGCTGAAGGCCCATCGACGACTAGTGAAAACTGAGGCCCAATGAGGGAGTACTGGATTAGCGGGTGTCCGGATGGCTGGACTATGACCTTTGGCCGGACTCCTAGACTATGAAGATACAAGATTGAAGACTTCGTCCCGTGACCGGATGGGACTTTCCTTGGCGCGGAAGGCAAGCTTGGCGATACGGATATGTAGATCTCCTTCCATTGTTACCGACTCTGTGTAACCCTAGCCCTCTCCGGTGTCTATATAAACCAGAGGGTTTTAGTCCGTAGGACGAACAACAATCATACCATAGGCTAGCTTCTAGGGTTTAGCCTCTCTGATCTCGTGGTAGATCTACTCTTGTACTACCCATATCATCAATATTAATCAAGTAGGAGTAGGGTTTTACCTCCATCGAGAGGGCCCGAACCTGGGGTAAAACATCGTGTCCCTTGTCTCCTGTTACCATCCGCCTAGACGCACAGTTCGGGACCCCCTACCCGAGATCCGCCGGTTTTGACACCGACATTGTTGCTTTCATTGAGATTTCCTCTGTGTCGTCACCTTTAGGCCTGATGGCTCCTCCGATCATCAACAACGATGCGGTCCAGGGTGAGACTTTTCTCCCCGGACAGATCTTCGTATTCGGCGGCTTTGCACTGCGGGCCAATTCGCTTGGCCATCTGGAGCAATTGAAAGCTACACCCCTGGCCATCAGGTCAGATTTGGAAGTTTGAACTACACGGCCGACGTCTGCGGAGATTTGATCTTTGACGGGTTCGATCCACAGCCAAGCGCGCCGCACTGTCATGATGGGCATGATCTAGCTCTACCGTCGAACAGTGTCCTGGAGGCCGCACCAGTGTCCGCTCCGGCCCTTAGCTCGGAGCCGACTGCGCCAATTGAGGACGGATGGCTGGACACCGCCTCGGGGGCTGCAATCTCTACGACTATCGAGCCGAATACCATACCTATCCTTTGCGAAGCTCGTGACTCCAAGGTGCCGGACTCCTCTCCGGACTCCGAACCTTCCGCGCCCCTGCCAATCGAATCCGATTGGGCGCCGATCATGGGGTTCACCACCGCGGACATCTTTCAGCACTCGCCCTTTGGTGACATTCTGAATTCACTAAAGTCTCTATCTTTATTAGGAGAGCCCTGGCCGGACTATGGTCGGCAAGGTTGGGATGCAGACGACGAAGAAATTCAAACCCCACCCACCACCCACTTCGTAGCCACTGTCGATGATTTAACCGACATGCTCGACTTCGACTCTGAAGACATCGATGGTATGGACGACGATGCAGGAGACGAACATGAACCAGTGCCTACAGGGCACTGGAAGGCCACCTCGTCATATGACATATACATGGTGGACACCCCAAAAGAAGGGAACAGCGATGGAACAACGGAGGATGACCCCTCCAAGAAACAGCCTAAGCACCGGCGTCAGCGGCGCCGCTCTAAATCCCGCCACAACAAAAACGGCGATTCCGGCACCGGAGACAATAACACCCCGGCAAGGCCGAAGACAACCCCTCCAGCAGGATTCAGACAGAGGATGGAGAAGCCAGCTCGATGAGAGAGCGGCGCATGAGAGGTGGAGGACGATAATTACATGCCTCCCTCCGAAGACGAGGCAAGCCTCGACGACGAAGAATTTGTCGTGCCTGAGGATCCCGTCGAACAAGAGCGTTTCAAACGCAGGCTTATGGCCACGGCGAGCAGCCTCAAGAAAAAACAGCAACAGCTTAGAGCTGACCAAGACTTGCTAGCCGACAGATGGACTGATGTCCTTGCGTCAAGAGTACTGAACTCAACGCCCTCCAAGAGCTACCCAAAACGCAAGCTGCTACCTCGATTAGAGGAGGAAGCACCTAGACCTACATCACCAGCGCATGATACGACCGACCGGCCACCTCGTGGCCGCGACATAGAGGCCTCTCGGCCCTCCACTCAAGCCGCACCCAGGTGTCGCTCAAAGAATACCAAGGCACGGGGAAATGCGCCAGACCTGCGAGATATATTGGAGGACAGGGCAAGGCAAACAAGATCGATCTATGGATCGCGTGAGCGCCCCACGACATGTGACGATGACCGTCATGCCGGATATGGTAAATCCGGCCGGGCCGAACACAGCAGACAAAGCTCATTTGAGCTACGTCGTGATATAGCCCAATACAGAGGCGTCGCACACCCACTATGCTTCACAGATGAAGTAATGGATCATCAAATCCACGAGGGTTTCAAACCCGTAAATATCGAATGATACGATGGCACAATAGACCCTGCGGTATGGATCGAGGACTATCTCCTTCATATCCACATGGCCCGCGGTGATGATCTACACGCCATCAAATACCTCCCACTCAAGCTTAAAGGACCAGCTCGGCATTGGCTTAACATCTTGCCAGCAGAATCAATTGGTTGTTGGGAGGACCTGGAAGCCGCATTCCTCGACAACTTCCAGGGCACCTATGTGCGACCACCAGACGCCGATGACCTAAGCCACATAATTCAGCAGCCAGAGGAATCGGCCAGGCAATTCTGGACACGGTTCCTAACGAAGAAAAATCACATAGTCGACTGTCCGGACGCAGAGGCCCTTGCAGCCTTCAAGCATAACATCCGTGACGAGTGGCTTGCACGGCACCTAGGACAGGAAAAGCCGTAATCCATGGCAGCCCTCACGACAGTCATGACCCGCTTTTGCGCGGGAGAAGACAGCTGGCTAGCTCGTAGTAATAACATGACCAAGATCCCTAGTAATTCGGATACCAAGGACAGCATTGGCAGGTCGCGTCTGTCACGACCGGTTTTTCAATAAAAATATTTATTGAACAACCGACCTATGAAGTCCAATATGAGGAAAGTCCTTCATACTGGTTGACAATACTTTGATACAATAAGCCAGTAGCATTACAATATCACAGGGGTCGGACTGAAGATGCCCAACCAATTATTACAACACGCCAATAATTATACATAGAGGCGGATATGACTCAAAGGTGTGGGGTGGAAATACTACTGACTCGAGACATGAGTGGTTGGTGGAATAACACAACGAGGTGGTTAATGAGTCTATCGACCGACGGCTCATCGGGCCGAGGTGAGGCTCGATGAATATATTTGGGTAGCGGAAGCGGATATATCACAATGACTAATCCAGGGTCGACGAGACCGACTGGGATTCCTCTAGGCGCGGACTCGCTATCGAATTCTTCATCCATGAGATCGCTTCGTCATCATCCGCCAAATCAACAAGCCGTGAGTACTATGAAAGTACTCGCAAGACAGTTCGGACAAAAGATATAACAAATGAATGCATGAATGCGACATGGTTAATCTTAACATTGCTCAAATTAAACAAGATAGCAAAATAATTAAGAAGGGAATCGGCGGTAGTCCGCTCAAAACCCAAAGAAGATAAACTCAAAACCGATCGGTGTCCAAGCGGCGCCTCAAGGGTGAATAAATAAGCAAAACATGCCACGATCAAGGCGTCGAGCGACACCTCATAAAGGGCTTATAATGAAAATAAATAACACAATGTCAGCAATGGACGTCCGAGCGACATCACGTAAAGGGCTTATAGTGAAAATAAATAACAACAATGCAGCAATGGACGTCCCGAGCGACATCACGTAAAGGGCTTATAGTGAAAGTAAATAACAACAATGCAGCAATCGGACGTCCGAGCGACATCACGTAAAGGGCTTATAGTGAAAATAAATAACAACAATGCATGCAATGGACGCCCGAGCGACATCACGTAAAGGGCTTATAGTGAAAGTAAATAACGACAATGCCATGATGGACGTCGAGCGACATCACGTAAAGGGCTTTCATCACAAAGATATAGCACTCATAATAAATATTCAACACATGAATATAAACGGGTTAGTCCATACACAGGAATAAACATTTAACCGACTTAGTACTCCTGTGGATCACCGGAGTATCTGTCACCAAACCGACACTTGTCGATAAGATAATACGTAACTTGGACATGGATAAGGTGATTCGAGGATTTTTGACTCGCAGAGTTTGTACTAAAATTACCCACAGCCAACGGATTTCGTAGTCCTGAAAGACTAGTTCCGCTTATGGTATTTCGAAGAAATACAGCTAACCAAGACACACCCATCCTACCTCACGAATGCCAGGAATCACCCTAGACATCGCCCAAGAAAAACTTTTGAGACGGGAGATCACAATCTCGAATAGCATGGGATCAAATTTATATTCGCCTAAGGGTGCCCCTCTCGTCCCAACCGGAAACACCCATGCCCCCTGACCGGATGACTGGCTTTAATCCAGGGCCATGGAACCATCATCACGGCCTCTCCATTTGGTGTGTACCATGAAAGCGGTTCGCAACCTACTAAACCATATCCCTTGTAGAAAACATGTGGTAGTACGGGAAGGGAAATGGATGGAAACCGAACCGATACGGGTTGACACTAAAGTCAAACAGTCTGGCATAAGATTGGCATGCTACAACACTGCCATCTTACCCATTCTCATGCCAACACATGGCCATGCACATTCACATCCAACCCGTATGGATTATCGAACTCACTTGCCTCAACTTTGCATGAAAATAACATTCATCGGTATGCTCACGAACATGCCATGAAACTACTTAATGCAAACCTGCCAGAACACTCATCATATCAAAAGTTCAAACATGCTTGCCTGGTTCGGAGTAGTCGGGTCTAGCTCGCGAAGTTCATGGTTCCGTCACCTCCTTGGTATCTACGGTAAACAAAAAAATACACGCGCTAACGTAAATACCGTGGATTACAGAAAGTTGGTCCAAAAATTTTCAAAATAAATCCCATAAAAACTAGACAAAATTATAAAACTGTCAAAAAGAATCACTCAAAAATCCTTTTATTAAAAATTTATAAGGGTTTCGTCCAGGACTCATCTGTAATGAAATGTAAAAGTTCCTGTGGGTTTAACCGAGAAAACAGAAAACGGTTCGAATAGAAACGCGCAAGCCCACAGGAAAACGATTTCGCTCAAGGCGCCAACGGAAAACGTTTCAAGGAAAAGAAGAGAGGCCGACATGGGGGTCCACATGTCGTTTGAAAGACTCGCCGGGCGCCAAGGCTGCGGTGGTCGTCGGCGTCGAACCACGGCGAATCAGGGAGATCGGAGCGTACCAAGAGTATCAGCGTGTCCTTCCGCGTCGGTGGGTGGTGAACTTGGGCGTCGGGGAGCACCACGTCGGCGGCGACACTTTCTCCGGCGGACGGTGGCTCGGGCGATGGTGGATCTCGCCGAGGAGGGCTGCAAGGGTCGAATTGAGGTGGGGGTTAGAGCACTAGGTGTAAGAGAAGGCTGCGGACGAGGTTTGGGCGCCGGAGATGGCCTCACCGCAGTGAATCAAGCTGGTGGCCGAGGCGGATCGAGGTGGCCGGAGTTGGGGGAGGAGACCTCCTCGAGGTCCTCCCAGTGGCTAGGCAGGGTCTTGGTGAAGTGCAGAGGTGGTGTGTGCACGAGAGCGAGCTCGGGGCTCCTTTTTATAGGCGACCCGAGGCGGTGGCCGTGAACGGACTTCTCCGGTGATGGTTACGGCGGCGCAGAGCTTGGTCGGGGAGGTTTTGGGAGTGGGGCGTCAGCGTGGAGTTCCACTGGTGCCGTTTTGACGCTAAACAAGCTTGGATTAGGAGCCCTGGGTGGATTCGACGGAACGGGGCGGCGCGGGCCCGTCGGCGGCAGAGAGCACGCTCTGTGCGTGCCGAGCCACGGCGACGGTGCTGCATGCGTGCGCTGGCGAGGAAGTGGCCACGCGGAGCCACCAGAGGGTTTGGGCGGCGCCGAACGGCGTTACGCCGCCGTTCTGCTCCCGGTCGGCCGCTACGGTGGTTCGGCCACCGCAAGACACGCCGGCGCAGGCGGGCCAGGGCGCCACCGACGCCAGGAACGCGCCAAGCACGCGTGTGAGGCTCCGGACAGGCAAGCTAGGCCGTGAGCAACGTGCCAAAGGCACTGTGAACATGTGACTGAATTAACTGACGAAGATCGACACTGAAACTCTGAACTTTCTGAATTTAATCAAGATGCATAGAAACAAAGGCATGCATGGTGCTCATGTAATGATTCTGGTAAGTAGGGATTTTTCCTTGAGCTGGTTTTTGGTGGAGTGGTCTCTCATTGCAACCAGAGGTTGCCTGAATTTTGGTAGAATTTTTGGAGAAGTGTAGATATGAATTTCACCAAAAATGATGAATCTGGACCAAACTTGCAGAGGTTGAATTTTGAAAAATTTGAAAAGAGGAAGAGTGGATCAAGATGGTTCGGGTTGTGGGTACCAAGGACTATCCAAGGGAGTTGGTTTGAGGTAAAACTCAAAAGCATTAGGGTACTTGCTTTGCAAATCACTTAGGCTCAAAAGAAAAGACAGAATTATTTTGGGAGAAGAAATAATTGAAATAAAGTCCAACAATGGGTTTTACTAGTTTGGACAGAATGTTTGAGTTGAACCAAAGTGGAAGGAGGGTTTTGGGAGAAATTTACCACAAGGGCATGGTAAAACCAAGGGTGGATCAAAACCAAAGAATAACCCAAAACCAAAAGGTTTCTTTTTAGAAACAAATAAATCCAAGAAATGCTTTTGAAAAGAAAACTCAGAAGAGAGGTTTTTTAAGAAGGGTTTAAATGACCTTCTTCAAACCAAGCAAGGCTTTTGTTGAAAACCAAAACAACAAAATTTTTGGAGTGTCACAAGACCTACCCCTTAGGAAAAATCTCGCCCCGAGATTCCAGCTTGATTTTCAAATAATTGTGGGTGCTCTGCTCAAGGAAATCCTCTCTTTCCCAAGTGGCTTCACCTTCGTGTGGTTGCTCCATCGAACTTTGAAGAACTTTGTGGTTTTTCGTCGGGTTCTCCTTTCTCGACTCTTCCAAGATTTTTATCGGATGCTCCCGATATGTAAGATCTGGTTGCACGTCAATGTTTTTATGGGGTACTTGTTTCTCCGGGTTGCTTACGCACTTCCTCAATTGGGAGACGTGGAATACGTCGTGGATGTCGGATAATTCTTCGGTAAGTCTAGTTGGTAGGCCACCGTGCCTCTTCGTGCTACTATGCAGAAAGGCCCGATGAATCTCGGTGCTAGTTTTCCTTTAATCTTGAATCGGTGCAGGCCTCTCATGGGTGATACTCGTAGGTACACAAATTCACCAGGTTCAAAATGGACTCCACGATGCTTCTGATCGTAATAACTCTTTTGTCGACTTTGGGCTGTCTTGAGCCGGTCCTTAATTACCTTGACTTTATTCTCAGCCTCCTTGAGCAGGTCTGGGCCGAAGATATGACTGTCTCCGGTTTCTGACCAATTTAGCGGGGTACGACATCGTCGTCCGTACAGAGCTTCAAATGGTGCCATTTGCAGGCTGGATTGATAGCTGTTGTTATATGTGAATTCTGCGTATGGTAAGCTCTCCTCCCAACTGGTCCCATAGGTGAGGACACATGCTCTCAAAGATATCTTCTAGAATTTGATTTACTCGCTCACCGCCCATCCGTCTGGGATGGTATGCGGCATCAATGCCACTGAGTTCCCAGAGCTTGTTGTAAGTGATCCCAAAACCGGAGACGAATTGAGTGCCTCTATCCGAGATTATTTTCTTTGGGACTCCATGTAGGCAAACGACACGGAGAGGTAGAGCCTAGCAAGCTTTCGAGTGGTGTGTGTTGTCTTCACGGGATGAAGTGAGCTACTTTAGTCAGCCTATCGGTGATTACCCATATGGCATCATGTCCGTGTCGTGACCGAGGTAGTCCAACAATAAAATCCATTCCGATTTCGCCCCATTTCCACTCGGGTACCTTATTTGGTTGTAATAGTCCGCCGGTTTTCGTGCTCGGCCTTGATGCGCTGACAAGAGTCACAACATGCAATAAACGTGGCTATGTCTCTTTTATACCATGCCACCAAAATGTTTCAAGATCTTTGTACATTTTTGTTCCTCCGTGATGGATTGAATATGGAGCGTGTGGCTTTCAGCCAGGATTTGCTGTTTAAGGTCATGGATATTTGGTACGCAGAGCCTATTCCCGCACTCACAATATTCCTTGCTCATCAATACTGAATTCGAGGCCTTGCCCAATTTCATCTTACGCTTTATGCCTTCAATGCTGGGGTGTCCACGTTGAGCCTCTTTAACCTTCTCTATTAGGGTAGGCTGTACTTCTAAGTTTGACACACTCGCCTTCGGTGACCACCATCGTTGAGCCTTGCTAACTCCTGCTGGAATTCAGGTCTTAAGTCCGCATGCCGTCGTTGTCCGGACTGGGTTCCACTCGTAGCGTCTGCTACAACATTTGCTTTGCCCGGTGGTAGTGGATCCCAACATCATAATCCTTTACTAATTCCAACCAGGTCGCTGCCAGAATTTAGTTCTGGTTGTGTGAAAATATACTTGAGGCTTTTGTGGTCCATGTATATTTCACAACGATTACTAAGTAGAAAGTGTCTCCATTCCTTGAGTGCATGTATCATCGCCGCTAATTCCAGGTCATGGGTAGGGTAATTTTCCTCATGCTTGCGGTTGTCTCGAAACATATGCGATAACCTTGCCTTCTTGCATTAATACGCACCGAGGCCCTTTCGGGATGCGCCACAAAATACTTCAAAATTCTTGTGTATATCCGCACAATTAGTATTTGGTCTTGCCGTTTCCTCTTTAGTTCTTGGAAACTTTTCTCGCAGGCTTCCGCCCATTCAAACTTCCTGTCTTTCTTGAGTAGTTGCGCCATTGGCTTTGCTATGGTGGAGAATCCTTCAATAAACCTGCGGTAGTATCCTGCCATTCCCAAGAAACTTCGACATCCGTCACATCGGCTGGTGGCTTCCACCAAGCACGGCCTTGACTTTTTCCGGTCTCACGGCGATACCTTCTTGAGTTAGTACGTGGCCCGTAAAACCTATTTGCTTTAGCCAAAATTCACACTTGCTGAATTTGGCGCATAACCGATGTTTCTGAGTTCTCCTAGTACAATCCGAGATGTTCAGCGTGTTCTTCCGGTGTTTTGGAGTATACCGAATATCATCGATAAATACCACAACAAACTTATCCATAAACTTCATGAAAACTTTGTTCATGAGATGAACAAAATATGCGGGGCGCTTGTTAGTCCGAATGGCATCACGGTGAACTCGCATAATCCAGATCCGGAGGTGAAGGCGGTCTTGGGAATATCCTCGGTTCAGACTTTCAGCTTGATGATATCCCGATCTCAAGTCAATTTTGAGAACACCTTGGCCTTAGCGAGTTGATCGAATAAATCATTTATTCGTGGCATCGGATATTTGTTCTTGATTGTGACCATGTTTAGCGCCGATAGTCTATGCACAATCTCAGTGTTCCATCCTTCTTTTGGCTTAATAAAATTGGTGAAACCCAAGGTGAGGAACTGGCTCAGATGTACCCTTTTTCCAACAGTTCCTTTATTTGCTTTTTCAGTTCCACCAATTCGAAGGTGCCATTCTGTATGGTTTCTTGTATATGGGAGCGGTTCCGGTGCTAGCTCAATGCTGAATTCTATCTCTCGATTCCGTGGCATGCCCGGTAGTTCTTCGGGAATACATCCGAAATTCACACACCATCGAACTTTGCTCAATTCAGAAATATCCACCTTGTTCAATCTCGGTTGCCTGGATACTTTTCTTTCCTTGGCTGAAACCTTTATGGTCTTCCGTGGTGATGGGTGAGAATTACTGTCCTATTGAAGCAGTCAATAAAACCTTTGTTGGTGGTTAACCAATCCATCCCTAAGATGACATCCAGTCCTTTATTTTCCAATACGATAAGATTTATGTGAAACCTCAACCCTTCAAACTCGATAACCACACCCGGCAATAATTCTGGGTAACTTGCTTAATTCCGTGGGACTTGACGATCATAGATTTTCCTAAGGGAAGCATCGAAAATTATTTTGCAAAGCAAAACTTTTCAAACGAACGAGTGAGAAGCTCCGTAATCAAACAAAACCATGGCAGGTATTGTGTTGATGTGAAACGCATCGAGTACGATATATCGGGGCATCTTGTGCTTCCTCTTGGTCACGTGGTTCAGATGACCCTTCATGTGGTTGTTATTTGGGTTGAAATTGTTGCGCTTTGGTGCCGAATTATTGCTACCGTTGTTCGGCTTTGGGGTCGAGTTCCTTGGCTTGGGGCACTGCTTGGCATAGTGCCCTTCTTCTCCACAAGTGTAACAGGTAACGCATGGGCGGTAGGTGAACTCCTTGTCCCTTGCGTGGAAATTCTTGATTGGGCGTGAGACGCTTGTCGTGAGTTTGAGTGTCCAGTTCTTCCAACATCCGCCTTGCTGCGGTGGTTGCGGTGTGTTTAGTCTCGTCCTCTTCCGCTTATGGAAATCTTCTAAGCTGCGCTCTCATTTTCCAAGGTAATGGCCTTGTCCACCAGCGCCTTAAAATCTGGAAATGTGTGTACGACCAATTGACATTTAAGCGCCGGTGTCGACCATCTAGGAATTTCTCCATCTTTTGTTTTCGACATACGCCTCACATGAAGCGAGACAGCAGGGTAAACTGACTGTTGTACTCGACACTCGCTATTGTCCTTGCTTGAGGTCATCAAATTCTCTTTTGATTTTCATAAGACTCTTAGGAATATGTGCCCCACTTAAAACCTTCTTTAAATTCCTCCCATGATATATTATTTTCGCTGGGGTGCATGTGCAGGAAATTTTCCCACCACGACGCGGCTGCTCCAAAGGAGATAGTGCGGAGTATAAAGTACTTTCTCAAGGTCTGAACACTGGGCGATAATTAATTTTCTCTCCATGTCTCAAGCCAGTCCTCGGCCTCAAGAGGTTTGTCGGTGGAGAAAATGTTTGGGGACGGTCTTCAGTAGCTTAGATAATTTTGATTGCTGCTGATACGGTCCACGGTGACTTCCCATATTGATGACTTGGTTCAGTATTTCGATGTTGTTGCTGACTTTGTTCATAAAGACGGCACATTTGGGAAAATGCCGCTTCACCGTCCTGCTGACTTGTCCGTCCTCGTGTGAAATTGTTGCCGGGGTGTGCCATAATTTTCCTCCGTCGGAGTTGGCATGGAGCTGGCCCAAGGACGAGACATAGTTCACTCTGGGATATATTTTGGAACACTCATAAGAAAAGGAATTGAGCCGCAAAAATCAATAAATTCAAGAAGATGCAAAAGTTGCAAATGCTCCAAGATATTTTTAAGAGAAAATACGCTTATGCACGGAGAAGGACCGTTCATCACATATATTACACGCAAGCAGTAATTATACAATCCATCACTCGTGATATGCGTACATAAATCCTGACATGTTATTTAGTCTAGTGCACTTCTCCAGATCCTACATGATGCGCAAACAGACTACTTCTCACAGCCTATTTACATATAAACATATCGAACAAGTCGGTACATCGCATGGCTGCTAAGCGCATTTAGTCGGAGATGGTAAGGATTTCCCTTGGCCTGCCAAGGGTGAGGCGAGAGAGGTGGGGACTCAACCTCCTCCTCGAGATAGGCTCCAGACGAGAGGTGCTGCGCGGAGTTGGTGGAGCAGGTGCCCTGTGCGGGACAACTCGAATCTGAGCAGGCACGAGGGGTGGTGCAGAACGAACCGGAGTAGGCGCAATGATGTGGTTGAATTCCTCCGTGGTAGGCAGGCGACGAGTAGCGGTGCGAGCAGTAGGAGCGAACGATGCTGATGACGAGACGAAAGTCGGTGGTGGTGCAGACGCAGAGCTCCCTCCTGTTGGCGGTACAGCCATGGACGAGTCCATGCGGCAGCTACAAAGTCGCCCACCAGGTTGTCGAAGGCTGCCTCCAAAGCCCAAGATACTGGCGAGCATCTCAAAAGCTTCGTCCCGTTCTCCTCTCGGGGCAAGATAACGCGTAGTGGCAGGTGTATGGCACATGACAAGGCAGGTAGCGGTAGCGACGAAGTCTTCATCGAAGGCAGGATATCCTCGAGACGGGCTATCGCCCACGGGCTGCCATCTGTAGCGCTGCTTCTCTGTGGGCATGGCTCTCCCACTAACCGTAACGCCAACTCGCCCTCTATTGAAATCCACCGCGGCTTGGTGCATGGTTAGACGGTCATTGACCTTGTGCTGGGATAGAGAGAAGACTGGGCGCACATCTGGCCCCATCGCGACTTGGACGATAAAGGAGAGAAGCTTGACAAACCCATCGGGCATGTTGGTGAACATCTGCGACTCGCAGTCGTTGCTGGCCATCTACAAAAGTAGGCAAAAATCCTGAGAAGTCAATCATAAATTTATGCTGACTGTCAGAAATTGACTACATTCGTAAAAATAATAAATAGCTCTACTATGCTAATATCCGATTAGCGATCGCACCTAGTGGCTTCCTACAGTCAGCCTGGCTCTGGTACCAAGCTTGTCACGACCGGTTTTTCAATAAAAATATTTATTGAACAACCGACCTATGAAGTCCAATATGAGGAAAGTCCTTCATACTGGTTGACAATACTTTGATACAATAAGCCAAGAGCATTACAATATCACGTGGGTCGGATCAAGATGCCCAACCAATTATTACAACACGCCAATAATTATACATAGAGGCGGATATGACTCAAAGGTGTGGGGTGGAAATACTACTGACTCGAGATATGAGTGGTTGGCGGAATAACACAACGAGGTGGTTAATGATCTACTGCACTGACGGCTCATCGGGCGTCGAGGTGAGGCTCGATGAATATATTTGGGTAGCGGAAGCGGATATATCACAATGACTAATCCAGGGTCGACGAGACCGACTGGGATTCCTCTAGGCGCCGGACTCGCTATCGAATTCTTCATCCATGAGATCGCCTTCGTCATCATCTCGCCAAATCAACAAGCCGTGAGTACTATGAAAGTACTCGCAAGACAGTTTGGACAAAAGATATAACAAATGAATGCATGAATGCGACATGGTTAATCTTAACATTGCTCAATTAAAACAGTATAGCAAAATAATTAAGAAGGAATCGGCGGTAGTCCGCTCAAAACCCAAAGAAGATAAACTCAAAACCGATCGGTGTCCAAGCAACGCCTCAAGGGTGAATAAATAAGCAAAACATGCCACAGTCGGCGTCGAGCGACACCTCATAAAGGGCTTATAATGAAAATAAATAACACAATGTCATGATGGACGTCTCGAGCGACATCACGTAAAGGGCTTATAGTGAAAATAAATAACAACAATGCAGCATCGGACGCCCGAGCGACATCACGTAAAGGGCTTATAGTGAAAGTAATAACAACAATGCCGCAATGGACGCCCGAGCGACATCACGTAAAGGGCTTATAGTGAAAATAAATAACAACAATGCAGCAATGGACGTCTCGAGCGACATCACAGAAAGGGCTTATAGTGAAAGTATACGACAATGCCGCAGTCGGACGTCTGAGCGACATCACAGAAAGGGCTTTCATCACAAAGATATAGCACTCATAATAAATATTCAACACATGAATATAAACGGGTTAGTCCATCCACAGGAATAAACATTTAACCGGACTTAGTACTCCTGTGGATCACCGGAGTATCTGTCACCAAAACTGACACTTGTCAGGATAAGATAATACAGAACTTGGACATGGATAAGGTGATTCGAGGATTTATGACTCTGCAGAGTTTGTACTAAAATTACCCACAGCCAACGGATTTCCGTAGTCCTGAAAGACTAGTTCCGTTTATGGTATTTCGGAAGAAACACAGCTAACCATTACACACCCATCCTACCTCACGAATGCCAGGAATTACCCTAGACATCGTCCAAGAAAAACTTTTGTGACGGGGAGATCACAATCTCAATAGCATGGGATCAAATTTATATTCGCGGCGCCTAAGGGTGCCCCCTCTCGTCCCAACCGAAACACCGATGCCCCCTGACCGGATGAATGGCTTTAATCCAGGGCCATGGAACCATCATCACGGCCTCTCCATTTGGTGTGTACCAGGAAAGCGGTTCGCAACTTACTAAACCATATCCCTTGCGGAAAACATGTGGTAGTACGGGAAGGGAAATGGATGGAAACCGAACCGATACGGGTTGACACTGAAGTCAAACAGTCTGGCATAAGATTGGCATGCTACAACACTGCCATCTTACCCATTCTCATGCCAACACATGGCCATGCACATTCACATCCAACCCGTATGGATTATCGAACTCACTTGCCTCAACTTTGCATGAAATAACATTCATCGGTATGCTCACGAACATGCCATGAAACTACTTAATGCAAACCTGCCAGAACACTCATCATATCAAAAGTTCAAACATGATTGCCTGGTTCAGAGTAGTCGGGGTCTAGCTCGGCGAAGTTCGCGGTTCCGTCACCTCCTTCGGTATCTATGGTAAACAAAAAAAATACACGCGCTAACGTAAATACCGTGGATTACAGAAAGTTGGACGAAAAATTTTCAGAATAAATCCCATAAAAAACTAGACAAAATTATAAAACTGTCAGAAAAAGAATCACTCAAAAATCCCTTTTTATTAAAAAGTTATAAGGGTTTCTGTCCAGGGACTCATCTGTAATGAAACAGAAAAGATCCAGGGGTTTAACTGAGAAAACAGAAAACGGTTCAATAGAAACGCAAGAATCCCACAGGAAAGCGTATTTCGCCAAGGCGCCAACGGAAAACGCTTGCTGGAAAAGAAGAGAGGCTGACATGGGGGTCCACATGTCGTTTGAAAGACCTCGCCGGCGCTCAAGGCTGCGGTGGTCGTCGGCGCCGAACCACGGCGAATCGTGGAGATCGAGCGTACCAAGAGTATCGTGTGTCCTTCCGCGTCGGTGGGTGTTGAACTTGGGCGCTGGGAGCACCACGTCGGCGGCGACACTTTCTCCGACGGACGGTGGCTCGGGCGATAGTGGATCTCACCGAGGAGGGCTGCAAGGGTCGAATTGAGGTGGGGTTAGAGCACTCGTGTAAGAGAAGGCTGGACGAGGTTTGGGCGCCGGAGATGGCCTCACCGCAGTGAATCAAGCTGGTGGCCGAGGCGGATCGAGGTGGCCGGAGTTGGGGAGGAGACCTCCTCGAGGTCCTCCCCAGTGGCTAGGCGGTGGTCTTGGTGAAGTGAGGTGGTGTGTGCACGAGAGCGAGCTTGGGGCTCCTTTTATAGGCGACCGAGGCGGTGGCCGTGAACGGACTTCTCCGTGATGGTTACGGTGGTGCAGAGCTTGGTCGGGAGGTTTTGGGAGTGGGGCGCCGCGCGGAGTTCCACCGGTGTCGCTTTTGACGCTAAACAAGCTTGGATTAGGAGCCCGGTGGATTCGACGGAACGGGCGGCGGGGGCCCTGCTGGCGGCGAGAGCACGCTCTGCGGCGTGCCGAGCCACGGCGACGGTGATGCATGCGCAGGCTGGCGAGGAAGTGGCCACGCTGAGCCACCAGAGGGTTTGGGCGGCGCCGAACGGCGTTACGCCGTTCTCGCTTCCCGGTCGGCCACACGGTGGTGCGGCCACCGAAGACACGCCGCGCAGGCGGGCCAGGCGCCACCGACACCAGAACGCGCTAAGCATCGCTGCGGTGAGGCTCCGGACAGGCAAGCTAGGTTGTGAGCAACGTGCCAAAGGCACTGTGAACATGTGACTGAATTAATCGACTAAGATCGACATCAAACTCGAACTTTATGAATTTAATCAAGATGCATGTAAACCGTGCATGCATGGTGCTCGATGTAATGATTCTGGTAAGTAGGGATTTTCCTTGAGCTGGTTTTTGGTGGAGTGGTCTCTCATTGCAACCAGAGGTTGCCTGAATTTTGTAGAATTTTTGAGAAGTGTAGATATGAATTTCACCAAAAATGATGAATCTGGACCAAACTTGCAGAGGTTGAATTTTGAAAAATTTCAAAAGAGGAAGAGTGGATCAAGATGGTTCTGGGTTGTGGGTACCAAGGACTATCCAAGGGAGTTGGTTTGAGGTAAAAACTCAAAAGCATTAGGGTACTTGCTTTGCAAATCACTTAGGCTCAAAAGAAAAGACAGAATTATTTTGGGAGAAGAAATAATTGAAATAAAGTCCAAAAATGGGTTTTACTAGTTTGGACAGAATGTTTGAGTTGAACCAAAGTGGAAGGAGGGGTTTTGGAAGAAATTTACCACAAGGGGCATGGTAAAACCAAGGGTGGATCAAAACCAAAGAATAACCCAAAACCAAAAAGGTTTCTTTTTAGAAATAAATAAATCCAAGAAATGCTTTTTGAAAAGAAAAACTCAGAAGAGAGGTTTTTTTTAAGAAGGGGTTAAATGACCTTCTTCAAACCAAGCAAGGCTTTTGCTGAAAACCAAAAACAACAAAAAATTTGGAGTGTCACAGCGTCGCAACAAGCAAAAGCGCCGCATTAACGGCGACAATGCTGAGGATACGGCAGTTAATGCCGGATTCAGAGGCTCTAAACCCGGTCAGCGAAAAAGCCATTCAAAAGAAATACTCGGGCCCGCCCAATTTGGACCGAATACTCGATCGCTCGTGCGGATACACGGCACTTCGAAAAACTAGCCAACCACACCAACAGGATTGTTGGGTGTTCAAAGCAGCAAGTTAAACGCCGAAAACAATGACAAGGGGCTGCATTGCGACGACGAGGAGGAGCCCCGGCCGCCGAACAATAGGGGACAGAAGGGTTTCCCCCCACAAGTGCGGACGGTGAACATGATATACGCAACCCACATACCCAAAAGGGAGCGGAAGCGTGCACTCAGGGACGTATATGCGTTGGATCCAGTTGCCCCAAAGTTTAACCCATGGTCCTCCTGCCCGATCACTTTTGATCAAAGGGACAACCCCACTAGCATCCGCCATGGTGGATTTTCCGCATTGGTTTTAGACCCAATCATTGACGAATTTCACCTCACTAGAGTCCTTATGGACGGCGGCGGCAGCCTGAACCTGCTTTATCAGGATACAAAGGCGTAAAATGGGCATAGATCCTCAAGGATTAAACCCACAAAGACGACCTTTTAAAGCGCCATACCAGGTGTAGAGGCCAACTGTGACAGGCTCAGTTACACTTGAGGTGGTCTTCGGATCCCCGGATAATTTCAAGCGAGGAGTTAATCTTCGACATAGTCCTGCTCCGCATGAGGGCTATCACGCGACCGCCGGACGAACCGCATATGCAAAGTTCAATGCGGTGCCGCACTATGCATACCTCAAGCTCAAGATGCTAGGCCCTCGAGGAGTCATTACGGTCAATGGAAACACCGAATGCTCTCTCCGGACGGAGGAGCATACGGCGGCCCTCGCGGCGGAAGTACAAAGCAGCCTGTCAATGCAATTCTCCATCCGGCCATTAAACGTCCGGACACCGTCAAGCCGCGCCCGAGTAACCTACAACAAGACCGCCGGCACGCTCCGAGCATGCGAGCAATGCGCCCTAACCTCGCCCTCGCGAAATTGCGAATCAGATCACTGCGTACATAACTACGCCTGGAAATACCATGGGCATAGGGGAGGGGCACGACCACGCACGCCCAAAATGCGGCTCAACCACACAAGGGGCCCCGATTTTGTCATTCTTTTTTTCTTTCTTACTTTCAGACTCCACTTTTCGAATGCCCGTCCGACAAGAAAATCGCCAACACACGATGCAACAGCCGTGGAGGCGTAAAGCTACGCCGAGTGTCGAGGTGGTCTCTATAACGAGCAGTATACTTGTTTCACATATCATCCCGCAGCTCGCCTCGGAGGGGGGACATGTTAAATAGTCCCATCTCTTGCTTATCGCACTATTTGTATCGCTCGCTTTTACCGCAGACTTTTCAATAAACAATGCATAGCTTTTGTCTATTATTGCATTACCTTTTTTATATAACAATATGTTCAGTTATGACATAATGCAAACGTACACTTTGGTACGGCCAATACACCAGGGGCTTGCATACCCCAGAATATGGTGTGAGAAGTCCGAACACTCTCATGAGTGCGGCACCCCAAACTTATAGCATTATATGCATCGGCTGCGAATCATGTCTTGGGTCAATAGTTGGGTTTTCTCGGCTCCCATGTTTTGGTGCCTTACGTTCCGTTATATTGGCTAAGGTAGCACTGGGAGAACCACTGCAATTGTGCCCCGGTTCAGCCGGGCTAAGCACCTCAGTGGAGAAAGCTAAAACTAACCGTCATGATAGGGCGAGAGCTGGTCGCTGTTCGAGAGGTTTTCGAGTCCCTAAAGACTTATGCCGCTTAGAGCGAGGAGTCGGCTTTGTCCTGCCTAGGCGCTAGCGCCTCAACTCGGTCTTCCGAATACTAGGGGCTTCACCAAATTTAAAATTACAGAATTCTATGGCTAAGGAGAGTGTTCGAGCATTATAATCTGATTGCCATGTTCGTCGTGTTGAG
Organism: Aegilops longissima; assembly: GCA_021605205.1. Lineage (NCBI taxonomy): Eukaryota > Viridiplantae > Streptophyta > Magnoliopsida > Poales > Poaceae > Aegilops > Aegilops longissima. The sequence goes on from CM038678.1 coordinate 369,026,896, forward strand.
CGCCTCAAGGACCCAATAATGGGAAAAAGAGCGCCAAGTTTATCCCGAACACCCAAAGACTTTCATGCATGGGGGCACAAGTCGACGACTCGCCATCTCTCAATTTTGATAAATGGCCGCATGAAGGTAATATTTAAATTCAAAAGCGTTGCTTAGCGATATGAAGCAAGTTTTCAGCGACAGGATTACAAATGCGAAGTTTACTCAAAATTACATCTTTGGAGCACTCATCCGCTATATGGCGGCACCCTTCAGACGCCTCATAATACATCTCGGCTTGCGATGCTCCTTGCCCGGTGGTGGTCTGCCCGTCACAAGCTTCTCGGCGTCCATCTTGCCCCAAAGGCACTTTAGCACGGGCAAGGTCCCACGGCACCTTCGATGCATACGGAGTGCTTGATGACTTCAAGCCTTGGACAGCATCCACCAGCCGCCTTTACCAGCCCGGTGAAGCTTCTGTGCATGGATTTCCTGTGCCACAGCCGGACTGCGAGACCCTTCATGGCCTGTTCATCCACCTTATGGAGCTCGACCAGCTGCTTCAGCTGGTCGCTCAAGGGCATCGGGTGTCCGCCTCAAAGATACCGAGACCGAACACCTTCTCCGCCGAGCTTCCCTCCTTGGCTTGGTAGAATGCGGCTGCGTCGGACACACTCCGGGGAAGATCTGCGAATGCTCCTGGAGAGCTCCGGACTCGGGTAAGTAACAAGTAATTCACCTTCGCGTGCTTGCTTTGCATAAAGAATGCCTTACCCGCCGCTATCTTCTTCATCGCCCAATTTCTGGAGGGCTTTTTGGGCTTCGCCTTGGCAGATTTGGTGTTTCAAGCGCCGAGGCGAGCTCGACTCGAGTCTTTGAGTCAAGCTCCAAACTCTCGTGTTTTTCCATGAGAGCCTGAGCTCATGCTGCATCGCCGCCACCCCGCCTCCTGCTTCTCTCGCCGGTGCGCCCATGGCCGCATTGTTTTCGGCCTTGACCGCGCTTCCTTCGTGGTCGCCACCTCGCACGTGGCCCCTGCATACCCACGCTGATCCTGTCATTTTTGCAACCACATCTTATATATATATATATATATATATATATATATATATATATATATATATATATATATATATATATATATATATATACTTACATAAGGTATTACTTACCTTCCTTGTCCTCGAGCTGCTTGGCAAGGCCGAGCTCTGTCCTCGGACCGCCGAGGCTCGCTTCAATGCATTAACCTCCATGATCAAGGCAGAGGTCAGCAAAGACAGCCTGCATTCCCATATTGACATACTTATGTTAGACTCCTGCAGATATCTTTTGATCCTCGTTCAGCTTTTCTTTCCGAACAACAACCCGAGCATCGGGGCTACCGTCTATGCGGTAATATTTTCACATATCTTAAATACATACCTCAAAGCCTGTTAGAAGGCTGGCACAGCTTCGGTCAGCTCGCTCTTCATGGATCGAACCTTCCGGATCACCGCACTCATAATAGTGCGGTGCTCCTCGCCGATGGAGGCGCCGTTAATCACCTCCCAAGATTATCCGTGCCTCCGGTTGGAAGGAGGTCACCGGCGTCATAGGCTTGCCCTTCTTAGTAGGGGGCCGCCTGCCGGATGCCGAAACCGTTGAAGGTTCTGGTGCGGTGTCCGGCCTAGGGCCGGACTTGGAGCCCTTTGGGGTTTCATCCCCTTGGCGCCTGGGATCCGGGAGGTTGCATTGCGGCGCCTCCAGGACCACCTCCTCCTGGCCTGGCCCCTTTTGGGACACCACCTCGCCATCATCCGCAGCGCGAGGAGAGGAGGCGGTCGGAAGTGAAGTGTTGTTCACATCCGACGAACCCAGGGAACCGCTCGACGAATCGTCAAGCCCGGCCTTGGACGGACTGCAAGATTATATTCGGCGTCAGAAGGTACTGTGCAATAAAAGAAACGCCATGAGTTATTCTAGTACCCGGATACTTACGATTTTTCCAGGGGCTTGGCCCTGGGTGGCCACTCTTCTTCGCCGTCGTCGGCGTTGGTGGAGTAGTCCGGAGGGAGGGTCCTTCCCTTCTGACCCTCCGCCTCCCCAGCTAGGCGGCCTTCCTTTTTTCTCTCTTCACTGGGGAGAGGCCTCTTCCTCCTCCTCGCCTTCATGGGAGGAGTCCGCCTCAGAGTCATCGGATGATGAGTCCGACACCACCCGGCGCCGGGAACTCCTTCGAGTTCCTGTGGCCTTCTTCTTGGCCTTCTTCTCCGGCACCACGTAAGGTGTCGGAACCAGCAGCCCCGTCAAGCGGGCATCCGCTTGGTCTTCTGGCAAGGGAGGCGGACAGTCAATCTGCCCGGACGTCCTCTGCCAATCCTGTCAAGGGTAAGGGAGTTTAGATCCCGCATAGAGTCAAACTATGAAAACAAGTGTCCCGTAAAGGGAAAAATAGCTTACTGTGTTGGCTTGATGCTGCGTGCTGAATCCGCGATCCTCGGTAGCGGATGCGGGAGCCTCGGCGCCCTTGAACAACACCTTCCAAGCATCTTCGTAAGTAGTGTCGAAGAGCCTGCTCAGGTTTTGGTGCTGTGCCGGATCAAACTCCCACAAGCTGAAAGCTCGTTGTTGGCACGGGAGGATCCGGCGGATGAGCATGACCTGAACTACATTGACGAGTTTGAGCTTCTTGCTCACCAGGTTTTGGACGCGGGTTTGGAGTCCGGACAGCTCCTCCGAATTACCCCATGACAAGCCCGTCTCTTTCCAGGAGGTGAGCCGTGTAGGGAAGCCAGATCGGAATTCGGGGGCCGCTGCCCATTCATGGTCACGCGGCTCTGTGATGTAAAACCACCCCGATTGCCACCCCTTTATGGTCTCCACGAAGGAGCCCTCGAGCCATGTAATGTTGGGCATCTTGCCCACCATGGCGCCTCCGCACTCCGCTTGTTGGCCGCCCACTACCTTCGGCTTGACACTAAAAGTCTTCAACCATAAACCGAAGTGGGGCTGGATGCAGAGGAAGGTCTCGCACACGACGATAAACATCGAGACATTGAGGATGAAGTTCGGGGCCAGATCGTGGAAATCCAGGCCGTAGTAGAACATGAGTCCGGGGACAAATGGGTGAAGTGGGAAACCTAGTCCGCGGAGGAAGTGGGTGAGAAACACCACCCTCTCATGGGGCCTGGGGGTGGGGATGAGCTGCCCCTTGTCGGGAAGCCGGTGTGCGATGTCATTAGACAAATATCCGGCCTTCCTCAGCTTTTTGATGTGTCCCTCCGTGACAGAGGATACCATCCACTTGCCTCCCGCTCCGGACATGGCTAGAGAAGGTTGAGGTGGGATGTGCGGACTTGGGCGCTGGAGCTTGAGTGCGCGAAAATGGATAAGCAAAGGAGGCAAAAGGCGTAGATGGAAAAGACGGATCCTTATCCCCTTATATGGGCGGACGAAACTATGTGCCCCCACCAGCCTGGTAAAACTCGCTTATCTCCCAAGCGCGGTAAATTAATGGCACGGTTGGGTTACCCATGTCCGTATTGATGAGAATCCTGAATAAGGGGACACGATCCGCTTCAACAAGACGTGTTAAGGAAACCGCCCGCTAAGTACGCCGAGGTGGGACAAGAAAACGATTCAAATAAAGGCTTGGTCGTAGGTGATGACACGCTAAATACGCCGCCAGATTAGATGTGTAAATATTATTCTCTCTACGCTGGTATGTGGAAATTATTTTGCAGAGACGGACACTATCCTTGTGTTCAAAATCTTCTATGAAGTATTCAGAGGAGGAACCCGCCTTGCAATGCCGAAGACAAACTGCACGCCGGACTCGTCGTCATTGAAGCCTGGTTCAGGGGCTACTGAGGGAGTCCTGGATTAGGGGGTGTCCGGATGGCCGGACTATGACCTTTGGCCGGACTCCTGGACTATGAAGATACAAGATTGAAGACTTTGTCCCGTGTCCGGATGGGACTTTCCTTGGCGTGGAAGGCAAGCTTGGCGATACGGATATGTAGATCTCCTTCCATTGTAACCGACTCTGTGTAACCCTAGCCCTCTCCGGTGTCTATATAAACCGGAGGGTTTTAGTCCGTAGGACGAACAACAATCATACCATAGGCTAGCTTCTAGGGTTTAGCCTCTCTGATCTCGTGGTAGATCTACTCTTGTACTAACCATATCATCAATATTAATCAAGCAGGAGTAGGGTTTTACCTCCATTGAGAGGGCCCGAACCTGGGTAAAAACATCGTGTCCCTTGTCTCATGTTACCATCCGCCTAGACGCACAGTTCGGGACCCCCTACGTGAGATCCGCCGGTTTTGACACCGACACCCAACATGCATTTCAGCCTGCTAAAGGCCCATGGTCTCTTCTGGGCCATAACAGGCTAGCAGAATATTCAGCCTATTAATGGCCCAAAGCTACATGGACCCAACAAAGGTGGGTCCACTAAAGGCCCAACTAAAATTTGGGCTGAATATAGGCCCGAGTTGTGGGCCTGGCGCAAAGTGTGAAGGCCCTAATGGCCTTTAAGGCCCAAGAAAGTTGCAGGCCGGCCCAATTGTGGTCCGCTAAAAAGCAGGCCCGTTAGAGGCGAATGTTTCGGCCCAGTCGATTACATCAGATTTTTTTTCAGATAGCAAATGATGGCTGTAACTAGTAGGAATTAAGAACAAACCTACTCTATACAATAAAGAAACTACAACATAGTAACTTAGAATAAACCTATACTATACAATAAAGGATTTATGGTATATTACATCCACTGGGCATCAAAGTTCGCCAGCAGTGATCATAAAGCGCAACGAAGAAGCAGATTACAAAAACTGGGCACCATTGCAGCGTACCAAAATAATACTGAACAAATACCACTTCCAAGATAGTTGAAGAAAGGTTAGCCTTGCGCGGGAACTGCTGCGCAAGCTGCTGAGCAAGGGTGTGAGACCGGCCTAGCATGTCGGTCATAGCTTCCAGGTGTAGTTGTTTAGCAATGAGGTTCTCATTGGTTTTCTCTGCAATCTTTCTTAGAGATAGGACTTCAAATCAAAGTTGAGTTGCAGAATGCCTTTATGCTAGAACTTGGGACTGAAGAAGTCAAACTGATTCAGACAACGAATTATGTGAGCTTGTCTGACTGCTAGTCTCAAGTAACTTGAACACTGCATCAAGACAAGACTTTGGGGTTGTCTCGCTATCTTCAAGATGTTTTGCCTTCTTTGCTGTAATATATGTTGGGTTTGTCTCACAGCCTTCAGCAGACTTGTGCATGCCATCATGCATATCACCCTGAAACAAGAAGAGAGATGACAGGTTTTGCACTTGTATAAACGAAGATGATAACTGTGCTGTCAATTCCATCCAATTTCAAATTAGAAAATAAAGAGTAAGTTCAAAATATCAATAGCATAATTTGGCATTGTTCATAATGCGGGGAGCTTCACCACACTACTAGATTACCATGTCAACACAACAAGCATAGATGAAGGGCAAAGACAATCATTGTATCTATTTTGGTGAATGTGCATGGCATGTTGTTCATGTCATCAGCCACATCAGTAAGATAAAACAGGAGATGACAAGGTGCAAACGTGGGCTGCTTCACCACTCACTGGATTATAGATCCACAAAAACAAGCATACATATAGGGAGTATTGAGTAATGTGCATGGTATGAATAAGGAATTTGGTTTTACAAGTAAAACTTGAAACTTACGGTTGTTGCGAACATGCATTTTGATAGAAACAACAAACTAAACAACAGTTAATGATAGGGAGTATGAGCAAATTAAACAGCAGTTGAGGATAAAGGCTTTAGAAGGACTGACTTACATTAACAGTTAACACCGGCTTTATAATGCCCTTCTCAATGTTAAGGGAAGGATAACTCAATAATTTCAGCACATAATCTTCTTCATAAGCATTGCCTGTACTCTACATTTTGTAGAGAGTAACTACAGACAAGATAATACTGGAAGGGATAGAGGATAATGAAGATAAGATGCAGATTGATGCTACATAATCAACTACCAATCCTAGGAAGTACAAGCGTTACAGGACAAAATGTACTGACAAGAGCAATGGGCTACACTTCTGCACTGGCATTGTCTTTGTATTCAATTTTTTGGTAAGATTAAATATAGATCTAATATTTTTTAGTAAATGGTGGGGGAGGGAAATAAGATGCAGAATGCTACACAATGAAACGATCCCTCTTCCCATAATATAAGAGTGTTTTGAACACTGGTGTACTGTACAAAATGTTCTTATATTATGGGATGGAGGGAGTAGTTGTTAATGTAAGTACAGTGATAGACAACGTTCAGTCCTTACAAGAGGAGTGCAGAGCTAAACCTCTTCAAAAGCATTGGGTTGATTCTAAATTTATGTAAGAGTCCATAGGGATCTTATAGTGTCCACCAAATGGACGATAACGAGGCTAACATGTGCAGTGATGCTACATAATCAACCAGCTATGAAAGTAAGTATGGTCATACAGGGCAAGAGGTACTCACAAGAGCAATGCACTGTGCAGTATATAGTTGAGAGATTCTATGGTCCCTTGAGAATGAATGCTCTTCTGCTAAAAGTTTTAGTACAAGTGAGACATTAAGGAAAATGCAGAAATGTAGTTCAAGTTGTGATGTGATATCATAGACAGTACCTTACGCTGCAGACGAGACCAATGTGTAACAAGATTATTCCAGTCACTGTTTGATAAATGTAGCACCGGAGACTTTATAAAAAATTTCATTTAGAGGCTTGCCATCGAAGTGCGCTTGCCATAGGTAGGAATGATACTTCATCAACGAGTGCTTGAAAAGCGCAACCAACCCTTGCTCATCTTAACAATCCAGTTTGGTCCTCACCTATTTAAAAGAATGAAATCTTGTGTCTTCTGTCAGCAGAAAAATATGCAGTAATTACCATGAATAACATTAGTACATTACTTACGCGTAAGTTGCGGAGGAAGACTGGAAAGATGCGCACAAAGTTCGTGACAACAATATAAGCTTTGTCTTCTAAACTGGGAAGAAATGGAACAGGGGTCCTATTTGCTGCAATTGTGGCTCTCTCTGGTTCAAAAAGGGATTTGGCAACTGGATTTGGTGTACTCTTCGCTGGAATGGGGTTTTTGCGTCGTAGAGCTGGTGCAATGTCAACTGGCATCATCATACTGTGTGCTGCAGTTGGGATCTGCTGAGTTGGGGCATCAGAGATGACCAGTGTAGTAGGGCTAGAGTCTGCTAGAGTTGGGGTCGTGTTTTGTGGGTCAGGTGATATTGCAACTACACCTAATGGGCTATTTGATTTATCAGGTGTCACTACCTTTTCCAAATGCTTTGCTCGTGCTCCTCTGCGATCAGCAATCACCCTCTTCCTTTTGAACGTCTGATACACAAGAACAACATTTGAATGGATAAATATGGTATGATGACAGTTGGAATCTGTACTGAAAATGGATAGGCAGGGCATATTCACATACACGATGTGTAAACTAAGCTAATGGCAGTGCAACAAAGTAGAAGCAATGCAAAGCATCAGTTTCAAGATATGCACGACCAATATAACCTTGGAAAGTTAGAGCAAGAACCTTGATGGGTGAATAAGATAGGGCATCTTCCTCTGACTCAGGGAGCTACATTGACTTAGGTCTCCCTCTAGCTCAGAATCACTGTTAGGATCATATTATGAGCATGAATCTGTAGGTGGAGAGCATTTGCATTGCATTGCATCCAGACTTGATTTCAGTCCCTTAATGCCAAGTTTGATAGCCATGGCATTATTCCGCTTTATTCTTTTCATGCGCGCAAGCTCATAATCATTATGATGTTGTTCAGTATCTAAGATTCATCAAAGCATAAAAAGTAGTCAGATTATCTATGGAATGCATTGCGGATTCAACTCGAAGAGTGTCTCCCCATAAATCCTTGCATATGCAAAGTTCACCCCCCAACCGTGCTGGCCAGACCACACACAGAAATACAAACCTCTTATGTCTCTATAACAGGTAGACACACATTTTAAAACTGAATTAGGAACATTAGAATCATATCAAATTCATATTTGAACAAATAAACTAAGGAATTATGAGTGGCATAATGTCTAGCTTCAAGGGTGGAGTGCTGGTAGTGCAACACAAATTAAGTGGGCAGATTGTATTCCATGTAAAAGATCGTAGTCTATGTAAAAGGTGGAAATGATACTTTCTTTCTATACAATGCAGTGTTCTTTGCCCACACATAATGGAAGGGATCACACAGAGAATACTATTCACTCATGTCTGCGGTTCCAGTATTTTCAAACAGGGTGGTCCACCCTAAAAGATTATTGACAACAAATATGACAAGGCAAGCATAGATGTAGTGAATCAATCATTACTTGTGAGCTTACTAGGACAAGTATGCAGAATTGTAACTGCAGTAGAGACCGTCCAAAATCTGAATCAAGAAGTTGGTCTAGCACTTATTGTTTGCAACCAATCGCCGTGAATAATTGGATATCATATCGGACGAGTAAGAAATACAAGGAAAATTGTCAACAAACTTGGCATGCAGTAGTAATCTGGGTCAATTCACTACGACCAACAATCCAAAATGACTAGTGTGTGTTCCTAGGGCCGGAATTTTGAAACCCTGTGAACTTTACAGGTACTAAAGATTACTGAAATACATCTGAACCATTAAGTGTAGGTACCACTCAGTACACAACAAACCCTAATGACAGTCCTGCCTAATGAGTAACGAATCAATTAGAAAATGGGTGATGAGGAGTGGTTGCTGAGTGTTGAGGACGTATCTCAAGATAAATCAGGTTGGCTTAGTGGCTGATGCACGCCTGAGCCATGAACGGTCTGGGAAGCTAGGCACGGCGACGCGCCCGGGCAGCGGTGACGCTGTTGGGTGAGCGGATCCTAACCTCCTGTTAGTCCGGCATATCCTCCTAGAGTCATGTCGTCCGGGGACGGCAAGTTGCCGGCGAGGCAGGCGACTGGGGGCGAGTAGAGATCGGAAGCACAGCAGAACAGAGGGGAATCGGGGCCTGGGCCAACCCAAAATCCCAGGGTGAGCCGTGGCCCACCGTGGGCACTCTGTAGATACACACCCGAGCTGCGTACATGCATTTTCTAAACTAAATTACGAACATTTAGCTGACCAATTAAATGACTCGGTTTTAATAATATCATATTCGTATTTGAACAACTAAGCTTGTTTAGCTTGATGGGTGGAGCGGTGCTATTATGACACGAAGCACGTATGCTGGTCATATAGTGATCACAAAAGGGGGAAACCCTAAGCTTTTTTTAGAAAAAAAGGGTTTCCCCTCTGATTTCTATTAAAGAAACCACCACGGAACCAACATGATCAATTAAACCCTATTATGACTGTGCCATGGCAGATTTAAAGCTGCAAACCGGAGAAATAATATTTAGCATCCATTGTTTGCTTCGAACTAAGAACTAAATTCTAAGAGCTGAAAAGAAAGTATAGTAACCAAGTTATGATCTATTTTCTGGTTGAGATCAAAAAGTTAAGGAGATATGAAGTACCACCTCTCTTGCGGCACCGTGTAGGCATCGGGGGTGCGATGGATGTCGGTGGCGTTGAAGCTGATCTGCGATGGTAGACGGGTGCATCGGGGGATAAGTCCCGTTGCGGTGGACGAGAAGGTCGTGTGAGCGGCCCCGGCAAAGAGGACGACAATGCCGATGAAGCGAGAGGACGCGATGGAAGGCTCTTGGTCCGTCGCCATGGATGAGAAACGTCCATCTCTAGTAGTGGACGTCGCGGTCTTGGTAGGTACTCCGACATGGTGGAGGACAGTGGCGATGGATGGGGTGGAGGACGGCGTCAATGGACGGGGTGGAGAATGGAGGAGGCTGGTGTGGGGATGGTATTCTATCGCGGACGGTGTATGAATGGGAAAATGGAGGGAGAGGCACGAGGAACCATGTTCCTGGGACGCGCCTGTCTGAAATATGGGAAAGTTACGAACTTAGCCCCCGTTTAAAATTTGGACTTCTCGTCGGTTGGGGATAGGACGCTAATCTCGCATCTCGCCAATATTTGCCCAGAGCGATTTTGGGCGAGGAGAGGGTGTTTTGGAGCCCACGGTTGGCGCCCAGGGTGTATGAATGGGGCTGATAGGTAGGGTAGTTGTGTCACGTGTGAGTGAAGTTACAAACCTACCCCTATTGAAAATATTTGCCTACATCGATTTCGACCGAGTCGAGTTTGTTTTGCCGCCCACCGTGTATGAATGGGGAAATGGAGGGAGAGACAGAAGTCTTTCAGATGAGCTTGAATCAAATGTGTTTTGCCAACCATGTTTGGCGCCCACCGTGTCGGAATGGGCTCAGAGGCGGTCGTGTCACGTCTAATTGAAGTTACTAACCTACCCCTATTGAGAGCAGTGGAAATCGGGCCGATGGATTGTCCGTGTAAGGGGTAGACAATAATTTATATCTCCCAAACACTTGGCTTCGGGCATCCGATGTGGGAGTGGACATTTTGCCGCTTCTTTCGAATTTTGGGACAATAAGCATCCAAGTTTACCCTGGCAACAAAATTCGAATCCATTTTATATTCCTATACAGATCTTTATAAATCATTCTATGTGTTTTTATATATCTTCAAAAGAACGACAAAGATGTATTCCACTGTCATATATGAATATGATTTACAAATGTCGATACTCGAATCCAGAAGATAGAATCCAATTTAAGGTGAATTCGAATATTTGAAACCACTTTATGTCCAACTCAAGTGTCACACGCAGGATAATGTGTACTCCCATTTAGATATGTACACAAGCGATGTATCAAGATTCAAATACTGAGTCAATCATCCAATAATGTACAAAACTAATAGACATATAAACACTTATAGAGTATATGGATCAATAATATCAACTAACATACATAAGCCAGGCCGCTGTACTTTTTTTTGCTAGAAGAGCATCTTTTTTTAGCGAAGCTAGTACAACATCTTGGCCCTTTCCGATGTGTGCCACTTAAGGTCGATCTATACTACTATTATTGTTGAATGCACATTCAGCCCGATTGGCATATTTATAGGTCTGGCACAGCAATCAAAATGAAATGTCTCAGAGTCTTATCAATTAATACAGACTTGTGCTAAAAAACTTACTAACCAAAAAATAAAAAGCAATTATTACATGATCTCTAAAACAAATGGTTTGATCGTTTACATGAACCAACAACACAAAGGTTATTCAACGATGGAAAGAACATTTCACCTATGATTTACCAAATGGGAATTTAAATTCCTTTTTTCCTTCAGGACCTTAACAATGCGGTCAGTATCAGCTTGCTTTGTTTTGAAATCCACCAAATATTTAATAGTTGTCTTAATACTGCTTGTGATTGTGTTGTTTGCATCCTCAACATGTCAACTTCATCTCTAAGTGCAGAAGCAAAATCTCTTTCTACCAATAGTTTAGCCTCTAGAGCATCGGCAGTTGGCAATCATGATGCATGATTGGGTAGGTTCCACTGCTGTGGAATGATACAACGTCCATGGGGACCTCGCCCTTTGATCTTGGGTTAACCTGTTTTGCAATTAAAGTTCTGATTGGATTCCAAAAAGTTGAAGTTAGCAAAACATAAACTAGTTAAACAAACAAGGAATTAAAGAGTTTCAGTTGGATGCTGAAAAGCAGTTATTAACATCATTGTAACCAGTTGCAGCAGCAAAGCAGTTAAACAAACAAGTTTTGCAAAAGGTACCTATTGTGGCATTGGAGTTTCTCTTGGATCCTGAAAAGTTGAGTAGCAAGTAACGTGATTAGAGCAACCGGTTGCAGCAGCAAAGCAGTTAAACAAACAAGTTTTGCAAAAGGAACGTGTTGTGGCATTGGAGTTTCTCTTGGATCCTGAAAAGTTGAGTAGTCAGTAACTTGATTAGAGCAACAATTTATAGCAGCAAACCTGTTACACAAATATTTTTTTGAAAATGTACCTGTTGTGCAATTGGACTTCCAATTGGATCCTGGAAACTTGAAGTTGGTAAGATGATTACAGCAAAAAGTTACAGCAGCAAACTAGGTAAACAAGGACGTTTCTGAAAACATACATGTTGTGCCAACGGAGTTTCAGTTGGATCCTGCAAATTTGAATGTTAGCAATCATAAATAAAGTGTTGCACGAGCCATAAGAAACTAACATCAAACTATTAAAACTAACCAGTTTTGGCAACGTATTTAATTACACATGAACTAGTAAAACTAACAAGTTCTTGGCAACGTATTAAAATAACAAGTCGGTACCGTTTACCAGCAACACAGACATCTATAAATTTCTTTGATGTAAGCAAAATGATTCCAACACATATATAAGTTAGAAAGACGGTGTCCCTCATATAAACCTAACAGTTGTCTATCTATGAACATGCAAACATTACTAGTGCTACAAGTGATAACAGCAAACCATTTAAACAAACAGGGTATCAGAACGTAAATTACACGTGAATTCTGCTACACCCTAGAAGTACATATGACCAGCTATCTACGTGCTTAAGTAGCTATTTAAGTTCAGGCAAACAGGTAATTCTTAACAGTAAGTATCAAACACATAGATAGGCGCAGTCTATAATAGGATTAATAGTCTTTGGCATTATGTAATCAGTAGCAAACTAAACTAAGCTAAGCAACGTAATTGAACAATTTTGCAATAAGTGGCTAACTAAAATTCTGAGAAGCAGGTAACTGAACTTACGCTAGCTCTTTGTACAGGCACACTGCAACTTCTTTTTCACTTACAAGGTTCTATGAAGGAGTCCATGGCATCAATTGCTTGGATACGCAGTCCCAATACTTGTTTCTTCCCGCACTACATTCGTAAGTCGAATGGTTAATCTGATAAGATGGTGCGTCCTTGATATGTTATATGAGGACGGGTTGTCAGACTAGTTGTAGCCACACACATCACATTGGATTTTACTATATATTTCATGCGATTACATTTGGCATATCGAGATCTAAGCAATCTAAAATAGGATGAAAATACTGGCATCCTTCTCATTATTGGCGAACTCAGTTCATAGAAACAAGCAATTCAACCATTCTGTGGGTAAATCAAAAGCGCCACTGGAATATTTTTCACTATCCCAATCGTACACTCAAAAAGGGACGACGCCACCGTAGGGGCTGGTATGGGCAGCCGTCTCGGGTGGCTGGAAAGTGTGCACCTATTTTGAGCCATCTAGGTTGTCCTAGGCTAGTTTTGTTCGTCCCAATGCACGAGCAAGCAATGTAAAAAATGAATAAAAATGTTTCACTTTGGATGGGCCAATAACGTAAGTGCAAGGCAGGTCCTATAGCAGGCTCGCGGCCCAAACGAGCGCCTCCCATATCGATCGACAGCAAGAAAAATCCCAATTCGTTCGCTCGAGCCTCCAGTTTGGTTTGCTCCTAACCTAGCCGCCGCTGGACAGACCGACACAACACTTCCTCGCTCCCTCGATGGAGGGCGGTCGTCGGGCTTCAAGCGCATGGAAGGACAAGAAGATGAAGATCCAACCCTGGGTGTAGCCTGCGTGGGAGGCAGCGGCGGCCGCACGGTCATGGCATCGATCTTGCGCAAACGGACAGTCGTAGCTTGCAAGAGGAGCATGCGCAACGAGCAGGTACATCACATCCTTGATTATATCTAATTCAACTGTTCAATTTCTGTCCAATAGTTAAACCTGACGGTGTTGTAAAACTTCTTGTATGTAGGGAATCTATGAGAAAATGAAACCAATTTCTGCTTATCTTATAACTCCCCAAATCAATATTGAACTAACTGAACATGATGTATCTAATCAAGTTTCCGGTGCAAACATACAAGCTCATGTTGTTCTTGAGCCTGAAGTGTCTAATGAACAGACTGCTAATGAAGGATTTGATGCAAACATTTTACATGCTCCTGGTGATGAACATATAGTGTTTAATGAGGGATCTATTCAAGCATTTTGCAATCTCTCATTGAAGGATTTAGTGTCTAATGATGATCTGCTATGTTGAGAGAGACATCGAGATTTGCAGGCATTGATGACAAGCAAATTATAGTACATTTTCATGGCTTGAGGAAACGTCGAGGCCATCTACCAGAAAGTCCCCGTATCATGACAACGTAGCATAAATACTTTTCTAATTTGTTGTTTGAAACTATTGGCATACTTGTGTAGGATAGATATATTGATATGCAGTTTGTGCACTGGTTATAGGTGCAATTACACTTCGATATTTTCAGCCAGAGAATGAATAATTCAAGCAGGTACAAACCATGTTAGTAGTCCTTGTACACCATGTTGCATTTGTGTTTTTTGGTGCTTACATAATTTAGTGTTTTATAATCTGAACTACTTTGGATCGTTAGCTGGTTTTCAAAGTGCATGTAGCTTCACATTTCTCAAGTTATGTTGATTTCCGGAGTGCAAGTGCCTTCGTATTTTTGAAGTTAAATTTTTGCCCCTGGTAACTTGAATTCATGGATCCGCCACTGCACACAAATCATACACGCAGGCCAGTATGAATTAAATGAAATGCATGAACTTACGCTAGCTCATTGTAAAGGCTCACTGCAGCTCTGCTTGTGCTTTTGATGTTCCATGTACAAGTCCATGCTACCACTTGCTTGGATGTGCAGGCCTTGTGCTCCTTGCATCCCCCTTTGCATTTTTGACACGGCGAATGGTTGATCAAATAAGAGGAATTGAACTTATTGTTGTACCGGAGGATAGATACTTACAAGGTTATACGGGTGTGCAGGATGTGTAGGAGATCCCGTAGCGCCGTCATGCTTCGCTAAAAAATGGTTTTGCTTGTTTTAGATGATATCTCCAGAAGAAATAAGAGCTAAAGTCAGAGTTGCATAGGCGTGTAAGCTAAGAGAGCAGTGAAAGGATATCCAAACATCGTCGGAACAATGCACAAGGGAGTGATATGTGGATACCTAGTTCGGGCCGGCGTTTGGGCATGCTCGCCTACCTAGAGTGCGGGTCACTTCAGAGCCGTTGAGGGTGATGCGCTGGTGTTGGCTGGCCGTGCATGGATGCAGATCTTGAGTGTCAGCAGAGCGCTATGATGCGGTGGACGAGACCGTTGGTGAAGGCCCAACAGCCTCGGGGGGTGGAGGTGCAACGATGTGCTCGGTGAAGTAGCCGTGGTGAGGTGGGATACGGTGTCGGTGAAGCGCACCCGATGTGGTGGAAGTCGGTGTTTGTGAGGCACGTCGGTTGCGGCGGACGATGTTGTCGGTGGACCACCCGGTGCGGTGCACGAGGGCGTAGATGAGGTAGCTCCGGTGCGGTGGTGAAGCGCGACCATCGTCTTCGCTGTCATCGTCCAGCACAGGGGTGGGGAAAGAGAAGAGACGAGTGGTGATTCAAACTTTGCTTGGGTTGGCGGTGAATTAGGGATTTGAGCAATCTGGGCACGGAAGGGGACGGTGGAGAAGGGAGATTTTGCAGGGATGGAATTGGGGCCGCCAGATATTTCAATCAGAAACATGGAAGTGCGAACTTATTTTGTCATCGTTCTCTTTTTGGGGTGGCGAGGGGGAGGGAGGGAGGGGTTGGGTGGCTGGTTGCTAGCGTCCGTAGGACAAGCGACCACCACGACACAACCCTGGTCTGCCTGGTGCACCTACATTTGAGAATGCAAACGAATCTTCTTTCATTTGCAAACGAATCTGTATGTATTACCATGCCTGTGTTTTCCTTGCAAATAATTAGTCATTTGAAACGAGATAGTATAAATTAATTAATGAGGAGTTACTTGAATTAGAGTGTGTGTCACATAGCGATCTCCAATTATAGCGTGGATTTCGCATTTCACGGTATCCACGCTACTTTTTTAATACAAATTCATATGTATATGATGAACACCATGGTAGTGAGAAAACTTTGGGTGGATTCAAACATATGACCTACAAAATAGCACAACAATCGAGTCAATGTCAACTTTTCCAAACCTAGTATGGCACGAATTCGAAATAATTACCCATATGCATGGTCCTCAGTTCAAATCTTACAATGTACACTAAATTGAAACATCGATATTAAGTCTCATACTATCTACATTCAAATGTTGTTTTCCCCCCCCCGGCACACACGCTACATACTTCCTATATCGGCCAATCTTCCTCTCCTAACCACCTTAGGAAGCTATCGGTTTCCGACACATGTTCATTCTTTCTCTCCATGTTTCGATCTCTAACTCTCTCAACTACACAACCCCCTTTTTCCACTTTGATACCAAATGTATCTACCTCACACACCCACCATTGCACCCCATGGCGATCTCGCTCTCTCCCTCCCACCCTCTCTCGCTAGATACATGCATTGTCTATCTAGCCCCCAAACCTCTCGTGCACACGCACGCACGTCGTCTATCTAGGTCACTCCCTCGAGACTGTCTCACTCTTTCTTCTGCACGGCAGGCCACACTAACTCGATCTCGCTCTCTTTATCTGAGTCTCGATTAACCTCGCTTTCTTTCACAGACGAATGATATATCTCCCTGCTCGGGCCATGATCGACACAATCTATACTCTCTCACGCAGATTGTCTATCTAGGTCAGTCCATCCAAGCCGCCCCCACTCTTTCGACCTCATGGCAAGCCATGCTCGCTCAATCTCTCTCTCTCTCTCTCTCTCTCTCTCTCTCTCTGTATGTCTCGATTGACCTCGCTCTTTCTCAAACACGAATGATATATCTCCATGTTTGAGCCCAGTTTGACATATTAATATTGTATACTCTCTCATGCACATTGTCTATCTAGATCACTCTCTCCAACATGTCTCACTCTTTCGATTGCACGACAACCCACACTCGCTCAATCTCTCCCTTTATATATGTAATCGATTGACCTTGCTTCCTCCCACGCACAAAATATGTCTACATGTCTGTGACTGGATCATCTCTCAAGCTCTATCGTACATACCTCACCCTTCCCAAAAGCCCAATCGGACAATATCTCTCCAGAGCATATATATATCTGTTCAATGAATGTCGGACCACACTCACTTTGTCTCTCTATCTATCTATGTCTCAATTGGCCTCGCTTTCTCACACCGTATCTTCCACACATTGAAGCTACCTCTCCATCCCTCGCGAAGCTGGAGCTATTTACATTGCGAGGGGGACTCCAACCTTGGATTAATTTGTGTAGGCATTTATTCCGGTGGGTTTAGATTATATTTTCGTAGCATACGGCCCACAACTACTCCAAACACCGTTGCAACCCCCGCACCTCCCCCAATTGGTTTCCCTCTGGCTCGGTCATCGCTCCCTTGCACGTCCTTTCTCGCCTTCAACATTGCACCATGGTATTTTTGCAAAAAACTCTGTTGTTCTCTTTATTTATTACAAATAAGCTACAAAACTACACACCTATAGTCCACCTGCAATGGAACAAATTTCGACCCACAAACTAAAGTGCTACAAACTACACATCGAGGGGCTCACCTATCATGAAACAAATTTGGACCCATATATAAATTGAAAATTAAAAAGGATGAGGATCGAACATGCGACCAGGGCCTTCAAGCCGCACGTTAATAGGCAACATACGTAGTACAACAATGTTTTTTGTACCCCCCTTGTTCATATAATAATTCTTTATATTACCACAGCCTATTTAATGGATAACATGTAATAATATTTTCAGTACATTAGTGGGACCGGCTCGTTAGCACGTATTATTCGCTTTCACTTACTAGTGGGTTCCATGTCTGCTCTCTCTCTCTCTCCTCCCCTTCTACATTTAGACGCACGGGAAAACACGAAGAACTCACGGGCGATATTGATGTTGACCATATCTGGACGCATTCACAAGTTACGGCACCAGTTTCACGTTCTAGTAGTACGAGTCAATGTGTACGTGCAATGCATGTTAATTTGGAAGTATATTAAGTGCATGCGGATATTGAGTAGGATATTATTTGCGTGTTATTATGTGATTAGCACTATTTTTATCATGAAATTAACTGCACGCTAAACGCGTTGAGCGCTCAACATTGAAGCAGTCTAGGTCGTTGGATGAGAAGGAATACATGTGGCTTGATGCCGTTTTATATTTAATTTGATACGGCTCTAGCAGAACATTCAATCGATCAAACCATAGATTTCATTCAGTCTGACTCCAACTTTACATTCATATGATGATCCATCTAAAATAAACGGAAATGATAAATGTTCGGATTTTAAACATGGCAATCCGAACATTTTTCATGGAAAATTTAGATTACGCAGCGGCGACGGGGGCGTCTTGCGGTGGGAAGCGGCTCCTCTGCCGTGTTCTGTGTGTCGTCGGGCCATTGACAGACGGCAAGGGCGACGGTGACGTCTTGCGCTGTTGTTGGCGTACTCCTGGACGTTGGCCCTAGCTTCAAGGAAGGCCACAATGTTCTGGACTTCGGTCTCCAGGAGCGAGTCAGCTGGCGGGAGGAGGCAATGGGCGTTGATGCAAGGAAGCGGTCGACAGGGGCCATCCATGCCGCTGAGGGGGGCACTGGCACCCGCGCGGGGATAGGCGTTGGCAACGGCGCGGCAGAGACATTCGTGTGCATGGGCACCAGCACAGGCGCGCGGGTCAGTGCACGGGCAGGCGCATGCGCTGGCAGGTGCATCGCCACGGGCGTGCGTGTTAGTGCACGCGCAGGCGCATGCGCTGGCAGGTGCAAGGGTGCATGAAAGTTGGCGGGGACCTCGTGGAACCCCGTGGCAGCAAGCTCGGCGACAATGTGCGGCTACTAGCCCATCAATGCCACAGGGATGGGCGCTGGCGCAGTCGGGGCGACGCGAGCCGGAACGGGAGCAGGGACAGGCGCGGTGTCTTCCCGCAAGGCCGGTTCAAGCTCGTCCCAAAGCGCCTTATGTTCTTGAGACTCCGGCTGGGTGTCTTCCTCAGGAAACTGGAAGACTAAGGGCAGACCATCGTGATGCGGCATGGCGTACGGTCAAGTCAAGCTTGTTGGAGGTAGACGATAGGAGAATCGCAGAGCAAGAGAGAAGATTGTAGCGATACTGGTTAGTGCAAGGTTGATTTTAAACTGCGGCGCCGTCGCCATTAAAAGTGGGGGCAGTTGGGACGAAGGTGGGCGGCGGAGCCTGGTCAAAGGCTCGCCTCCCGGTGAGCTCGTGCAACGGTCTGCTCGCATGCCTCCCGGTCAGCCGGCACATACGTCTGCTCGCAGGCCTTCCATCGACTCACACGCTTGCTTGGACGGGACCTGCCAATGAGAAGCGGGACTCGTGACGGCACGTAAACGCCCACAATTTGAATAGTGAAAGCGTTCACCTTTACGTGACAGGTCTTTGTTCCAAAATACCTTGCCTCTTCATTTGTGCAACTTCTCATAAGCAGCTTGTCTAAAATTGAAGAAAAAATTACGTAGGAATATTTGTGCCATATCACGAGACCATGCTCAGTCTCATGAGTTTCTGGTCACTTTCGGATTTTCTGACATTTAAAATCCAGGCTTCGAGACAATGTCATAACCTGCGTCATGCAATAAATTTTCAAGCGATACATCTTTCCTATTGTATTTCTTAAGAAAGAATGAGATCAAACATTTTGCTTAGTTAGACTTCAAACAAGTTATATATGCAAAGTAAAAGGATAATCCTTCCGTACCAGTTCATTGCCTGATATATTAACTCAAGTACTAGGCACAAACAAACAGGCTCAATTATGTGCTCATCTTGGTGTAGTACTCCTATTAGTACTAGGCAATGGAGTTGACAGGTGACCTTGGGTAGCGGCGGCCGAGGGAATTGAACCGTACTCGGCACGGTCGGTAACGTTGTCTAGTTATTAAAGCATCCCTCCATTGTTCATCGGTAGTCATTATGGACCGGGGACATGAGGGGAATTTCCTAGGGCTAGAATTCTGGCCGCCAGATATTTCGACTCGAAGCACGGAGGCTCGACTGGTTTGGGTTGGCTAATGTGCATAACACGCACGCCACCAGAAGGACACGAGCCCGGATTTTTTAGGATCAACACGAGCCAGGGTCTGGCTGGGACGCCGTTGGGTCCTACCATTCAAGAATACGAAAGGATTCTTTTAAATTAAACGAATCTATGTGTATTACAATGCCCGTATTTTCCTTGCAAATAGTAATCTCAACGTGGTAATTGATTTATGACGAGTTCTTGAATTAGAGTGAGTTTGTGATATAGTGATCTCAACGTGGATTTCACATTTCATGGTATTCCTAGTAAGTTTTTCATTCCAAATTCAAATTTAAAAGATGAACGGTATGGTGGTCAGAAAACTTTGTATGTACCAAGCATATGACCACACACACACACACAAATACAACAACAATCCAGTAAGTATAGTGCATCTATTTTTCCAAACCATGCATGTATGACACAAATTCAAAAATACTCCTTTTGTTCCTAAATATTTGTCTTTTAGAGATTTCAACAAGTGACTACATATGGAGAAAAATGAGTGCATCTACACTCTAAAATATGTCTATATACATCTGTATGTGGCAATCCATTTGAAATCTCTAAAATGACTAATATTTAGGAACGAAGGGAGTAAAATGTAAGACATGCATGGTCCTCAATTCAATATTTAAAATGAACAGGAAACTGAAACATGAATATTAAGTCTAGTACTACATACATGCAAATGTTGTGTTTAGGCAGAGCTATGTAGATTGTCAGGGGTTAACCCCTCGCCCTTAGATAAAATTGTGAAGCTCTGTTTAGGATTGTTTAGATTGTATTATTTGAACATTATATTTGTCCCCACCCTCCCAAACACCCATTGGTTGTGCACCCCCCTCCTCCCCAGGAGAAAATCATGTGCCCCCACACCTTAGATGCTATATGCTGATACGAGTTGCTTGGAGCTTGTAGATCTGAGATATATCAGCTCACAGGATGTCTTAATATTTTTGTAGGAAACCTTAATGAGTTTGAGAATTGCACACAATTTGTACAAAAACTACTCAGATGCCCTTGGATCCCATATCCAACGGCCTCGAAGCTCGTATCACTGTAGCATCTAAGATGAAGGAGGACCTCATATTCTCCTGTATGTAAGAATATCATGTGCTACCACACCTTAGATTCTTTGGTGATACAAGCTCTTCGGAGCCGTTGGATTTCCAACAACTCCTCGGTGGTTCGTATGTTTTTTTGTAGAAAAGCCCCCAAAGAGTTTGGCCACTGCTTACAAGCACAAAGACTGCTCAGATGCCATTATATCTCAGATCGAACAACCTCGAAGCTCGTATCACCGTAGCATCCAAGCTGCGAGAGCACCTGACCTTTTCTCGCACGGGAGAATATGAGGTGCTCCCGCACCATAGATTCTATGGTGATACGTGTTCCCGGAGATCTAACGGCTCACAGTAAGAGGTTTGAATGTTTTTGCAATATACTCCTGAGAGTGTTTGGGAATTGCGTAGAAAGTACAAGTACTATGCATGTGGCATCTAATCACAGATCATACGACCTAGATGCTCGTATCACCGTAGCGGCTAATTAAGCTAGGGGGAGCACCTAATATGAGCAACAAGGAGCCGTTGGATCCAAGATGCAGCGGCACATACGAGGCCTGAATGTTTTATTTGCAAAAAACCCTTGGAGAGTTTGGAAATTGTGCATAATTACAAAGACTACTCCCAAGCCATTGGATCTCAGTTCCAACGACGTAAAAACTCATATCACCATAGCATCTAAGCTGCGGGGTGGATGTGATATTCTATGCCGCCATCATTTTTGTTCCTAAACTTGCAAAATACGTGTAACTCGTGCCGTTACTTGTGTAACCGTGCAAAATGTTTGTTAAAAAACCATCCTACACTGAAATATCGGAACAACACATGGGGGTCCCACTTGTCATTGATTCAATTTGGACCTAAAACTAACAAATCAGAAACACGAGATTTGAACTAGCAACCTGGACTACAAAGCGTAAGTCGATAGCTTGAAACAAACAACAACAGTTGTTGGATTTGTCCCATAACTTGATTTTATACAGTATCACATTGAGTAGAGTAGAGGGAGTGGCTCGTTAACACATGCATGACCATTGACTCACTTACTGGTGGGTCCCAGGTCTGCGATCTCTCTCTCCTCTCCATAGTCTAACCTTTAGACGCACGGGCACACACCAAGAGCGGCGCTAGCTTGCCGTGGTGTTATTATAACTAAAAAAGCTTGGAAAATAGAAGAATCGCCTAGAACAAGAGACGTTGTCGAGACGGAGCTAAGACTACAAAAAATACACTTCTGTGATGATACGTGTTTGTCATAGTCGTTCACATCTTCTGTCATGCATGTACATCCATGCCGATTTTATGA
This sequence comes from Aegilops longissima, assembly GCA_021605205.1. Classification (NCBI taxonomy): domain Eukaryota; kingdom Viridiplantae; phylum Streptophyta; class Magnoliopsida; order Poales; family Poaceae; genus Aegilops; species Aegilops longissima. The sequence goes on from CM038678.1 coordinate 369,049,195, forward strand.
CAGAATCAAGATAGTCATACCTATGTTGTCATATAAGTGTTCCATGACATTACCAAAATTATCATCACGGAAGTGTCTCCATGACGATAAATCATGCGTCATAGAATTGCTTTCGTCAAGGGTGATCGACACGTGGCATCCACCAAAAGGGTCGCCGTTAAGCTATCGGGTTCCGGTTTGGATCCGATAACCCGTTAACAGTGCAGACCAATGGGGATTTTCCATGTGTAAAATTCTCATTGGCCAGCAGATCCACGTGTCAGCCAGGTGTTCGCTCAGTTGTCATCCAGCGAATGGATGGAACGCGCCTATGATACGTCGACACGTGTGTCAGCCCAACAGTGGCCCATTCAGGTTAAAAGGCCGGGCCTGTCAAAATAAGTAGGCCGGCCCATTAGCGGCCTACTTGAGCCAGGCCCATTAACAAGCACGGCCCATATAAGTTACACAGAATCAGCCCATCAAAGGCCCATTATAGATTTGACAATTTCCAGCCCATCGTCAGTTTAAGCCCGTTAACAGCCCGCTACATCTGTGGGCCCAATTATAGCCCGATCTTCTTTCGGCCTGTTAGCAGCCATCATCAGTTCCAACCCATTACTGGCCGGGAACGTCATTCGGCCTTTTCTTGGCCCATTCTGCAATTGGGCCAATTCTAGCCCGCTGTGAATTTAGGCCTGTCCTCGGCCCATTCGGTAAATGGGCCAACTCCTAGCCCATTTTGTCTCTCGGCCTGTTAATGGCCCACACAACAGTTGGGCCTTTGACTTTAGGGGCCCACGTTCCGCAGGGCATCATTTCAGCCCAACGCGACTTTCGGCCTGTTAAAAGCCTAGTTTGCAAATTGGGCCTCCTCTTGCCCATAACACTTTCGGCCTCTTACTGGCCCGTAAAGTAAAAGGGCCGAGACAAAATTGACATGTATTTCGGCCTGCTGGAGGCCCGCGGGCCATTTCCATTTATACGTCCCTATCGAGCTTTTGGCCTGTTAACGGCATGCTAAGAGCCGTTGTTATGGTGGGCCGCATCATTTGGGATCCAATTAATATTATTTTGACCAGCCCAATTGAGGCCCGCTTTGACTACACATGTTTGTTTGTTTGTATGGTGTGCAGGAAATGTTTGGGCGTGTTGGGCCCCGTTTCAACGATATGGCATATTCAAGAATTATCCTACTCTATACTATCGCCTCTAAAAAACATACACTATACAATAAAAAGACTAAGGCATAGAAACATAGAATAATCCTACACTATACAATAAACAAACTACAGCTGAATATACCCACTGGGCATTATAGTTCGGCACCAGTGAAAATAAAGTGTACACAAACAGCAAATTACATACACTGGACAAATAAAGCTCATACATCATGGACACGCATCAACAGAACTTACCATTTGAACTATAATCTCTTCAGAAAATAGGATTGGCCGGATTCAGATAGCACAAATTTCAGTCTGCAAAATCTCCAATTTGTTCTTGGTTACCTCAATGTCTTGTTCCATTTTTTTTACTCCGGTATATAATACCTGCAAGTCCAGTCTCAACTTGTTGATTGTACGTTGAGAATCATGTACACGTTGTCTTGCCACCTCTAGTTGATGCTCGAGAACATCAGCACATTCCAATTCCAATCCATAATCATTCGGTAATGGCCATGCCGCACTGCTCGCAGATCTTTGTGTTCATGTCACTTCATCTTGAAATCTTTCCGTAAGTACACATGACTAGGGCAAAAATATAGTTACAACAGTGAAGTGAGCAAGACAGACTATTTTGTGCATGGCAAAACAGGACTAACAATAATGTTACACGTCATGAAGCATAAGCAGGTGATGTTTTAAAAATTATAAAAATGGTAGTATGTGCAGCCCACATACAGAAATCTCTCTTAGCTCACCAGAGGAGCATGATGTTGGGGCCAAATCCAAAACACAGACAAGTTACAAATTTAGACATCACCTTGCGTATAAGTAAGCAAGCAGTTGGCCATTCTGTAGCTCAACTAAAGTCTTAGGGAGCATAATGAACAGCAGAGGGATTCATACAAACCTACTACATCAACCAAAATTATGCAATCATTAGCCTAGTATAAACTAGATTGTGAGCCTCATGCAGTAATAGTTGGTTAATAGACTTCAAAGCTTCAGGCACACTTCGCCAGAGTAATTAAATGGTAAGGCCTTTAATTATGTCAACTAATAGTTATACAAGTACCCAACATCAGGCATCATTGTTTGGGCATCTCATTAACTGAGGACAAATAAAGCAATTGAAAAGACAAAATTAACTATGCCTGAAACAAACAAGGAATTGAACTGTTGAGTTGGATACAGTGACTTACCTAAACTGGTTGAACAGGCTCAGCGCTTCTCCTACTTCTCTTGCAAGGCTCCTTCCTAACATCTTGTACATGGAAATCCTCAATCTTATCTTCATTGCACCCCCTCTGCAAGGTGACACAAACTAGTTACTCGTCTCCTTGGAAGACAAATATGCATACTTTCCAGTCTGTGAACAACACAAAAGGATGAGATTATAACAAAACAACACCACATAATGAAACATGCCACATCTCTTGCACTTGCACATAATGAAATGAGCATTTACTATGTGTGCACTATGTAAAAACTAGGCATACCTTCAAACTGGATCTCCAGGTACTCTTGGAGAGCCTACTTTAGTGTACAGCCAAACCTTTATGTCACCTATGAGTTAGACAAGCCCCCACTGCAGCAGCCCGTAGTTTTTAAATCGTTGAAAAGCTCTGTTAGAGTGTTAGGTCAAGAACAACAAGTAATCAAAGCAAACAGTCCTAGTATGGCTGGCTGATGCAAACAAGCAATTGAACAGATGTGTGAGCAAATCTTACATATCAAGAAAAGAAGCAAAGAAGGAGGCTTAAAGACCATCACTTGGTGACCAGATTTAAGGGCATTTAAACATCATGTGCAACGTATGAACTAACATAAACATTGCATATTCCAGATTCTACAATGGAATGCACATGTATTGGGTTATGCCATGTATGATGATGCCTAAATGTACACTGTAGCAGGCAGGAGTGATTCATCATTGCACGCACAATTGAATTGCAGGTTAAGGGCCAGTTCTATTCCACCTTTTCAGAGCTTATTGTCAAAATAAGCCATAAAAGATGTAAATAAGTCATTTTTGAGTTATGGGCTTGGGCTTAACTTATTTATCTTTGGAGGGGGTGTTTTAGGTAGAAGCTCACTAAAAATTGAAGGGAAGGGGAATAGTGAAATGACTTTGTTGTCTGCCTATATTACACTCAAAATGCAACTGCTCACACCCGCGTCACACCTGACCCTCAAGTAAAAACAAACACGCAAGCGTTCATTGCCCTGCCCGCTTGCATCTCCTCTCCCCTTTCCCTCTACCTCGATCCTCTACCTGCAACACTAGGGTTCCTCCAGCGAGCCATCGCCACTGGTCCCATCTGGCCTGGTCCTCGATGATGCTCTGTCCAGCTAGGCTACATGGCCGGCGGGTAGGGCCAAATCTCCCCGGCTACTCCTCCCTCTGGTGCCGCCCCTCATTCTCATGGTCTTCAGCAGCTGCTCCACTGTGGTCCGTCCAACGCACTACTCGTGGCGCCAGACACCACGGCCGATGCCACTGCTGCGGCGAAGGCACCTTATTCCCCCTCCCCTCCTCCCAGGCCATGGCCTTGAGGTGTTGTTGAAGGATGGCTCATCCAACAAGGTGAGGATCTCCTCTTATTTTTTGCCAAATTTTCATTCTGATCCACTATACGATGAATTTCTATGACCTGCTTCTGTTGCTGCTATATGATGCATTGCTATGAGCTGCTCCTTCTGCTGCTATATGATGAATTGCTATGAGTTGCTGCTGCTATATGATGAATTGCTATGAGCTGCTGCTATATGATGAGTTGCTATAAGTTGCTCCTGTTGCTAATATATGATGAATTGCTATGAGCTGCTTCTGCTGCTGCTATATGATGAATTGCTATGAGCTGCTCCTGCTGCTGCAATATGATGAATTGCTATGAGCTGCTGCTGCTGTATGATGAGTTGCTATGAGCTGCTGCTGCTATATGATGCTTTCAGGTGGTGCTACTATATGATAATAACCAGCCACTTGGACCATCTTATTTCAATAAATAATTGTTCTTCATTTAAATGTGGGTCATGCGTTCTTCGTTTAAATTAGGCAATGGGATCTCTATGGAAGACATTGACCAAAGTAGATTGTGCCAAGTAGATGGTATAGTTGTATTTGCATTTTGAATAAATAGTGATGGTCTATTTTCCTATCATATTAATTACTGCAGTGGGTTCAATTTGTGATGTTTGCAAGTCAAATTAATTTTCTTATGGGCAGCAAAATGACAAAATATAATGCAATCTAGACTTTTCACTAATCATACCAATGATAAGCTGAAAAGGAAGGCAATGAAAAGAACTGGTTGGCTTATTACCTGGAGCTTATATTAACAGGTGCTTATTTTCTTAGGATAACTCGTAATAACTGTACCTAAGAAACTTGGCCAATAGAACTGACATACAAATAACATGTCACGATGATTGCAATGGAGGAGGGACCTACCATAGCACACTGTATAGGCTCACCGCTGCCTCTCCTTTTTTTGCGATGTTCCATGAAATTGGCACATACATCTTGTACTTTTTCATTGTGTAACCCTATTTGCAAGTTGACACGGCTAATTTAGGACATCTCTACATGATAATACATTGCATATACCCTGCGCATATTTAAACCACCAATTAACAATTGTGTGCGTAGCATAAACTAGCCATGACTCTGTGTGCTGGACTAGCAGGCACTCTAAGGGAGCCTAATGTAGTGCACTGGAATTCCTACATGCCACCTATGATTTTGTGTAATGTACTACCTCTGTTCCTAAATATATGATTTTGTAGAGATTCCAGTATGGACCACATACAGGTGTATATAGATGCATTTTCGAGTGTAGATTCACTCATTTTGCTCTGTATGTAGCCTATAGTGCAATCTCTAGAAAGACTTATATTTGGCAACGGAGGTACGAGGTAGTATCATGCATGACATCTACATATCTAAATTAGCAGCCATTAGTAGAAATCATTGTCTTCACAAAGGGATTACTGGTCGAAAATCCTAGCAAAGCACGCTGGCAGGCACACAACAATACAAGAGAGAGAGACACACTTACAAGATCACAGCAATGCCTCAGTCCAGGATCTTGGTTGGCCAAGCTGTTAAATCCAGAAGAAACATCGTCCTTGTAGTTTTTGCTAGCTGCATAACATGTAATAGCGACTTGTTAGTATATTTGAAGTACATCGGGCAGGTGATGCTGGACGGGTTTAAAGGTGACAAGTACATAGGTCGTGGCGGGTGCTTGGCATCTTGCCAGAGGGTGGGAATCAGGTTAGAAACGTCAAGGGTGATGACGCTGCGCTGGCTAGTGGGGTCCGGTAAGGAGATCTAGAACCGTCGAGTAGGGTGTTTGTGGAGCCGCTCTGGTAGGGTGGACTACGGTGTGGGCAAAGCGGATCTGTGGCCATGGACGAGGGTGTCGATGAAGCTGCTCCAGTAGTTGGGTTTAGGATGGTGTCGACGATGCGGATATGCGGCTGTGGACGGTGCATCAGAAGATGCTCTAGTAGGTTGGATGAGGGTGTGACGAAGCAGATCTGAGGCCGTGGACTTGTGAGTTGGCAAAGCGGCCCCGGTAGGTTGAGAATGGTATAGGCGAAGCTACTCTGGTAGGGTTGACGATGGTGTCGGCGAAGCGGCTCCGGTAGGGTTGAGGAAGGTGTCGGCAAAGAGGATCAGAGGCCGTCGATGGGGGCGTCGGTGGGGCGGCTCCAGGGGGTGTGGACGAAGCGTCTCCGGTGGGGAGTACGAAGGAGCCACTGCAGATGCGTTGCGGTTGACGAGAGTACCGGTGAAGCAGATCCGACTCCGTGGACAAGGCCGACACTGACTCGGTTGTCGTAAAGTGGTGGATGAGCAATCTACTCATTTCTAGGGGAGGTGGGAGGGGTAGATGCGGCCGCAGAAGCTGATCTGGCGAGGTGGATGCTGCTGGCAGTGAATGGGCTCTGGTACGCTGGTGGATGAGCAGTCTAGGGTTTCAAGAGGGGAGGGGTAGAAAGGCCGATGAAGTACAGACGACATGATGTAAGATGCTCTGCTGCTGTGGAGTTAGTCGTTTTCGCGGGAGGGGGAGAGGAAATGGGGGTGGCGTGTGGTAGGGGGAACCGGAAGATACCAAAGCAGCCCCGACGTATTATGTAGATGAGGGCGGTATTGTAACTGTTGTTCTCCGTGAATGAAGGACAAAAGGGGAATTTCGAATGCTAAAGACTAGGTGGCGGAAATTTTAGAAGGAGGCGGGAGATTTTGCCGCCCGCGGGATCGTTGGTATCCAGTTTCAACTAATTTTGGACCGCGCTAGCGGCAAGGTCATGCGAGACCGTGTACACGAGGCATGCGTCAGTAGTTAATAACTGGTGTGAAGTCCACCCCAGAAAAAAGGCAATAACTCGAGATGATGCACTGATAACTTGGACGTTCACACTGGCGCGGCCAATCGTACGGGTGTAGAGGCGCGTTCACAAAAAAAAGGGATCAAACGCTCAACCTATGTATTTCTTGTGAAAATAGATAATTTAGTGCCATTGGTTATTTACTTTAAACATAATGCATTGACGTGTTAATGTAGAGGCGCACAAAAAGAAATGGATATTGTAGTCCCACAAAATAAATGGATATTGTATTCCGCTACTTAAAAGTGTTACCCCATATAATTACATAGCCTCCAAAATTGCGTACCCGTTGAATTCATATATGAATATTACATATATTACTTAAAAATAGAACCTTAAATCATCCAAGACTAATGAATTTGAATGCAAGATTAACAATGGTGCATGTACATGATAGCTACATTGGTTGTTTGAAGAAACATCACTGTAACTTTGGCATGCACAATTGAAAAGGTTTATTTAGATAAAAAATGTGATATGTGAGTGTCCAATCTTTATAGCGTTGAATCGATATTGTACCTTTGGCCATGATACGAAGTAGATACTGATTTATGTTCAAGCGATGCATGTCCACGATCGCTAGATAGTGATACGTGAATGAATTGTGCAATCTCTCTCACACGCATACATATCTCATTTCCCTGTGGGCATCAGAATCACACGCGCGCACTTCATGTATTTCTCTCCCTCCGTCAAGGTTAGAATTCGTCTTTCTACCCTGTCCTACAAGTCTCTCACACAGAAACACACACGCTCTCTCTATCGAACACGCCCACCCCTTTAATTCCGCCCACCCACAGCCACTAATATCTCAAAGTATCATTATGTCTCTCACACATATGCCTAAGGTTAACTCGAGTTCCGGAACCATACGAATATATACAATGGGATTCCAGCAGAGCACCTTTTGTTTTGAGATTTCTTTCTCTCTCTCTCTCTCTCTCTCTCTCTCTCACACACACACACACACACACACACACAAACACGCGCGCGCGCGTGGACATTGTTTCTCGCTTCATTTTTTCGGCAATTGCATGCACACCATTTTTTTATCTCCATGATGCTTTAAGTATGCCTCACACACATGTTGTCTACCTATCCCTTAATATAGATATGTGTCACAAAAACTCCTTCTCCCTACTAGCGAGATGCCCATGCGTTGCACGGAACATCAAGATGCATTTGTATGAGTAGTTTACCTTGTGGGAGAAAAGGATGAACGAGGGAAGGCCTTATTTGCAAATGTGGAGAGGGGTGTGGGTATCTTTTTGCAAAATTGCCATAGTTTCCTTCCTATCCGTCGGATATAAATCGGATGGCCTATATTGCAGGATGGCAGGCACACCATCATCACCAACTCTGTTTTTATAAGAGTAGAGATATGTAAGTGTCATTGCCCCCCCCCACACCCACACACACACTTCCCGACACCGAAGGAGTAGGGTGACACCTCGATCTTGATACTAATCTATCGACTAGCTTCTCTCTCGAACATACACACACACACACACACTACCCGACACCGAACGAGTAAGGTGGCACCTCGATCTTGATAGTAATCTATCTATTGCTTCTCTCTCAAACACACACACACTCGCTAGTTGTGCCTCTGTGCCTACCACGCACACTCTCGATACGTCTTTCTCTCCCTCCCCCTCCCCACCCCTCCCCCCCCCCCCCACACACACAAAAATGACAGCTGAAGGGTGACAATTCGATCTGATCTTAATCTGTCAATTGGTTTCTCTCTCAAACATTGTGTCTCTGTGCCTCGCTCAGACACACGATATGTCTTTCTCTCCGTATCCCCCTCGATATGTAGACTTCTTGCGCGCGCACAGCTGTAGTGCCTTGTTTTTACCGGCCTCATGTGATAGTTTTCACCTTGTTTCTGTTAATTAACAAGGCAACCTTTTCTTTGTTACTACTAGTGAATCTGAAATCATTCAGGGCAGACATGAAATATATCACTTCAACCCAATTATCGCAGTAACTATCTTAAAAGAAACTAGCTAGATGCCTGTGCGTTGCACGGAACATCAAGATGCATTTGTATGAGTAGTTTATCTTGTGGGAGAAAAGGATGAATGAGGGAAGGCCTTATTTGCAAACGTGGAGAGGGGTGTGGGTATCTTTTTTGTAAAATTGCCATAGTTTCCTTCCTATCCGTTAGATATAAATCCGATGACCTATATTGCAGGATGGGACGCACACCATCATCACCAACTCTATTTTCTACTCCCTCCGTTCCTAAATATTTGTCTTTTTAGAGATTTCAACAAGTGACTACATCGGAGCAAAATGAGTGAATCTACAATCTAAAATATGTCTACATACACATCTGTATGTGGTAGTCCATTTGAAATCTGAAAAAGACAAATATTTAGGAACAGAGGGAGTATAAGAGTAGACATGGAGATATATCTCCAGCATGGTCCACAACAAAAATGTGCTAGACTGGTTAGCGTCGGATGCTCGCAACGCGATTACCTGAGTTAGAATTTTGTATTTAACTTTAGGTTTTATATTATATATTACTTATTTAATATATACTTATCTCGCTACTGTACTGATAGTGGAACCCATAGAGTACTTAGAATACAAGATTAAGGATGGACTTGTTTCTTTTTAACTTTCTGTACGAAGTTGTATCCACTCTGCAAGTCACGTGTACACTGTACATGCAATTAAGTTTTTATAGAGGTAGAATCACACACGCAATTAACTCAAATGGATTGGATGTGACTCTATTATTTCCAGCATAAGAGCATCTCCAACAGCAGCCGGCAAATTTCCTCCCGCTTCCTTCCGCGGAGAACGACAAACGCCGGCGGCATACATTTTCACAACTCTAACCAACCAGATGAAATTCATGAAAACACGGACTGATTTCGTATAAGCATGAAGGATTTCGTATAAAAAAAGCCGGATCTTCATATAACATGATGGATTTCATTACATTTACATGAACTAAGCGGTGCTAATCTGGCTCTCTTGGTATAATTAATACTCCCTTCGTCCAGAAATACTTGTCCTAGAAATGGATGTATCTAGACTTACTTAGTTATAGATACATAGAATTTATCCATTCTTAGAACAAATATTTCCCGCCAGCCGGAGAGGGAGTACCTAATCTAAATGGCTGCCCGCGGATCCCTTTGTATTCCTCATGTCCGGCAGACACTTGCGGGGTCGATGAAGGTCCTCGAAAGAGATGAAACAGCAAAGAAACCACCTGAATGCGCAGTCATTGCCTCGGCGGTGGCCTTCATGGGACCCAAGTGGCGGCGGCCTCCCGTGTTCTAATTCTCCTCGATGATGGCAGCGGGCACGGAGAAGCTGGCCACCGACTCGTCGCTCTCCATGCACCCGGCTTCTGTCTCTGCCTGCATGGCGCTGTCGCAGGCACGGGAGGCGCGGCCGCAGGCACGGGAGGCGCGCCCACAAACACGGGAGGAGCGGCCACCGCATACACTGGTGGCGCAGTACGACGCGGTAGCGACGACGCCCATGCCGGCGTGGAGCAACTCGCCACTCCTCATCGAGCTGAACTAGAGCGGCGAGTTGCTGAACCATGCAAGGGCTTGGGGCGCAACTGGCTCCATCAGGCCAAGCGAGGTTGGTGAAGCACCGAGCGGCCTTGCCCATATCCGGAGGGCTCGGCGGGCCACCCAGTCGGGTAGTATGCCGGAGAATGGCCCCTCGGAAGCCATCGGAAGAGTGGAGAAAATGGTGAAGGAGGAGATGGAGGAGCGGTGGAGGGGTGCCATTCTTGCCCGTTGTCTGTCTGGCCTCGTTTAAACAGAGGCCGGACGGTAGGAGCTTGGCAGGCGTCTGGCCTCGTTTAAACTGAGGGCGGACGGGAGGAGCTCGGCCAACGCTGTGTTTAATTCCGGCCCGCTCATGAACGGATGTGTGGCCGGAGTAGGTTTCTCGGTTTGCATGCGGGTTTAACGGAGGGGTTTGATGGAGGCGAGGAGGTGTGTTCAGCCGGACGTGTAGCGGGCGGCGCAGTACTATTCGGTTTGACAGCGGGCGGCGCAGTTCCCGATACGGCTTTAATGCAGACGAGGGAGGGGGTAGCGGTTCCCGAAATGTTGAATGGCCAATGATGCATCCTCCTTCAATTAACATCGTGAATGCATGAGGGAAGTAATGGGAGGAGGACCAGGAAAATAGGCTGCACGATGTGAATGCAACGCATTTTGCACTCATATAAAGGCGCCCCTCATTTCCAATGCATCTACCACATCGTACACACCTAAGCATTTGCCTAAGCACCTACACTAAGCGCAAAAGTGCTCACTCCAGACCCATGGCGGCGATGTGTGCGAGCGGCCAGCGGCTATGCCAGATGGTCCATGACGCCGGCTTACGACATGGCGCCGAGGATCGTCTCCAGACGGTGTTGGAGACCGGCTGGTGGATGGCCGCTGTCGATGCCAACTACGACTCTCAGTTGGACCAGATGATCGTTTCCACCACCAACAAGTTCACCATCCTCAAGAAGCTCGCAGACGACATCGCCGTACTCCTCCAGCCCGCGCGCCCGGGCTCCTCATTGCCTGCCACCCTAATCGGCCTCCATGGCCGGAACCTATTTCAAGCACTGGTGGCCCTGCGACTGCCCGCTGACGCCACTAAAAATGTTCACCTGGAGGTCGCGCTCGCCGCGAGGCGCCTCTCCCTACAAGAGTTCGTCGACCTACACATCCACGTGTACGAGCAAATCATGTACATAGGTATCTATAAGGCCAGTGATGACGCTACGATGTTGGCCTTCCTCAACCGGCTGGAAGCCTTGGATGCCTTTGCTGAGAAGAACCTTGACCTCGCCACAAAAGTCGCTGCTCCTTAGCCGCCGGTCGGTAGCCCGGCACACTAAGTTGTTGAGGAGGAGGTCGTACGTTGATGGATGCATCTTTCTTCTTGCCTCCTGTAACCACCACTGCGATCGCATCATCGTGGCCTTAATTCTTATTGTGCTATTGCATTCTCGTTCCAGTCAATACCGACATGTGTGATCCCTTTGCTTAATTATATGCATCACTGTAACTAGTAATCCATCCGTCAATTTATAAGTTGTGCTTACCATTTCCATCAACTTCGTGTAACGCACGGGCATCTTGCTAGAAACACTAGAACATGTCGGACCGCATGTGACCAAACCGATGATGCGCCAACCTAGCTACTACGTACCCTGCTTATCTGGTAGAAATAGCCCCGTGCTAGCGTTTCCAAACGTTATTTCTATCTATCGATCGTGCCAAGGAGCAGAACCAAATGTTACAATTTATACATGTTTCTCTACTCCTACTCCTATAGAAGACTCAGTTGGTGATGGTGGTGTGTCTGCCATTCATCATTTCTGACCATTAGATCCGCATCTAACAGATGTGAGGTAGGTTGTGGCATTTTTGCAACAATAGTCCACTTCTCTGCTCCAATTTGCAGAAAACCCCTTATTATCTTGAAAGCAACCACATCCCTCCCTCACCTCATGAAAACAGCCTAAGAGATATATTTTGAGTGAAAAGTAATATATTCTTAGTGGTATATATGTATAGCAAAACAAGAGTGATTTCTTTCAAGTTTGTGAACAAGTACTACTATTCTACTACTTTGGATCCGTCGCAACGCACGGGCACATTGCTAGTAAAAGGAAATGGCATGTCGCGTTCGCGTTGCACCACCACACGCCCGGGAATCGGGTGTACTCCACGGCCCATCCGACACGCCACATAGCTAGGGAAGGCGTGTTGCCTAGCATTTCACTTTCGTGTGGGACCGTCATTGAGCAAACCGACTATTGGCAAACTACACCCCGCCCGCTGCCGGATTGGAAAACAGAAACGAGGGCAAGATCTAGCTGTAGCACGGAAACCAAGAAATTTGTTGTCAGATGGGGCTCTTTGATAGAGTAGGAGCATTCTACACTACTACTCCTACTAGTACCAAGTTTGTACGACAACTAGTACTACCACCATACAACTAGGTACGTGCACGGTACATCATCGTAGGAACAAAAAACGGGAAGATCTTGTTTTGGGTGATTTATCTTTTTTTTAGTCAACGTAGTATGAATAATATGATGTGGGGGCACCCATGAAGCTTATGTGGCTTGGTTGCATGGCTACGAAAGGTTAGAGAAAAATAAATAGATAATGTGTTTAGAGTACACTCCACTAAATAAATATACTTTGGATCCATTGCAACGCACGGGCCGGCACATTGGTAGTAGTAAGAAACAAATTCCGGGTTTGGCACGAGCTCGTACTGCGGGAGCACCACAAGGCCTGCTGCATGAGTTACATTTCCCTCTCGGGGCCCACAGGACCGAGCTTCAGTGGCTTAGTGCACCGGCCTATGAGTCAATGACATGTGCACCTTAAGTGCGGCTGGCCCCACATGTCATTCTCATGGTGGTGGCATGGTTCGTGACTCACTCGTTCGAGGCGAACCGGCCAGTCGTGGCATGGCTGTGGCGAGGGCGCCACAGTTAGGCGTCGGGGCGTTACAAGGCGTAGATGGACACACCGACGGGTACTACCTGTAGTACAGAAGTACCCTTGCTGAGGATTGATGCCCGGGACGAAATGTGTCAGAGCTGCTGGATGAAAATTCGATGGTGTGGGAGTACGGATCGGATCATAGGAGCGGAGCAGGCAAACCACGTCCAATCGGGTGTGGCTGTGGTAGAAAGTTGATGGTTGCAGCAGTTCAGCTGGCCCGCATGTCATGCACACAAAGGCAGAGGAGCGGTGGGGAAGAGAGGGATGAGGCGCACGTCGGGGGACGTCGTGCCGTGGGCTAGAGCGGCATTGTGGGAATCGCGTGTGGGTGTGGCAGTGGTAGAAACAAGAAACATGATGGTTGTCGTGGTTCAACTTCCATGGACAAGTTGTCATGTCTACTAACACATGCATTGCATACCGCTCACTACAAGGAGCAGTACTAGTGAAATCTTGTTCCAAAGATACCATTTTTCCGATAAAATTCTCGATATATCATTGTTTTTACACATGGGATTACTCCTGCAAGGGTCAATCACAACAGGTGTTTTGAAAAAAATGCATCATGATGTTCCCTGCAATGCACGGGCATCTTGCTAGTTATAGAAGAAGCCCACATGGGCATCTTGCCAAAGAGTGTGCCACCGACCCAAACTCAAAAAAAAATCAGAGGCTTAGGTGCACTGGATGCCGTGCCATGCTATAAAATGTAAAAAAACAGCTCCAATTTTTTTAAACCTGTTATCTTCAAACTAGCCACACCCGTTGAGGGAGTCCTGGATTAGGGGGTATCCGGACAGCCGTACTGTGTACAACGTCTGGACTATTGAAGCGTGAAGATACAAGACTCAAGACTTCGGCCCGTGTCCGGATGGGACTTTCCTTGGCGTGGAAGGCAAGCTTGGCGATCCGGATATTATATTTCCTTCCTTGTAACCGACTCCATGTAAACCCTAGCCCTCTCCGGTGTCTATATAAACCGGAGAGGTTGGTCCTTAGAAGGCCGATCACAATTACATTCATACCATCATAGGCTAGCTCCTAGGGTTTAGCCTCTATGATCTCGTGGTAGATCTACTCTTGTACTACCCATATCATCAATATTAATCAAGAAGGAAGTAGGGTTTTACCTCCATCGAGAGGGCCCAAACCTGGGTAAACATCTGTGTCCCTTACTTCTTGTTACCATCAGCCTTGACGCACAGATCGGGACCCCCTACCCGAGATCCGCCGGTTTTGACACCAACATTGGTGCTTTCGTTGAGAGTTCCTTTATGTCGTCTCCATCAGGCTCGATGGCTCCTTTGATCATCATCAACGACGCTGTCCAGGGCGAGACTTTCCTCCCCGGACAGGTCTTCGTGTCTGGCGGCTTCGCACTGCGGGCCAACTCGTTTGGCCATCCGGAGCAGATCAACAGCTACGCCCCTGGCTACTAGGTCAGGTTCGGAAACCTGAACTACACGGCGGACATCCGTGGAGACTTGATCTTCGACGGATTTGGGCCTATGCCAGGAGCACCGGACAGTCTCGACGAGCACGGCTTAGGCCGGCCATCGGACGAAGCTCGGGGTATCGCCCCCGTAGCATCTCCGGACCTAGATCCGGAGCAGGCTGCGTTGCCTAAGGACGGAGGGATGGACCCCGCCCCCCAGGCCGCGCACTCATCGGCGGTGGAGCCGAACTCGGTCTTTACCTCTGCGGTGGCCTGTGACTCCGAACCCCCGGATTCGTATCCGGACGTTGGTTCCAGTACGCACACTCCTGATCCAGTCGAGCCAGGTTGGGCTCCGGTAGTGGAGTTCACGGCTGCGAATATCTTCCAGCACTCGCCCTTCGGCGAGATGCTGGACTCATTAAAGTCTCTCTCTTTGTCAGGAGGCTCTAGGCCGAACTGTGTCCGGCTCGAGTGGGGAACAGGCGGTGAAGGAATTCGTTGCCCACCCACCACCCACTTCATTGCCACGGTCGTTGATTTAACCGAGGCACTAGATTTTAAATCCGAAGACATCATCGGCATAGACGGCGATGCAGGAGAAGAACATGAAGCACCGCTTACTGGGCGGTGGACAACCGCCTACCCCTATGATATATGTATGGCGGACACCCCGAAGGTAACCAATGGCGATGAGGCAACGGAGAATAATCCCTCAGGGAAAAAAGCAAAGCATAGGCATCGTCGATGCCGCCCCAAGCTCAGCCACAAAAATACCGGCCCGGAAGACGAAAACAATCCGGATGGCGCCGAAGATGAATACAACCCAATTCGACTTGCCTTTCAGTAGGCCGGACTAGCCACTGTGGGATACTTGGAAAGGGACAACTATACGCCCCCTCCGAGGACGAGGCAAGCCTCGGTAATGATGAATTCGGCGTGCCTGAAGATCCAGTGGAACAAGCTCGCTTCGAGCGATGGCTCATGGCCACGGCAAAGAGCCTGCAAAGGAAGCAACAGCAGCTTAAAGCTGACCAAAATTTGCTGGCGGACAGATGGACCAAGGTCCTGGCCACCAAAAGATACGGACCCGACCGTCCTGACAAAGGGCAGATAGGGCACAACCGGCCACCCCAACCTAAGTAGGAAAACCCAAGGCACACACCCCAACGTCAACACACCACTACAGTCCAAAACAACACGAATGACACAAGAAGAAGCACCCTCAAGCCCCGGCACAATGGTCGTAAGCGTCAAGTCAGGAAAGCCGGTGCCAATTTCAGCAACTCCCAGTCCGGTCAACGTAAAAAGAAGAGCTCAGACCTATCCGGCCCGAGCCACAGACTCGATCAACCATGCGATATTCATGGTACTCCTAGAAGGAGGGCAAAGCATACCAATAGAGAATGCCGGATCCTCAAAACAAAACGGCTGGCCGCGTGCCGGAAACAATGAAGGGAGGCTTCTGGTCAAGAGCCCCCCCCCCTCCACGGCATATAAGTACGGCCGCTCGCCCCAGACCGCGCTAACCACATCAACTCAGTTGCAGCACCTAAGGACATAGCAAACCAGGGGCTCCATAAAACATAAAACCCCCGCAGGTGTGAAATCACAAACAACATCTCTTAAAAGATGCTGGGGGCAAAGGCCAAGTTTTTCTGGCCCATCACTCTAAACGGTTGTCCTCGGATCACCAAACAAATACTACGCCAAAGAATAAATCTTCGGCACCTTCCCACCATGCGGTAATTTACCGTACGCGAACGGGGCGAACCACGATGGCTGGATCCCGCGTGGTAAATCACTCAGGCCAACACCATGTGATGTAATCACACCTATTGGCAAGGTCGAATCCCGCCCTCAGGGCGTATATCATACAGCTACCAGAGTAGCGAGTCGCGCATGCCTATCAAGATTTTGATATGACAGATGACTATCCGGACACCAACTGAGGAGTCTGCACTACCCAACGGTATAGCAATTTGGGAGTACGTGGTCCATCAGAGCCCACGGACCAACCACAAGAGGACGCTCGGCTACCCCCGAGTATTTGCCTTACAAACTAACGTTGATGCAGAGCAAGATAGGTGACGTGGAATCGGCCAGGACACACAAGGAGCCCCCCCCCCCCCTAAAAGAAGGCAGTCCGGATTCACTCCTGATCCACTGACAACTCCCTCCAGTCCGGCCATTACAGGTTCCACCAAAAAACACCTCTTTTCATAATCATACATCATACTCATATGCATAGACATATCATTTTGCTACAATACGTTGACTTAAATAACACTTACCGGACGTCGCTTCTCATCGAGACCTGGTGTTACGCCCGATTATGCCAGGGGCTTCATAATACGGCAATAAAGTCTGACCACCTTCTCGGTCGTCCGGCACCCCGAACTTATAGCACTATATGCATCAGCTCCGAATCATGTTTTGGGTCATTGGTTTGCCCGGCTCCCTTGTTTTGGTACCTTACGTTCCGTTATATCGGCTACGGTAGCGCAGGGAGAACTACTGCGATTGTGTCCCGGATCTGCCGGACGAGTGCCTCAGTAGAGAAAGCCGAAAACCGACTGTCATGATACAGCGAGAGCTAGTCAGCTGTTCAAGAGGTTGTAAAATCCCTAAAGATTTATTCCGCACAACGCCATTATAAATGCAGAGTGCCACGGATCGGTCTTCTGATCAGGCGCCAATAGAGCCCCTAGTTCGGCCTTCCGAACACTAGGGGTTGCGCCGACCATTCTCAAATTCCTATGGCTAATTGAGAGTAATAAAGCCTTATAGTCCGATTGCCTGGTTCATGGTGAGAAACGCCTCCGCAAAGGGACCCAACTATGGGATAAAGAGTGTTCATATATATCCCGAACACCCCAATATTCTTTTTACGTGGGGGCAAAAGTCGACGACTGGCCAACTCTCAGGATTTACATACATTAAACAGCCGCACAGGAAGAACATATGTTCAAACAAAACAGGAAATATATAAACGTCATAATCCCACATTACAAAAAGTGGCATGAATGCCCTCAGGGAAATATAATGTCTTTGGTACATTTATCCGCTGCAAGGCGGGCCCCCTTCAATACGCCTTCATAGTACAGTTCGGGCTTGCGATGCTCCTTACCCTCTGGCGGCCCCTCAGTCATCAGCTTCTCCGCGTCAAGCTTCCCCTAATGCACTTTTGCACGGGCGAATGCCATACGTGCACCCTTTATGCAGACCGATCGCTTAATAGCATCAAGCCGAGGACAAGCACCCGCAATCCGCTTCACGAGCCCGAAGTAACTGCTCGTAATTGGCTCCGCCGGCCACAGGCGGACAATCACGTCCTTCATGGCTAGTTCGGCCGCCTGGTGCAGTTCGACCAGCTGCTTCAGCTAATCGATAAAGGGCACCGGATAGTTCGGTGCCAAATACTGCGACCAGAAATCCCTCTCCGTAGACTTCTTTTCCTCGGTTCGGTAGAATCGGGCGGCATCTGATATGCTGCGAGGAAGATCCGCAAATGCCCCTGGAAAAATAAGAATTCAGCTTGCCGCTTAGAATTCTTCCATCATCATGAATAAATGGCTAAGAACACGGAAGGCCTTACCAACCGCAACTTTCCGGGCATCTTGAATGTCCCGTAGAACACCTCGGGCTTCTTCCCGGGCATCTTCCGCAGCTTGGAGCGCTTGGGCGAGTTTGGCTTATTTCTCCATTACACTTTGCTCCAAGCCCTCGCTTTTCTTCACAGCCTCCTGGAGCTCCCGCTCAGCTGTGACAACCCTGGCCTCGTGTTTTTCATGGAGTGCCTGTTCGGCGACAGCCTTCTTGTTGGCATCATCTACAGCCTTCTTCAGTGCCTCGTATTCGGCACTCGCTCCTAGGGCGTACAACACAAATACTTTTCAACAAGCACAATTACTTATTTGTGCCTAATGCAAGACAATGTTTTATCATACCTTGTCTATCTTCTAATTGCTTCCTCACGCGGCAAAGTTCTTCCTCGGCCCGTTCCAGGCTCCGCTTCAGTTCGGACACTTCCGCATTATGAGCGGTCGTCCTCTCCGCAGACGCCTGTTGTCGGTGTCAAAACCGGCGGATCTCAGGTAGGGGGTCCCGAACTGTGCGTCTAGGTGGATGGTAATAGGAGACAAGGGACACGATGTTTTTACCCAGGTTCGGGCCCTCTCGATGGAGGTAAAACCCTACTCCTGCTTGGTTAATATTGATGATATGGGTAGTACAAGAGTAGATCTACCACGAGATCAGAGAGGCTAAACCCTAGAAGCTAGCCTATGGTATGATTGTTTTTCGTCCTACGGACTAAAACCCTCCGGTTTATATAGAAACCGGAGAGGGCTAGGGTTACACAGAGTCGGTTACAATGGTAGGAGATCTACATATCCGTATCGCCAAGCTTGCCTTCCACGCCAAGGAAAGTCCCATCCGGACACGGGACGAAGTCTTCAATCTTGTATCTTCATAGTCCAGGAGTCCGGTCAAAGGCTATAGTCCGGCTATCCGGACACCCCCTATTCCGGGACTCACTCAGTAGCCCCTGAACCAGGCTTCAATGACGACGAGTCTGGCGCGCATATTGTCTTCGGCATTGCAAGGCGGGTTCCTCCTCCGAATACTTCATAGAAGATTTTGAACACAAGGATAGTGTCTGGCTCTGCAAAATAAGTTCCACATACCACCGTAGAGAGAATAATATTTACACAAGTTCAATCTGCTAACGTATTCCGCAGCATGACATCACACCACGGCCAAGCCTTTATTCGAATCGTTTTTACTGTCCCACCTCAGCGTGTTTAGCGAGGCGGTTTCCTTGGCACGTCTTGTCAAAGCAGAGATCGTGTCCCCTTATTCTGGGATTCTCATCAATACGGGCGTGGGTAACCCAACCGCGCCATTGATTACGGCGCTTGGGAGATAAGCGAGTTTTATCAGGCTGGTGGGGATGCATAGCTTTGTCCGTCCATATAAGGGGATAAGGATCCACTTTTTCACACACGCCTTCTTCCTCCTTTGCTTATCCATTTCCGCGCACTCGAGCTCCAGCGCCCAAGTCCGCACATCCCACCTCAACCTTCTCCAACTATGTCCGGAGCGGGAGGCAAGTGGATGGCCTCCTCCGTCACGGAGGGGCACGTCAAAAAGCTGCGGAAGGCCGGATACTTGTCCGACGACATCGCGCATCGGCTCGCCGACAAGGGGCAGCTCATCCCCACCCCCAGGCCCCATGAGAGGGCGGTGTTCCTCCCCCACTTCATCGCGGACTAGGGTTTCCACTTCATCCATTTGTCCGGGGGGTCATGTTCTATTACGGCCTAGATTTCCACAATCTGGCCGCGAATTTCATCCTCGGCGTTCATCGTCGTGTGCGAGGCCTTCCTTTGCATCCAGCCCCACTTCGGCTTATGGCTGAAGACCTTCAATGTCAAGCCGAAGGTAGTGGGTGGCCGCCAAGCCGAGTGCGGAGGTGCCATGGTGGGCAAGATGACCAACGTCCTATGGCTCGAGGGCTCCTTCGTGGAGACCATAAAGGGGTGGCAATCGGGGTGGTTCTACATCACCGAGCCGCGCGACTCTAAATGGGCGGCGGCCCCCGAATTCCGATCTGGCTTCCCTACACGGCTCACCTCATGGAAAGAGACGGGCCTGACATGGGGTAATTCGGAAGAGCTGACCGGATTCCAAACCTGCGTCCGAAACCTGGTGGACAAGAAGCTCAAGCTTGTCAACGTAGTCCAGGTTATGCTCATCCGCCGGATCCTCCCATGCCAGCAACGGGCCTTCAACTTGTGGGAGTTTGATCCAGCACAGCACCGAACCTTGAGCCGACTCTTCAACACTACGTACGAAGATGCCTGGAAGGTGTTGTTCATACGCCGAGGCTCCGCATCCGCCACCAAGATCGCGGATTCAGCTCATGACATCAAGCTAGCGAGGTAAGCTATTTACCCTTCTGGGACTCTTTTTCATAGTTTCACTCTATCACGGGATCTAAAACTCCTCACCTTTGACAGATCTGGCGAAGGCGTTCGGGCAGGTTGTTGTCCGGCTCCCTTGCCGAAGACCAGCGGACGCCCGATTGTGAGGGCTGCTGGTTCCGGCACCTACGTGGTGCGGAGAAGAAGGCCAAGAAGAAGGCCACGGGGACCGAAGGAGTTCCGGCGCCAGTGTTGTCGGACTCATCGGCCGATGACTCGGCGGAATCCTCCAGCGAGCGAGGAGGAGGAAAAGAGGCCTCTCCCAGTGGGGAGAGAAAAAAGGAAGGCTGCCCCAACTGGGGAGGCCGGAGGGTCCAAGAAGGGAAGGACCCTCCCTCCGGACTACACCACCAACACCGACGACGGCGGAGAGGAGTGGCCACCAAGGACCAAGCCCCTGGCGAAATTGTAAGTGTCCGGATACCAGAATAACTCATGGCGTTCCATTTGTCACATAGCATCTTCTAACGCCGAGTATAACCATGCAGCCCGCCCAAAGACGGGCTCGACGCTTTGTCGAGCGGCTCCCTGGATCCGTTGGATGTGAATAGCACCTCACTTCCGACCGCCTCGTCTCCTCCAGCCGCGGATGACGCCGGGGTGGAGTCCCAAAAGGGGCCCAGCCAGGAGGAAGTGGCCCAGGAGGCGCCGTAAGGCGACCTCCCGGACTCCGGGGGCAAAGGGGATAAAACCCCGAAGGGCTTCAGTCCGGCCTGTGCGGACTCCGCATCGAACCCGGTGGTTCCGAGTCGGCGACCCCTTCGTAAGAAGGGCAAGACTGCAACGCCGGTGACCTCCGTCCAGCTGGAGGCACGGATGATTTGATGGGGCGCTTAATGGCGCTTCCATCGACGAAGCACCGCCTTTGTTATGAGTGTGGTGATCCGAAAGATTCTGTCCGCCAAGAGCGGGCTGACGGCGTGTGCCAGCCTTCTAACAGGCTTTGAGGTATGTATTTAAGATATATAAAATATTACCGCATAGACGGTAGCCCCCGATGCTCGGTTTGGTGTTCGGAAAGAAAAAGCCGGGCGAGGATCTAAAAGATATACGCAGGAGTCTAACATAAGTATGTCAATATGGGAATGCAGGCTGCGCTTGCTTGACCTCTGTCGCCTTGACTGCAGAGGTTGATGCATTGAAGCGAGCCTCGGCGGTCCGAGCGAGCTCGGACTTGCCAAAAAGCAGCTCGAGGACAAGGAAGGTAAGTAATACCTTATGGGAGTATTTAAAAGATGTGGTTGCAAAGATGACGGGAATAACGTGAATCTGCGGGGCCGCGAGCGAGGTGGCGACCACGAAGGAAGCGATGTCCA
Source organism: Aegilops longissima (assembly GCA_021605205.1). Taxonomy (NCBI): domain Eukaryota; kingdom Viridiplantae; phylum Streptophyta; class Magnoliopsida; order Poales; family Poaceae; genus Aegilops; species Aegilops longissima. The sequence continues at coordinate 369,070,993 of CM038678.1, forward strand.
AGGCGAAAGCAATGCGGCCGCGGAGCTACCGAGCGAGAGAAGCAGGAGGCGCGGGTGGCGGAGGTGCGGCAAGAGCTCTGTGCTCGTGGAAAAACACGAGAGTTTGGGCGTGACTCAAAGACTCGAGAGTCCGAGCTCGCCTCGGCCCTTGAGAGCGCCAAATCCGCTAAGGCTAAAGCCCAAAAAGCCCTCTAGGAAATTGAGGTGATGAAGAAGATGGCGGCGGGTAAGGCATTCTATATGCAAAGCAAGCATGTGAAAGTGAATTATCTGTTACTTACCCGAATCTGGAGCTCTCCAGGAGCATTCGCAGATCTGTCCCGCAGTGTGTCTGATGCTGCCGCATTTGAAAGTGCTAGTTATCGACTATAGGGGGGTGAATAGGCGATTTTTATGAAAGTCTTCAAAACATGGATGTTTCGAAGACAAACAATAGAAATGACCTAGTTGATATGCAGCGGAAGGTAAACTACAACAAGCAAACCATAGTCAAGTATGCAATAACGTGAAAGTACAGGACTAATAGCAGCTTGGTAGTAAGGATCAAGATGGAAGATAGTGAGAAGCCAATCGACAAAAGTAGTCAAGCAATGAAGTCAAATAGGTATGATAGATAGGCAATTACTTCACGAAGACAAACTCAAAGTAAAGAGAGGGAGAAGATAGAACCAGTCACTTGTTGAAGGCACATGATTTGTTAGACCAGTTCCAGTTGTTGTGACAACTGTACATCTGGTTAGGGAGGCTGAGATTCAACTCAGAAGACCGCGTCTTCACCTTATTCCCCTTGAGCTAAGGACACACAGTCCTCGCCCAATCACTCTGGTAAGTCTTCAAGGTAGACTTCGAACCTTCACAGATCTGCGTTCACGGCAATCCACAATGACTCTTGGATGATCGAACGCGACGCCTAACCTTGGTGGAGGATTCACAGTCCTCAAGTGTAATAAGTCTTGAGTCACCTGAGACAGAAAGACTTGGTGATGCCTAACACTCTTTGGCTCTGGGTGTTTGGGCTTTGTCCTCGCAAGGTTTCTCTCTCTTAAAGGCTTTGAGGTGGGTTGCTCTCAAGCGACAAAAGCCGTGCACTAACTCTGAGCAGCCACCAATTTATGGTGTAGGGGTGGGCTATTTATAGCCACTAGGCAACCCGACCTGTTATGTCGAAATGACCCTGGTCACTAAGGAACCGACACGTGTTCCAACGGTCGATTTCAAACACACACGGCAACTTTACTTGGGCTACAAGCAAAGCTGACTCATCTAGCTCTGGATAAGTTTTGCTCTCATTGTCTTCGCTCGAAGACATAGGATTTAGGTTGAGCATCACTTGATCATTTCGACTATGATCACTTGGACCCCACTTAACGATGCGGTGGTTCTTATGACTCAACAAAGAAGAAAAGGAAACAACGAAACGACACGATCTTCAAGGCTCCATAGTCTTCACTCAATGTCTTCTCATGTCATAGTCTTCAATGTGAATATCTTCACATACCACCATTGTCGTCAATGTCTTCATACATTTTAGGGTCATCCCGATAGGTAAACCGAATCAATGAGGGACACTACTGCGTTATCCTGCAATTCTCACAAACGCATTAGTCCCTCAACCACATTTGTCGTCAATACTCCAAAACCAACTAGGGGTGGCACTAGATGCACTTACAATCTCCCCCTTTTTGGTGATTGATGACAAACTGGTTGAAGTTTTCAACGGGGATAAAGTATGTGAAATTGTTAAAGGATAGGGAATTGTCTTCATAAGTGGCAAAGGCTCCCCCTGAGGATGTGCATATAAGTAGTTTGCTTTTGGAATGCAAATGCACATGGCAGGTTGTACTTGTGGAGATCCTCTTCAACTTATGAAGATAATTCATCATGCATGAAATGATATAGCTAAGAGAATGACATGCATAATGAAAAATGGACGTCTGCAGAATGATCTAAGTGCGGAAGTTGTCATCGCACATGCGGAATTTATCATCGCACCAGAGTAAAGCAAATAAGTAGCAGACGACCATCGAGTTTAAGTGTTACAACTCAAAGAACCAAATGTATCAAAAGCGAGAGTTGTAAACACTAGGCAAAATATTATGCAACCGCCCTTATGAACCCACTTGAAGACTATCAAACTCATATGCTTCTCCCCTTTTGTCGAGAAGGACCAAAAGGTTTGAAGACATAGAGCATCTACTCGTCCTCTTGAAGTAGATGATGCAGTAGGGTTATCGTTGTTGGTTGGCGGTGCGAGCGAACTTAGTGCGATGTCGATGCATGCGTAAGTAGGGGCGGTGAAGTAGCATCGGCTTCATCATCGATCACTCTGGCATTGTGGTTGCAGCGGAGGAAGAATAGTCGAGTCTTCAAGTGATGGAGTTCGTCGAGGACTGCATTCCGTGGAGGAGTGGAGTCAAACTTGAAGCGTTCGGTGAAGCCATCGTCTTGAAGATCTGCTTGACCTCGAGCAAGGTCAAACTCTTCCATGATCGCCGACAGGTCTCGTGAGTGACAAAAGCATTCTTGGTGGCAAGGTTTGAATGCGATTGGCGTCCACCAAGAGGCTTTGCATTTGTCGCTGAGCCAGGAGTGATGCTTATCTTTTTACGATGCGGTCGACAAGAAGTTCTCGATCATTGAGGACTCGAGGCGCTTCCGAGGCCTTTGGCCAATTGTGCTCTCGGTGGCTTCGATCCCGCGCGGTGAGGCAGACGTGTGTTCCCAGCCAGAGGATAGACATGAGATACTGCTGGGACGCCTTCCATGGGTTGAGAGAAGCTATGGTGATCTGCATTCTGAAGACAAAGTGGCGTTTTGGCGGGCTCGGGGTATATGGCTTCAATCGACATATCAACCTCGGTAGAAAGATCGGATGATTGCGGCGGAGGGCTGATAGTTGATAGCGAGTGCATCTTGATGAGGCGCATGACCCATGGAGCATAAAATTTTAGACCAAACAGATCAGATCGAGACGCAGCCAATTGTCGGATGAAGAATTCTTGCGTATTGAAGCTGATGCCATTGAGGATGTAAAGACCAATGTCTTCATTGCTCCTTCAAGTTTTGCGGATGATGAATGCCCTTTGATAGGCCATAGAGTTACCGATGATGTGATATATTATGCGAGGCGGATACTCAAGGTCATCAACAAAGAAGTTCTAAGGGTATTCAGCGTCATGTGGCAGTGGCTTCATCATGCTCAACATCTGACTCATGTCGGGTTCTGGCTTATTAAATATGCTCTCCAGTGCATCGCGGTGGAGTTGACAACCAGGTTCAGAAAGCTCTCCGGAAGTGGGTAGGCCTGTGAGCTCAATGACGTCAAGAGCTTTGGCTTCATGATGAACATTTCCTGTCATCCACTCGAGAACCCATGTCTTCGTATCTCTGTAGTAGCCGCGGATGTGGAGGGTCGCATAGAATTGAAGCACAAGTTCTTCATTCCAGTGTTCTTTATGCATGTAACGGCCGAAGCAGACCAGCATCACGAAAGCAATCAAGTGCTTCTTCTAAGCACGGCAGTCCGCAATGGCCCGATGTCGAGGCATATGAGGAAAATCGCCCTTGATCATACTGAACGCATGAGTAATAACCGTTCTTGATAGCTCGAAACGGTCAGATGATATCCTTGGCCTTGTGTAGGGGTTCTTTGCTCTGTCAAAGAAAGTGTTGTGGGCTTTGAAGCCATTTGCATTGAAAGAACCCGTAGAGGTGGCAGTGCTTGGAAACCTTGGCAGTCTTGGCTTCGGCTTCTGGACCTGAGGCCTATGTGCAATATGATATTCAAACTGAGGACCAGAGGCATGAGGCGGAGGGACCAGAACAGGTCATCTTACTGTGATTAGCTGACCATAGTTGTATGCTTGCTCAATTGTGTAGGGCCTTGGTGGCGGAACTAGGCGATGGCAACAAGCGAGGCTTCAGCTGCTCGGCGAGATGCTTGAGAGCAGTTGCCTCATTGGCTTCAGGAGCTGTTGGTGCAGGCTCCACATTTGCTTCAGCCATGACCACGTCATTGGCTTCATTGGTGTTGGAGGTGGCAGCCTCAATGTTTTCAACCTCCACTTGAGGAGCTGGAGGGTCGGGCACTGGCACGTTGATATCAGGAATAACTTCTTCAATTACAGGGGGTGTAGGGACACGTTCTTCTTCTTCTTGGGTGTCTTCGGCTGATGCAGCCGGATTGTCTTCAGCAGCTTTGGCTTCAGACTCGGAGACATTCACAGTTGGAGTGGCTTCTGAAAACACTTGACGTGCAACAGGTTGGTGGTGCACTTCTCCTTCTGGAACGCTCGAGAGAGGTACTTGAGGCCTTTGACCTTTGCAAAGCCTGCGAAATGCTGGCGACGCCTTTGGAGATGGGGTTGTCTGGGCCTCAAAGTCTTCCTCTTCTTCTTGCTGTTGTTGTTGGGGAGTGACTTGTTGTTGGGGAGTACTAGGGGAGTCTTCTTGTTGTGGGCGATCAGCCCATGAAGCATCCTGAGCAATTGGCGTCAGAGGACGACCAATGCTGATGAGTTCGCTGTTCGTATGAACAGGCGATGATACCACATTGTATTCAATTTGAGGAAGAACTTCATCATCTTCAACATTGTCATGGTGACCAATGTCTTCAGCAGTGATGGGATCAACTGCTGGAATCTCTTGACTTGAGGAGCCTCTCTGGAAGCAGGCTCATGAACAGTAATGCGAAGTTCTTGGGTTGCAGACGCGGGACGAACCACTGAAATGGGTTCAACAACCAAGGGCTCTGTGGGAGCAGCCCAATTTTTCTTGGTCTTTAGCTTCTTCTTGGAGGGAGCAGCATCAGAGGCTTCAGGAAGTTTCCTTTTTCTGGCTTCAGCCTCGGCAGCCCTCATCTTCTTCTGTTCAGAAGCGGTTGACCGGACCTTTGGCTTCGAGCCAGTCATGCTGCTTGGGAAGACTATGCGGGGTTATTCCTGCCTTGAAGGTGCAGCTTGGTCAGTTGAAGACTTCTTCCTCTTTGCAGCCATTCTGGGGTTAATGCCAGAACGGCCAAGAGCCTTGCGCTTCTCAGCCTCATTGTAGGCAAGCACACACTTATCAGCCAGACTCTTCATGCGCTCACGAGAGCCTCGGCTTCTTCACGCTTCTTGAGAAAGGCTTCTTTGAGGTCGTGCAGCATGACCTTGAAGTTTTGACGTCTTGCACGCTGAGTGCAGCCATATGCTTCTTGGCGAGCCTTCTCATAGTCAATCTTATGCTTCAGTTCAACAATGCGCTGAGCAAGAGCTAGCTTCGAAGCAATGGTGCCATTGAAGGAGGCGGCGAGGCCAATAGGAAGTTGCAGATCTTCAAAGCTGATGTTTGGGGTGTCAAACCACTCATCAATGAAGTGATGGATGATTGCCACATCAAAGAGAGGCAAATTGTTGAAGATTTCGCTTCTTCTTTGCTCTTGATAAGTTGCTCAAGAGCATCATCGCAAGATCTTCATCCTTTGGACAGATCAATGTGCTCTTCACGCAGAATGGCAGCAGGAGTCGATGTCGATTCAGTATTCTTGACAATTTTCTTTCTCTTCTCCGTCTTCTTGGAATCTGGGATTGATCTTGAGGCCGCACTGCGGCTTCGTGGAGGTGCGATGGCTGGCTTCACACGTGAAGCTTTTGGAGGATCGGTGACTTTGAAGCCTTGACTTTCTTTAGCCTGCGGCTTTGGAGCAGGGAGCAGGAGCTGGAGCTGAGGCTTCATCGGACTCAACATCATCATCGAGTGATCCACTTTGGCACCTTGGACCAAGATGTAAGTGATGAGGCCATCAAGGTTTGAAAAGGGACCGATGACATTGGGTTCAGCATCACGTGAGCCGTCAAGACGGGGAGCAGAGGGACCGGGGTTGAAGTCTAATCCCAATGACTTCTTGTTTTCCTTGGCCGAAGCCTTTGCGTGCTGGAAGTTGCACTTGAAGAGATTATCGTCACGACACCAGAGCAATGATGTTGGGTCGGCATTTTCAGGCTAAGGTCCACGGACCATACAAGGATAGAAACCTTGTGCAATAGCTTCAGCCATGTTCTTGGGTGGAAGGCCTCGAAAGAGAATATCACCCCAAGGGCTTCTGATAGCATTCTTCTCGGCATATTCCTGGGTCATGAAATTGTACTTGAACCATTGTTCAGCCCAATATCGTCGAATCCATTGGATTCGTGTCTTGCGCTGATTGTAATTCTCTTCGGGATCTGTCTTGTAAAGCTATGCGAGGTCATCAGGCAGATCTTTTGAGGTTCCCCCACGACGCTGTCTGCTGCCCATCCTGACTGATTTATCTGCAGCCATGAGCTTCAAACTGAATGGCTTCAATGTGTTCAAAGGCTTCAAAGGCTTGCGTTCTTTGGACAAACGAGGCGGCTTCGGAGAGTTAGTTTGATCTTGTAAGAATTACGCAAATGAATGCAGACTATGAGAACCAAGGGATTCTCCACGGACATGTACTGTGATAAACATTAGAGATGCGAGGAAGGGAAGAGGTCATATGCATTCTCGGAAGATTTTGAAGATAAATCAGTTTGAAGACATTGACCTCATGATGCGAAGACATTCACTTATCGCCGAGAGTTGGTTCGATTTATGCGAATCCGTGAATAAGTACAAGTGAGGAATCTAACTAGTTGTGAAGCTTAAGTGAATATACTAGGCAGTATGAGATGCAGAAAGGATAGATCTAACATAGTATGGGCAGAAACCGATTTTGGTAAGTAGGATGAATCTTGAAGATCAAGAAGATGGTAAAAATAGAGTTATATTTACCACTCGAAGAACTGCTAGACAGGAAGAAAAGGAAGCCGAGCAGTTCAATCCACCGTGCCCTAACTTGGCGACGGAGGACACCTACGGCGGCGGCGGAGATGACGATGTTCGCGGCCGGCGTGAGGACGGCGTCGGAGAAGTCGCGGCAGCTAAGCGCTTCGTCACCGGCGTCGTCGAGAGCTAGCGGTGGCGCTAGGGTTTTGATGAGGTGGAGAGGTGGAAGAAGGTCTTCTTTACCGCATGGGACATGTATTTATAAGGAGGTGTGCGGCACAGCGCAATTACGCAGGTGCCCCTGGCGGTTCACATCTGAGGGGCACGTGGCAAGCATGCAACATACTCTGAGTTGTCCCACGTTCCCATGCCCGCCAGGTTTGTCGGATGGTCGTTCCGGCTTCTCCGGATTTCAACAATAAGGATGAATCATTTAAAACAGACTTAAAGTTTGTCTCTGTGTCTTCTGGCGACAAGGGCGCAGAGAAGACATTCGACGATTTCAATAGAATGCATATGATTTGGACAGATAGAGTTTGAGATAGAAAGCATAGAGATTGGGGTCCGATCACATTCACTTAGTTCAAAAGATTCAACTTGGAAGACATAGCTATAAGTGAATGTTGTAGAGGACGAGAACAATAATATATATATATATATATATATATATATATATATATATATATATATATATATATATATATATATCATATGACAACCAAATCAACATAGTGAAGAAAATCATGAAGATAGGTTGAAGTTGAAGACAAATCAAATGCGAAGATATTGCGAAATAACGCCATGAGTGAAACACTTCAAACAGAGAAATTTGGTGGTGGCGTTACCCACCGTATAGGAAGTATTAGACCCGGACACGGCGCACAATTATCGTGGCGCTCGAAGTCAAATTCCACATTAATGTATTCACACTCGAATGTAAGTCTTCATTGATTGAAGATATCGTTACTTCGTGTGTTGCACATCTAAGTCATCAACATGCATAAGTGTTAGGATGTGTGCTTGATCACGGGACATTTGAGGATTCCAAGATATTTAGCTCACACGTAACTTGCAAAACCTTTTCTCATCCAAGGGCTTTGTGAAGATATCGCCATTGCTCTTGGTGTTGGCGTGAATGATGTCAATATCTTTCTTCATGACATGATCCTAAGAAAATGATGGCGAATTTCAATGTGCTTTGTCTTGAAAGTGGACTGGATTGTTGGCAATCTTGATGGCGCTTTCGTTGTCGCAGAAGAGAGGTACTTGTGTCGATTGATGCCATAGTCCTTGAGAGTTTGCTTCATCCATAGAAGCTGAGCACAACAAGATCCAAAGAGCAATGTATTCAGATTCAGCGGTTGAGAGTGATACAGTTACGCTTCTTTGAAGACCAATAGACAGTGATCGTCCCGAAAGTGACATGTGCCCGATGTAGACTTGCGATCCACCTTGTCACCAGCATAATCAGCATCCGAAAATCCAACCAAATCAAATTTTGAGCCCTTTGGATACCATAATCCGAGTGTTGGGGTGTGAGCCAAATATCGAAGAATTCGCTTCACGGCTAAGTGATGCGATTCCTTTGGTGCCGCTTGGAATCGAGCACACATGCAAACACTAAGCATAATATCTGGCCTAGATGCACATAGGTAAAGTAAGGAACCAATCATGGAGCGGTATACCTTTTGATCGAACTCTTTACCATTGTCGTCGGGACCCGGATGGTGTTTGGTGGCATTAGCGTCGTGTATCCTTTGCACTCTTGCATTCCAAACTTCTTGAGACAATCTTGGAGGTATTTTTCTTGAGATATAAAGATGCCATTCCTTTCTTGTGAATTTGAAGACCAAGGAAGAACTTGAGCTCTCCATCATGGACATCGATATTGTTCTTGCATCATGTATCCAAATTCATCACTATACTTACGGTTGGTGCAGCCGAAGATAATGTCATCCACATATATTTGGCATACAAACATTTCACCATCATATGTCTTCGTGAAGAGTGTGGGATCAAGGGATCCAGGTTTGAAGCCTTTGCTCTTCAGGATGCCTTTGCTCTTCAGGAAGTCTTTGATCGTATCATACCAGGCGCGAGGAGCTTGTTTGAGGCCATACAGTGCTTTATTTAGCTTGTACACCATATCTGGATGTTTTGGATCTTCAAAGCCAGGTGGTTGAGTGACATATACTTCTTCTTCAATCTTGCCGTTGAGAAATGCACTCTTCACATCCATTTGATAGAGCAAGATGTTGTGGTGGTTAGCATAGGCTAGTAGTATGCGAAGCTTCAAGCCTAGCTACAGGAGCAAATGTTTCATCGAAGTCAATTCCTTCAACTTGAGTATATCCTTGAGCCACAAGCCGTGCTTTTTTTCTGACGACTTGACCATGCTCATCTTGCTTGTTTCGATATATCCATTTGGTGCCAATAATGTTATGCTTGCGAGGTCGGGGACGCTTGACAAGTTCCCAAACATTGTTCATCTTGAATTGTTGAAGTTCTTCTTGCATAGCTTGTATCCATTCGGTTCCATAAAGGCTTGACAACTTTCTTGGGTTACGATATTGACACAAAAGAAAAGTGCCCACGAAATTTGCTAGCTGTGTTGCTCTTGAGCGAGTAAGCGGACCAGGTGCATTGATGCTATCGATTATCTTCTCAATCTGTACTTCATTTGCAACTCGAGGATGAAACGGGCGAAGACTTTGCTCATGCTGATCATTGTCATCATTGGGAGGATTGTCTTGAGCTGAGCATTGTCTTGAGTTTGGTTAAGTGCGAAATGATAAGTTCTTCTTGAGTTGTGCTTGAAGGCATGATTTCACGGTTCCCATCAGCTTGATAGATTCATTTGGGTGGAGCTTCATCTAGTGTACTTGGCAGGAACTCTCTTTGTAAACCATTGGTTTCATCAAATCGCATGTCCACCGTTTCGACGATTTTGTAGAGATAAAGGTTGAAGACTCTGTAGGAGTGCGAGTCCTTTCCGTAACCGAGCATGAAGCCTTCGTGAGCTTTGGGTTCAAATTTTGACTTGTGATGGGGATCCTTGATCCAGCACTTAGCCCCAAATACTCAAGTAGCTGACATTTGGCTTCTTGCCAGTAAGGAGCTCATAGGATGTTTTGTTCAGAAGCTTATGGATATAAACACGGTTGATGACGTGACATGTTGTATCAATAGCTTCAGGCCAGAACTTTCTTGGTGTCTTGTACTCGTCGAGCATTGTTCGAGCCATCTCAATGAGGGTTCTATTCTTGCGCTCCACGATGCCATTTCTTTGAGGTGTGTATGGAGCAGAGAACTCATGAGTGATTCCCATGGTATCGAGATAAAGATCAAGTCCGGTGTTCTTGAATTGATGTCGTTATCACTTCGATATGCTTGATCTTGGCGCCATAATTGTTCATTGCTCGATTGGCGAAGCGTCTGAAGACATCTTGCACTTGATCTTGTAGAGAATTATGTGCACCCATGTGTATCTTGAGTAGTCATCAACAATGACGAAGCCATAGAGACAAGCAGTTGTTGTGAGGGTAGAGTAATGAGTAGGGCCAAACAAATCCATGTGTAACAGCTCGAAGGGTTGAGATGTCGTCATGATTGTCTTGAGGGTGCTTTGCCTAGTCATCTTTCCAACTTCGCAGCACCACACAAATGATCCTTCTTGAACTTGACACCTTGATGCCTATGACATGCTTCTTCTTGGAGAGTGTGTGTAAGTTCCTCATGCCAGCATGCCCCAGCCTCCGATGCCAGAGCCAGCATTCTGAAGCTTTTGCAAGAAGACATACGGCAAGATGTGGACCTGCTGAGAAATCTACCATGTATAGATCATCTTTCCTATACCCTTCAAAGACTAGAGACTTGTCAGATTCCATTAGTACAAGGCAGCGATATTTTCGAATATCACAATCATGTTCAAGTCACAAAGCATTGAGACAGACATCAAGTTGAAACCAAGGGATTCAACAAGCATCACTTTATCCATGTGTTGATCCTTTGAGATTGCAACTCTACCTAGACCCAATACCTTGCTTTTACCAGTGTCAGCAAATGTGATGTGACTCTTGTCCGATGGGCGTAAGGTTGAGTCCATGAGAAGACTTGATCACCAATCATATGATTAGTGCATCCACTTGTCCATAATCCATTACGAAGCATGAGGTGTCATACCCTCTGATGCAGTTAGGGGGTAGGCTTCACCAAGAGCATTGTGAAGCATAAACATTTGACGAGCAAGTGGATTATTGAAGCTTAAATCAAGATTAGGACTGATAGGATGAATGGCAAAGCGATTCAGGAACAAAATACATAGTGAGACCATTTGGGCATTTGATCTTGTGCCCTACAAGATGTTTTAGGTCCCAACAATATCATCGGCGCCTTTGATTTTTGGTGGAGACCCTTTCTGCAAAAGAAAGTTAATTCTTCTTAACCACCCACATCTTGAGGGTGGCTTAGAAACAATGAGTCTAAGTGCAGCATCGAGAACTTCGCTTTGGAGCCCTAGCAAATAGCCTTGCAGGAGATGAATGATACTCATATGAATAAGCGAAAAGTTCTTAGTTCTATGAACATAGCGGTTTGAAGACACACGCTCATATTCATAAATTTGAGTACGGTTTCCTGCAAAACATTGGCGTTAGGGTGACTCGGTGAGTCCTCTGTCTGTATGAAGCCTTTGGACCATATGGCGCCTTAGGTGCAGGGTTTGTCTTCTTCCCGGTGGTGTCATGATGACATTCACTGGAAGATTCTCAAGACAGCTTTTGGGAACCCAGATCTTCTTCATAGGTGGTCCATTCCTGCAGTTAGTACCAATATACCTGGCAAACACTTCACCATTATGATTCTTGAACAGCTTATAGTTTGCATCAAAGGATTCATCAATGATAATAGGGTTAGCACAGGTAAAGCCAGATAAGGTGGATGGATCCTTGAAGGTCCCTTTGCACAACCCATGTGGTTTTGGGATCTGCTCGGGCTTCCGAGAGGAACCATCAACATTCATTTTCCTCTCGAACCCAACACCCTCTTTCCTAGGGTTTGGTTCGAATCTGCTTTTGAGGACATCGCAAAGTGTCGATGCCCTTTCGGACTTTTATACATCCTTGTTTCAAGCAATGTCTTCAACCTAGCATTTTCATCAAGCAATAGCAGTGGTATCCTCCAGAGGGGTTAGTTACCACATTAGTAGTTGAAGACAATGCAACGATAGCAGCAGTTGAACATTCAAAGAACAGAGGTAGCGATATCACGCTCAAGACATTTTAGACATGGTGGTTCAAATCCATCTGGCGGAACTGATCATTTGAGCTAAGTGACTCATTCTCTTTTGAAGATCTTCATGAGCCGCTCTCAATTTCTCAAGCTCTTGCTTCCTTTGAAGATAATCATAGGAGAGCTTTTCATGAGTAGTTGAGGCGTTTCATGACGACTTTCAAGTTCTTGGTACTTAGCATGAAGATTTTAATGTCTTCAACTAAGGACTATGAGCGTGTCATTTCGCGCCCAACAGGTCATCGCTTTTGTCTAACAGTTTTTAGTATGTTCCATAGCTCTTTGTTGTTCGGTTGCAATTTTAGCAAGTGTTTTGTAGCTGGGTTTGGATTCACAATCGAGTCATCTTCACTTGATGTTTGAAAGTAAGCATCACGTGATTTTACCTTGGCACCGCGTGCCATGAAGCGAGAGGGTGGGAGCAGGGTCGTCCTTGTCATCGGCTTGAGCGTTGGTGTAGAAGTCATTGTCTTCAGTGTTGAAGATGGACTTGGCAACATAGGCTGTGGCTAAAGCCAGACTTGCAACGCCAGGATCGGACTCCTCTTCAGACTCCACCTCCACCTCCTCAGAAGCAGACTCCTCCTCTGAATCCATTTCCTTGCCAACAAAAGCACGAGCCTTGCCAGATGAGCTCTTCTTATGAGATGAAGACTTTGATGAGGACTTGGAAGAAGACTTTGAAGATTTCTTCTTCTTCTTGTCATCAGAATCATATTCCTTGCTCTTCTTCTTCTTCTTCTCATTGTCCCACTGTGGACACTCAGAGATATAGTGTCCGGTTTTCTTGCACTTGTGACAGGTTCTCTTCTTGTAGTCATGAGTGGAAGCTTCATCATTTCTTGAGCTGGATCGTGAAGACTTTCTGAAGCCTTTCTTCCTAGTGAACTTCTGGAACTTCTTCACAAGCATAGCAAGTTCCTTTCCAATGTCTTCAGGATCATCAGAACCATGATGATTCTTCTTCAGATGAGGAAACAACTTTTGCCTTCAAAGCGCGAGTTCGGCCATAGTTGGGACCATAGATATCTCTTTTCTCAGAAAGCTGGAACTCATGTGTGTTGAGCCTCTCAAGTATATCAGACGGATCGAGTGTCTTGAAGTCAGGGCGTTCTTGTATCATGAGGGCAAGGGTGTCAAAAGAGCTGTCAAGTGATCTCAGTAGTGTCTTGACGATTTCATGCTTGGTGATCTCAGTGGCGCCGAGAGCATGAAGCTCATTTGTGATGTCAGTGAGGCGATCAAACGTGAGCTGGACATTTTCATTGTCGTTTCTCTTGAAGCGGTTGAAGAGGTTGCGAAGAACACTGATTCTTTGATCTCTGGGTTGAGACGCCTTCGTTGACCTTGGATAGCCAGTCCAGACTAAGCCGGCGTTTCGAGCACTCACACGGCCATATTGTCCTTTGGTCGATGACCACAGATGATGTTCTTTGCAAGAGAGTCCGGTTGAATGAACTTCTTGACATCAGCAGGGTGACACCTTCACCAGATTTGGGAGCGCCGTTCTTGACGACATACCGAGGTCGACATCAATGGCTTCAAGATGCATCGCATCTTATTCTTCCGAGAGGGATAGTCGGTTCCATCGAACACGGACAAGCAGCGGAGACTTTGATTATCCTGCGATCGACATAGCTAAAACTCCGGTGGTTAAACCGAATCACCGAGAACAAGGGAGTACCTTGCTCTGATACCAATTGAAAGTGCTAGTTATCGACTAGAGGGGGTGAATAGGCGATTTTTATGAAAGTCTTCAAAACATGGATGTTTCAAAGACAAACAATAGAAATGACCTAGTTGATATGCAGCGGAAGGTAAACTACAACAAGCAAACAATAGTCAAGTATGCAATAACGTGAAAGTACAGGACTAATAGCAGCTTGGTAGTAAGGATCAAGATGGAAGATAGTGAGAAGCCAATCAACAAAAGTAGTCAAGCAATGAAGTCAAATAGGTATGATAGATAGGCAATGACTTCACGAATACAAACTCAAAGTAAAGAGAGGGAGAAGATAGAACCAGTCACTTGTTGAAGACACAGATTTGTTGGACCAGTTCGATTCTTTGTGACAAGCTGTACATCTGGTTAGGGAGGCTGAGATTCAACTCGAAGACCGCGTCTTCACCTTATTCCCATTGAGCTAAGGACACATTCCTCGCCCAATCACTCTGGTAAGTCTTCAAGGTAGACTTCCGAACCTTCACAGATCTGCGTTCACGGCAATCCACAATGACTCTTGGATGCTCGAACGCGACGCCTAACAATTTGGAGGATTCACAGTCCTCAAGTGTAATAAGTCTTCAGTCACACAGCATGAAAGACTTGGTGATGCCTAACACTCTTTGGCTCTGGGTGTTTGGGCTTTGTCCTCGCAAGGATTTCTCTCTCTCAAAGGCTTGAGGTGGGTTGCTCTCAAGCGACAAAAGCCGTGCACTAACTCTGAGCAGCCACCAATTTATGGTGTAGGGGTGGGCTATTTATAGCCACTAGGCAACCCGACCTATTATGTCGAAATGACCCTGGGTCACTAAGGAACCGACACGTGTTCCAACGGTCGATTTCAAACACACACGGCAACTTTACTTGGGCTACAAGCAAAGTTGACTCATCCACTCTGGATAAGTTTTGCTCTCATTGTCTTCGCTCGAAGACATAGGATTTGGGTTGAGCATCACTTGATCATTTCGACTATGATCACTTGGACCCCACTTAACGATGCGGTGGTTCCTATGACTCAACAAAGAAGAAAAGGAAACAACAAAACGACACGCCTTCAAGGCTCCATAGTCTTCACTCAATGTCTTCTCATGTCATAGTCTTCAATGTGAATATCTTCACATACCACCATTGTCGACAATGTCTTCATACATTTTAGGGTCATCTCCGGTAGGTAAACCGAATCAATGAGGGACACTACTGCGTTATCCTGCAATTCTCACAAACGCATTAGTCCCTCAACCACATTTGTCGTCAATACTCCAAAACCAACTAGGGGTGGCACTAGATGCACTTACAGCATTCTATCGAGCCGAGGAGGAAAGCTCGACGGAGAAGGTGTTCTGGTCTCGATATCTTTGAGGCGGACACCAGTGCCCTCTATAAGCGACCAGTTGAAGTAGCTGGTCGAGCTCCATAAGGTGGCGAACAGGCCATGAAAGGCCTCATAGTTGGCTGTGGCCTAAGGAAGCCATGCTGGGAGCTACTTCGGGCTGGTGAGGCGGCTGGTGGACGCCTGTCCATGGGTTGAGGTCGTCAAGCGCTCCGTCTGCATTGAAGGTGACCGTAGGGCCCTTGCCCGTGCTAAGGTGCACTGGGGCAAGATGGACGCTGAGAAGCTTGTGACGGATGGACCACCACCGCGCAAGGAGCATTGCAAGCCTGAAATGTATTATGAGGGCGTCCTGAAGGGTGCCCGCCTTATCGCGGATGAATGCTCCAAAGATGTAATTTTTGAGTAGACTCGCATTTGTTATCCTATACGCTGAAAACTTGTTCATATGCGCTAAGCAACACTTTTGAATTTAAAATATTACCTTCTGTGCGGTCGTGTATTAAATTTTAGAGATGGCGAGTCGTCGGCTTCAGCCCCCATGCCACGAGTGCTGGGGTGTTCGGGATAAACTTGAGCGCTCTTGTTCCCATTCTTGGGTCCTTCGAGGGAGGCGCTCAACGCAACGAACAAGGCAACCAGACTATAATGCTTGAACACTTCACTCTCACTTAGCTATAGAATTCTATAATTTTAAATTTCGGCGAAGCCCCTGGTATTCGGAAGACCGAGTTCGGGGCGCTATCCACGCCTAGGCCGGACAACGTCGACTCCTCGCTCTAAGCGGCATAAGTCTTTAGGGACTCGAAAACCTCTCGAACAGCGACCGGCTCTCGCCCTATCATGACGGTCAGTTTTAGCTTTCTCCACTAAGGTGCTTAACCCAGCTCAACCGGGGCACAATCGCAGTGGTTCTCCCAGCGCTACCTTAGCCGATATAACGGAACATAAGGTACCAAAACATGGGAGCCGGCAAACCCAACTATTGACCCAAGACATGATTCGGAGCCGATGCATATAATGCTCTAAGTTTGGGGTGCCGCACTTGTGAAAGTGTTCGGACTTATCACACCATGTTGTGGGGTACTTAAGCCCCTGGTGTATTGCTCGTACCAAAGTGTACGGTTGCACAATGTCATAAATGAACATATATAGAAAAAAGGAAATTCCATAATAGGCAGAAGCTATGTATTGTTTATTCAAAGGGCTGCGTGAAGAGCGAGCGATACAAATAGTCACGATAAGCAAGGGACGGGACTTTTTAACATGTCCCCCTCCAGGGGTAAGCCGCGGGATGGTGTGTAAAACAGGTATACTGCTCGTAATAGAGACCATCTGGATACTCGACGTAGCTTTCTTCTTCCCTGGCTGTTGCATCGGGTGTTCGGCGATTCTACCGCAGGACAGGCCTTCGTGAGAACGGATTCCTGAAATTAAAAAAACGAAGAAAAGAAAAGAATGACACAATCGGGGCCCACAGTGCGGTTGAGCGCGTGCAGGCATGCCGTGGTCGTGCCTTCCCTATGCCCATGGTATTTCCAGAGCGTAATTATGTACGCGTAGTACTGGTTTCGCAATTTCGCGAGGGCTGGGGCTTTGGGTCGCATTGCTATGCGTGCTCAGAACGTGCCAGGCGGTCTTGTTGTAGGTTACTCCGGGCGCACTTGACAGTGTGCGGATGTTTAATAGCCGGACTCGAGAATTGCCTTAAGAGGCTGCTTTGTACTTTTGCTGCGAGGGCCGCCGTATGCTCCTCCGTCTGGAGAGAGCGTTCGGTGTTTCCATTGACCGTAATGGCTCCTCGAGGACCTGGCATCTTTAGCTTGAGATATGCGTAGTGCGGCACCGCATTGAACTTTGCAAATGCGGTTCGTCCGAGCAGTGTGTGATAGCCGCTGCGGAACGGGACTATGTCGAAGATTAACTCCTCGCTCGGAAGTTATCCGGGATCCGAAGACCACTTCAAGTGTGGCGAGCCTGCAGATTGGCCTCTACACTGGTATGGCGCCTTTAAAGGTCGTCTTCATGGGTTTAATCCTTGATGGGTCTATGCCCATTTTGCGCCTTTGTGTCACGATAAAGCAGGTTCAGCTGCTCTGCCGCCATCCATTAGGACTCTAGTGAGATGAAATCCGTCAATGATTGGGTCTAGAACCAATGCGGCAAATCCGCCATGGCGGATGCTAGTGGGGTGGTCCTTGATCAAAAGTGATCGGGCGGGAAGACCACAGGTTGAACTTTAGGCGGCTGGCTCCATCGCATATCGTCCCTTAGTGCGCTTCCGCTCCCTTTTGGGTATGTGGGTTGCGTATATCATGTTCACCGTCCGCACTTGCGGGGGGAAGCCCTTCTGTCCTCTATTGTTCGGCGGCCGGGGCTCCTCCTCGTCATCGCTATGCAGGCCCTTGTCATTGTTTTCGGCATTTAACTTGCATGCCTGCTTGAACACCCAACAATCCCTGTTGGTGTGATTGGCTGGTTTTTCGGGGGTGCCGTGTATCTGGCAAGAGCGATCGAGTATTCGGTCCAAATTGGACGGGCCCGGACTATTTCTTTTAAATGGATTTTTCCGCTGACCGGGTTTAGAGCCTCTGAATCCGTCATTGACTGTCGTATCCTCAGCATTATCGATGTTAATGTGGCGCTTGTGCTTGTTGCAACGCGACCTGCCATTGCTGTCCTTGGTATCCGAATTACCAGGGCTCTTGGTCATGTTGTTACTACGAGCTAGCCAGTTGTCCTCTCTCGCGCAAAAGCGGGTCATGAGTGTTGTGAGGGCTGCCATGGATTTTGGCTTTTCCTGTCCTATGTGCCGGGCAAGCCACTCGTCGCGGATGTTGTGTTTGAAGGCTGCAAGGGCCTCTGCATCCGGACAATCGATGATTTGATTTTTCTTGGTTAGGAACCGTGTCCAGAATTGTCTGGCCGATTCCTATGGCTGCTGAATTATGTGGCTTAGGTCATCGGCGTCTGGTGGTGGCACATAGGTGCCCTAGAAATTGTCGAGGAATGCGGCTTCCAGGTCTTCCCAACAACCAATTGACTCTGTTGGCAAGCTGTTAAGCCAATGTCGGGCTGGTCCTTTAAGCTTGAGTGGGAGGTATTTGATGGCGTGTAGATCATCGCCGCGGGCCATGTGGATGTGAAGGAGATAGTCCTCGATCCAAACCGCAGGATCTGTTGTGCCATCGTATGATTCAATGTTTATGGGTTTGTAACCCTCAGGGATTTGATGATCCATCACATCATCTGTGAAGCATAGTGGGTGTGCGGCGCCTCTGTATTGGGCTATATCACGACGCAGCTCAAATGAGCTTTGTCTATTGTGTTTGGCCCGGCCGGAGTTGCCATATCCGGCGTGACGGTTATTGTCATGTGTCGTGGGGCGCCCACGCGATCCGTAGATCGATCTTATTTGCCTTGCCTTGTCCTCCAATGTATCTCGCAGGTCTGGCGCATTTCCCCGTGCCTTGGTATTTTTGGCGGCGCGGGAGTGCGGCTTGAGTTGAGGGCCGAGAGGCCTCTCAGTCATGACCACGAGGTAGCGGTCGGCCGTATCATGCGCTGGTGATGTAGGTTTGGGTGCTTCCTCCTCTAATCGGGTAGCAACCTGCGTTTTAGGTAGCTCTTGGAGGCGCTCGAGTTCATACTCTTGACCGCAAGGACTTGATCCATCTGTCAGCTAGCAAGTCTTGGTCAGCTCTAAGCTGTTGCTGCTTTTTCTTGAGGCTGCTTGCCGTGGCCATGAGCCTGCATTTGAAAGCGCTCTTGTTCGGCGGGATCCTCGGGCACGCACGAATTAAATAAATCATCGAGGCTTGCCTCATCTTGGAGGAGGCATGTAATTATCGTCCTCTACCTCTCTTTGCGCGCTCTCTCATGAGGGCTGGCTTCTCCATCCTCTGCGCTGAATCCTGCTGGAGGGGTTATCTTCAACCTTTGTCCGTGGTGTTATTGTCTCCCATGCCGGAATCACCGTTTTTGCTGTGGCGGGATTTAGAGCGACGCCGCTGACGCCGGCGCTTAGGCTGTTTCTTGGAGGGGTCATCCTCCGATGTTCCATCACCATTCCCATCTTTTGGGATGTCCACCATGTATATGTCGTATGACGAGGTGGCCTTCCAGTGCCCTGTGGGTGCTGGTTCTTGGTCGTCTCCTGCATCGTCGTCCATACCATCGATGTCTTCGGAGTCGAAGTCGAGCATGTCGGTTAAATCATCGAAAGTGGCTACGAAGTGGGTGGTGGGTGGGCTTTGAATTTCTTCGTCGTCCGCATCCCAACCTTCCTGGCCATAATCCGGCCAGGGCTCTCCTGATAAAGAGAGAGACTTTAGTGAATTCAGGATGTCGCCAAAGGGTGAGTGCTGAAAGATGTCCGCGGCGGTGAATTCCATGATCGGCGCCCAATCGGATTTGAATGGCGGGGGCGCGGAAGGCTCTGAGTCCGGAGAGGAGTCCGGCACCTTGGAGTTACGAGCTTCGCAAAGGACGGGGTAGGTGTACGGCTCAATCGCCATAGAGATCACAGCCCCCGAGCCGGTGTCCGGCCACCCGTCCTCGATCGGCGCAGTCGGCTCCGAGCCAAAGGTCGGGGCGGACATCGTGCGACCTCGAGGACCTTGTTCGCGGCAGAGCTAGATCATGCCCTCGTGCGGTCAGGCGGCAGCGCTTGGCTGTGGCTCGAACCGTCGAAGATCAAGTCTCCGTGGACGTCGGCCGTGTAGTTCAAACTTCAAATCTGACACGGTGGCGGGCGTAGCTTTCAACCTGCTCCGGATGGCCTGCTTAATTGGCCCGCAGTGCAAAGCCGCCGAATACGAAGATCTGTCCGGGGAGAAAAGTCTCACCCTGGAGCACATCGTTGTTGATGATCGGAGGATCCATCGGGCCTAAAGATGGCGACACAGAGGAACTCTCAATGAAAGCACCAATGTCGGTGTCAAAACCGGCGGATCTCGGGTAGGGGGCCCCGAACTGTGCCTCTAGGCGGATGGTAACAGGAGAGAAGGGACACGATGTTTTTACCCAGGTTTGGTCCCTCTCGATGGAGGTAAAACCCTACTCCTACTTGATTAATATTGATGGTATGGGTAGTACAAGAGTAGATCTACCACGAGATCAGAGAGGTTAAACCCAAGAAGCTAGCCTATGGTATGATTGTTGTTCGTCCTACAGACTAAAACCCTCCGGTTTATATAGACACCGGAGAGGGCTAGGGTTACACAAAGTCGGTTACAATGGTAGGAGATCTACATATCCGTATCGCCAAGCTTGCCTTGCACGCCAAGGAAAGTCCCATACGGACATGGGACGAAGTCTTCAATCTTGTATATTCATAGTCCAGGAGTCCGGCCAAAGGCTATATTCCGGCTATCCGGACACCCCCTAATCCGGGACTCCCTCACCTGTATTCAAACAAAGAGGTACATGTCATTAACATAAGTTCCCACAACAAGAGAGGATTTGATCCCCTGCCCGGCTCCCTCTCCTTTGTCGGACAGTGTATCAGGGGCTATTACTCATATCATGACGATTCCTCAAAGGTTTCTTGGAAAAGATACCTCAAAGGCCTTTATAAGGCCAAGGCGGGACTCGTTCAGCCCGCTCTCGGCGGACTGAATCTTTTCAACCACCGCGCCCATAAGGGTCCGATGTTCGTCGACGATAGACGCGTTCTCTAATGCCGTCGATAGACCGCCTGACAGCTCTGTCCGAACAGAGGTTGACGGCGGAGTGGGCAGGCCTCCCACCATTGAAGGTGGCTGCTCGCCCAATCCGGGGGCCTTAGAGGTCTCCCGGACTTTGTCCCGCTGTGGGCCGAACCCAAGGTCGCCCACGCTGACGGCACACTCCGGGGCCATCGCTCCCGTGTGTCTGGCCCCAGTGATATGCCCCTCCTGATCCGAGCCCCGTTGAGACGACACATCAGTGTCGCGCCGAGACTTTGGGGACGGGGCCTCTGGAGGCGTCTCGCTCTCCAAAGCATCCGAGCTCAGCGAATCTTCGGATGAGGACTGGCCGGCGTGAGACCTCGCCGGACTGTGCAGAACATAGCAGCAGTTAAAACTACTATACCCAAAAACAATCCCGGACGCGTATGCGTGTTCGGATTTTGTACACTACGACTTCTCCGAGGGCTGGTCACAGGATCCCCTCGGGCTGCTATCGGCAGCCGTGGTGGATGCCTCTGGGAGGGAACTTTTTCTCCTCTTGGGCGATTCGGCCACCAGGGACAGGGAAGCCACACGCTTCTTCCCACCTTCAGAGTGAGGCTGGTCCTCCTCTGCTTCTCCCTCTTCGTCTTCCAAAGAAGGAGCGTCACTTGAGTCTTCGGAATTTACATCCGAAGCCTCGCGGTAACGGAGGCCACTCCGGGTCTTCTTGACCTTCTTGGAGGCCTCCTTCTTTGGCGCCTCGTAAGGCGCGGGGACTAGCATCTTCGTCAGAAGAGGTCCGGCCGGTTCCTCCGACAATTGGGCTGGACAATGTATCGGCTCCACTTCCTTTATCCATCCCTGCGGTCACGATGAAACATGATTAGGATGTCTCCCTCATGATATGCCAGCTAAAGCGTTAATAGACAGAGCTTGGTTGTGACTTACCGAGCTCGGAGGATGGGATAACTGATATCCACGATCCTCGGTGGTGTCCGGCCACGATTTTCCGGACTTATAGAGCACCTTCCAGATGTCCTTGTGGGAGGAATCGTAAAGCTCCTGATGGGTTTCGTGCTCAGCGGGGTCGAACTCCCACAGAGTACAAGCTCGGCGCTGACAAGGGAGAATCAGGCGAACTAGCATCACCTGGACTACATACACAAGATTGACGTCCCTATCAACCACGCCCTGGAGGCGCGTCTGGAGCAGTGACAGCTCGTCGGGCGAAGACAAGTTCGGGCCCTTCTCGGGCCAGGATGTGAGCCGCAGCGGAGCTCCGGATCTGAAATCTGGAGCGGCCGCCCACTTTTTGCCGCGTGGTTCGGTGATATAGAACCACTGCTGCTGCCACTCCTTGACGGAGTCGTTGAAAGCGCCCGCCGGCCAAACGACCTTGGGCATCTCGCTCACCATGGCGCCGTCGCACTCGGCGTGTTCGCCACTCACCACCTTGGGCTTCACATTAAAAATCTTTAGCCACAGTCCAAAGTGAGTTGAGATCCGAAGAAAGGCCTCGCACACGACGATGAACGTCGAGATATTGAGGAAGGAGTTGGGGGAAAGATCATGAAAATCAATCCCGTAGTAATACATGACTCCGCGAACAAATGGGTGCAGGGGAAACCCAAGCCCGCGGACAAAATGAGGAAGGAACATGACTCTCTCATGAAGTTCCGGAGTAGGGACGACCTGTCCCGCCGGGGGAAGACGGTGGCCGATCATCTGAGCCAGATACCCGGCGTCCCGGAGTTTCTTAATATCCTTCTCCCGGACAGTAGAGGTCATCCATCTGCCTCCTGCTCCGGATCCGAACATCTTTGAAAAGCTTCTCCTTGGTGGAAAGGAAGAATGCTTGGGGATTAGGGCTCGAAAAGTGGGGAAGGAGCGAGCGGAAGGAGAAAGGCATGGGTAAAGAGAAGGAGGCCTCGTCTTTTTATAGGGGCGGTAAGTGCTTTTCGCGCCTCCCCACTTGCCTGGTTGAACCCGTTTGCCTCCCGCTCGCCGCGACTAGCGGTGCGGTTGCATTACCCATGCCCGTATTGATGAGAATCCCGTAATAAATGGGCACGATCTTTGCTTTGACAAGACGTGTCAAGGAAACCGCCTCGCAATATGCGCTGTTGCTGGTTGTAGAAAGAATGGTTCGAATAATGACCCGGCCATAATGACATGTCGCGTTGCTTAAAAAGTTGTCTGCAGATTGCATTTGTGAAACATCATTCTCTCTACGGTGGCATACGAAGATCATCTTGTGGATCCGGACACGGTTTAAGTGTTCGACAATTACCTTGGAGTATTCGGAGGAGGAACAGACAAGACTGCGCACCGGACTCATCGTCATTGAAGCCTGGTTCAGGGGCTACTGAGGGAGTCCTGGATTAGGGGGTATCCGGACAGCCGGACTGTGTACAACGTCTGGACTATTGAAGCGTGAAGATACAAGACTCAAGACTTCGGCCCGTTTCTGGATGGGACTTTCCTTGGCGTGGAAGGCAAGCTTGGCGATCCGGATATTATATTTCCTTCCTTGTAACCGACTCCATGTAAACCCTAGCCCTCTCCGGTGTCTATATAAACCGGAGAGGTTGGTCCTTAGAAGGCCGATCACAATTACATTCATACCATCATAGGCTAGCTCCTAGGGTTTAGCCTCTACGATCTCGTGGTAGATCTACTCTTGTACTACCCATATCATCAATATTAATCAAGCAGGAAGTAGGGTTTTACCTCCATCAAGAGGGCCCGAACCTGGGTAAACATCTGTGTCCCTTACTTCTTGTTACCATCAGCCTTGACGCACAGATTGGGACCCCCTACCCGAGATCCGCCGGTTTTGACACCGACACCCGTCCCTCACCTCATCAAAATAGCCCAAGGAATATATTTTGAGTGAAGCATGATTTATTTTTACTGATATATGGATATCAAAACTAGAGTGTTTATATTTCAAGCCCATGAACAAGTATTACTCTACTACTTTGGATCCATTGCAACGCACGGGCCAGCACATTGGTAGTAGTAGTCTCTATCTCTATCTCTACTCTACTCTTATAAAAAGCAGAGTTGTTGATGATGGTGTGCCTACCATCCTACAGTATAGGTTGTCCGATTTATATATGACGAATAGGATGGAAACTATCGAAATTTTGCAAAAATATACCCACACCCCTCTCCACATTTGCAGATAAGGCCTTCCCTCGTTCATCCTTTTCTCCCACAAGATAAACTACTCATACAAATGCATCTTGATGTTCCGTGCAACGCACGGGCTTCTTGCTAGTCTACTACTCTCTTATATCTTATAAAACTAGTAAGATGCCCGCGCATTGCATGGAACACCAAGGTTGGGGTTGGACGGCGCCCGCAGCGGTCATCACACCAGATTGTTCCATGGCCTTCTGGATGTGGTGGGGAAAAGATAAAGCTGATTGTAAGAGACAAGGAGTTGTTCGTAAATATGGAAACATGTGCGAGCATCTGTTTGCAAAATTGTAGCAGTTTTCTTTGTATGCGATCTAGATCCGATGGCTATTGGTGAAAGATGGCAGGCACACCATCATCATGAACTCCGGTTTTTATAGGACTAGAGAAAGACAGAGTTGGTGATGATGGTGTGCCTGCCATCCTGCAATATAGGTCGTCCGATTTATATCCGACGGATAGGAAGAAAACTATGGCAATTTTGCAAAACGATACCTACACCCCTCTCCACATTTGCAAATAAGGCCTTCCCTCGTTCATCCTTTTCTCTCACAAGATAAATACTCATACACATGCATCTTGATGTTCCGTGCAACGCACGAGGATGTTTCCTTGGGTGTCTCTCCATCCCGGCGTGGTTGTAGTTGCAAGTTGACGCCCCTTGAGATGACGACGTTGAGGGGCACTCGGATTTTGTCCGATGAGCAGGTAAGATGAGTTTGATCACATAGTAAATGCATTCTAAAGACTACTTCCGTGTCCATTTCCTAATTCTCCCCGCCCCTTTGTTTCACGAGTTAGGCTCGGTGTGAGTGGAGATTGGCTTGCATATGTACGGGAGGGTACCAACATCAATTTGCACAACATTTACAACGGTGACACTGTTCCCGTAGAACCTTTGTCCAACATTGGGATCAGCCATGCAACGGGCCACTGCTTGAATTGGTAAAATGGAACCACGGTGAGATTGAAGAAGATAGCACGGACCTTGCACATGGCGGTCAAAGGTGGACCATGCTGTCTGCGGCCGATTTGTCACCGTACAAGCACGAAGACGTTGTGCTCCTTTCTAACCGCATCTTCGCGGTGACAAACCAGGGGACTTGTTTCGTATGGGACACATCCTACGGTATACTCCCTCTCTCCCAGTTTATTTGTTTTGAATTTTTTTGTTTTATAAGTTTCAAATTCAAATTTAGAGCTCCCCATCACATGTTGAGATTACAATGCCCATTAAATCATTGCGTGCATGTATAGTAAAGAAACAAATCTTGAGTTTGGCACGGGTTCATGCAGCGGTAGCACCACCAGGCCTGACACAGGAGTTACTTTTCCCTCTCGGGGCCCTCGGGACTGAGCTTCAGCGCCTTACTACACCTGCCTTTGAGTCAATAACATGTGGACCTGATAGGTGGCTGGTCCACATGTAATGCTCCCGAAGGCAGAGGGGTAGTGGGTGAGGGAGTCCTGGACTATGGGGTCCTCGGGTGTCCGGCCTGTTAGCCATGGGCCGGACTGCTGGGCTGTGAAGATACGAAGACTGAAGACTGCACCCATGTCCGGATGGGACTCTCCTTGGCGTGGAAGGCAAGCTTGGCGACCGAATATGTAGATTCCTTTCTTTGTAACCGACCTTGTGTAACCCTAGATCCTCCCGGTGTCTATATAAACCGGAGGACTTAGTTCGGAGGGAGAGATACTCATTACCATAGTCATACAGGCTAGGATTTTAGGGTTTAGCCATCTCGATCTTGTGATAGATCAACTCTTGTAATACTCATATTCATCAAGATCAATCAAGCATGAAGTAGGGTATTACCTCCATAGAGAGGGACCGAACCTGGGTAAACATTGTGTCCCCTGTCTCCTGTTACCATCGACCTTAGACGCACAGTTCGGGACCCCCTACCCGAGATCCATCGGTTTTGACACCAACATTGGAGCTTTCATTGAGAGTTCCACTGTGCCATCCCCAAAAGGTTTCGATGGCCCCTTCAATCGTCAACAATGATGATGTCCAAGGAGAAACCTTTCTCCCCAGATAGATCTTCGTATTCGGTTGCTTCGTATTGCGGGCCAACTCGTTTGGCCATCTGGAGCAGATCGATAGCTACGCCCCTGGCCATCAGGTCAGATTTGGGAGCTTGAACTACGTCGTGGACGTCCGCGGAGATTTGATCTTCGCCGGATTCGAGACCGCGGCAACCGCTCCTGGTCACCTTGATGAACATGACATAAATCTGTCATCAAACCGCATCCAGGAGATAGCTCCTGTAACAGCTCTGGCCTTAGATCCGGAGCGTACAGCGCCGTCCAAGGAGTGGAGGCTCAACCCCACCACGGAGGCCGCAGATTCCCCAGCGTGGGAGCCACACATGGACTTAACCTCGCACAATATTTGTGTCACCGGAACTCCAGACTCGTCTCTGGGTGTAAGTTCCGAACCATGTGAGCCCGCGGATGCCGAAGTGTATCGTTTATCTATCTTCGAGTTCAGCGCCGCAGACATATTTCAACACTCGCCCTTGGGCGATGTGCTAAGCTCATTAAAGAACATATCCTTGGCGGGGGACTCTCAGTCGAACTATGTTCGGTTCGAACAAGGGGCTGATGATGGAGAATCTTGCTTCCCACCCGCCACCCACTTCATAGCCACAGTTGAGGATTTAACCGACACGCTTGATTACGGCTCCGAAGACATCGACGGTATGGACGAGATGCTGATGAAGAGCAAGACCAAAATCCGCCATATACTGGACGCTGGACGGCCACTTCTTCGTATGGTGTGTACATGGTGGATACACCCAAAACAACCAACGACGATGACAAAGAAAATCCAGTCGAGAATAAACCTCGTGAGACACAGAAAAAACGCCGGTGTCCTCGGCACCGCTGTAAGTCACGTCGTTCAAAAGACAGCAATGCTGGCACTGGTGAAAATAATACTCCGGACGATGCCAAAAACAATGAAGACCTTGCTGAGGTAACATCCGAGCAGGAGGAGCAAGAAAACGGGCAAGCTAGCCCCGATGAACAGGCCAGGCCCAACGACTCCAAGGACGGTAGTTACTGTCCGCTCTCCGAGGATGAGGAAAGCCTCGGCAACAAAGATTTCATCGTGCCTGAGGAACCTCTCGAGCAGGAGCGCTTCAAGCGCCAGCTAATAGCCACTGCAAGGAGCCTGAAAAAGAAACAACAGCAGCTTCAAGCTGACCAAGATCTGCTCGTCGACAGATGGACTGATGTCCAAGCAGCCGAAGAATACGGCCTCAGACGCCCAGCCAAGAGTTACCCAAAGTGAAGGCTGCTACCCCAGTTCGATGAAGAGGCACCGGAGCCCATACCTCCCACGCGTAATGTGGCCGATCGACCACTACGCGGTCGGGACAGTGCGGTGGACCGACCACCACATGGTCGGGATAGAGCGGCAACTCAGGCCGAACAGCAGCCTGCCCCACCGCCTCGTAAAAATAGAGACAAAACAGCTCGGGGTCATGCATACGACCTCTGGCAGACCCTGGATAGTAGAGCAGGACATACCCGATCGATTTATGGATCGCGAGGACGTCCCTCGACACGTGATGATGGCTAGCTATTCGGACGTGACAAACCTAGTCACACCCGAGCCGATAACCGCAGACGAACTCCATCGGAGCTACGGCTTAATGCGGCCAGATACAGAGGCGCCACACACCCTCTTTGTTTCACTGATGAAGTAATGGATCACGAATTCCCCGAAGGGTTCAAACCCGTTAACATTAAATCATACGACAAAACAACCGATCCTGCGGTATGGATCGAGGATTTCATTCTCCACATACACATGGCCCGCGGGGATGACCTTCATGCCATCAAATACCTCCCACTAATACGCAAAGGGTCAGCTCGGCACTGGTGTAGGACCTTGAAGTATGTCTAGAGGGGGGTGATTAGACTACTTGACCAATAAAAACTTAACCTTTTCCCAATTTTAGACTTTGGCAGATTTTAGCTATTCTAGAACAAGTCAAGCAATCTTCACACAATTCAAGCAAGCATGCAAAGAGTATATAGGCAGCAGAAAATAAAGCATGCAACTTGCAAGAATGTAAAGGGAAGGGTTTGGAGGATTAAAACGCAATTGGAGACACAGATGTTTTTGTCGTGGTTCCGATAGGTGGTGCTATCGTACTTCCACGTTGGTGGAGACTTCAACCCACGAGGGTAGCAGTTGCTTGAGCCACGGAGGGCTCCACCCACGAAGGGTCCACGAAGTAGCAACCTTGTCTATCCCACCATGGCCGTCGCCCACGAAGGACTTGCCTCACTAGCGGTAGATCTTCATGAAGTAGGCGATCTCCTTGCCCTTAAAAACTCCTTGGTTCAACTCCACAATCTTGTCGGAGGCTCCCAAGTGACACCTAGCCAATCTAGGAGACACCACTCTCTAAGAAGTAACAAATGGTGTGTTGATGATGAACTCCTTGCTCTTGTGCTTCAAATGATAGTCTCCCCAACACTCAACTCTCTCTCACAGGATTGGGTTTGGTGGAAAGAATATTTGAGTGGAAAGCAACTTGGGGAAGGCTAGAGATCAAGATTCATATGGTTGGAATGGAATATCTTGGCCTCAACACATGAGTAGGTGGTTCTCTCTAGGCGGTAAGTTGGAAGTGTAGGTTTGTTCTGATGGCTCTCTCCACGAATGAAGAGGAGGTGGAGGGGTATATATAGCCTCCACACAAAATCTAACCGTTACACACAATTTACCAAACTCGGTGGCACCGAATCAACAAACTCGGTTAGACCGATTTAGTAAACCTAGTGACCGTTAGGATTTTCGGTGGGACTGACATGCATCTCGGTAGGACCAATTTGGTTAGGGTTAGGGCATAACGTAATCTCGGTGAGACCAATTACACAAACTCGGTGAGACCGATTTTGGTAACTAGCTAACCAGAGAGTTGGTCAGGTAAACTCGGTGGGACCGATTCGCTCTTTTCGGTGAGACCGAAAAGTTACAAAAGGGAAACAGAGAGTTTACATTGTAATCTCGGTGGGACCGATTCGCTCTTTCAGTGAGACCAAAAAGTTACGAAGGGGAAACAGAGAGATTACAATCCCATCTCGGTGAGACCGACATCCCTATCGGTGAAACCAATTTGCCTAGGGTTTGTGGAAGTGGCTATGACATCTGAACTCGGTGGCACCGGATAGAAAGAATCGGTAGGGCCGAGTTTGACTTTGGGTTTAGGTCATTTGTGGATGTGAGAAAGTAGTGGAGGGTTTTGGAGCATATCACTAAGCACATGGAGCAAAAGGCTCATTAAGCAACACCTCATCCCTTCTTGATAGTATTGGCTTTTCCTATAGACTCAATGTTATCTTGGATCACTAAAATGTAAAATGTAGAGTCTTGAGCTTTTGAGCTTGAGCCAATCCTTTGTCCTTAATATTTTGAGGGATCCACTTTCATCATCCATGCCATGCCATTCATTGAGCTTTCCTGAAATATTCATCTTGGAATAGTATTAGCTCAATGAGCTATATGTTGTTATGAATTACCAAAACCACCTAGGGATAGTTGCACTTTCAATCTCCCCCTTTTTGGTAATTGATGACAACATATAGATCAAAGCTTCGACAAATGATAATAGAATTGAAAAACATAAATCGCTTTGAGAAGTATGTGATAAGCAAGAGCTCCCCTAAATTTGTGCATATCTTAAGATTTGCTTTGGACTGCAAATGCACAAGAAATTAGGCTCATGGGTTACTCTTCCATGTCACATACATCTTGGTGGAGCGCTCAAAATAATAACGATTGAATACATGCACTCATCACCAAGCACAGTGAATGATCATATAAGGATAAATAAGATAATATCATAAGAGGCATAAGTGTAGCTTATGATCAAACACATGATCATCAATGTCTCACAGGTAATGCATAGTATCTCAAGCAATCAAACGCAAAAAAAAGTTCAACCAAGAAGACAAGAGAGAACAAAAGCAAATCTCTCTCTCTCGAAGCCTATGATCTATACATTTTTCTCCCCCTTTGGCAACAAGTTACCAAAAAGTTCCTAGAAAATGCATAGTACTATGTCATCTCTCAGGCTTGGTCTTCTGGTGGTGGTGTAGACAGGACTCCAAGGATGAACGCATCAGTAGACGTGGTAGGAGCTGAAGAAGTTGGAGCTGGAGTTGGTTGAGCTGGTGCTGTAGCTGGAGCTGAAGTAGTGGCTCTGGTGTCTGGAGTTGGTACTGCAGCTGACCTCTGAGCTCTAGGCACTCTGGAAAATGCATCAGTTGTCGTCTTGCCCTTCCTCTCCTGCATATCATCTTGTAAGCTGCTCCACGGTGGTGAATCTCAGTCACTTTGACATCAAGATCATAGAATTTTTGTTCCATGATTCTCTCCAGGCTCTCCTGGTTTTGAGTTAGGGTGGCCAACCCCTTCTAAATCTGCAGAGATGATGCTATTAAGTATCCAAGCTGCTCCTGCTTGTTCTTCAGAAAGTAGTCAGATGCATCTTCTTGAGTTGGCATGTTTGCAGCTTTCTCTTTCCTTGCCTTCTCCTTTCTCTCCTGAGCTTGCACTGATGATGGTTCATTCTCGGTCATGACAACTCGATTGTCCTCAAAATCAGGATAGAGAACCATGTGTTCCTTATCCAATAGATACTTTCTGTGCCCATCTTGAGTTTATCAACTCCACGAATCTGTGGGGCATAACCACAGCTCCTCTTCTGATCTGTTGTTGTCCTCTTGATTGTCTCGACTATGAGGCTCATGACCTTGAATTTCTGAGGCACATCAAAAACATGAAGCAAATTGATTGCATGTCCTCTAATCATGTTATGGTCACCTGATTTGGGCAATAGAGTATGCCTTAAGATCCAGTTGATCGTAGGCAGCCCTGACAGCAGAAAATGGACTGATCCAAACTTGAAGTTCTCAAGTGCATCATTGGGGATCTCCTTGTACATGTGTGACATTGTGCTATGATCCATTTTCTTCTTTCCATATATGTCTAAGTCATCTTCACTTTCCTTGGGGGCATTGATCAGACTTGCCCATTCCTCTATGGTTGACTGATATCTCGTTCCTTCAGACATCCAAACTATCCTGCCATCTGGATAGAAGTGTGCTGTGGAGTAGAATTGCATGATAAGCTCGTCATTCCAGTTTGTGAGCTTCTGCCCAACAAAATCTGCAACTCCACACGCACTGAAGCTGTCATATACTCCAAGGTAGTGTTCTGCGTTCTCCTTCATGTAGGTCCAGTTGACCCATCTCATATCGCAAACTATGGGCTTCTTATCAAGCAGGACAGTCTCATAAAAGTTCTGCTGCTCCTTGGTGTGGAACCTGTAATCCACAGCAGTCCTTCTCCTCGTGGCATATGGATCCGTCTCTCTCCATAGCCTCAACCCATTATCTCTCCTGATCTTCATGTTTTTAGCCACAGGATGAGCATCGTTGTGGTCTGGGATCTTGGGTTTAAGCTTCCTTAGGACCTGCCCTTCTTCTTCTTCTTTAGCTTCAACCTCAGGCAATGGGGCCTTGTTCTTTTCAGCTGCTGGTATGCTCCTGGTATTCCTCTTGGGTGCATTCTTAGGCTTGGAGGCAGCTTTGGGCTTGGAAGTTGCAGCCCCTGACTTGATAGCATCACCCATCAGCTTTTGTGCCTTGGGTGCAGGCTCTGCAACCTCTTCTTCTTCTTCCTATTCCATCATGGAAGGCTTCCCTATCACTCTTGCCATGGTCTTCTTGACCCTTTCTTTCCTTTTCTTTCCTCTCTGACAACAGGCTCTTTGGGTTGAGATTCCAAAGAAGCTTGAGTAGACACTCTAGCTTTGGACATTGGTTGTCACCTGCTGGCCTTTGATTTTCAAGCCGGGCTTCACTGCAGATGAACTGATCTCCCTCTTGAGCACTTTCTTCTTGGAGCTTGCCTCATCCTCAACTGCCACGTAATCCTCATCCTCAAACTCTGAGGTCTTCTTCTTTCTTGATCTTGTGGCAGCCTTAGGCAAATTGCTTGGAGTGCTTCTGCTCCCCTCATCTGAGCTGCTTGAGGGACTAGTGCCCTCGCTCAATTGGATCTGCTCTTTAGATTTGTTCTGGCTGTCACTCTGATCTGACATGCTATCCAACTGACTGCTGACCTTGTGAATAGTTATAGATGAGGTAGAGTGGATGAGCATCACAAAATGCAGAGATTTTTGCAAAAGAATGATTCAAAAAACTTAATTTTAGTTTCCCACTGAAAACATTTCGGATTCTACCGATTATCAAACTCGGTGATACCGAAGCAGTTTTGGAACCTAAACTAGTGAACTCGGTCAGACCGAGTCACAGTTCGGTGGTACCGAGACTGCTAGGGTTTCACAAAGTTCGGAAATCGGTCACACTGATTTGTAATTCTCGGTCGGACCGAGACTTACAAGTGCAATGGCGTTAGCCAAATCGGTGGGACCGAGTTTTTCAACTAGGTGGGTCCGAGATGGTTTCGGCGGAAACCTAACCCTAAATTTTCGAATCGCAACTATTCTAAGGATTGATTTGACTGGATAGGAGTGTTTCAATCGTGGCAAGATGCATAATGTTCACAATGTGCTAATAATCGGACGAGGAAAGCACTGTGATCGAGTCCATACCCTAGTTCGGCGGGAACTCGCTACGGCGGCAACAGCGGAGGAGAATTCTGTTGACAGCGGCGGAGACCAGCGACTGGAGGCGGCTGGCGACGAAGTCGACGATCCCTAGACCACGTTGGCAGAGCAAGCTATGCGCGGGCGAGAGGATTCGGAGAAAGTTTTCCAAATTTTGCCCGTGCGATATATATAGCCCGACCCTGTCGGTGTGACCGAGTGGTACAACTGGATGGCACCGAGATGCAAAACTGTGAATAGTTATAGCAACTCGGTGTGATCGAAAAGTACAAATCGGTTGCACCGAGATGAAAACCTAGATCGACTTAGTAATCTCGGTATGACCGAAATGGAGGAATCGGTCAGACCTAAAATCACAAAGAAGTTTTGGAAGTTTAAGTCTATGATTTAATCGGGACTCGAGTGCTCCTCACTGAGTGGTTTGAATCGACTTGATCAAATTTTGTGATGTAGCATGAATAGTTTGAGATGAGAAAAGCATAGATAGCTAGAGAAGGTTCTTAGGCATTCTTGTCCATCCACTTGGCCAAAGAAAGAAAAGCCAAACAATCAAAACAACAAGTGGATGTCCTCGAATGAGTGAAATATGCAACCAACATGCTCACACAATAAAATGACAAATGGAATATGTGACAAAGCATGCACAACCAATTCTAGCATCTATCAAACAATTGGCGATGACTAGGTCATCTATATATGAGTATATTGACTTAGGAGTCAAATGAGAACATTTGATCATAGGTCATACTCACCGTTTAAGCTCAAGTGGGGTTACCACTTTTACATAAAGCATTTATGTGTTCACATCAT
This sequence comes from Aegilops longissima, assembly GCA_021605205.1. Taxonomy (NCBI): domain Eukaryota; kingdom Viridiplantae; phylum Streptophyta; class Magnoliopsida; order Poales; family Poaceae; genus Aegilops; species Aegilops longissima. The sequence continues at coordinate 369,104,428 of CM038678.1, forward strand.
TAGAGTTGCTTTGACTCAATTCTTAGAGTTAAGCTCCCCCTAGATGTGAGATCCCCCTTAGAGGGATAAACTAACCTTGGGTTTTGTCGATGATGACTTCATGTAGGTGTTGAAGATGTGGATGCTCGGTGTTGATGTAGATCATTTGGAGCAATCCTTTGGAGTGAGTTGCACTTTCAATACCTACATGGGTTAGTCCCACAAGGAACAAACAAGGATATCCATAGACATAGAGTGATGCACACACAAAATGATGTCCATGAAAACATTAGGTTACCTTGTCCCTTGCCTTACCAACATGAGGGTTTGTGACTCCTTGAACTAGTGCAATATATGGAAGTTGATTGCACTTGTCCTTGCCATAATGATATGAGTGAAAATGTTGGCGGAGTCACCCTCAAGAACTCTCTAGTTCTTATTCTTCGGGATCCACATCAACTTGATGGGAATCCTTGGTGTAGTAGTTGTACTTGATGAAGTAGAACTTGACGTAGTCTTGGGAACCCACTTGACCAAGGCCTTGGGTGCTTCTTCAAATGCATCAATTTCCTCTTGAAGCTTGTCCTTGCCTTTCTTCTTGTGGTCTTGTGGTGGAAGATCATCTTGTGCTTGTGTTCCCTTGAAGCAAGTAGGATCATACTTCTCTTGTTGAGGAACAAACTTCGTCTTGGGGTATTGATCTTCTTCCCACTCAACTCCATTGGCATTGAACTTTCGTTCAAAACCAACACCTTGATTCTTCCGGTGCCTTCCTTGCTTGCGTACAATTTTCTCAAATTGCTTACTCCCGGCAAGACTCTTGTATACACCTTTCTCTATAATTCCCTTCAATAAGATGTTTTCTTGCTCAAGTGTAACTTGGATAAGAGGATCATTAGTGGAATCAAGAGAACTACTAGAAGCAACAATATTGGATTTTGCATTTTATTGTTACTACTAGAAGAAGAATCTTTCTTGTTCTTGTTACTAGACTTGACTTGAGGCATGTAAGTAGATAAGAGTAAACGCTTGGCAATGTAAGAAGAACTTTTCTTACGAAGATCATCATTGATTGCCTTTAAGAACTCATGCTCTTGCTCAAGATTGAGCTTTTCAAAGCGTAACTTCTCATGAGCCCTTAAAAGTTCTCGATGATCTTCAAAGATAGTTTCATGAGCTAACTTAAGAGTGTTTAGTTCTTTAGTTAGACGCTCAATTTTCTCCTTATCATTGTCATTCGTTTCAACTTGATTAGCATGATTAATTGACGTTTCATCATAGTATTCATCACTAGAGTTGTCAACAAGTAAATCATCATCACCTAGCAAGTCATCTTCATCAACATCAAAATCAACATACTCGGGGTGTGTTACCTTTGGACCTTTGGCCATGAAGCATCTAGCAATTCCTTCATTTGGTGATTCGAATATGTCGTAGGAGTTGGTTGACACGAGTGCTATACTGGCAACACCTTCATCTTGAGTGTATTCGGAGTCGGAGTGATAGCTTCTCTCAGAGTGATGGTCGGAGTCGGAGTCGGATACCCATTCACCAACATGAGCTTGATGTCTTCGTTTTGTGTAGCTCTTTGATGACTTGTCCTTCCTTTCCGAATCCTTGCTTCTCCGTGAGGGTCTTCGTTCATAACGATCATCTCTACTCCTTCTCTCTCTTGGTGGTGATTCTTCTCTTCTACTTCTTCTCTTGGGAGAATCTTCTCTTCTTTTGTAGGGTGTCGTACACTCATTGGAATAGTGTTCGGGTCTCCCACAATTCTAGCAATTTCGCTCTCGACTAGAAGATCTTTTGTCATTGTAGGACCTTGACTTAGAGCTTCTTTCTTTGCTTCTACTCTTGTAGGATTTGTTGAAGTTCTTCACCATTAAGCTCAATTCTTCATTGAAGGTTTGTTTCTCACTTAATGATGTGGGGGCTTCACATGAGGCTTTGTAAGCACCACTCGACTTGTTGTGAAGTTCCTCCTTATCCTTGAGTGACATCTCATGAGAAACAATTCTTCCAATGACTTCTGTAGGCTTGAGATCTTTGTAATTGGGCATCATTTGGATCAATGTGCACACGGTATCATATTTTCCATCCAATGCTCTTAGGATCTTCTTGATGATGAATCTATCGGTCATCTCTTCACTTCCTAAGCCGGCAATCTCATTTGTGATAAGAGCAAGCCTAGAGTACATTTCAGCGACACCTTCACCATCCTTCATTTTGAACTTGTCAAGCTGACTTTGGAGCACATCCAACTTGGATTCCTTGACGGAGTCGGTACCTTCGTGCATATCAATCAAAGTATCCCAAATTTCCTTTGCATTCTCAAGACGGCTGATTTTGTTGAACTCTTCGGGGCACAATCCATTGAAGAGGATATCACAAGCTTGAGCGTTGTATTGCAACATCTTCAACTCATCCGCACTAGCTTCACGGTTCGGTTCTCTCCCATCAAAGAATTCACCTTGCAAGCCAATACACACAATAGCCCAAACGGCGGGGTTATGTCCGAGAATATGCATTTTCATCTTATGCTTCCAACTAGCAAAATTAGTGCCATCAAAGTAAGGACCTCTACGATGATAATTTCCCTCGCTAGACGCCATACTCTCCTAGGTTGTGAAACCAAGGCTATGACCACCAAAAGCTATGGAAATCAAAGCAAATGGAGACCAAAGCTCTGATACCACTTGTAGGACCTTGAAGTATGTCTAGAGGGGGGGTGATTAGACTACTTGACCAATAAAAACTTAACCTTTTCCCAATTTTAGACTTTGGCAGATTTTAGCTATTTTAGAACAAGTCAAGCAATCTTCACACAATTCAAGCAAGCATGCAAAGAGTATATAGGCAGCGGAAAATAAAGCATGCAACTTGCAAGAATGTAAAGGGAAGGGTTTGGAGGATTCAAACGCAATTGGAGACACGAATGTTTTTGTCGTGGTTCCGGTAGGTGGTGCTATCGTACTTCCACGTTGGTGGAGACTTCAACCCACGTAGAGTAATGGTTGCGCGAGTCCATGGAGGGCTCCACCCACGAAGGGTCCACGAAGTAGCAACCTTGTCTATCCCACCATGGCCGTCGCCCACGAAGGACTTGCCTCACTAGCGGTAGATCTTCACGAAGTAGGCGATCTCCTTGCCCTTACAAACTCCTTGGTTCAACTCCACAATCTTGTCGGAGGCTCCCAAGTGACACCTAGCCAATCTAGGAGACACCACTCTCCAAGAAGTAACAAATGGTGTGTTGATGATAAACTCCTTGCTCTTGTGCTTCAAATGATAGTCTCCCCAACACTCAACTCTCTCTCACAGGATTGGATTTGGTGGAAAGAAGATTTGAGTGGAAAGCAACTTGGGGAAGGCTAGAGATCAAGATTCATATGGTTGGAATGGAATATCTTGGCCTCAACACATGAGTAGGTGGTTCTCTCTCAGAAATGGTAAGTTCGAAGTGTAGGTTTGTTCTGATGCTCTCTCCATGAATTAAGAGGAGGTGGAGGGGTATATATAGCCTCCACACAAAATCTAACCATTACACACAATTTACCAAACTCGGTGGGACCGAATCAACAAACTCGGTCAGACCGATTTAGTAAACCTAGTGACCGTTAGGATTTTCGGTGGGACTGACATGCATCTCGGTAGGACCGATTTGGTTAGGGTTAGGGCATAACGTAATCTCGGTGAGACCGATTACACAAACTCGGTGAGACCGATTTTGGTAATTAGCTAACCAGAGAGTTGGTCAGGTAAACTCGGTGGGACCGATTTGCTCTTTCGGTGAGACCGAAAAGTTACAAAAGGGAAACAGAGAGTTTACATTGTAATCTCGGTGGGACCGATTCGCTCTTTCGGTGAGACCGAAAAGTTATGAAGGGGAAACAGAGAGATTACAATCCCATCTCGGTGAGACCGAGATCCCTATCGGTGAAACCGATTTGCCTAGGGTTTGTGGCAGTGGCTATGACATCTGAACTCGGTGGCGCCGGATAGAAAGAATCGGTAGGGCCAAGTTTGACTTTGGGTTTAGGTCATTTGTGGATGTGAGAAAGTAGTGGAGGGTTTTGGAGCATATCACTAAGCACATGGAGCAAAAGGCTCATTAAGCAACACCTCATCCCTTCTTGATAGTATTGGCTTTTCCTATAGACTCAATGTGATCTTGGATCACTAAAATGTAAAATGTAGAGTCTTGAGCTTTTGAGCTTGAGCCAATCCTTTGTCCTTAATATTTTGAGGGATCCACTTTAATCATCCATGCCATGCCATTCATTGAGCTTTCCTGAAATATTCATCTTGGAATAGTATTAGCTCAATGAGCTATATGTTGTTATGAATTACCAAAACCACCTAGGGATAGTTGCACTTTCAACTGGTTAAACAGCCTGCCTGAAAACTCTATCGGCAGCTGGGAGGACTTGGAAGAAGCCTTCCTCGACAACTTCCAAGGTACATATGTCCGGCCACCAGACGCCGATGACTTAAGCCACATAGTCCAGCAACCTGGAGAGTCAGCTAGGAAATTTTGGACTAGGTTCCTAACCAAAAAGAACCAGATCGTCGACTGTCCGGATGTCGAAGCCTTAGCGGCCTTTAAACATAGCATCCGCGACGAATGGCTCGCCCGCCACCTCGGTGAAGAAAAGCCGAAATCTATGGCAGCCCTCACGGCACTAATGACCTGCTTTTGTGCGGGTGAGGAGAGCTGGCTGGCTCGTAGTAAGAATACGGCCAGCGATGCAGGCCCCTTCGAGGCCAAAAACAGCAATAGCAAGCTCCGATGCATCAGACACAAACGCCGAAGCAATGGCGATAACACCGATGACAATGCTGTAAACGCCGGATTCAGCGACTCCAAGTCTAGCCAGCGGAAGAAACCATACAAAAGAAACAATCAGGGACCATCCAACCTAGACCGCATACTCGATCGCCCATGCCAGATACATGGCACCCCAGACAAACCAGCCAATCATACCAACAGAGATTGTTGGGTTTTTAAACAGGCCGACAAATTAAACACCGAGAACAGGGAAAAGGGATCACAAAGCGAGGACGACGACGAGGAGTCCCGGCAACCGAACACAGGGGGACAGAAGAAGTTTCCCCCTCAAGTGAAAATAGTGAACATGATATATGTTACACACATCCCCAAAAGGGAGCGCAAATGCGCACTAAGGGACGTCTATGCGATAGAGCTAGTCGCCCCAAAATTCAATTCATGGTCGTCATTTCCGATCACCTTTGAACGTCGGGACCACGCGACTAGTATCCGTCATGACGGTTCAGCCGCGCTAGTCCTCGACCCACTCATCGATGGATTTCACCTGACGCGCGTCCTTATGGACGAAGGAAGTAGCCTCAACCTACTTTATCAGGATACAGTGCGAAAAATAGGCATCTATCCATCACGGATCAAGCCCACAAAGACTACCTTCAAAGGAGTCATACCAGATGTCGAGGCCTGCTATACGGTCGCAATCACGCTAGAAGTTGTCTTCGGGTCTCCGGACAATTTCCGAAGCGAGGAATTAATCTTCGACATCGTCCCCTTTCGCAGCGGCTATCACGCACTGCTCGGACGAACTGCGTTCGCTCGATTCAATGCAGTGCCACACTATGCTTATCTTAAGCTCAAGATGCCCGGTCCACGCGGCGTCATCACGGTCAATGGAAGTATGGAACGCTCCCTCCATACAGAAGAGCACACAGCTGCCTTAGCAGCATAAGTACAGAGCGGCCTTCTCAAGTAGAATCCTAATTCGGCTGCCGAGCCCACGGACACCGTTAAGAGGGTCCGAACTACCCTGCAATAGGACAGCTCGGCTCGTCAGGAGCTCGACTAACAATCCGGCCTCCGTCTCAGTCCCGATCAGGCGGTGGCATTCGCGCCGCACGTACATAACTACGCACTAGAAATTCCATGGGCATCGACGGAAGCACGGCTAGCTTGTGACCCACAGTGCGGCTCAACCGGCACTGGATACACACATACTTTTACTTTTACTTTTTCCTTTCAGGTCTCAATCCCGCAGACCCCATCCGATGGCCTAATCATAGGTCCCCTCGAAGGACAAACATACCAAGACGGCAAGAATAAGAGCGGTCGGGATAGTCGACCATGTCGGATGGTATTATACAAGCTCGGCACGGGAGAGCCGCAGACATATGGGGGATGTCTCTCGGTGATTTCATTAAACGATCACTCTACCTGTTTTTCAGGACCCATGCGCAGCTCTCTCTTGGTGAAGGCTTAGTGAGGGAGTTCCGGACTAGGGGGTGTCCGGATAGCCGAACTATCATCATCGGCTGGACTCCAAGATTATGAAGATACAAGATTGAAGACTTCGTCCCATGTCCGGATGGGACTTTCCTTGGCGTGGAAGGCAAGCTTGGCAATACGGATATGTAGATCTCCTACCATTGTAACCGACTCTGTGTAACCCTAGCCCTCTCCGGTGTCTATATAAACCGGATGGCTTTAGTCCATAGGACGAACAACAATCATACCATAGGCTAGCTTCTAGGGTTTAGCCTCTTTGATCTCATGGTAGATCCACTCTTGTAACACATATCATCAATATTAATCAAGCAGGACGTAGGGTATTACCTCCATCAAGAGGGCCGAACCTGGGTAAAACATCGTGTCCCTTGTCTCCTGTTACCATCCGCCTAGACGCGATTCGGGACCCCCTACCGAGATCCGCGGTTTGACACCGACATTGGTGCTTTCATTGAGAGTTCTCTGTGTCATCACCGATAAACTCGATGGCTTCTTCGACCATCATCAACAACGCAGTCCGGGTGAGACTTTTCTCCCGGACAGATCTTCGATTCGGGCGTTTCGCACTGCGGGCGATTAAGCAGCCATCTGGAGCAGATCGAAAGCTCGCCCCTGGTCGTCGGTCAGATTTGGAAGTTTGAACTTCACGGTGACATCCGCGGGACTTGATCCTCGATGGAGTCGAGCCACGACCCGGCGTGCCGCCTTATCACGAGCGAGCATGATTTAGCTCTGCAGCCGGACAGTACCCTCGAGGCCGCACTCGAACCCGCTCCGATCTTCAATTCGGAGCCGGTTGCGTAGATCGGGGCGGATGGCTAGACATCGCCTCGGGGCTGCAACCTCTATGGCGATATAGTCAACACCGATCTTGTCCCTCATAAAGCTCGCGACTCGAGGTGCGGACTCCTTGCGGACTTGAACCTCCGCGCCCCTCCGATCGAATCCGATTGGGCGCCGGTCATGGAGTTTACCGCAGCGGACATCTTTCAACTCTCGCCTTTTGGCGACATCTTGAGTTCGCTAAAGTACCTCTCGTTATCAGGAGAGCCCTGGCGGACTGCGGTGCGGGCGGTTGGCATGCGGACGACGAAGAAATTCAAAGCCCACCCACCACCCACTTGGTAGCGGCGCCGATGATCTAACCGACATGCTAGACTACGACTTCGAAGACATCGGACGGTATGGGCGGCGATGCGGAGGCGAACAAGAACCAGCGCCTACGGCACGCGGAAAGCCACCTCATCATATGACATATACATGGTGGACATCCCAAAGGATGGGAATGGCGAAGAACAGAGGAGGATGACCCCTCAAGAAACAGCGTCGGCGTCGTGGCGCGCTCTAAATCCGCCACAGCAAGAATGAAGATTCCGGCACGGAGATAACAATACACCGGACAGTGCGAAGACAATCCACTCCGGCAAGATCCAGCGGGAGGATGGAGCGCCAGCCCTCACGAGAGAGCGGCGAAGAAGAGGTAGAGGATTATATGCCTCCCTCGGAGGCGAAGCAAGCCTCGGCGATGATGAATTAAATCGTGCACGAGGATCCCGTCGAACAAGAGCGTTTTAGGCGCGGGCTTATAGCCACGGCGAACAGCCTCAAGAAAAAGCAGCAACAGACTTAGAGCTGATCGGGATCGCTAGCCGGCAGATGGATGAAGTCCTCGCGGCGAAGAGCATGAGCTCGAGCGCCCTCCAAAGCTACACTAAGCGCAAGCTGCTCCCGATTAGAGGAGGAGGCTTACGAACCCGCATCACCAGGAGACAATACGGTGACCGACCACCCGTGGTCGCGGCGAAGAGGCCTCTAGGCCCTTCACTAGAACCGTACCCAGCGATCGCTCAAAAGCACACGGCCCGCGGGGGCGCTCCGGACTGCGGGATATATTGGAGGACAAGGCAAGACAATCAAGATCGATCTATGGATCGCGTGGGTGCCCACGGATGCGTGGCGACAACCGTCGCGCGGACCTGATAAGTCCGGCGGGCCGAACAAAGCAGACAAAGCTCTTTTGAGCTCCGTCGTGATATCGCCCGATCTGAGGCGCCGCACACCCACTATGCTTCATGCAGGCGAAGTAATGGATCATCAAATCCCGAAGGGTTTAAACCCGTCAATATTGAATCCTATGATGGCACAACAGACCCAGCGGTTTGGATGAAGACTATCTCCTTCACATCCACATGGCCCGCGGTGGCGATCTTCACGCCATCAAATACCTCCCCTCAAGCTCAAAGGACCAGCCCGGCATTGGCTCAACAGCTTGCCGGCCAGAGTCAATTAGGAGCTGGGAGGACTGAAGCCGCATTCTCGATAACTTCGGGGCACTTATATGCGACCACCGGATAACGATGACCTAAGCCACATAATTCAGCAGCCAGACGAATCGGCGGACAATTACGGACACGGTTCTTAACCAAGAAAAACCAAATCGTCGACTGTCCGGATGCGGAGGCCCTCGCGGCCTTCAAGCATAACATCTGTGACGAGTGGCTTGCCCGGCACCTAGGATAGGAAAAGCCAAAATCCATGGCAGCCCTCACATCACTTATGACCCGCTCTGCGGGTGAGGACAACTAGCTAGCACGCATAACAACCTCGGCAAAAATTCTGGCAGTCCGGACTTGAGGACCCAAATGGCAGGCCACGTCGTAACAAAACAAAGCGCCGCGTGCTGGCGACAATATTGAGGATCGGCAATCAATGCGGATTCGTGAGGCTCTAAACCGGTCAGCGGAAAAAGCCATTCAAAAGAACTACTCGGGTCCGTCAATTTGGACCGAATACTCGACCGCTTGTGCGGATACGGCACCCCGAAAAGCCAGCTAACACACCAGCAGGGACTGTTGGGTATTCAACGAGCAGGCAAGTTAATTGCGAAAACAATGACAAGGGCCGCATAGCGATGGCGAGGCGAGACCCAACCGCCGAACAATAGAGGACGAAGGGTTTCCCCCACAGTGCGGACGGTGAACATGATATACGCAGCGCACATACCCAAAAGGGAGCGGAGCGTGCACTCGAGGATGTCTGCGATGGAGCCAGTTGCCCAAGTTCAATCCATGGTCCTCCTGCCCGATCACTTTTGACCGAAGGACCACCCCACTGACATCCGCCACGGCGGATTCGCCAGACTGGTCTTAGACCCAATCGTCGATGGATTTCACCTAACGAGTCACGATGGGCCGGCGGCGGCAACTGAACCTGCTTTACCGTGGGACACGGTCGCAAAATGGGCATAGACCCTCAAGGATTAAACCTACCAAAACGACCTTTAAAGGCGTCATACCAGGTGTAGAAGACAATTGTACAAGCTCAATTACACTGGAAGTGGTCTTCGGATCCCCGGATAACTTCCGAAGCGAGGAGTTAATCTTCGACATGTCCCGTTCCGTAGCGGCTATCATGCCTTGCTCGGATGTACCGCATTTGCAAAGTTCAACGCGGTGCCGCACTATGCATACCTCAAGCTCAAGATGCCAGGCCCTCGAGGAGTCATCACGGTCAACGGAAACACGGAACGTTCTCTCCGCACGGAGGAACATACAGCGGCTCTCGCGGCAGAAGTGCAATGCAGCCTCTTAAGGCAATTCTCGAGTCCGGCCGTTCTGCGGCCGGACACAGCTAAGCGCGCCGAGTAACTTACAACAAGACCACACAGCACGCCCGAGCGCAGCGTAGCGAGGCGGCCCCAACCCAGCTCTGCGAAATGTCAAAGCAGGTCCTTGGCGTACACCATTACGCTCTGAAGATACCATGGGCATGGGGAGAGGCGCGACCACGATAAACCCAGATCTGCGGCTCAACCACACGGGGGCTCTCAAGTGTGTCGTTCCTTTTCTTTTCTTTTACCTTTTACTTTTTACCCACAGGACTCCGTTTGTCGAGAGGCCTGTCCGCAGCAGACCTGCCGAACTCACGATGCAACAGCCAGGGAAGGATAAAGGCTACAACGAATATCTGGTGGTCTCCATTACGAGCATTTTTATACGCCAATCTGCAGCCTACCCACGGAGAGGACATGTTTAACAGTCCCATACCTTGCTTATCGTGACTATTTTGTATCGTTACTCGCATTAAGTAGCGCACTTATTGAATAAAACAATGCAGCACCTTTTTGCTTAAAATTGCATTTCTTTTTCATACATATGTTCATTCACGGCATGTTGCATCCGTACACTTTGGTGCGGCTAATATACACCAGGGCTTATGTTTCCGCATTATGGTATGATGAGTCCGAACACTTTCACAAGTGCGGCACCCGAACTTATAGCACTATATGCATCGGCTCGAATCATGTCTTGGGTCAATAGTTGGGTTTGCCCGGCTCCCATGTTTTGGTACCTTACGTTCCGTTATATCGGCTAAGGTAGCACGGGAGAACCATGCGATTCCGCCCAGTTGAGCTGGGTTAACGCCTCGATGGAAAGCTAAAACTGACCGTCATGATGAGGCGAGAGCGATCGCTGTTCGAGAGGTTTTTGCGAGTCCTTAAAGACTTATGCCGCCTAGAGCAAGGAGCGGATCTTGTCCGGCCAAGGCATGGATAGCGCCCAAATTCGACCTTCCGAAGACTAGGGGCTTCACCGAAATTAAAATTATAGAATTCTATGGCTAAGTGAGAGTGTTCAAGCATTATAAGTCCGGTTGCCTTGTTCGCAGTGTTGGCGCCTCCTAGATGGACCCAAAATGGGAACACAAGCGCTCAAGTTTATCCCGAACACCCCAAAGACTCGTGGCATGGGGGCTGAAGCCGACGACTTGCCATCTCTCGATTTGATAAACAGCCGCATGAAGGTAATATTTTAAATTAACAAGCATTGCTTAGCATATGAACCAAGTTTTCAGCGCACGGGATAACAAAATGCGAGTCTACTCAAATATTACATCTTTGGAGCACTCACCGCAATAGTGCGGGCGCCTTCAAAGACACTCTTATAATACATCTCGGCGTGCGATGCTCCTTGCCCTCCGGTGGTGGGTCCGTCCACGAGCTTACGGGCATCCATCTTGCCCAGTGCACCTTTTGCGGGCAAGGGCCCGACAGGCACCCTCAATACAAGCGGAATGCTTGATGACTTCTACCCACAGGCACGCAACCATCGGCCGCCGCACCAGGCGAAGTAGCTCCAGGCATGGCCTCCTTAGGCCTGGCCGAACTATGAGGCCCTTCATGGCCTGTTCGGCCGCCTTGTGGAGCTCGACCAGCTGCTTCAGCTGGTCGCTAAGGGCACGGATGTCCGCCTCAAAGCATCTTGAGACCGAAGACCTTCTCCGTCGAGCTCCCTCCTTGGCCCGGTAGAATGGGGCAGCATCGGACCGCTGCAAGGAAGATCTGCGAACGCTCACAGAGTGCTCGAATTCGGGTAAGCAACAGGTAATTAACACTCACATGCTTACTTTGCATGAAAAATGCCTTACCGCTGCTATTTTCTTCCTTGCCTCAATCTCTGGAGGGCCTTGTAGGCTTGGCCTTAGCGGCTTTGGCACTCTCAAGAGCCGTTGCAAGCTCAGACTCTCGAGTCTTCGAGTCACGCTCCAAGCTCTTATGTTTTTTCATGAGATCCTGGAGCTCTTGCTGTACCTCCGCCACCCGCGCCTCCTGATTCTCTCGCTCGGTGCGCTCCGCGGCCGCATTGCGTTCGGCCGTGGCCACCGCCTCCTTCAGGGTCGCCACCTCGTTAGTGGCCCCTACAATACCCACGTTATCCTTGTCATTTTTCTTGCAACCAAATCCTTTTATGTAAGGTAGAATTTTCATAAGGTATTACTCACCTTCTTTTTCCTCGAGCTGCTTCTTGGCATGGCCGAGCTCGTTCTCGGACCGCTCGAGGTTTTCCTTCAAAGTATTGACCTCCTTGATCGGTCTGGCGGAGGTCAGCAAAGACAACCTGCAATCCCATATTGACATATTTTTATGACTCCTGCGTTTATCTTTCTAAAGATCCTCAGTCCGCTTTTCTTTCCGAACACCGAACCGAGCATCGAGGGCTCTGTCTATGCGGTACCATTTTACATATATTGAAATTCTTACCTCAAAGCTTTGTTAGAAGGCTGCTGCGAGGCTTCAGTCAGCCCGCTCTTGGCGAGCTAAACCTTGAATCACCGCACTCATAATGCGGTGCTCCTCTTTGATGGGCGCCGTTGGCGCCTCCAGCAAATATCCGGCACCTCTGGTTGGGCCGGAGGCAGCGGCGTCGCGGTCTTGCCCTTCTTACGAAGGGGGTCGCCACGGACTCCGAGCCACTTTGTGGCCTCGGGGCTGAGTCCGTGCAAAGTCCGGGAAGGTGTCCTGTGACACCTCTGGGGCCTCCTCCTCCTGGTGGGTCCCTTCCTGGGATCCCGTCTCGGCGTCGTCCGCGGCACGGGGGGTGGAGGCAGTCGGAAGGGAATCCATATCCGACACACCCAAGGACCCGCTCAACGAAACGGGAAGATCATCCTTGGGCGGACTACAGGGTTGTATGCGGCATTAGAAAGACATTATGTGGCGAAAAGAAAAAACCTTGAAGTTATTCGGGAGTCCGGATACTTATGGTCTCGCCGAGGCTTGGCCCTTGGAGGCCGATCCTCGTCGTCAAATCATTTGGCGTTGGCGGAGCAGTCCGGGAGGAGTTTTCCTTCTTGGACCCTTGGCCTCCCTTGTTGGGGAGGCCTTCCTTTCTTCCCTCCTTCTGGGAGAGGCTCTTCTTCTCCTCCTCGCCTTGGTGGGAGGAGTCGGCCTCGATTCATCATCCGATAGCACCTGAAAACGGAACTCTTCCGAGTCCCGTGGCGTCTTCTTGGCCTTCTTCTCCGGCACCACGTGGGGTGCGAGCCTTTAGCCCGTTAGGCGGGCGTCCGCTGGGTCCTCGGCAATGGGGTCGGACAGATAGTCCGTTCGACCTTCGCTAGCCATTCTGTCAAAGGTAAAGGAGTTTAGATCCCGCATAGAGCCAAACTATGGAAAACAAGTGGTGAAATCACTTACCTCGTCAGCTGGACGCTGCGAGTGGAATCCGCGATCTTCGGTAGAGGATGCGGGAGCTTCGGCGCCCTTGAACAGCACCTTCCAGACATCTTTGTACGTAGTGTCGAAGAGCCCGCCAGTGGTGCAGTGTCGTGCGGATCAAACTCCCACATGTTGAAGCCCGTCGCTGCACGGGAGAATCCGGCGGATGAGCATGACACGGACTACGTTGACAAGCTTGAGCTTCTTGTCCACCAGCTTTTGGATCAGGCTTGGAGTCGGTCAGCTCCTCCGAATCCCCAAATCCGGCCACTCTCTATCCAGGAGGTGAGCCGTGTAGGATGCCAGATCTGAATTCGGGGCGCTGCCCAATCAAGTCACGCGGCTCGGTGATGTAGAACCACCCCGATTGCCACCCCTTGATGGTTTCCACGAAAGTGCCCTCCGGCCACGTAGCGTGGGACATCCACGCCCACCATGGCGCCTCCGCACTCCGCTTGGCTGCCCTTCACAACCTTGACTTGACCTTTGAAGGTCTTGAGCCAAGCTGAAGTGGGGCTGGATGAGGAGGAAAGCCTCGCACATGATGATAAGCGCCGAGATGTTGAGGATGAAATTCGGGCCAGATCATGGAAATCTAGGCCGTAGTAGAACATGAGCCCTTGGACAAAGGGATGAAGCGGGAAGCCCAGTCCAGCGGAGGAAATGGGGAAGAAATACTACCCTCTCATGGGGCCTGGGATTGGGGATGAGCTCTCCTCGTCGGGAGCCGATGCGCGATGTTCTTTGGACAAATATCCAGCGTCGCGCAGCTTCTGGATCTGCCCTCCGTGATGGAGGAGGCCATCCACTGCCTCCCGCTCCGGACATAGTTGGAGAAGGTTGAGGTGAGAAGTGCGGACTTGGGCACTGGAGCTCGAGTTCGCGGAGATGGATAAGCCAAGGAGGAAGAAGGCGCAGTTAAAAGGGTTGGATCTTTATCCCCTTATATGGGTGGACAAAAACATGTGTCCCCACAGGCCTGGTAAAACTCGCTTATCTCCCAAGCGTCACAATCAATGGCGCGGTTGGGTTACCCACGTCCGTATTTATGGGAATCCTGGAATAAGGGGAACACGATCTCTGCTTCGACAAGACGTGCCAAGGAAACCACCTCGCTAAACGCACGGAGGTGGAACAATAAAAAGCAGTAAAGGCTTGGTAATGGCATGACGTCACGCCACTAAATCGTCGCCAGATTGAACTTGTGTAATATTATTCTCTCTACGGTGGTACGTGGAATTTATCTTTGTAGAGCGGACACTATCCTGGTGTTCACAATCTTCTATAAATTATTGGAGGAAGAACCCGCCTTGCAATGCGAAGACAACATGCGCGCGGACTAAATCGTCATTGAAGCCTGGTTCGAGGGAGCTCTTGAGGAGTTCGGACTAGGGGTGCCGGATAGCGAACTATCATCATCGGCGGACTCCAAGACTATGAAGATACAAGATTGAAGACTTCGTCCCGTGTCCGGATGGGACTTTCCTTGGCGTGGAAGGCAAGCTTGGCGATACGGATATGTAGATCTCCTACCATTGTAACCGACTTTGTGTAACCCTAGCCCTCTCCGGTGTCTATATAAACCGGATGGCTTTAGTCCATAGGACGAACAACAATCATACCATAGGCTAGCTTCTAGGGTTTAGCCTCTTTGATCTCGTGGTAGATCCACTCTTGTAACACATATCATCAATATTAATCAAGCAGGACGTAGGGTATTACCTCCATCAAGAGGGCCCGAACCTGGGTAAAACATCGTGTCCCTTGTCTCCTGTTACCATCCGCCTAGACGCACAGTTCGGGACCCCCTACCCGAGATCCGCCGGTTTTGACACCGACACTTAGTAAATAGCCTTTCTGCTTATTGCACCACTTGTATAAACGCGCTTTAACGCACCAATAAATTTATAATAGAAACAGTTTGCGGCCCAAATTTCCACGGCTCTAGCTTACCACTGGTTCTTCCTCTTTCTTTCTTTTTTGCCTTTTTCTTCCTGGTAATTTTATCATATAACACACGCACACTCGGTGTGTTCCACCTTGCCAGGGGCTTCATAGCACCCCACAACATGGCAACCCAAGTCCGAACACTTTTACAGCATAGTTCGGCACCCTGAATTTAGCACTATATGCATTGGCTCAGAATCATGTCTTTGGTCAATAGTTGGGTTGCCCAGCTCCTGTGCTTCCTACCTTACGTTCCGCTATATCGGCTAAGGTAGTAAAGGGAGAACTACTGCGATTGTGCCCTGGTTTATCTAAAGGAGCACCTTAGTAGAGAAAGCCAAAAACTAACCGTCATGATACAGTGAGAGCCAGTCAGCTGTTCAGAGGTTGCAAATCGTTGGAGATTTTTCCCGCATTACGCGAATGATCGGTACTTCCCGATCAGACGCTCATAGCACTCTAGTTCGGATACTAGGGTCTGCGTCTATATTTTATTGTAAAACTCCGATGGCTAAGTGAGGGCGTTTAAGCCACATAGTCTGATTGCCTAGTTCGTTAAGACAAACAACTCCTTCAAGGACCATATAATTGGATCAAGATTGTTTAGATTCCATCCCGAACACCTCCGTACTACCTACGTGGGGGCAGAAGCCGACGACTGGCCAACCCTCAGATTCCATACAACACGGCCGCATAGGAGGAAAAAAGTAAAACATAACAAGCATTATATTACAAACCGACTTTGTTTCATCATACAAGGCAAAGACAACACGAATGTATTCATTCGAAAATAATGTCCTGCCCACACTGCGTTGCCACAATGCGAGACCCCTCTAGGACATCTGCAAAATAGCGCTCGGGTGTGCGGTGCTCCTTGCCCTCTGGCGGCCCACTTGCCAGCTCGACGGTGTTCATCTTCGCCCACCACATCTTGCAACGGGCGAAGGCCAATCACGCACCTTCAATATAGGCTGATCTCTTGACGACGTCCAGTCGAGGACAGGCGTTCACCAGCCGCTTCACGAGTCCGAAGTAGCTACCGGGCATAGCTTCGGCTGGCCATAGCCGGATTATCAAATCATTCATGGCTAGTTTGGCCACCCTATGTAGATCCACCAGCTGTTTCAGCTGATCGGTGAAGGGCACGGGATGCTCGGGCGCAAGATACTGCGACCAGAACCATTTCTCTGTGGAGCTCCCTTCCTCGGCTTGAAAGAACTCCGCGGCGTCGGACACACTGTGTGGTAGATCTGCGTAGGCTCCTGGAGAACTCTGAGTCCGGGTTAGTAAGAAATACTTCTTCCTCATATACTTGCTTTGCATACTAAATGCCTTACCCGCCGCAATCCTCCTGGCCTCCTGGATCTCTTGGAGGGCGCCCTGGGCCTCATTCCGGGCCGTCTCCGCGCTCTGATGAGCCTTGGCGAGTTCGGTATCTCGAACCGACGCGTCGCACTCCAAGGTCTCGCACTTCCTCACCGCGTCCTGGAGCTCTTGTTGAACGTCACTAACCCGGGCCTTGAGTTTCTTACGGGCAGCCTGCTCCTTGACAGCCTTCCCTCGGCTTCGGCTAGGGCCTCATTCAGGGCCTCGACCTCGGTCGTCGCTTCTATATATATCTTGACACTTCAGTCAATGCATATCATTTTACTTTCTTAATATAAAACGGGTTATCACATACCTTGTTTTTCTTGGAGCTGCCTCTTCACCTGGCCAAGCTCCTCCCCGGTGATACGGGGCTAAGCCAGCGTAGGCCAATCTTTCACGTTTGGAGTGGGATCCCTCGAAGAACACGATGAACGCGGGGAAGAACGGAGAGAAATCACAAGGGGAAACACTCAAGAACAAGTCTAATCACACATCCACTAGACAATCAAACACACAAGATCACAAGGTGCATGAACAACAAAGGGAAAGATACAAGGTAAGGTTCATCTCCAAGAGGATGTCTTGATGATATCCTAGGCGGATCTTCCCACGAGGGGGTCTTGATGATATCCCGCAGGATCTTCTCCTAGATGGAGGTCTTGGCCTCCAATGGAGTAGTGGTCTCTCTCTCTCTCTCTCAAGAGTAGAGATAGGTAGGAGCAAAGCTCACAAACAAATGAGCTATCATATTTGCTAACCCTAGAAAGGAGGTGGAGGTGGTCTATTTATAGTCTAAGCCACGAAGGGGTAAGTGGGAGAGGGATACAAGGCCAAAGGCACGCGGCTGCGCACAGGCGGGGCGGTAGTACCGGACACATGAGCGGTAGTACCGCTTGGAGGGTCTGAGCGGTAGTACCGCTTGCTTTGGGCGGTAGTATCGCCCTTTCTGGACTGGGCAGGTCCTTCTTCTTCCGTCTTCGCTTCCAGGCTTCCCTCGCGGATGGTGTAGTGGTTCCTTGGCGCTTGCACTCCTCCTCGACATCCGTGAAGCTCCAACAATACCTATGCATGCACACGGGAGAAGTGTCAAGTAGTATACCATCCTCGAAGGGGTCAAGTGAACACTTGTAAAGGAGAAGATTCACCTTTATGCATGAGAAGTAGAGGTCGCACGTGTCACTTGCCAAACGGACTCTTGACATGGTGATGACCGTAGGATGCTCCGCATCATTCCCTCCCCCTTGGAAAAGATCCGACCTCGGATCGAAAACCAAATCACCATGGGAAAGAGATGGCGTCGTCGTGTAGGAGTGGTCAATCACCAAGTTTCCTCACCTTCCATCCACGAAATCTCTCCAATTTTGACCCCGAAATCATCCATTTCCGACCCAAAATCGCGCCCTGATCCAGATTCTGCGAAAAATCTCGATACGAGCGGTACTACCGCTCATCCCTAGTGGTACTGCCGCTTAGCACCTCCAAGCGGTACTACCGCCCTTCCAAGCGGCACTACCGCCCCTCCCAGAGCCAGATTTTGCGAAAAAACCCGACACGAGCGGTACTACCGCCCATTCCAAGCAGTACTACCGCTTACAAGCGGTACTACCGCCCTCCCGAGCGGTACTTCCGCCCCTCCCAATTTCAGCGTTCCGAGTTTCACCAGTTCGGCCATAACTTTCGCTCCCGGAGTCCGATTTTCGCGTTCTTTAGCTCGTTGAGTAGCTATTGACATCCCCCATCCATCTAGATAGGTTCCAACACCATTTGACTCCATCAAATTTTTCAAAATTTGGAAAGTTTGCCTAGGCCCTCCACCATAACTTCCGCAAAACCACCATAGCCTTCCGCAACCTAACCCAATTTGTTCCCCATAGCATTAGTGGTTGCTTGAGTTGCGATTCAAGTCTCCTAAGGTGTTTAGGCTACTTAGGGACGATTGCTTCTTCATCAACCACCACCTTACCTTCCGCATAGGCTTGACCACCATACACTTCCGCCATCGCAACCTAACCCATTTGGACCAGGTTTCCACCAATACTTCCGCAACCACCACCGCATTCCCGCTACCACCATTTGAGATTTTGAGTTCACGGTTTTTCCGTTTCCTAAGGTGTTTCGGCTACTTAGGGACAAGTCTCCATCATCTTGGTATCTACATCAAGAACACCGCCACTCATCATCGCAAAGGACAGTAACCTCGACGACACCATTGTATATTCCCCTTGCAATTGCATTGTTAACCCCTAGCCCATTTTGCGTTACTTGCCTATCGAGACTAGCCATTTGAGTATTGTCGGCAACGTGACTTGTGCACATTAGTGATCATACTTCCCATAGCATACATACCATATCATCGTGGTGCATATATTGGTATCATATCTTGTGTCACAAGTTTGTTCCTGCATATACACAATTGCTATCTTGGTTTGTGCATTGTGAAAAAGTGGCCATAAAAAAAGAGAATAAAGCTTTTAAGCAAAAGAGAAATAGCAACGAGCTTGTAAGCAATAGCCATAGCATCAAAATATATCATATGGTATCATGAGCCACGTTGATCACGTTTTTGGAGCCCCTACCCCGTGTTTTCTAGCTTGATTTTGTTGATTTCGTCCTAAATCCGAAAATCCCCACCAAAAATAGCCCCCAAATTTTTTTGTGATTTGTTGGTTTGATGATGTTTTGTTGATTTTGATCTGTGGATTTGCTTGGTTTCGAGTGGATCTAGCATCTCCATGTTCTTCCCCGTGTTCTTCGTGCTCTTCGAGGGTTCCCACTCCAAACGTGAAAGATCGGCCTACACCGGGTTAGCCCCGTATCACCCGGCCTCCTCCAGCGTCCGCTTTAGTTCGGAGACTTTGGCAGCATGTGAGGCCGCGGCCAGCAGTGATGCCTGCATATTCATTCCCGACAAATTTAGTTAGTTTCCTAAAATAAAGGACTGGTCGTCTGTCCGGTTTTTTTTCGAAGCACCAAACAGTGTCTCGGGGGCTACTGTCTATATTGGGATTTTTCTCTTTTCGCATCGCTTACCTCAAAACCTGTCAGCAAGCTACTACAGGCTTTGGTTTGTCCGCTCTTGGTGAACTGAACTCTTTCAATCACGGAGCCCATAAGAACACGGTGCTCATCCACAATGGAAGCGCCTCGCAGCGCTTCCAGCAAATTATCTGGTGCCCCTGGTTGGACAGGGGTCACCGGTGGAATAGGCATACCCCCTTCTTTCGAATGAAGTTGCGTGCCGGATTCTGGAGTCATATCAGTCTCCGTAATCGAGTTCGGTTGAGGGCCGAAATGAATACGACCCTCATCCCCAGTCTCCAGGGGAATTGACTCCCCCTGGTGTTCGGCGACGGGGGCTTCGCCTTCTGGCGCCTCTCCCTGGCCTGGGAAGGTCCATTGGGAGAGCACCTCTTCGTCTCCCATGGCCTTGGGAGAGTAAGCGGTCGGCGGTGTCTCGCTGGCCATCTCCTTCGAGTCCAACGAACCTCTTGATGAGGATCGCTGGGAGCTGTCATGGGCCGGACTGCAATAGCATAATTAACCATGTCAATACGACAAGGAGGAGAGGTTATATCTATGGGCATGTACGAGTCTTAGCACTTATGATGCGGCCCAAGGCTTAGTGCGGGGGTGTCGCTCCGGACTGCTGTCGACGTCCCATGCGAAGCTGCCCGCAAGCTGTCCTTTCCCCTTCTTGGGCGCCTTCGTCTCCAGAATTGTGGAGGCTGCCCTCTTCTTTCTCCCCCCATCAGGCGGAGAGTCGCTCTCCTCCTCCTTCTCCTCCTCTTCATCGTCGTCGTCTTCGACGATGGAGGAACGGGTCTTGTCTGCGGACATCGCGTCCGTACCACCCTTTGTGGCGGGGGCCACTCCGGACCCCCTTGGCCTTCCCCGTGGCCTTCTTCGCCGGCGTCGTATAGGGCGCCGGCACCAGCATCTTCGCTAAACGCGGAATGACTGGTTCTTCAGGCAGCGGAGCCGGGCACTGGATCTTCTTCGCCCTCTCCATCCATTCCTGAAGAAGCAATGACAGTAAAGGTTAAGATATCCTCCTTGAAACAAACAAGTAGAGGACGCGTTAAAAACTTACCTCGTTGGCAGGGTGGTTAATATCGTGCCCACGGTCCGAATCCGTGGCTAGCGGTATCTCGTTGCCCTTGAAGATCAACTTCCAGGCATCTTTGTGAGTGGTCTCGAAGAGCCTCTTCAGGGTATGGTGCTTCTTCGGATTGGACTTTCATAGCGGGAGGCTTCGGCTTTGGCACGGGAGAATCAGGCGAACTAGCCTCACCTGGATTATATCAACAAGTTTGACATCCTTGTCCACCATGCTTTGAACGCGCGTCTGCAGCGCTATCCGCTCGTCTGGCGAACACCAGTTCGGGCTCTTCTCGACCCAGGAGGTGAGACGCATTGGAGCACCGGGGTTAAATTCGGCAGCTGCGGCCCAGTTGGTGCCGCAGGATTCTGTAATGTAGAACCATTGTTTCTTCCATTCCTTGACAATCTCCACGAAAGTGCCTTTCGGCCAGGAGACATTGGACAGGCTACTCACCATGGCTCCTCCGCACTACGCGTGCTGGCCATCCACCACCTTCGGCTTCACGTTAAAGAGTTTGAGCCACAACCCAAAGTGGGGGTGGATGTGGAGGAAGGCCTCACACACGACGATGAACAACGAGATGTTGAGGAAGGAGTTCGGGGACAGATCATGGAAGTCTATCCCGTAATAGTACATCAGCCCACGGACGAAAGGGTGGAGTGGAAACCCTAGTTCGCAGAAGAAATTAGGGATGAATACCACCCTCTTGTCGGGCTTCGGCGTGGGGACGACTTGTCCCTGGGCCAGCAGACGATGGGCGATTTCCTTCGCCAGGTACCCGGCCGCCCGAAGCTCAGTAATGTTCTTCTCCTTGACGGAGGAGACCATCCACTTGCCTTGACCTCCGGACCCGGACATGGTTGAGTGCTAGCTTGAGTGGGAAGAAGATGAGAGCTTGGGCGCTGGAGCTCAAGATTGGAAGGGCGGAGGAAGAGAGAAGGCGTGGGAGAAGAAGGGGGAATCCTTATCCCCTTATAAAGGCAGTGAATATTGAATGCCTCCCCACTCGCCTCAAAACTCGCCTATTCCCAAGGACTGTGTAAATGGTATGGTTGGGTTACCCACGCCTGTATTGATGAGAATCCCGCAATCAGGGGACACGATCTCTGCTTTGAGAAGATATGCCAATGGCAACCGCGTCTCGAAACATGGAGCAGGAGACGAAAAACGGTTCAAAATTATGACCGAACAGATGTGATGTCATGTTACAGAAAGTTGTCAGCAGATTGGACTCGTGTAAAACTATATTCTCTTTGTGGTTTTGTGTGGTGTGTATGTTGCAGGTCCGGATACGTTCAATACGTCCGAAGACTATCTTGGAGTTCAGAACGAGGAACCCGCCTTGCAGTGCCGAAGACAGACCTACGCGCCGGATACCTTGTCATTGAAGACAGGTTCATGGGCTACTGAGGGAGTCCTGGACTAAGGGGTCCTTGGGCGTCCGGCCTGTTAGCCATGGGCCGGGCTGATGGGCTGTGAAGATACGAAGACCGAAGACAGCACCCGTGTCCGGATGGGACTCTCCTTGGCGTGCAAGGCAAGCTTGGCAACCGAACATGTAGATTCCTTTCTTTGTAACCAACCTTATGTAACCCTAGATCATCCCGGTGTCTATATAAACCAGAGGACTTAGTCCGAAGGGAGAGATGCTCATTACAATAGTCATACAGGCTACGCTTGTAGGGTTTAGCCATTTCGATCTCGTGGTAGATCAACTCTTGTAATACTCATATTCATCAAGATCAATCAAGCAGGAAGTAGGGTATTACCTCCATAGAGAGGGCCCGAACCTGGGTAAACATTGTGTCCCCTGTCTCCTGTTACCATCGACCTTTGACACACAGTTCGGGACCCCCTACCCGAGATCCGTCGGTTTTGACACCGACATTGGGGCCGAGAGGGGTGAGCCGCAGGTCGGGGGACGTGTGGTGTCATGGGTTCGAGCGGCATCGTGGGAATCGTGTGTGGCTGTGGTAGAAACTTGATGCTCGCCGCATTTCACGTGGCCCACATGTCATGCACACAAAGGCAGAGAGGTGGTGTGGCCAAGAGGGGTGAGGCGCACGTTGGGGGACGTGGTGCCATGGGTTGGAGCGGCGTCGTGGGAATCGCGAGTGGCAGTGGATGAAATGTGATGGTCGCCGTAGTTTAACTTCCATGGACAAGTTGTCATGTCTACGGACACATGCATTGCATACCGATCACTGGAAGGAGTAGCAGAGAAAGTTAGGCGGATAAATAGTTCCTTATATTCAAGCAGACCCATGCTACTACTTGTTCCAAAGACATGCACACCATCGAAATAGTCCATCTATATCAATATACACAGAGATGGGATAATTTTTTTTACAAGAGAGGAAATAGTTCATCCATCCATAATGCCTTGCTGCTGGTGCAGCTTCTTCTTCTTATTCTTCTTCTTCTTCTTATTCTTCTTCTTCTTCTTCTTCTTCTTCTTCTTCTTCTTCTTCTTCTTCTTCTTCTTCTTCTTGTTCTCGTTTTCAATGGATACGGCTTCGCAACAGGCTCTCTAGACCTTGCGGCTATCTCGAAACTCACACGGGCATCGAGGGCAGCATATTTTATCCACTCGTACGT
This sequence comes from Aegilops longissima, assembly GCA_021605205.1. Classification (NCBI taxonomy): domain Eukaryota; kingdom Viridiplantae; phylum Streptophyta; class Magnoliopsida; order Poales; family Poaceae; genus Aegilops; species Aegilops longissima. Next base: position 369,127,708 of record CM038678.1, read on the forward strand.
CAAGGGATAATTCTCCCATCCAGACGACCTTAATGCCAGCGTCTCGTCACCCTTATGAAGATTTGTTCCAAGCACAAAATTTGCTACGTTGAATAGGGATGGTCTTGGTTTATCACAATCTTCTACAGGAATTTTTATTTTGGTTTGTACGTCAGCGATGCTTTTCAAATCAAGGTTGTATGGCTCCAACTTTTGTTTGTCCCCTGCGATGGCTGCCCCACAGAAGTATATGTCCTCCCGAAACAAGAAATCATGAAGGTCACCTGGTATGCAGGGCGCATGTATGATGTGGTACACCAAAACATCATCTTCGAGGAACAGCTGAAGGACGGCGGCGCATTGGATCTTCCCAGTGGCATGCTCCATGTACTCCGCATCGAGACCGATGACCTTCATCTCCACCTTTTGGAGGGAGTTGGATACATTGTTGATCCACTTCCGAACAACCCTTGGGTGGTCGGTGACTGTGGCAACTATGCTCAACGAGCCTTCGACGAGGACAAGTTGGACGCTAAAAACCTGCATCTCGATCTCTTTCGCCATTTGGAACTGCTGGACCGGAGGGCTATTGTTTGGAGAATTAGGATTAGATGGCTAGTCTAACTGAAGAAGATGATTATTCAAAGGGGCTTCGAATTACTCCAGGAGGATGTGAAGAGGTTAAAACAATGTGAATGCAGTGTGGTTTGGATGCAAATGAAGATGAAGGAAAGGTGAAGAAGCCGAGGAAAATCAGTTCCCGATGGAGAAATAAATGGGAGAAGTGGCCCAGGCAGTTGATTAGACGGCTAGGTAGACTAAACGAAAAGGCTATGTGAGTAGACTGAGGAGTGATACCTGTCCGTGTATGTGCCCATCCTTCTAGCGCTACATGTGCCACTGGCTAGTTGAAGTCACTCTTTTGAATCACCGTGGCGAGACATTTTATGATTCCTTTTTATTTCTGCACCCCTCCTGATAGGTGGGACCTATGCAAAGGGATAAAAAATGTGTTGTAGCTAATTCGGATGGATATTGGCGCGTGCGTGGGAGACACAACATTCTCTAGTTAAGGAATAAGTATGCGGTTATCCTCAAAAAAGAAAAAGCCTTCTTCGCGCTTCTGCATGCACGAGAATTTGGTTCTTCTCGCAATATGGATGATACCTGGAGGATGAAGTGAACCCAGAGGCATGCTACGAGAGACCTATTTACGCTATATAGTACTACTCATGTTCCTACTACTCCTACTAGTAGTAGTAGTACAACTGTGGTACACTTGATGGTCAAAATATTATTCATCCGGTCCTCACAGTTAAGTGACAAGACCCTGCACCCGAGGTGACACCAGTCCAGGCGGCGTGTTCAGGTTACCAAAGTCAGCCTCACCTTGTGCACTGTGCAGTCACTGTCATCGCCACTGTATAGCATGCCTCGCCTCGTCTCCCTCTCCCTTAGCACCACTCCATCTCCATCTCCCTCTCGCCGGAGATCCTAAGGTCACTCTTCATCATCTCACTGTGCCCCCGCGTACCCTCGCCTCGCTCGCCTCCCCCAGTACCACTATTCCCCCACTATACGCTCCAGCACCGAGAGCCTTCTCCCCCGTAAATCAAGCCCCCAAAAACCCCACCTTCCAAACTCCAGCATGGACGAACGTGAACCGCGCAGCATCCATATGAGCCATGATTGGAGCAATCTCCCTAGTGACATCCTCGACCTCTGTTGTTCGTGTATGGATATGTTGAGCGCCTTGCGGCTAGCTGCATGCTCGAGGGACATGCACACGGACATCGTCTAAGCGAGGCCTAAGCTTTTCAAGACACCCTACTTGCTGCTATTTGGTGTTGCGAGATTTTCTCACCATGATACGGAGGCGTACATGATGCCCCTCGACTTCAATCCGGTCTCCATTAGCCGAAACTTCTTTGCAGGTATGTAGTGGGTCGCCATACATCATTTCCCTCGACTTCGATCCGATCACCGTCGCCCGAAACTTCTTGGCAGGTATGTACTGGGTCGGCATGAACTCCCATGGGATGGCTGCATCAGAGAAGACGGGAAAAAGTTGGTGCTCATGAACTTCCAGACCTCCCATGAGATTATCCTTCCTCCGTTGGATTATATAGAGTTTTACCATCACGGTCCAAGTCATCTAGATTAACATGTCAGTTGGACGGACCTTGTTTTGCAGAAGACTGTAATCTGCCAAGTGCCCACACGACATGCAGATTACGCAGACTTCAAGCTAATTGCCTTTTTCGACCGTGTACTCTCCTATCTTTACGCCGGTGCCTTCTTTAGCTGGAGACAACTCAGCTCGCAGTGGATCATTGTCAAAGCTGATACACACTTTTGTGACGCTATTGAACACAATGGCATCATAAGCAGATGGCACCACGTATTGCTGGGACGGTGCGTGTAAGTTGTTTCCGTCTAATGTTAATGATGATGCCATGACACTGTTTGAACTTTTTGTGATGATTGGCATATCCCTGTTTGAGCAGAATTTGAGTAGAACTAGGGCAATGTATTAGAGACACTATAAATCAGCTATATTTGGAATGAGTTAATTCATGCGATTGTGACCATGTCATTACAGCCAATTTATACCCCTGAATAATCAAACAGTTAGGAAGACATGGATATTATCCTTATTTTATACTAATCTATATACTACTAAATATGTGTGTGTATCAATGGACATGTTAGTTTCCTCATTTTCATGATGTAGAAACATGCATCACACTGTTGGTTTCATCTAACCATACACTAGGGAAGTAAATGTGCATATGGAGAACTCTATATTTGGAAGTAGTGAAATCCTGTAATGCTTACCATGTGTACATACCTATATCCACCCTTCAACAATCAATGGCTAGAGTAATATGCTCACAAAAAAATTCCCATAGAACATGAGTATATAGCAATGCATGGTCTGTTAGTTTCTTTGAAGAATTTGTTTGTGAGGATAGAACATGATTACATAACATGCATGACATGGTAGATTCCTGTGAAGAATCGATTGTGAGATAACATGAGTATAACCATGCATCGCACTTCTATATTTTCGAACCCAGTATACATTTCCCTGTATTTTCCTCCCAGTTCCAATAGGGACATATCTATGTCGTTTCTCGCATTATCCTACTCATACTATAAACAATGCTGATCTTACATTAACAATGTCTGTCATTTTTGATATGATGTCGTGTCCCTACAGTTACTGCCCTTTGTAATCACACCACCTTTGGCAAAAACAGGGAAGCACAACTGGTTCCTTGCTCGATCAGACGACGGCAAAAGACTGATGATCATTCGGACACATGAGCCGGAAAATTTATATTGCAAAAACTCCACTGTATACAAGCACCGTGAAATACATGAGTATCCGGACAGTGGTTGTTACGTCTATGAGCAGGATACCAGCTTGTTGGGGCTTCAGGATTTTTGAGCTGGAGGCGGGTAAACAGCCTTGGTTCACACTCTCTACTTCTCAGACTCAATTATTTGATTAACCAGGAGATCACCATTGGCAAGGACCTTGATGGCAGAGAGGCTCTGTTTGCTATGGAAAACTGTGTCTACACGGCGAGCCCTAGGAGTTCGGGAGCAAACTCCCCTGATTGTGAATGATACAGCCTGCAGCTAAAAGAAGGCGAGAATGATAAAGGCATCTGGATTAACTTTGATCCTTGGATGTGTCGAGTCCGACAGGCAGTGATGTGGTTCAAGCCTTCAGGTTGATAGGTAATTGGGTTGTTGCGTCGAAAGGGTGGAGTACTGGTGTCTCCGGATCACTAGTGGCTGAAGCGGGGCTGCAAATTATGATGGTGTTGGATCGTCCCTCTTGGAATGACTTGTTGTCTTTGCTGCTTGTTCTGGATGGGTAGTTCTCTCTTTTGTTATGTGTATTCCTTGTCATTTGGTCATCCTCGTCTATGTCACTCTTACTATGTAATAGTTGCCTCTATTTAGAATGTCATTCTCATCTGGATCACGAGATTTTGAGCCCTGCAGATGGGTGCGTTTTGGTGGTGTAGCAAGACTTCTTATGAACTATCATGTCTTGTTGTTTATGTCAGTAGTAGTCACTAGTCAGTGTTTGAATGTTGTATATATCGTTGTTTTGAATTGTTTATTGTCTCGAACTGTTGGTGGGCTAAATGAGGGCATCACCATTCTCCAGTGTTCAGAGTATATCTCCTTTTTTCAAGTTACTAGCAAGATGCCCGTGCGTTGCACGGAACATCAAGATCTTGTGGGAGAAAAGAATGAACAAGGGAAGGCCTTATCTGCAAATGTGGAGAGGAGTGCGGGTAAATTGTCATCGTTTTCTTCCTATCCGTTAGATATAGATCGAACGGCCTATATTGCAGGATGGCACGCACACCATCATCACCAACTCTGCTTTTTATAAGAGTAGATAGATAATTTGAGCTTAGTGTCTTTTCGATGATTTACACTTGTTTGGGCCAGTGAGGTGTCCTTGAATATGGGCCGAGTAGTAACGCAATGCCAAACATGTCAATTATTACTCTCAGGCCGGGCTCTCAAAATATCCTCAAATAAATAGGTCGGGCTCTCAAAAAAAGAAAGTATTGGGACTCTTAGGCCGACATGTGGGCGCCACCGGTGTTTTCGTGCACTTGCGTGTCGACAGCATATTGGCGCGTGTTTGAAATTCATGCTACCTTTTCATCCCCAATCTCCCACCCCTCCCCCACCTTTGGAATCTTTATTCCTACTCCAGTTCCCCCAAATCCCCTTCCTATACTCCCTGTACTCAAGCGCACTATCATGTCGCCGGTCAACGCGGATCTCTGAGCCGGAGATCCTGAGGTTCGTCCTGCCTTTAGGCGCTGCGTGCTGTCGCTCAACAGTGGCATGGCGGCGCTTGACGACCAGTTTGCCGGCAAAGTGTTGATGGTAACCATCAACGGCGACCGGACTCCCGTCTCACCGGGGACCTTGTCAAAGTTCTTGGCATTGCGCATAGCATCCAAATAAGTGACTTGCTTGTCGAAGTCTGTCCGCCACCGGCTGATTTCTTCGTCGGGTTCCGGACAACTGTCGACTGCAGTCGTGTGTTCGAATCTTCCTGGCGTTTGTTCTGCGATGGTGCGCTGGTGAGCTTTGATCGGTGGCACCCAGGATGGGGCTCGGTGCCCTCTGAGCTTGAGTTTTTAACAAATCTTACCTTCCACGGCATGCCTGGACATGCTTGGAACAGCGAGTCCATGAATGAGCTTATCAACGACCTTGGAGGTGAGCTCGTAAGTATGTTTGTTCCTCCAGACAGTTGGGCTCTGACGGTTATGGCATGGATGAAGAAGTCGTCCACCATATCGAAGGTGATTGGTATTGAGATACTGGTGCAGGAACCTGGGTTGTACTATTCGTCGCCACCAAGGCCGCCGCTGTCCACGTCAGGGATGTACCTGTATCGAGTGTTCGTGCATGTCGAGGAAGTGGTCAATCCATCAATCGAAGTCCTGCCGCCGCCGCTGGTGCCCGGGTCCTTGCATGTCAAATGTTTTGCTTGGTTTTGTCAATGTCAGACTTTCCCCATGTTGCTCGGAACGATGGATGGCACATGGCCTACTCCATCGCGCAGCGATGGCCACTGCTTCTTTGGGAGAAGAGGCGGGGCTGGTTTCCTAAATGTGCTCTAATTTGATGTAACAACACAATCTTGTCAGATACTAGCTAAATACGAGCTATGGGTATGAAGCACTGATGTGCTAGTACATTTTATTGTGACATGTTCTATTTTTTACATGAACTTTTTTTAGAAAGGGTTGTACGTCAACTTAATGTTCTAGCAGAACTTATATATTGTGTTGTCTGTCTATTTTCTTTGCATAGCATTCAAGATATTTCCCCGTCATTGATAAAGATGATGAACTGTTATGTATGAGTTCGTTGGTTTCAACATAGCCCTACCCGTAGCGATCCACTACTTCCACCCTGATTGTGCCGCCTCCGTGAAATTTTTGTATGCAAGTTCAGTGTGCTATGATGTTCTATATGATTGTGTCAACTATATAAGTTTTTACTGAGCATCAACAATACATATGGTTGAAAGATGTATTTACGAGCATCGACCGATGGGTCTCTCTCTCTCTCTCACACACACACAAACACACACACACACACACACACACACACACACAAACACACGCACAAGTGGGACCCGTTGAATTATTTCTTCGCTCGTGACAGCTTTTAATTAGGTTCCACTGTACTCTAAATTTTTTCATAAGTTATTAATTGAGCTCAGTGACTTCAAAAAGTTGTGCAGAAGCCTTGTTTGGGCCTTTCCGGTGTTGCTGAATGTGGGCTGAGTAGCCATGTACGGTTGTACTGTACTACACAGGCCTTTTTTCAACATTAGCAATTCAACTGGGCCGACAGTCCTACACAATATCTGGGTCAACTTGTTATTCTCTGCCCCGCTGGGCTGCAAATCTTTCCTAGGAGGGATGCATTAGGCTTAACAAGAAAATGGGCTTTAAGAAATAATAAATGGGATGTAATTATAAAAACTGGGCAGTAACTATAAAAAATGCACCAAAAAACACGTAATTAGTTTAAAAAATATATTACCTTTTGGAATTTGAAAATTTTAATTTCATTGCTTGCTGCGCGCGCAATATTTCATTGGAGTTTTACGTAATACAAATTTATTTTGAATTATATTTAATCTGACTAGAAATTTCAGGATAAAAATATTTCGGATCCTGTCAAAATGTTGGAAATTTTATTGAATTCTATTTTGACCGGTTGGTTGCAATTATTAATCATTGTCCTAACTAGAAAATGGGATGTACTTAACAAACTGTAAATGGGTTGTAGTAAATTCCATTAGAATTCAAAAATGGGTTGTACATTCTTACAAATCCCAAATGGGCTATATGTTCTCTGCCACACACTTGTGGGACTACTAAGTTGACGCGTCCCCTAAAAACAAAAACTAAGTTGACACGTATGCAAGGCTTTGTCAATTTATAATCAACACACGGTTCTAGCAGTAGTGGTCGTTGGATGTCCATCCAACGGATGTCGTGCTTCTTCTTCAATCTCAGATATTCTTACTTCAGCCGCCCAAAAAATGATTCCTCCCCCTGACATCTGGGGCTCACCGTTTTGGAGGCTGGCCTGTGGGCCTACTAAGTTGACGCGTACCAACGGCTTTGTCAACTTAGTCAAAATAAACGATTCTAGCTGCAGTGATCGTAAGATGTCCATCCAATGGCCGTCGTGCTTCTTCAACCTTTGGTCTTCTTGCTCCAGCCTCCCAAACCAGCGACGGCCGTGCCGCCTGCTCCCGCCTCCCGTGTCCGGCTGTGCTGCCACCGCTGGCCATGCCATCCCTCTATACTCACCCACACCTCCTGTTATTCTCCGGCGATGGCAGCCTCACACGTAGCCGAAGCAGTCAACCCACATACTCCCCTCCGTGTGGGCATCCACTGCCGCGTCTTCCCTTGCTCTGCATCGTTCCCTTCCTAGGCCTCGTCGTCGTCCACCGCCTTGGTGCTCTCGGCGCGGCGCGGTCAACATGGTCAACGAAGGACAGCCATCGGAAGAGGACTTTAGGCGGTGAGGCTGACAGCTGAACCCACCAACTACATCTTCGAACACAAGGAAGTGCGTCCTTATTACTCGCAAAATAAAAATGATTCCTCCCCCTGACAGCTGGGACCGAGCAGCTATATCTTCGCATGCAAAGAAGTGCGTCCTTATCCTCCATGACCACTGGGACCCACCCGGTCAAAGTGTATGTAGCGTTGTCTGTCTCGTCGCGAACATGTACGTACAAACTGATCGATCGGTCTCTCTGCAAGTATGAATCGTGTCCAAGTAAGTAGCAGCACGTGTCGTTGTAGAGCACCCGACATAGCAGTTCACGCAGTCCCGTCTAAGTCATGTACACGTAAGTACAACCATAGGGCAAAAAATACGGCCACATACATACATACGGGCGGGGTCTCGAGTGCGCACTCGTGCATATATACGGACGGCCAGGGCTTGTGTACATGGAGAGGCAACGGACGGCAGCAACAGCGTCCAGGGCAGCGAACCGGCTGTGTTGGAATGGAGAAACAGCATCCTGTTCATCGGGAGGCAAACGACTGGGTCGGAATGCGTCGTGTTCATCGGGAGCCAACCGGCTTGGACGGAACAGCCGATCGAAACGAGGCCTAGGGTACCGCAGAACGGAGGAAACAGCCTTGTGTTCGACCGGCCACAGTCGAAAAGGGGTCCTGTTCATCGGGAGCGGTCTGGCGTACCGCAAAATAGAGGAAACGGACTTGTGTTCGATGCCTATGGTCGAAATGGTGTCCTTTTGATCAGTAGGGGTGTGGCGTACCTCAAAATGGAGGAAACGGACTTGTGTTGGAGCGCTACGGTGGAAACGGGGGTCCTGTTCATCGGGAGGGGTGTGGCATACCGCAAAAAGGGACTCCACGGGAACTGTTCATCTCCACCGTCGACTGCTTCCACGGGCTACTGTTCATCCTCCAGCCTCCACCTACGACTGTTCATCCATGGGCTCCTGTTCATCCAGCCTCCACCGCTCCTCCACCGGCTACTATTCAACCACCCCTCTCCATGGGGTCCTGTCCAACCACCCCTCCATGGGCTACTGTTCATCCAGCCCTCCACCGGCTACTATTCAACCAGCCCTCCACAGGGTCGTCCTGTTCATCCAGCCCTCCACGGGGCCCTGTTCATCTGCCCCCAACCGGCTTGATCAATCGGGGTCATGTTCATCCAGCGGCAACGGCCTCTACTACCACGGGGTCCTGTTCATCCACCCCCCCCCCACCGGGAACTTTTTCATCCAACCCCCCCCCCCCCCAACAACCCTCACTGTTCATCAAGAGGCAGCATCGATCGACTTCAGTTAGCAGCAGCAGCGAAGGAATGACTCGGGTTCAGTTAACAGCAAGGGGTCGATCAGGCTTCAGTAACGCAGCTAGTGCAATCGCTTGGTTCAGTTAGAGCGCAGCGCCTTGCACACACGCGCGTACGTGTATTAGACAAACGTGCAAACCTCCGTGCATCACTCGGTCCCAACCACCCACCGTAACCGGGAACTCCCCGATATTTTCCTCGCCCTTGCTTCTACCACGGTTTTTTCCGTCATGGACGGCCCAAAGAATCTCAAGCAGTTGCGTCTCCGGCCCGCCCAGGACGAAAAGGCCATTTTTGTCACAGAAGTAGGAGCCAACCACATCTATTATGATACCGGGTTTTGTCATAATTATCATCATAGAAGTGTCATAAGCATGACAGAAAAAATTTCGTTCGGCCCAAAATGTCACGGATGTGTCTTTTTTTTGTAGTGTAACCACACCTATGCTCCGTGCCACATTAGCATGATGAAGCTGTGTGGCTAGTGGGGTGTTTTCAACCGACTGGCTAGGTCCCGAGATCGAACCATAGGTAGTACGTCTGATACAGTATATTTTTACACACGTATTTTTCCTCCGTGCCCAGACATGGCACACCCTACCGCGCGGTTTTGGGGTCCTCCCGGGTGGTGCACGCGTATATTCTTCCTTGCCGGGACGTGGGATGCCCTACCACGCGTTTTCTGGGTCCTCCTCGGTCGTAGCACCGAAGCAAGTAAATGATGCGTCAAATCACGAAAGACCACCTTTCCCGCCGGGTACATCAGTGAAGCACGGTGGCTAGCTAGTTGGGCTAGTGCGATCGATTAGCTTGGCCGCCGCAACATTTGTTTTTCACCCCTTTTTTATCTCCTTGCCAGCGGGTAAATTTAAATAACCACCGCAGTGTTGCTCTGGTCTTTGGGTGCGGCACGCGCGGTGGGATTTTTAATTTTTTGATTGACAGGAGCAGACGCGGCAGGATTTTTAATTTTTTGATCTATGCGAGCAGGCTTGACAGCAATTAGTCACGATGACTCCACCTGTAAAACCCACTCCTCCCTGATGTGAAAAGTCGTCGACTGGTGTTTTCCCATGGTGAAAACCAAAAGAATCACCCTGCTCCTCGGATGGCTCCCTCTGCCTTCCCGTAGATTGCATTGCCTTTCGGCGTTTCGCCCCCTTTGCTTCCTCTCCCCATTGCTTCTACCTGGTGCCATGGCGGCGCAACATATCCCGGAATCTGAGGTGAGGCGCCTGACATAGGAGCTCCAGGCCAAGGATGCGGAGCTCAGGGCCAAGGACGTGGAGCTCCATGAGCTCAAGGAGGAGAGGAGTGTCATGCTCCTCCTTTATGTGCGGGAGTTCACTAAGCTTCAAAAGCGGCTGGCGTCCACCACAAAGATGCCCGAGGCGTCGGCGGCATTGCTACTAAAAGTGGGAGATACGATAGGCCGTCAGGCGAGCCGGTTGGAACGCGAGCCGGCCGATCGTGACGAGGTCTAGGATGGCCTCAGCCACTTGGTGGACCATGTTGCCACGCACATGTTGCGGCTGCGTGATGCCTACCGTTGTCCCAGCACGACCATGCCGGCCGTCGGGCTAAACCCGTTCGACCACCCCATCGACTTCAATGAGCTGCGGCTTCCTCACCTGGTCTCCTTCTTCACCTATATCTCCGAGGACCTGAGCCGTCTCCGCACGATGGTGGGGGCGGAGCTGGACAACGAGGGGTTGCGGGCTGCCGTCGCCGTTTCCGGGCGAATCCTCTCAGAGATCCCTCACCGGAATCCATTCATGCCATTGGATGCCGTCTTTGACGAGTTGGCTCCCATCGACCGGGAGCAGGCTCTGCGGGCTGTTGCACCCTGCATCACCAACGTCGTGCGCTTCGAGAAGCAGAGGGACTTTGGTGGTGTTTAGCCGTCCTCTGCATGGGCATGTCCATGTCTCGGTACAACATGACCGTTGGATCAAACTCAGATGGTGCAGATCAGTCACTGTAGGACAAAGCGTGTGGGTGTGTTTGGTTGCATTCTAATCTCAATACAGTTGTTCCCTCTTCGTTCATGCTCATCTCAGCACCCCTCTTCATGCATTATCCTAGTGTATTTGTGTTAACCTACTAGTGTGGACTCATGCACCTTCATGCACTCTGCCAAACACCCAAAAGTGGGTCGAGAAGGGAACTTTTGCTCCCATCTCGTGCACCCTTCATACACCCCGCCTAACACTGATTCGTGCTTCATATGGTTCATGTCTCGTGGAGTACTGTAGCACCATACTCTCCGTGCACTGTAGACCTAGTAATGTTAACATTGATCTCACCGTTCATTCCCGACTGGACAGTCAAAAAAGGGGTAGTATGTTACATTACTGTTCATATAGTTGACATGCGCACAACATCATTGTTATCGTGATATCTTACTACACTAGCAACAAGATTATGTAGTACTCACGTATGAACCACTGCACATGCCTAGTAGTAGGAGCACTGGGTAAGTTCAAGTGGCTGCCGTGTTCCGCACTCCTCCGTCGTAAGAGTGGAAACGCTTGCTGTAATCATTTTTTTCTTTAGAAAAATAGTGGGCACGCTCTACCGTGCGGATCCTCCTCGACGGTCGCCGGGAACCTTGCTACTCACTTTCGCTGACGTGTAGGACAGCCAGCATCGGGGTCCACTATCCATGCACTAAATTACTCCGTAGTAGAGTGCCCAACTGCACGGTAGACTACCCTGATCGAAGTGCCGCAGTAATGCCCAATGAGCCGTCAAATCACAAAAACCCCTCCTTTCCAGCATTAAGTTGGACGGATGAAGCAACCATCATTTTGCTCTTCTCCCTCAGCTTCCTCTCTTGAAGAAAACCCCAACTCGCTTCTCCCTCATCTTGTTCCTCATTCCTTCAAGAAAACCCTGACCTGCTTCTGCCATTGTTCTTCTCTCCCAAAGAAGGAAAGGTGAGCGCATCAATGGTGTTGATTCTGGCCAAGGCCCGGTCTTGCAACCCCGAGACTGATCCTATAACTCCCTCTCTATTCTTCTTTTGGGTTTGTGATAATGGTTTCTTTTATTTTATTTCTATTTGACAGTTTTTTGATGGTCGCTGGAGCACCGGCTAAAGTGATGTCTATGGCTCTGGCCAAAACCGTCGAGGCTCATGGTACGAAGAAGCGCAAGCACCCCGCCGAGACTACCACAGACAAGCTCAAAGCCATCGCCCTCTCCAAGCCCTCCTCTCCGGGATCCCTCATTAAGCAAGTCCAGGTAATATCTCTTGACGATCTTTTTCTTGATCTTGATCATGTTTTTTCATCTAACACGCAGTACTAGTACTAGTAGTACAACTTTCTGGGTGATCTTGCATGTGATTTTTGTGTGCCAAATGGCAGTTCTAAATTCCTCTTTTGACCAAAACATGCGAGAGGTTGACACTGATTTCTTATTGATTACTTTCAACTAATTTATGAACATCAATGCTACCTTTGAAGAGAGTATATTTGCCTCAGTAACTTGTGTTATGGATATTGCAAGTAATCCCTCTGCTCTCATGCCTTTTAAGACATGTTCTAGTGTCTCTGTTCACCCATTTCTCTGCGTATATGTAGTCATATATGGAGTAAAATATCGAAAATCATCTTATATTTCTGAATGGAGGTAGTAATAAAATATTAGGTTTTTGTTTGAATTAGAACCAGGTCCGTGGTGGAGATGAAGTTCTCATAGTCATGCAGTGTGAACTGGAAGACCTGAGGATGAGTTCTACTGCTAAACTATCCAGCTGCTGCGTCCTTGTCGCCATGTGTCCTGAACTAGTGTTTTCCTATAGCATTGTTGTCAGTCGTTTTCTTGAGGCTGTACTTGACCACAACAATTTCCTGGCTGTGTGTCGTGGGAAACCACGACCACCTATGGGACCAGGAGGCCCCTTGCTGGTTCGGCAGGGGGGCGTCGCATTGCACAAAGAGCAGATGAGCGTGGGGCAGCACGGAAGAGGTCACACATGCAATTTTACCCAGGTTCGGGCCGTCATGAGGCGTAAAACGCTACTCCTTCTTTGGTGGATTGATGGTGGAAAGGTGATGATGGAGCGTAGTACACTTGCCTGGCAAGGGTTGCCTCAGGGCAGGAGCGACCATGCGCGTATGGGGGTGTGAGTTATCCAACCTTCTAACCCTTTCTACGGTTGCCACGGGCCTCCTTTTACAGATCAGGGGGTTACTACAATGGCAAAGTAGTAATTACGCACTGATAAGATAGCAACGATCACCAGCCCCTGGGCTCTTGGTTGAGGCTAGTAGCGTCAAATGCTGATGCTGGTGTTCAGGGAGTGAGCCTGGTCCTTGCGGTGGCAAATCTCTTGGTTCCTTCGAGGCTCGGCCGGGAGGCGGGGCTGGAGATCGTTGGTAATCCCAGCATTGCCCCCCCCCCCCTCGGAAGTCTTGGGGCTAATGTTGACGAGAGGCGCGCATTCTTGCCCGCCAAGGTGGGGAGCGATGCGCCTCGAGCCCCCTGGCCGTCTTGATCGCTCGCTGTTTCCCCGGGGAAGGCGCCTGATACGTCTCCAACGTATCTATATTTTTTTATTGTTCCATAGTATTATATTATCTGTTTTGGATGTTTAATGGGCTTTATTATACACTTTTATATTATCTTTGGGACTAACCTACTAACCGAAGGCCTAGTGCAAATTGCTGTTTTTTTGCCTATTTCAGTGTTTCGTAGAAAAGGAATATCAAACGGAATCCAAACGGAATGAAACCTTCGGGAGAGTTATTTTTGGAACAAAGAAATCTAGGAGACTTGGAGTGGACGTCAATCAAGCAACAAGGAAGCCACGATGCAGGGAGGCGCGCCCAGGGGGGTAGGCGTGCCCCCCACCCTCGTGGGCCCCTCGTGGCTCCACCGACCTACTTCTTTCGCCTATATATACTCATGTACCCTAAAAACATCCGAGAGCACCACGAAACCCTATTTCCATCGCCGCAACCTTATGTACCCATTAGATCCCATCTTGGGGCCTTTTCCGGCACTTCGCCGGAGGGGGAATCGATCACGGAGGGCTTCTACATCAACACCATAGCCTCTCCAATGATGTGTGAGTAGTTTACCACAGACCTTCGGGTCCATAGTTATTAGCTAGATGGCTTCTTCTCTCTCTTTGGATCTCAATACAAAGTTCTCCTCGATTCTCTAGGAGATCTATTCGATGTAATTCTTTTTGCGGTGTGTTTGTCGAGATCCGATGAATTGTGGGTTCATGATCAAGATTATCTATGAACAATATTTGGTTCTTCTCTGAATTCTTATATGTATGATTTGTTATCTTTGCAAGTCTCTTCGAATTATCAGTTTGGTTTGGCCTACTGATTGATCTTTCTTGCCATGGGAGAAGTGCTTAGCTTTGGGTTCAATCTTGCAGTGTCCTTTCCCAGTGGCATCAGGGGCAGCAATGCACATATTGTATTGTTGCCATCGAGGATAAAAAGATGGGGTTTATATCATATTGCTTGAGTTTATCCCTCTACATCATGTCATCTTGCCTAATACGTTACTCTTTTCTTATGAACTTAATACTCTAGATGCATGCTGGATAGTGGTCGATGTGTGGAGTAATAGTAGTAGATGCAGAATCGTTTCGGTCTACTTGTCGCGGACGTGATGCCTATATACATGATCATGCCTAGATATTCTCATAACTAGGCACTTTTCTATCAATTGCTCGACAGTAATTTGTTCACCCACGGTAAATTATGCTATCTTGAGAGAAGCCACTAGTGAAACCTATGGCCCCCGGGTCTATCTTCCATCATATTATTTTCCTACCAATTTACTATTTCTTCCGTTATTTATTTTGCAATCTTTACTTTCCAATCTATATCATAAAAATACCAAAAATATTTATCTTATTATCTCTATCAGATCTCACTTTTGCAAGTGGTCGTGAAGGGATTGACAACCCCTTTATCGCATTGGTTGCAAGGTTCTTATTTGTTTGTGTAGGTACAAGGCGACTTGCGTGTAACCTCCTACTGGATTGATACCATGGTTCTCAAAAACTGAGGGAAATACTTACGCTACTTTGCTGCATCACCCTTTCCTCTTCAAGGGAAAAACAAACGCATGCTCAAGAGGTAGCAGCGCCAGACTGGAGTCTTGGCGCTTCTCGGGAGCAGCGGTGGTGAGGAGAAAGCGAGGGAAGACGGAGAAGGCGGGTGGCAGGGGGTGTGGTCGGAGTACGATGTCATGGATGCCTTTGACTCCGACCGGCGACCTGCTGCCTCGTCTTCCCGCTCTTCCCCTCCCTCCCCGGCATCATCATCACCAGCCTCCTAGGGTGATAGCCGGGGAGGGATGTTCTCTTGGCGCCTTCGCCTCCCCTCCAGCAGTCTTTCGGCTGAGCTTTGGTGGATGACTCCACCGGCTCTCAAGCCTGGGCTTCTTGCTGGCTCTGTACGTGGCGACCAGAGGGCGCCGCCTCGTCCTCCGTACTCCTCCTTCGCAGCCTCACCACTCGCGGTCTTGTTAGGTCGTGCCAAGCGGGTCCCGACGGGACCGGGGTGGGCTCCTGCTTGGGTGCCCCTTTTCTCGTCTTTTCCTCCTTCCGCCGCAGTTTCTGAAGGAGGGAAAACGAAAAGAGGGGATTACGGGCACTTATCTTTTTTCAATCTTAAATCTATAGGCACTTGCCAAATTTTAATTCAAATAATGTAATCTCTCGAGTCCATATTTGTATTATGTAATGCTTGTACTTGTATCAGCATATTATTGAAAAAGATGAACCTTGACGGGAACTCGTGCACGTGTATGTCCATGCAGAGGCGAGATGCCTCTTTAATGTAAATAATCGAGTTTTCCCCGGGAGGCTATCCTGTCGGTACCCTTTTTGTCTGCTGGAGAGCTGCGTCTGCCGGGGAACAAACATAGGGACCAACCCCCTGCCAACTTCTTTTTACCAAAGGCCACTGCGACCATCCTGACCGAAGCAATGTTCGAGTCAGAGACGGGAGCACCAAAGTCTCAAAAGAGTGGCGAGGTTTTCTTATGCACAAGTTATAGCTTACATAACACTAATGGACAGGAGGTAGAACTTATCTGTTTGGCTTGCCGAGGATCGTTGTGCTGAGCAACCTTCTCAACTCCTTGTCGAAGCCAAGTTCACGGCAGGAACCTGCAGCTTCATGGAGATGAGAATGAATGCAGGATGCGATCCTATCTATATGCATATGCAAATGCTCATGAAATGCTTATGCAGTGATCTTGGAATGCTCATGCATACATGCAATCTAGGCCGGGGCCCCCCACAGCGCTTCTTTATTTTCTCTTGCATGGGGTCATTGCCCCGGCTTTGTACAAGGGGTTACATGCAGCTGAGGCAAGGCTTGTACAAAATGGTGGTTGCCGTGCTGGGCCCGACAGCCGCGCCTTACGGGTAGAACTTGCGGAGATGCTCAATATTCCATTAGTTTTGCAACTGAGTGCCATCTCCGGTCTCCAGATGAACTGCGCCAGGTCTGGTGACTCGTACTACCCGGTAAGGGCCTTCCCACTTTGATGACAACTTGTGTGTACCCTAGGCGGACTGAACGCACCGAAGGACATGGTCACCTTCCTCAAAACACCGGGCATGAACCATGTGGCCATGATAGCGATGCAGGGCTTGCTGATAGCATGCATCACGTGTAGCAGCCCGGAGACGGTTCTCCTCGAGTAGCACAGCGTCGTCATGCCAATGCTGATCTTGCGCTACTTCTGTAGTGACCCAACCTCAGATGGTCAAGTCTTTGTGCTTATGTGTCATCCCTGGATCGGTCTGCTGACACACACAGTACTCGAGGATTTATAATAGAGGTAAATCACATGTATAAAGTAACGTAAATACTATTACCTCAATCCATATAGCAGAAGTAACAACAAGGTTGTGGATACCCATCAACACCAACGGCAAAGTTGAGTGTAGACATCGTAAGCCTAACATATCACTTACTCATCGTAAGAATCCTGCAACATGAGACATTGCAGCCATGTAGGTCAGTACATTGAATGTACTGGCAATTTCACACTGTAGAGCAATGCTAAAATAATGGCTATCACTACATGCATATTTGGTTGGTGGAGGCTCTATGTTTAATTTTGCATAAAGCTAATTTTTTCCTACAACAAAGGAATATATTTTATTTAACTACAAAGTTTGTTGAGAATATTGAGAAGGTAACCCCAACTCAATCCCAAATCATTATTACCCAACAATTTCATTAATTAGAGTGATGAGATCAACATAATAATTCAAGTACCAGATACTCAAGATGTCCATAACCAGGGACACGGCTAATCATGATTAGTTTGTACACTCTGCAAAGGTTTGCGCACTTTTCCCCACAAGACTCGATCTCCTCCGTTGTATTTCTCGCACTACACAATGTTTGAGAAACGGATGACCGAGACACAATCTTTCAGAAGCATTAACTCTTTACGATGGGTAGACCGTACCACCTACATCCCCTACATCTGCTAGTCTACCACTAAAAGAGGTCACACAACATACTCAACTATGCCAGAGCCCATAATGGCTTGTGGCTGCACACGATAGTTTCTAGCATGAATAATCTTATGATCCCTTTGAGCCTGGGCGGCAAACCATAGGATGATCACACGGATACCTCGGGATCTCTTTGGAAAACACTGGATTCCCCAGGTGCCCACAAACCAATCCACCCAGATGTGTATTAAAGTAGCCACCTTAAGTTAAACCTTAGTTAACAATAATCTCTCACATCTTCCATGAATTCTCTCAAACCAAACAACGTCTACGAGCATAGCATAGCAGTATAAGCATAACGTAGTAAATACCCAGGGTTTGATATAGGACAGTAGGTGCTACCTCATCTACTTCCCAATACCCACATGTTAATCAAATCCTACACATGCAGTGTATGAGGGTTGAAACTAATGCATAAAAACTGTGTAATAAAGGGATATGATCGAAGTGTGAACTTGCCTTGTACTGTTGATGAAGATGATTCACACTCATAACTCCTGATAGTTCTACTCGTCACACTCCGGTCAATCTATCGTAAGCAAGCAATAGTAACCACACATAAGCAATCATGTAAAAGAACCGAAGAAAATATCTCGGAAAAATTCAAAAACAGGCAATTAACTCTTGTCACAGAAAACATTTCTAACATTAGCAAAACTGGGTGAATTTGGTCTTATCAGAAAGTTTAGGTCAAGAGCTTCAATTAGCAAAAAGAATCAACTAAATCTGAGTTAAAAAATTCGAGTTATGAATAAAAGAAGTTTGAATACAAATCTATTTGAAATCAAATTTTAAACTTTCAAAAGTATGTTTAAGTTGGTTATCTGGATAGATGGGATCATAATGAAGAAGTGGTCGTTGGTTTCGTTGAATTTGGATAAGCGGGCAAAAAGTAGCGAAGGCTTGAAGATCAGGGGCTAAACTATAAATAAACTAATTGCATCTAGGTCCCTGGCCAAAAACTAAAATAAAAAGGAAAAACCTAATGGACGAACGTTCGCTACCGAACGCTAACGAACAAAAATTGTTCGCTACCGAAGACTATCGGACGAACGTCCGCTAATTCGATCAGATCGAAAAAAAACCCAGAAAAAAACCTAACCCTAAAAATAAACCGGGTCGGTGGTTTTACCCGTTCGGTCGACGGCGGTGAACGACGGCGGCTCCGGTGTCGAGGCGGCGATCGACAGGTGGCGGGTTGGCGGCGACGGGGCGGCTCGGCTGCTGCGGATCTAAGCGCGAGCAAGCAAGGCGTGTGATGCGAAGCAAGCGGCGGCAAGCAACGCTAAGCGGCAAGAAGTGATAGCGGCAAGCAAGGAAGAAAGCAGCGGCAGCAAGAAGCAGAGGCGGCGCGAGGCGGTGGCTGTGACGGCTTGGGGAGGAGAGGGCCGGGGCGGAGTATTTATAGGACGGGGGGCGAGGTGGCGTGGGGAAGGGCCTAGGCGGTGGGGAGAGTCTGGTGGCGGCACGGGTCGTCAGCAGCAGCGGCTTCGCTCGGGACTCATCTGGTGGAGATGAAAGAGGCGCGCGGGCCTGGCCGGGTGGGCTAAGCGCTGCCCGATTCGGTCGGCTCAAGAGTTTTTTAACAATGCAGAAAAGAATAAAACAAAAAGAAATAAAAATATTATATAGGCATATAATATATCAAAATTTTCAGAAAAAGATTTTCTACAACATGAACATTTTTTTAACGTCAAATTAAAAATCCAAAAAATTTAAATAAAGCAAAGAGTGCTTCTAGTGCAATAAAACCCCATAAAAATCATTTTAGAAATACAAAAATAATTTCAAATTTATTTCTCTCAATTTTCTCTTGTAGGGAATTATTTACCCTAATTTCCATATATTTTACTTTTGGAGAAAATAATTTGAATAAAACCAAATGACCCAAAATTGAAAATAATTTCAAAGGGATTTTAAATTTGGTTTCTTTTTAAACTTCCAACTAATATTTCATATGTTTTGAAGAAATCATTTTATCTTCTCTCATGAAAATCATTGAGTTGCATAAAGTTTCTGAATTTGAAATATTTCCAAATGAAATTCAAATATTTTCGAAAACCCTTTTTCATTTAATTAAATGGAAGAAGTCATATCATCTTCTCTCTGGTGTTTTGCATTTGAAAAGAATCTGAATTCATGGAGATCAGAATGCAAAGCGAAAGTTTGGGAAAGTCCTTTTTATTCCCTCTCATTTAACTTTCAAAAAGTTTCAAATTTCACACAAGAAACCACACGACAATCAAACAAACAATCAAAACTATTTATTTAATATAAAATTCCAAAATTTAGAATTTTGGGATGTTACAAACCTACCACCCTTAAAATGAATCTCGCCCTCGAGATTCGGAGAGGCTAGAAAGAAATAGGTTAGGTTCAAGGGTCTTCTCAAAATCCATCGATCGTCACAGGGGGTCTGGGGTGCTACCACCCTTAGAAGCATGGTTACGTTTCCATCAATACTCATGTACTCCATCCTTATTCTTGACAGTGTCGGTCTTCTCAGATTTCTCGGGAAAATTTCTGCTCTGGCTCTTCCAGTAGTGACATAACCTTTATCGCAATTCTTTTGTCCTATTCGTCTTGGTACGATCTTCCTGTGACTGGGTCTTCTTAGCTGATGGGTCTAGCGCAAATACTAAACAACTATCGATATCTCATGGTGGTCAACAATTTATGGTTTCTCCTGCAGGAAATGGGCCTGGGTTGAACCTCACCGTATATCCTATGATTGGCAAACGCTGCCTTGTACAAGGGAAAACTGTCATACCATTCTAAGGTTCAAACAAGGTTTTGATCGTCGTCGCTCTACTATGGGTAAGTCACTCAGATTTACCATCTCGTATAGCAGGGCGAATAATAAGAGTAAGTCGGTATGGTGATCAATCCATCCCGCACCCAAAGCATTACCTTGTATATGGTTTAGCGAATCTCGCATTCTAACACTCGGTCATCCTCACAAGCATTGCAGAATTTCTCTTGTCGTCGAACCAAGTTCGGATAAATCCATGGATTTCTGCAAGCCAAACAAACATCTATCATTTCTTCACAACTCTCAGGTTTTGTATAACTCCTATAAGATCGTCTGGCATGTCCTCTTCCAGGGTTTTTTCCTTCAGCAAGAGTGTGCTTGCTTCTTGGTAGGTCCTGGAGCCTGTGGGTTATGGCCCATCTCATCACTTGTAAATCTAGAACTCATCATCGGGGAAATTGATGATTATTCCAACATCCAGCTTCCTAGCATTCTTAAATCCATCCAATTGTACTATCTCTCTTCCTTCTATTGGGACCAAACTAAGACGTGATTACTCAGACTCATCATGGAGTTACAATTGCTCCATATTACCAACATTATACCTCCTTTACGTCCAATAATACTTCATCCCTTCATATTCTTGGGGTATCCCACATATCGCGATAAAACTCATACTTATTTGTCCGAAGTCCACTACTACTACTACTACTACTACTACTACTACTACTACTACTACTACTACTACTACTACTCGTCATTGCATCGTCATCTGCTATCGCTATCATTGCTATCGCTATCGCTATCATTACTATCTTGCTTGCTCACTGCTTCCTGCTTGCTACTCCTCTGCTATTACTATCTACTACTACTACTACTACTACTACTACTACTACTACTACTACTACTACTACTACTACTACTACTACTACTACTACTACTACTACTACTACTACACATCACTATACTATCGCTATCTCACTGCCTCCTCGCTTCCTCACATTACTCTCACTATTACTACTACTACTACTACTACTACTACTACTACTACTACTACTACTACTACTACTACTACTACTACTACTACTACTACTACTACTATCGCTATCGCTATCGCTATCGCTATCGCTATCGCTATCGGTACTACTACTACTACTACTACTACTACTACTACTACTACTATCGTTGTCTGCCATCGGTACTACTACTACTACTACTACTACTACTACTACTACTACTACTACTACTACTACTACTACTACTACTACTACTACTACTACTACTATTTCTCACAGACTCAACTATTTAACATGAATATCCCATTGGGACAATCTCTGGCAAAGTGCCCTGCTTCATTACAACGGAAACATTTTACTTCTGACAACTCTCGAGGTTTCCTTGTGATTACATAGCCTCCTTGGGTCCTCGGCTTCCTTTTTGGGCAACCGCTGAAGTAGTGACATGCATCTTTGCACCTAAAACATGTGATATGACTCAGGTTCTTCTTTGTAGAAATTAGGTTGTTCCAAGAATCCAATCTATTTCTCTTCCCGGACTTTTCCGTACCAATCAGGGCTTCTATTTCCTGTGGGTCATACTCTACTTCCACTGTCAGGAATGCTACTAGGTCCTCCTTCGGACAATTTTGGGAGATGTGTCCTTCTTCTCCACATGAATAGCATGACTTGGTGTAGGGTTTAATTGGGTCTTCTTTGGGTGTGTCCTCCACCTCTTCCTTTATCACGGGTTCTTCTAAAATTTCCATGAGGGCTCCTTTCATTGCTTATTTCTTTTGTTGGTTCTTTGTACCATGGGGTAAATGTGACACTGAGCAGGGTAGTGGGTAGTCCCTTCACACAAGAAACAAGTAATCTGCCTAGTTGGGCATTCTTCAGCCAGGTGACTTTCTTCACAATGAGGGCATTCGACCTTATGGCCTTTATGGCTATGTCCTCTTTCTCCATAGAGCTTGCATGCACAAGGTTTCTTCATATCATTTCCATAAGGCTTCAACTTCTGGGACACAAGCCAAGAATTTTGCAGTTTCAACTTAAATTCTTTCCAAGTGGTTACTCCTTGCCATCCATTGATGGTTTGGTACATCCTCCACCCAGTAGTAGCACCTCTTTCAAAGCACTGAAGAGCATGATGGGCCATATCTTTTCCGGCTATAGTGTTATTATTCATGTGATCTTCCATGTTCTGAATCCATCGGTCCGTCTCCAATTGACTTATCGGTCCCGGAAATGTGAGTTCATCCCCATTCATCCTCTATTGGCTCCAAGGGTTTTGGGGTGAGATAAGAGAGATAGAAAGGGATGCACACAATACAAACAATAGTTTTGCAGAGACATATTTTATTTTGTGGCTGTCGGAAAAAAAAACATCAAACAAATGACATCTCACAATCGTGCATCTAACGTAAGTATATAACAGGGGTTTGGTCTTCTTCTGATTGTGCTTGCTGATCTTCTCAAGTTCTTCTGCCAGGTCATTTCTGTTGACGCGAAGTCTCTCGTGACGTCCTTTAATATTCTAAAGTTGTGTGCTAAACTTCTGGGTTTCAACATCCTTGGCATGAACCATGGTCCTATCGTCCTTCAATTCCTAATGAATCTCCGGTATCTCGAGGTTTTGCTCCTCCAGCTTGGCTACTTTCAGCTTCTGGGTCATGAGTTCTTCGCGAAATGCTTCCTTGTCAAATACATGTAGCGACCCGACCTCAGACGGTCAAGCCTCTGTGTATCTGTGCCATCCCTGGATCAGTATGCTGGCACACACAGTACATCAATGTATATATCAAAGTGCAATCACATGTATAAATAACGTAAAATGATATATACCTCATAATACTCAGCGGAAACAATCAAGCGGGTGAGGAGTCCCATCAACGCCATCGGCAGTTGAGTGTAGACCGTAACCTCAGTATCGTAACTCTTACTGTCGAAGAAAATCCTGCAACATGATATGTTGCAGCCGTGTAGGTCATTACATTGAATGTACCGCAAGATCACAACATGAGAAAACAGATGGTAAAACTATACTATATGCAATTTGGCTTTGTGGCTCGGGTCTGAGTTTTGTTTGCGTAAAAGCTGGTTTTATTTTCCCTACATCAAAGGAATAAATGAAGTCTGTACTATGGAGTTTTCTATCATGACATGGTTCCGCCAACCGATGTCTCATAGCCCAAAATCATCATAAGTTGCCCACAATTAAGTTATCAATCCGGTGTTGAGAGTTCGAGATAGATCCAAGTCCAGATGCTCAAATTGTCCGTAATCGGGACACGGCTAATCGATTAGGTTTTAACCCTCTGCAGAGGTTTGTACACTTTACCCGCAAGATTCGATCCCTCTCTTTACGTTCTCGCACTTCGTGGTGTTTGAGAACAAGATGACCAAACATGGTCTTCGAAGAGTTCCTCTTACCACCGTCCGGTGCTCATCCAACCCTACCGTAGTTCTACATCCGCTAGCACCGCCCGGCCAGAGTCACAACTAAGGTCAACCAAGCGAGCCCATAGTGACTTGCGGTTGCATGTAAGCTTCCGGGCATGAAGTATTCTTCCGTCTCTTTGAGTCTGGGTGAAGCTTTCCGCAAGATGTCATGGCGCTTCTCCATGCATCCCGCCAACCTTTGGATTCTCCAGGTGCCCGTCAACCATCCTTCACCCAAGAGTGTGTATTGAATTCTTGTCTCGAGTCTTGAAGTCTTGAGGCTTTGAAGATGCAGATCCTTGCAGATTCCATCATGGAGTTGTCGTCATTGGCGTAGATCCTCCATTCTCACACCACTCCCGAGCACTCATACCAACCCGTCTACTATAGCGTAGCATTAAAATAAATAACGTCCGGGCTTGGTAACAGGGTGATGGGTTCCTACCTCATGCATACTACTCAACTACAAGGATTCAATATCACTCTGGAGGGATTGTTGCGAAGATGACACTAGATGCAATAAAACACATGGGTATGAAAAACATGGTCAAAGTGAACTTGCTCGGTATTACTTGATGAAGATAATAACGTCCGGAAAATGAATTGGTAGAACTAATCGTCACTCCGTTGAAAATCTATATAGTCAAGCATAGCATTCATATAAGCAACATCCTAGCAAACAATTTTAACACTCATAATAAAACCAACAAATAAAAATGCAAATCAAGGGACACCAAATAAAAACAAAGGAAAACTACACAACAAAATTACTAAAGAAAACTCTAAGACATAACACAAAAATAGTTTTGTCCTAAGTAAAATTTAACATCAAAGGAAATACCAACCTAATAAATAATCTGAAAAGAAAATATAAAACAACTAATTTTAACAGAAAGTATTTTTCATAAACTTTTAATAGCAAAAGGAAACAAATAAAAAGCTTTTATGAAACACTAACTATGACCTAAACAAGTTTTCATACAAAACTAAGAAAACAAATTTTAAAATAAAAACAAAATTTTCTTTTGTTGACTAACAGAAACAAAACTAAAATTTTCAAGAGTGACAAAAAGAAATAATTTGAAACTAATAAAAACAATAAAGAAAAGACTAAAACAAAACTATAACTAAAACAGTACTGTTTTGCTAAAACCTAATTTAAAAATAAAGTAAAAATAAAGAAGTATATGCTACTGGATAGACAAACCCATAATAAAACAGTAGCAAAAGAATCAATCAAAATACTTTGTAAAACTCAAAATATGACCAAATTAGTGATTTGAACAAATTTCATCAAATTCAAATCTAAACTATTCAAATTTGAAACCTAAGTACACAAACAGAAACTTAAGCAAGTTTGTGACACAATGCAAAAAGAATCAACTCAAACGGAGTTACGGAACTTAAGTTATGAATAAAAGAAGTTTGAATATGAATCTGAACAAATTTCGAAATTTTAAACTTTCAAAAAAAACATGTTTGAGTTGAATTACTGGATAGAGGAGATCGTAACGAAGAAGTGGGCGTTGGTTTCATCTAATTTGGATGAATGAGTAAAAAGTTATGGCTATTTGAAAAATCAGGGTCAAGTTGTTTTCCGAAAGAAAAATAGTTACGGCTAAGGTCCAATGTATAAATACGTAGACTAATTGATAATCTAATCTATTGTATTAGTCTAAAAATAATAAACTACGGAAGTATAAGAAGGAAAAAAAACAAAGAAAGATACCTTTATAAGGCAGAGAAAAGACAACGTTGAAGAGATGAGACAATTTCCAGAAGTCGCGCCGGAGAGGAAAAAATATTTTTCTTAGTCAAACCAAAATATTGATTTAACCCGAATCAGATGATTTTTGGAGGCTCTATGGGTCTATATTTATAGGTGGAAAAGAGGCTTGGGGTTAAAGGCTAAGCAATGTGGGACTAAACGTAGAGCGAACAAATAAAATAAACGGGAACTTCATGGGCTAAAAGCACCACGGGCGGCTGCGCGCACGTACACGGCGCTGCATTTTTTTTTCTGAAATTTGTTTCAAGAAAAAAACTAAACATTAACGAAAATAAATTAAAATTAAAGACAAAAGAAAACAAAATAAAAACGGGCCGGCCTGCTGCTATGCTACGCATGTGGGCGATAAATAAATATGGGCCGCACGTACAATTTTTTTAAATAGAAACAGAAATAAAACCGAATAGAGAAAATAAAGTAACATTTTATATAGGCATATTATATATCAAAATTTTCAGAAAATTATTTCCTACAGCATGAACATTTTACTAACATCAAATAAAGTACACACAATTTTGAATAAATCAAAGAGTGCTACTGCCCTACTAAAATCCAATAAAAATTATTTTAAAAATACCAAAATGACTCCAAATTTATTTATCTCCAATTTTCTGATGTAGCGAATCATGTTACCCTATTTTCCATGTATTTTATTTTTGAGAAAATAATTTGAATAAAATCCAAATAACTCCAAATTGAAAAATAATTCCAAAAGGACTTCAAATTTGGTCCTTTGAAACTCCCAACTCATATTTCATATGTTTTGAAGAAGTCATTTTATCCTCGCTCGTGAAAATCACTGAGTTGCATGAAGTTTATGAATTAGAAAATATTTCCAAATGAAATTCAAATATTTTCAACACCCCTTTTTCATTTAAATGGAAGAAGTCATGTTATCCTCTCTCCGTGGTTTTGTGATGAAAATATTTGAATTCACGGAGATCGAAAGCAAAAATGAAAGTTTGGGAAAGTCCTTTTATTCCCTCTCATTTTAACTTTCAAAAGTTTCAAATTTCACTCAATCAATCACACAACAATTCAAACAAACAAACAAATCTATCTATTTATTATAACATTCCAAAATTTAGAATTTTGGGATGTTACAAATCTACCACCTTAAAATGAATCTCGTCCTCGAGATTCGGAGAGGCTAGAAAGAAATGGGTTAGGTTTGGGGTCTTCAAAATCCATCGATCGTCTCCGGTGCAGGGTGCTACCACCCTTAGAAGCATTATTACGGTTCCATCAAAACTCGATACTCTATCCTTATTCTTTGGCGAGTGTCGGTCTTCTCAGATATTAAGGATAATTCCTTCTCGGGCTCTTCCGGTAGTGGCATAACCTTTTCCTCAATTCTTTTGTCCTTTCATCTTGGTAAGGTTATTCGAGACTGGTCTTCATAGCGGACGGTGCAGCGCCAATTCTAAACAAATATCGGTATCTCATGGTGGTCAACGATTTATGGTTTCCCGCGAAAACGGGTGCAGGTTGAACCTCACCGTATATCCTACGATTGGCAACGGTTGCCTGTACATGGATCAACCGTCCTACCATTCTAGGGTTTAAACAAGGCTTTGACATCGTCGTCTCTCTACTATAGGTAAGTCACTCAGATTTTACCATCCCATATAGCAAAGCGAATAATAAGTGTAAGTCGGTATGGTGATCAATCCATCCCGCACCCAAATCATTACCTTGTACATGGTTTAGCGAATCTCGCATTCTAACACTCAGTCATCCTCACAAGCATTGCAGAATTTCTCTTGTCGACGAACCAAGTTCGGAAAATCCATTGATTCTACAGGCCAAACAAACATCTATCATTCCTTAACAACTCTCAGGTTTTGCGTAAACTCCTATAGAATCGTCGGTTGATCAAATCGTAGTCTATTCCCAAAATTTCTTTCTCCAGTGGGTACTTGATCCTTATTAATTCTTGGGCCTGTGGGTTATGGCCCACTTCAACACTAGTGCAGCTTTAACTCATCCTTGGGGTAACTCTCTTGTTCCATATTACACATCCTTTAAATCCAGAGTACTGTTTCTTCATACCATCATATCAAAAGCAAAACTCCAACCTTTTTTTTCCTTGAACTACAGTCCGTGGAATATATATTTCTTATCCATTAGTCTAGTCTTCTTCACAGGTACTACCACCCTAAAATGAAATTCACAAATCCATCCATAGACCATATTTCTCATATCCTCGAAAATGGTCAAAATCTTTGTTCACAGAGTAACAACTCATACAATTAAACATATGAAAACATGTCACCTTAACTTTATTGATTTCATGAATCCATTACAAACTCGAGCACCCATTACATAACTCAACTTATTGTACTCATAAAATGAAATTGCTTTCTATTACACTTGTTTCCAATATCAACATTCCAACTACTCAACTCCAGCTTTCATCTTGTTGGGACATTTAGTAGCATAATGTCCTGCTTCCTTGCAGCGAAAACAAAAGACTTCCGACATGTCTCGGGGCTTCTTTGTGATTATGTAGGCTCCTTGGATTCTTGGCTTCTTTTATGGACATTTACTAGCGTAATGACCTAAATCCTTGCACCTGTAACAAGTGATATGACTCAGGTCCTTCTCTGCGAAAATTGTGTTGTTCTGGGGTTGCCTTCTTTTTCTCTTCCTGGATTTCTGTAATGATCGAGCTTCTATTTCCGAGGGTCAAGCCTCACTTCACTGTCGGGAAATCTCTGAAATATTCTTCTCTTTCCTTGGTACAATCATGGGAAAAATGTCCTTCTTCTCCACATGAATAGCAAGCGTTGGAGTAAAATCTGTTGAGGCCTTCTCCATCGTGGTCTTCAACACATTCCTTCATCATGTGTTCTTTCATAACTTCTCGGAGGGCTTCTTTCATTCCTTCTTCCTGCTCCTGAATAGTTTGTTGCACCATGGGGTAAATGTGACCTTGAGTCGGGTAGTGGGTGGTTCCTTCACACAAGAAACAAGTCACCCGACTAGTTGGGCATTCCTCGGTGGGTGTTTCTCCTCACAATGAGGGCATCCATCCTTGTGTTCCTCCGGTGTGTCCTATTTCTCCGCAAATCTTGCAGCACAAGGTTTCTTCTTGGTTATCGTAGTGCTTCCGGATGAGACGTGATCTCAACAGGTCTTCTTGAATTCCTCCCAAGTTCTTGCTCCAATAAATCCTTGTATGGCTTGATGCATTTCCCACCAGGTTGCAGACTTCCTTCAAAGTAATCAAGAGCGACGATACTTCATTCTTCCTTGAAACCAAATTGCTCCAAGTGATTCTCCATGTTCGAATCCATAGCTCTGCCTCCTACTGAGTCTTCGTCCGAGAATATCAGTCCAACTTCATTCATCATCTATGGGGTCCAAAAGTTTTGGGATGAGATATGAGAGAGGTGGGGAGGATATACACACAATACAAACAATAGTTTTTGAAGAAACAAGTTTTACTTTGTGGTTGTCGGAAAACATCAAACAAAATGACAGCTCACAAATCGTCGCATCTAACGTAAGTATATAACAGGGGTTTGGTCTTCTAAAGGTTAAATAATTCTTCAGGAACTTCAAATTCTTCAAGTCTTCAGAGTCTTCAATTGTTGCAGCTTCAACTCTTCTAATGCATGGTGAAATCTTGGTTACTTTGAAGGGTCATCGGTGTCGATATCTTTCTTGGAGCGGCTTCATTGATCCTTCATGTGGTCAAAAGGAAAAGGGTATATTCTAACTATTTGAGGTGAGAGGGTCATTTGATAAAATCGAGAAAAGATGAGGAGTAAGAGTCTTTTGAAAATAAAGTTTTGAGATATCCTGTCCAAGGGCTTTCCGATTTCTAGGGTCACGCCCCACGGTCAACATGTGCTCGATACCATATCAGAGCGACCCGACCTCGACGGTCAAGCCTCTATGTATCTGTGCCATCCTCGGATCAAGATCTTTGGCACAAACAAGACATCAATGTATATATCAAAGTGCAATCACATGTATAAATAACGTAAAATGATATATACCTCATAATACTCAGTGAAACAATCAAACGGGTGTGGAGTCCCATCAACGCCATCGGCAGGTTGAGTGTAGACCGTAACCTCAGATCGTAACTCTTACTCGTCGAAGAAAATCCTGCAACATGATACGTTGCAGCCGTGTAGGTCAATTACATTGAATGTACCGCAAGATCACAACATGAGAAAACAGATGGTAAAACTATACTATATGCAATTTGGCTTTGTGGCTCTGGGTCTGAGTTTTGTTTGCGTAAAAGCTGGTTTTATTTTCCCTACATCAAAGGAATAAATGAAGTTTGTACTATGGAGTTTTCTATCATGACATGGTTCCGCCAACCGATGTCTCATAGCCCAAAATCATCATAAGTTGCCCACAATTAAGTTATCAATCCGGTGTTGAGGAAAAAATATTTTTCTTAGTCAAACCAAAATATTGATTTAACCCGAATCAGATGATTTTTGGAGGCTCTATGGGTCTATATTTATAGGTGGAAAAGAGGCTTAGGGGTTAAAGGCTAGGCAATGTGGGACTAAACGTAGACGAACAAATAAAATAAACGGGGAACTTCATGGGCTAAAAGCACCACGGGCGGCTCTTGCTACAAGACGTACATCGGCGCTGCATTTTTTTTTCTGAAATTTGTTTCAAGAAAAAAAACTAAACATTAACGAAAATAAATTAAAATTAAAGACAAAATAAAACAAAAGAAAAACGGGCCGGCCTGCTGCTATGCTACGCATGTGGGCGATAAATAAATATGGGCCGCACGTACAATTTTTTTTAAATAGAAACAGAAATAAAACCGAATAGAGAAAATAAAGTAACATTTTATATAGGCATATTATATATCAAAATTTTCAGAAAATTATTTCCTACAGCATGAACATTTTACTAACATCAAATAAAGTACACACAATTTTGAATAAATCAAAGAGTGCTACTGCCCTACTAAAATCCAATAAAAATTATTTTAAAAATACCAAAATGACTCCAAATTTATTTATCTCCAATCTTCTGATGTAGCGAATCATGTTACCCTATTTTCCATGTATTTTATTTTTGGAGAAAAATAATTTGAATAAAATCCAAATAACTCCAAATTGAAAAATAATTCCAAAAGGACTTCAAATTTGGTCCTTTGAAACTCCCAACTCATATTTCATATGTTTTGAAGAAGTCATTTTATCCTCGCTCGTGAAAATCACTGAGTTGCATGAAGTTTATGAATTAGAAAATATTTCCAAATGAAATTCAAATATTTTCAACACCCTTTTCATTTAAATGGAAGAAGTCATGTTATCCTCTCTCCGGGGTTTTGTGATGAAAATATTTGAATTCACGGAGATCGAAAGCAAAATGAAAGTTTGGGAAAGTCCTTTTATTCCCTCTCATTTAACTTTCAAAAAGTTTCAAATTTCACTCAATCAATCACACAACAATTCAAAGAAACAAACAAATCTATCTATTTATTATAACATTCCAAAATTTAGAATTTTGGGATGTTACAATACAGCTTCCTGCAGGTCCATCTTAAAATTCTTGATGTAATACTCCAGATCCTGGTGATACACCAGCTAAGGTTAAAACTTCATTTTTTGCTGGTAGGTGCTCCATTAGCCCTTTTGTCATCCAATCCTTCCAAAGAAACGTATGATTAACTTAGCACGGTGACAATAGCATAAGCGGGCGATATCATCATGGATAGCCGTGTTTATGCCCATGTCATTGCCATGAGCTATCATTCCATAGTTGATATCTCCTGCCTTAGGGTTTTCTTGACAAAACTTTGAGTATTAACGCTCCATGTTCTGGTCTTTCTCCGACACACCTTGATCTCGGTTATTGACAGCTTCGGTATTCTAACTGGTTCCATAAGGGTAGCCTTCCTAGGTCATGCCAATCTAGAAATTCTACAGAGCCTTCAAATTCTCCTAGTCTTCGGAGTCTTCAATCGTTGTAGTTTCCATTATTATAATGCACTGTAAAA
Organism: Aegilops longissima; assembly: GCA_021605205.1. NCBI lineage: Eukaryota > Viridiplantae > Streptophyta > Magnoliopsida > Poales > Poaceae > Aegilops > Aegilops longissima. Next base: position 369,159,103 of record CM038678.1, read on the forward strand.
TCCTCTTTGTTCCAAAGTGGTCTTAGTTATCTGACATCTCGTACTTCTTGGAGTGGTCTTATCAGCTGAATCCTCGGGTGGTCAAAAGGGGAAAAGGGGTATGGTCTAACTAAAGGGAAATATTTGATAAAGCTTAAAAAAAGAGAGGTAAAAGATCTTTTTGAAAATAAAGTTTTAGAGAAAATCTTTCCTATGGGCTTGCCAGTTTCTAGGGGTCACGTCCTATAGTCAACATGTGCTCTGATACCATCTTGTAGCGACCCGACCTCAGACGGTCAAGTCTCTGTGCTTAAGTTTCATCCCTGGATCAGTATGCTGACACACACAGTAGTCGAGGATTTATAACAGAGGTAAATCACATGTACAAAGTAACATAAATACTATTACCTCAATCCATATAGCGGAAGTAACAAAAAGGTTGTGGATTCCCATAAACACCAACGGCAAAGTTGAATAGACATCATAACCCTAACGTATCACTTACTCGTCGTAAGAATCCTGCAACATGAGACATTGCAGCCATGTAGGTCAGTACATTGAATGTACTGGCAATTTCACACTGTAGAGCAATGCTAAAATAATGGCTACCACTACATGCATATTTGGTTGGTGGAGGCTCTAAGTTTAATTTTGCATAAAGCTAATTTTTTCCTACAACAAAGGAATATATTTTATTTAACTACAAAGTTTGTTGATAATATTGAGAAGGTAACCCCAACTCAATCCCAAATTATTAATAACCCAACAATTTCATTAATTAGAGTGATGAGATCAACATAATAATTGAAGTACCAGATACTCAAGATGTCCATAACCGGGGACACGGCTAATCATGATTAGTTTGTACACTCTGCAAAGGTTTGCGCACTTTTCCCCACAAGACTCGATCTCCTCCGTTGTATTTCTCGCACTACATGATGTTTGAGAACCGGAGGACCGAGATACAATCTTTCAAAAGCATTAACTCTTTACGACAGGTAGACCGTACCACCTACATCCCCTACATCTGCTAGTCTACCACTGAAAGAGGTCACACAACATACTCAACTATGCCAGAGCCCATAATGGCTTGTGGCTGCACACGAAAGTTTCTAGCATGAATTATCTTATGATCCCTTTGAGCCTGGGTGGCAAACCATAGGATGATCACATGGATACCTCGGGATCTCCTTGGACAACACTGGATTCCCCAGGTGACCACAAACCAATCCACCCAGATGTGTATTAAAGTAGCCACCTTAAGTTAGACCTTAGTTAACAATAATCTCTCACATCTTCCATGAATTCTCTCAAACCAAACCAGGTCTACGAGCATAGCATAGCAGTATAAGCATAACATAGTAAATACCCAGGATTTGATATAGGACAATAGGTGTTACCTCATCAACTACTTACCAATACCCACATGTTAATCAAATCCTACTCATGCAGTGCTTGAGCGTTGAAACTAATGCACACAAAAAACTATGTAATAAAGGGATATGATCAAAGTGTGAACTTGCCTTGTACTGTTGATGAAGATGATTCCCACTCATAACTTCTGATAGTTCTACTCGTCACACTCCGGTCAATCTATCGTAAGCAAGCAATAGTAACCACACATAAGCAATCATGCAAAAGAACCGAAGAAAATATCTCAGAAAACTTCGATAACAAGCAATTTACTCTTGTAATAGAAAACAATTTCTAACAGTACAAAAACTAGGTGAATTTGGTCTTATCAGAAAGTTTAGGTCAAGAGCTTCAATTAGCAAAAAGAATCAACTAAATCTGGGTTATAAAACTCAAGTTATGAACAAAATAAGTTTGAAATAAAATTTTAAAATTTCAAAAATATGTTTAAGTTGGTTATCTGGATAGAGGGGATCATAACGAAGACATGGGCGTTGGTTTCGTTGAATTTGGATAAGCGAGCAAAAAGTAGCGAAGGCTTGAAGATCAGGGGCTAAACTATAAATAAACTAATTGCATCTAGGTCCCTGGCCAAAAACTAAAATAAAAAGGAAAAACCTAACGAAAGAACGTTCTCTACCGAATGCTAAAGAACGAAAATCGTTCGCTACCAAAGACTAACGGACGAATGTCCACTAACTATATTAAATCGAAAAAAAACAGAGAAAAAAACCTAACCCTAAAAATAAACCGGGTAGGCGGTTTTACCGGTTCGGTCGATGGCGGTAGACGACACGCGCGCGTCGAGGCCATGAACAACGAGCAGCAGGCGTCGGCGACGGCGGCGGCCTTCTGCTGCTGCGGATCTAGGCGAGGAGGCGGAGGCGTGTGGCGGGCGGCGCATAAGCGGCGGCGGTGGCGCTAAGCGGCAGCAACGGTAGCGGCGGCGGGAGCCGGCGGCTGTGACGGCTTGAGGAGGAGAAGGCTGGGGCGGAGTATTTATAGGAGGGGGGCGAGGTGGCGTGGGGAAGGGGCTAGGCGGCAGGGAGAGTCCGGCGGCGGCACGGGTCACCGGCAGCGGCGGCTTCGCTCGGGACTCTGTCCCGAGACGGAGATGGGGGCGGTGGCGCGACGCTGGACCGGTGATGTCTACTACACAACCTTCTTCTTGTAGACGTTGTTGGGCCACCAAGTGCAGAGGTTTGTAGGACTGTAGCAAATTTCCCTCAAGTCGATGACCTAAGGTTTATCATTCCGTGGGAGGCATAGGATGAAGATGGTCTCTCTCAAGCAACCCTGCAACCAAATAACAAAGAGATTGTTGTGTCCCCAACACACCCAATACAATGGTAAATTGTATAGGTGCACTAGTTCGGCAAAGAGATGGTGATACAAGTGCAATATGGATGGTAGATATAGGTTTTTGTAATCTAAAAATATAAAAACAGCAAGGTAACAAGTGGTAAAAGTGAGCGTAAATGGTATTGCAATGCTAGGAAACAAGGCCTAGGGTTCATACTTTCACTAGTGCAAGTTCTCTCAACAATAATAACATAACTGGATCATATAACTATCGCTCAACATGCAACAAAGAGTCACTCCAAAGTCACTAATAGCGGAGAACAAATGAAGAGATTATGGTAGGGTACGAAACCACCTCAAAGTTATTCTTTCTGATCGATCTATCATAGAGTTCGTACTAGAATAACACCTTAAGACACAAATAAACCAAAACCCTAATGTCACCTAGATACTCCAATGTCACCTCAAGTATCCATGGGTATGATTATACGATATGCATCACACAATCTCAGATTCATCTATTCAACCAACACAAAGTACTTCAAAGAGTGCCCCAAAGATTCTACCGGAGAGTCAAGACGAAAACATGTGCCAACCCCCATGCATAGGTTCATGGGCTGAACCCGCAAGTTGATCAACAAAACATACATCAAGTGGATCACGTGATATCCCATTGTCACCACAGATAAGCACGGCAAGACATACATCAAGTGTTCTCAAATCCTTACAGACTCAATTTGATAAGATAATTTCAAAGGGAAAACTCAATCCATTACAAGAGAGTAGAGGGGGAGAAACATCATAAGATTCAACTATAATAGCAAAGCTCGCGGTACATCAAGATTGTACCACCTCAAGAACACGAGAGAGAGAGAGAGATAAAACACATAGCTACTGGTACATACCCTTGATACGTCTCCAACGTATCTATAATTTATTAAGTATTCATGCTATTATATTATCCATCTTGGATGTTTTATGGGCTTCACTATGCACTTTTATATTACTTTTGGGACTAACCTATTGACCCAGAGCCCATTGCCAGTTTTTGTTTTTCCCTTGTTTTAGTGTTTCGCAGAAAAGGAATATCAAACAGAGTCCAAACGGAATGAAACCTCCGGAAAAGTTATTTTTGGAAAGAAAGCAATACGGGAGACTTGGAGTGCACGTCAGGGGATCAACGAGGAGAGCACGAGGCAGTGGGCGCGCCCTCCACCCCCGTGGGCCCCTGGTGGCCCCCTTACCAACTTCTTTCGCCTATATATCTCCATATACCCTAAAACCATCGGGGAACAGAATAGATCGGGAGTTCCGCCGCCGCAAGCCTCTGTAGCCACCAAAACCCAATCGGGACCCTGTTCCGGCACCCTGCCGGAGGGGGGATACCTCACCGGTGGCCATCTTCATCATCCCGGCGCTCTCCATGACAAGGAGGGAGTAGTTCACCCTCGGGGCTGAGGGTATGTACCAGTAGCTATGTGTTTGATCTCTCTCTCTCTCGTGTTCTTGAGGTGATACGATCTTGATGTATCGCGAGCTTTGCTATTGTAGTTGGATCTTATGATGTTTCTCCCCCTCTACTCTCTTATAATGGATTGAGTTTTCCCTTTGAAGTTATCTTATCGGATTGAGTCTTTAAGGATTTGAGAACACTTGATGTATGTCTTGCCGTGGTTATCTATGGTGACAATGGGATATCGCGTGATCCACTTGATGTATGTTTTGGTGATCAACTTGCGGGTTCCGCCCATGAACCTATGCATAGGGGTTGGCACACATTTTCGTCTTGACTCTCCGGTAGAAACTTGGGGGCACTCTGTGAAGTTCTATGTGTTGATTGAATAGATGAATCTGAGATTGTGTGATGCATATCGTATAATCATACGCACGGATACTTGAGGTGCCATTGGAGCATCTAGGTGACATTAGGGTTTTGGTTGATGTGTGTCTTAAGGTGTTATTTTACTACGAACTCTAGGGCTGTTTGTGACACTTATAGGAATAGCTCAATGGATTGATCGCAAAGAATAACTTTGAGGTGGTTTCGTACCCTACAATAATCTCTTTGTTTGTTCTCCGCTATTAGTGACTTTGGAGTGACTCTTTGTTGCATGTTGAGGGATATTTATATGATCCAAGTATGTTATTATTATTGAGAGAACTTGCACTAGTGAAAGTATGAACCCTAGGACTTGTTTCCTAGCATTGCAATACCGTTTACGCTCACTTTTATCATTAGTTACCTTGCTGTTTTTATATTTTCAGATTACAAAAACCTATATCTACCATCCATATTGCACTTGTATTACCATCTCTTCGCCGAACTAGTGCACCTATACAATTTACCATTGTATTCGGTGTGTTGGGGACACAAGAGACTCTTTGTTATTTGGTTGCAGGGTTGTTTGAGAGAGACCATCTTCGACCTACGCCTCCCACGGATTGATAAACCTTAGGTCATCCACTTGAGGGAAATTTGCTACTGTCCTACAAACCTCTGCACTTGGAGGCCCAACAACGTCTACAAGAAGAAGGTTGCGTAGTAGACATCAAGCTCTTTTCTGGCGCCGTTGTCGGGTAGGCTAGGTAAGCGGCACTCACACCCCATCAACTAAGCTCATTTCTGGCGCCGTTGCCGGGGAGGCTTACGCGATGTCAAGTCAAGATTTGACTCCCGACAACGAGCCATTTTTGGCGCCGTTGCTGGGGAGTCTACGCAAAAGTCAACATACCAAGTACCCATCACAAACCCTTATCTCCCGCATTACATTATATGCCATTTGCCTCTCATTTTCGTCTCCCCCACTTCACCTTTGCCGTTTTATTCGCCCCTCTTCCGTTCGTCTTTTTGCTTGCTTGTGTTGCCATATGCCTTCTATGTGCTTGCATCTTCGCTTGCTAAAAATCTATTGATATGGATCCTCATCCCCTTGCTAATCTTTTTAAGAGATCCAATTATGATGAACCAATTTCTAGTGATTTGAGTGCACTATATTATCTTTATGAGGTTTTGCTTGAAATTCGTAAATCTGAAAATTGTGATGAAGAAATTTATGAAGAGATTCACGATAGCTCCTTGAATAAAAAGCATGATTGCAATGATTTTACTATAAATTCTCTTGATGTCAATCGTGCTAAATATGCAAAACCCTAAGCTTGGGGATGCTAGTTTTGCTATGTCTACTACTTGTTGCAATGATCATGATTGGGGTGATTCTTCTTATGATCTTGAAAATTTATTTAATCCCCATGATGAATATGAGATTGATAATAATGTTTGCAATAATATTGAAAGTGGGTTTGGAAGAGTGTCAACTTTAGATCCCACATATTTGGGGAATGTTCAATCTTATGGTGTTTTTGATAAAAGTGGGTTTGGAGAGGTCATGACTTTAGTTAATGATAATCCACCTATTTTGGAAGAGTGTCAACTTCGCATGCATGTAGATCGTGTTAAGAATATGTTATGTGATAGCTATATTGTTGAATTTTCTTATGATCCTACATGTAATTATTATGAGAGAGGAAAATATGGTCGTAGAAATTTTCATGTTACTAAATTACCTCTCGTTATGTTGAGATTGTTATTGTTTCTTTCCGCTTCCTTGCATATGCTAGTTTTTGCTTGCCTTCATTATTTGTTTCTCTATAAGATGCCTATGAATAGGAAGCATGTTAGACTTAGATGTGTTTGTCACGTGTTTTATGATGCTCTCTTTGTGCTTCAATTCTTGTCTTTCATGTGAGCATCATTGAAATCTTTATGCCTAGCTAGGAGCGTTAAACGATAGCGCTTGTTGGGAAGCAACCCAATTTTATTTTAGCCTTTTGCTTTTTGCTTTTGTTTAGGAATAAATCTTTGGTCTAGCCTCTGGTTAGATGTGTTTTTATGTTTTAATTAGTGTTTGTGCCAAGTTAAACCTATAGGATCTTCTTGGATGATAGTTATTTGATCTTGCAGAAAATTACAGAAACTTTCTGTTCACGAAAACAATTTTTGAAAATAACCAGGACGTGATAAAATATTGATTCCAATTGCTGCTGATCAATAACCAAATTTTCTAACTCATCCTATTTCGTCTGAATTTTTGGAGTTCCATAAGTTTGCGTTAGTTACAGATTACTACAGACTGTTCTGTTTTTGACAGATTCTGTTTTCTATGTGTTGTTTGCTTATTTTGATGAATCTATGAGTAGTATCAGAGGGTATGAACCATAGAGAAGTTGGAATACAGTAGATATTACACCAATATGAATTTATAATGAGTTCACAACAGTACCTAAGTGGTGGTTTTATTTTCTTATACTAACGGAGCTTACGAGTTTTCTGTTAAGTTCTGTGTTGTGAAGTTTTCAAGTTTTGGGTAAAGATTCGATGGACTATGGAATAAGGAGTGGCAAGATCCTAAGCTTGGGTATGCCCAAGGCACCCCAAGGCAATATTAAATGACAACCAAGAGCCTAAGCTTGGGGATGCCCCGGATGGCATCCCCTCTTTCGTCTTCGTTCATCGGTAACTTTACTTGGAGCTATATTTTTATTCACCACATGATATGTGTTTTGATTGGAGCGTCATTTTATCTGGTTAGTATTTGCTTGCTGTTACTTATAATAATGTTTTGCATCTCTAGATTCAATAAAAATGTCAAGGATAGCTTTTACCATGCTTATTTTGCAAGTATACATGTTGCTGTTTCAAAACAGAAAGTTTACCGCTGTTGCAAAAATTCCCTAGAAAAGTCAGAATGTGATAAAATGTTGAAACCTTTTGCATAATAAGCTATGATAAATTTACTACAGTTTTAATTTTCTTTCATAATTTTTTAAGTTAGGGAAGTATAATGAATCTTGCATTCTTTACAGACTGTACTGTTTTGGCAGATTGCTGTTATGTTTGCATATGTTTGCTTGTTTAATTATTCTATTTGAGGATAGGAGTATTAAATATGCAGAGGCATTTAGTATGCAATGTTTAATAATAATTTTAGTGATTTGTTACAGTAGAAAATGATAAGGTTTTGCATTGGTTTATACTAACTTATCTCACGAGTTCTTGTTGAGTTTGGTGTGGATGAAGCTTTCGAGATTTAGGAAACCGAGATATAAAAGGAATTAAGGAGACACAAAAGCTCAAGCTTGGGGATGCACAAGGCACCCCAAGATATTATTTCAATAAGTCTCAAGCATCTAAGCTTGGGGATGCCCCGGTAGGCATCCCACCTTCTTCAACAACTATCGGTTAGTATCGGTTGAACCTAAGTTTTTGCTTTTTCACATTAGTTGTGCTATCCTTGCAATGTAGTTTTATTTTATTTTGCTTGCTGTTTGACTAATATCCCAAGATCTGAAATTCTTAAATGAGATAGAGTCTTCACATAGCTAAATAATTATTTAACTACTCATTGATCTTCACTTATATCTTTTTGGAGTAGTTTGTCATTTACTCGTGTGCTTCACTTATATCCTATGAGTAAATGGTTGAATGATTTGAATGTCATAAATCTGAAATTATATATGCTTATCCCATGGGGAGTAATGCCTTCACATATAAGAAGTAGAGGTGGTAAATTTTTTGAAGGTTAGCAAACATTGTATTGGTCACTTGAACAATTCATGAAAGAATATTGAAGGAAGAGAGATTTCACATATAAATATACTATCCCGGACATCTTCTGTGATTGTGAGCCCCATTAATTATTTTCAAACCTGAGAAAATTAGTTGAAGTTGGACCAGGAAGATAACATAATGAGTTATGCTTGGGTATATTTGTATAGAAGTTATATTGTTATGGATCCTCTAACATGTGTTGCTTGCTATTTAGAATCCATTGCTAGCCAAAATATCTGTACTAAGCGGGAATACTGCTTGTGCATCCAAATTCCTTGAACCAAGTTTCTTCCATGAGTGTTCACCATATCTACCTATATGTAGTATTTACCTGCCGTTCCATGTAAATTTGCATGTGCCAAACTCTAAACCTTCAAATAATAATCTGTTTTGTATGCCCGAATCGCTCATGTAGCGACTAGGGGTTAGCAGTATCTTCCATGCTAGGTGGGTTATTCTCATGATGAGTGGACTCCGCTCATCATTCACGAGAAAAATGGCTGGTAACTGGGATGCCTAGTCCCATGATCCAAAGATCGAAATCAAATCAAAAATAATTGCAAACAAAACTCCCCCAGGATTGATTTTAGTTGGAGGCACCTGTTGTTTCGGGCAAGCCATGGATTGATGATTGTTGGTGGAGTGGGAGTAAAATCTTTACCTTTCTGTCTGGGAACCGCCTATAATGTATGTAGTATGGAAGATATTGGAAACTCTTGGTCGTTATGTTGACAATCAAAGCATACCTCTCAAAATTATTTTCATCTCTGTTTTTGCTTCGAGCTCTGGCACCTCTGTAAATCCCTGCTTCCCTCTGTGAAGGGCCTATCTTTTACTTTTATGCAAGAGTCAGTAGTATTCCTTCCCATTCCAACCTACTCTTTAGTTGGCAAGCATCATGTGATGGAAAGATCTGAGCATATGTGGCCATTCAAATATATTTGATCATGAATTATTATTGTTGACAATTATCTATATGATAAATGAGTTGGGAGGCGAAACATTAAGCCCCTATCTTTCTCTGTGTTCGATGGAAGCTATTTGTTCTAAAAATATGCTTTGAGTGGTAGCAATCATGGAAGACTAAAAGATAGTTGAGTATGTGAAGTTTGCTGAATCAAATCTCTGACATAGACTCTTCCTGAAAATAAGATGAATTGTAATTGTTTGATGACTAATAACACGGTTTGTTAGTTTTCAAGAAAATTTATGATCTATACTTTAACATGTGAATAGCTTGTTACTTGACCATGAAAAGTTCTATGAGTTGAACTACTGTTATGACATATAATGATGCTAGAAAAGGTGATTGAAATTATCATTGAGCAAACTTATGCACCTGCTAGCATTCACACTTCATAAATTATTTCTTTTATCATTTACCTACTCGAGGATGAGCAGGAATTAAGCTTGGAGCTGATACGTCTCCAACGTATCTATAATTTATGCAGTATTCATGCTATTATATTATCCATCTTGGATGTTTTATGGGCTTCACATTTATATTACTTTTGGGACTAACCTATTGACCCAGAGCCCAGGGCCAGTTTCTGTTTTTTCCCTTGTTTCAGTGTTTCGCAGAAAAGGAATATCAAACGGAGTCCAAACGGAACGAAACCTTCGGAAAAGTTATTTTTGGAAAGAAAGCAATACGGGGGACTTGGAGTGCACGTCAGGGGATCAACGAGGAGAGCACGAGGCAGGGGGCGCGTCCACCCCCCTGGGAGCGCCCTCCACCCGCGTGGCCCCCTTATCGACTTCTTTCGCCTATATATCTCCATATACCCTAAAACCATTGGGGAACAGAATAGATCGGGAGCTCCGCCGCCGCAAGCCTCTCTAGCCACCAAAACCAATGGGACCTGTTCGCACCGCTGAGGGGGGATCCTCACCGTGGCCATCTTCATCATCCCGGCGCTCTCCATGACGAGGATGGAGTAGTTCACCCTCGGGGCTGAGGTTATGTACCAGTAGCTATGTGTTTGATCTCTCTCTCTCTCGTGTTCTTGAGGTGATACGATCTTGATGTATCACAAGCTTTGCTATTGTAGTTGGATCTTATGATGTTTCTCCCCCTCTACTCTCTTGTAATGGATTGAGTTTTCCCTTTGAAGTTATCTTATCGGATTGACTCTTTAAGTATTTGAGAACACTTGATGTATGTCTTGCCATGCTTATCTGTGGCGACAATGGGATATCACGTGATCCACTTGATGTATGTTTTGGTGATCAACTTGCGGGTTCCGCCCATGAACCTATGCATAGGGGTTGGCACACGTTTTCGTCTTGACTCTCCGGTAGAAACTTGGGGGCATTCTTTGAAGTTCTATGTGTTGATTGAATAGATGAATCTGAGATTGTGTGATGCATATCGTATATTCATACCCACGGATACTTGAGGTGACATTTGAGTATCTAGGTGACTTTAGGGTTTTGGTTGATGTGTGTCTTAAGGTGTTATTTTACTACGAACTCTAGGGCTGTTTGTGACACTTATAGGAATAGCCCAATGGATTGATCGGAAAGAACAACTTTGAGGTGGTTTCGTACCCTACCATAATCTCTTTGTTTGTTCTCCGCTATTAGTGACTTTGGAGTGAATCTTTGTTGCATGTTGAGGGATATTTATATGATCCAAGTATGTTATTATTGTTGAGAGAACTTGCACTAGTGAAAGTATGACCCCTAGGCCTTGTTTCCTAGCATTGCAATACCGTTTACGCTCACTTTTATCATTAGTTACCTTGCTGTTTTTATATTTTCAGATTACAAAAACCTATATCTACCATCCATATTGCACTTGTATCACCATCTCTTCGCCGAACTAGTGCACCTATACAATTTACCATTGTATTGGGTGTGTTGGGGACACAAGAGACTCTTTGTTATTTGGTTGCAGGGTTGTTTGAGAGAGACCATCTTCGACCTACGCCTCCCATGGATTGATAAACCTTAGGTCATCCACTTGAGGGAAATTTGCTACTGTCCTACAAACCTATGCACTTGGAGGCCCAACAACGTCTACAAGAAGAAGGTTGCATAGTAGACATCAACCCTCAGCCCCGAGTGTGAACTATTCCCTCCTCGTCATGGAGAGCGCCGGGATGATGAAGATGGTCACCGGTGAGGGATGCTCCCTCCGGCAGGGTGCCGGAACAGGGTCCTGATTGGTTTTTGGTGGCCACATAGGCTTGCGGCAGCGGAACTCCCGATCTACTCTGTTCCCCGATGGTTTTAGGGTATATGGAGATATATAGGCGAAAGAAGTCGGTAAGGGGAGCCACGAGGGGCCCACAAGGGTGGAGGGCGCGCCCAGGGGGTGAGCGCACCCCTGCCTCGTGCCTTCCTCGTTGCTTCCCTTACGTACACTCCAAGTCTTCTGGATTGCTTTCGTTCCAAAAATAACTCTCCCGAAGGTTTCATTCCATTTGGACTCGGTTTGATATTCCTTTTCTGCGAAACACTGAAACAAGGAGAAAAACAGAAACTGGCACCGGGCTCTGGTTAATAAGTTAGTCCCAAAAATAATATAAAAGTGCATAGTAGAGCCCATTAAACATCTAAGATGGATAATATAATAGCATGAATACTTCATAAATTATAGATACGTTGGAGACGTATCAGCATCCCCAAGCTTAATTCCTGCTCGTCCTCGAGTAGGTAAATGATAAAAGAAAGAATTTATGAAGTGTGAATGCTAGCAGGTGCACAAGTTTGATCAATGATAATTTCAATCACCTTTTCTAGCATCATTATATGTCATAACAGTAGCTCATATCATAAAACTTTGCATGATCAAGTAACAAACTATTCACATGTTAAAGTATAGATCATAAACTTTCTTGAAAACTAACAAACCGTGTTATTAGTCATCAAACAACTACAATTCATCTTATATTCAGGAAGTGTCTATGTCAGAGCTTTGATTCCGCAAACTTCACATACTCAACTATCATTTAGTCTTCCATGATTGCTACCACTCAAAGCATATTTTTAGAACAAATAGTATTCATCGAACACAGAGAAAGATAGGGGCTTAATGTTTCGCCTCCCAACCTTTTACCTCAAGGGTAATGTCAACAATAATAATTCATGCTCAAATATATTTGAATGGCCATATATGCTTAGATCTTTCCATCACATGATGCTTGCCAACTAAAGAGTGGGTTGAAATGAGAAGGAATACTACTGACTCTTGCATAAAAGTAAAAGATAGGCCCTTCGCAGAGGGAAGCAGGGATTTGCAGAGGTGCCAGAGCTCGAAGCAAAAACAAAGATGAAAATAATTTTGAGAGGTATGCTTTCATTGTCAACATAACGACCAAGAGTTCCCAGTATCTTCCATACTAGATACATTATAGGCGGTTCCCACGCAGAAAGGTAAAGTTCTCCACGGCTTGTCTGAAACAACGGGTGCCGTCCAACTATCAACAATTCTGGGGGAGTTTTGTTTAAATTATTTGCGAATTTGTTTTTGATATTTTGATCATAGGACTGGGCATCCCAGTTACCAGCCATTTTCTCGTGAATGTTGAGCGGAGTCCACTCATCGTGAGAATAACCCACCTAGCATGGAAGATACTGACAGCCCCTAGTCGCTACATGAGCGATTCGGGCATACAAAACAGATTATTATTTGAAGGTTTAGAGTTTGGCACATGCAAATTTACTTGGAACGGCAGGTAAATACCGCATATAGGTAGATATGGTGGACACTCATGGAAGAAACTTGGTTCAAGGAATTTGGATGCACAAGAAGTATTCCCGCTTAGTACAGATATTTTGGCTAGCAAAGGATTCTAAATAGCAAGCACCACATGTTAGAGGATCCATAACAATATAACTTCTACACAAATATACCCAAGCATAACTCATTATGTTGTCTCCTTGTACAACTTCAACTAATTTGCTCAGGTTTGAAAATAATTAATGGGGCTCACAATCATAGAAGATGTCCAAGATAGTATATTTATATGTGAAATCTCTCTTCCTTCAATATTCTTTCATGAATTGTTCAAGTGACCAATACAATGTTTGCTAACCTTCAATAAATTTACCACCTCTACTTCTTATATGTGAAGTCATTACTCCCCATGGGATAAGCATATGAAACATATATAATTTCAGATTTATGACATTCAAATCGTTCAACCATTTACTCATAGGATATAAGTGAAGCACACGAGTAAATGACAAACTACTCCAAAAAGATATAAGTGAAGTTCAATGACTAGTTAAATAATTATGTAGCTATGTGAAGACTCTCTCTCATTTAAGATTTCAGATCTTGATACTTTATTCAAACAGCAAGCAAAACAAAATAAAATAAAATGACGCTCCAAGCAAAACACATATCATGTGGTGAATAAAAATATAGCTCCAAGTAAAGTTACCGATGAGCGAAGACGAAAGAGGGGATGCCTTCCGGAGCATCCTCAAGCTTAGACGCTTGGTTATCCTTGAATATTACCTTGGGGTGCCTTGAGAATCCCCAATCTTAGGCTCTTTCCACTCCTTATTCCATAGTCCATCGAATCCTTACCCAAAACTTGAAAACTTCACAACACAAAACTTAACAGAAGATCTTGTGAGCTCCGTTAGAGAAATAAAACAAAACACCACTTCAAGGTACTGTAATGAACTCATTATTTATTTGTATTGGTGTTAAACCTAATGTATTCCAACTTCTATATGGTTTATAAACTATTTTACTAGCCATAGATTCATCAAAATAAGCAAACAACACACGAAAAACAGAATCTGTCAAAAACAGAACAATCTGTAGTAATCTGTATCAAACACAAACTTCTGGAACTCAAACAATTCTACCAAAATAGTAAGACCTAGATAATTTGATTATTGATCTGCTGCAATTGGAATCAGTATTTTATCACCTTCTGGTGATTTTAAACAATTGTTTTTGTGAACAGAAAGTTTCTGGAATTTTCAGCAAGATCAAATAACTATCATCCAAGAAGATCCTATATGTCTTACTTGGCACAAACACTAATTAAAACATCTAACCAGAGGCTAGATCAAATATTTATTACTAAACAGAACCAAAAAGCAAGAAACAAAAATAAAATTGGGTTGTCTCCTAACAAGCGCTAACGTTTAACGCCCCTAGCTAGGCATGATGATTTCAATGATGCTCACATAAAAGATAAGAATTGAAACATAAAGAGAGCATCATGAAGAATATGACTAGTACATTTAAGTCTAACCCACTTCCTGTGCATAGGGATTTTGTGAGCAAACAACTTATGGGAACAAGAATCAACTTGCATAGGAAGGTAAAACAAGCATAACTTCAAGATTTTAAGCACATAGAGAGGAAACTTGATATTATTGCAATTCCCACAAGCATACATTCGTCCCTCATAATAATTTTCAGTAGCATCATGAATGAATTCAACAATATAACCAGCACCTAAAGCATTATTTTCATGATCTACTTGCATAGAAATTTTATTACTCTCCACATAAGCAAAATTCTTCTCATGAATATTAGTGGGAGCAAACTCAACAAAATAACTATCATGTGATTGAAAATTAAGATCAAGATGACAAGTGTCATGGTTATCATTATTCTTTATATCATACGTGTCATCACAATAATCATCATAAATAGGAGGCATGCTTTCATCATAATAAATTTTCTCATCAAAACTTGGGGGACAAAAAATATCATCTCATCAAACATAGCTTCCCCAAGCTTGTGGCTTTGCATATCATTAGCATCATGGGTATTCAAAGAATTCATTCTAACAACATTGCAATCATGCTCATCATTCAAAGATTTAGTGCCAAACATTTTAATGCATTCTTCTTCTAACACTTTGGCACAATATTCCTTTCCATCATACTCACGAAAGATATTAAAAAGATGAAGCGTATGAGGCAAACTCAATTCCATTTTTTTGTAGTTTTCTTTTATAAACTAAACTAGTGATAAAACAAGAAACTAAAAGATTTGATTGCAAGATCTAAAGATATACCTTCAAGCACTCACCTCCCCCGGCAACGGCGCCAGAAAAGAGCTTGATGTCTACTATACAACCTTCTTCTTGTAGACGTTGTTGGGCCTCCAAGTGCAGATGTTTGTAGGACAGTAGCAAATTTCCCTCAAGTGGATGACCTAAGGTTTATCAATCCGTGGGAGGTGTAGGATGATGGTCTCTCTCAAGCAACCCTGCAACCAAATAACAAAGAGTCTCTTGTGTCCCCAACACACCCAATACAATGGTAAATTGTATAGGTGCACTAGTTCGGCGAAGAGATGGTGATACAAGTGCAATATGGATGGTAGATATAGGTTTTTGTAATCTGAAAATATAAAAACAGCAAGGTAACAAGTGGTAAAAGTGAGCGTAAACGGTATTGCAATGCTAGGAAACAAGGCCTAGGGTTCATACTTTCACTAGTGCAAGTTCTCTCAACAATAATAACATAACTGGATCATATAACTATCCCTCAACATGCAACAAAGAGTCACTCCAAAGTCACTAACAGCGGAGAACAAACGAAGAGATTATGGTAGGGTACGAAACCACCTCAAAGTTATTCTTTTGATCGATCTATCATAGAGTTCGTACTAGAATAACACCTTAAGACACAAATCAACCGAAACCCTAATGTCACCTTGATACTCCAATGTCACCTCAAGTATCCGTTGGTATGATTATATGATATGCATCACACAATCTCAGATTCATCTGTTCAACCAACACAAAGTACTTCAAAGAGTGACCCAAAGTTTCTACCGGAGAGTCAAGACGAAAATGTGTGCCAACCCCCATCCATAGGTTCATGGGAGGAACCCGCAAATTGATCACCAAAACATACATCAAGTGGATCACGTGATATCCCATTGTCACCACAGATAAGCACGGCAAGACATACATCAAGTGTTCTCAAATCCTTAAAGACTCAATCCGATAAGATAACTTCAAAGGTAAAACTCAATCCATTACAAGAGAGTAGAGGGGGAGAAACATCATAAGATCCAACTATAATAGCAAAGCTCGCGGTACATAAATATCGTACCACCTCAAGAACACGAGAGAGAGAGAGATCAAACACATAGCTGCTGGTACATACCCTCAGCCCCGGGGGTGAACTACTCCCTCCTCGTCATGGAGAGCGCCGAGATGATGAAGATGGCCACGGTGAGGATCCCCCCCTCCAGGTGCCGGAACAGGGTCCCGATTGGTTTTTGGTGGCTACAGAGGCTTGCGGCGGCGGAACTCCCGATCTATTCTCCCCGATGGTTTTAGGGTATATGGAGATATATAGGCGAAAGAAGTCGGTAAGGGGAGCCACGAGGGGCCCACGAGGGTGGAGGGCGCGCCCAGGGGGTGGGCGCGCACCCCTGCCTCATGCCTTCCTTGTTGCTTCCCTTACGTACACTCCAAGTCTTCTGGATTGCTTCCGTTCCAAAAATAACTCTCCCGAAGGTTTCATTCCGTTTGGACTCCGTTTGATATTCCTTTTCTCTAAACACTTGAAACAAGGAGAAAAATGAAACCGCACTCGGCTCGGGTTAATAAGTTAGTCCCAAAATAATATAAAAGTGCATATTAAAGCCCATTAAACATCCAAGATGGATAATATAATAGCATGAATACTTCATAAATTATAGATACGTTGGAGATGTATCGGTAAATTTGGGCTAGGCGCGCCCGATCAATCGCCTCAAGAGTTTTTTTTAATGAGATGCACAAAAGAATAAAACAAAAAGAAATAAAAATATTATATAGGCGTATAATATATAAAAAATTTCAGAAAAAGATTTTCTACAACATGAACATTTTTCTAACATCAAATAAGAAAATCCACAAAATTTTAAATAAAGCAAAGAGTGCTTCTAGTGCAATAAAACCCCATAAAATCATTTTAGAAATACCAAAATAATTTCAAATTTATTTCTCTCCAATTTTCTAATGTAGGGAATCATTTTACCTTAATTTCCATATATTTTATTTTGGAGAAAATAATTTGAATAAAACCAAATAACCCCAAATTGAAAATAATTTCAAAGGGATTTTAAATTTTATTTCTTTTAAACTTCCAACTCATATTTCATATGTTTTGAAGAAATCATTTTATCTTCTCTCATGAAAATCATTGAGTTGCATAAAGTTTCTGAATTTGAAATATTTCCAAATGAAATTCAAATATTTTCAAAACCCCTTTTTCATTTAATTAAATGGAAGAAGTCATATCATCTTCTCTCGAGATCAGAATGCAAAGTGAAGTTTGGGAAAGTCCTTTTTATTCCCTCTCATTTAACTTTCAAAAGGTTTCAAATTTCATTCAATTTCACACAAGCAAGCACACCACAATCAAACAAACAATCAAAAATATTTATTTAATATAACATTCCAAAATTTAGAATTTTGGGATGTTACAACTTCTTCGTAGGCAAGCACTCGAGGCGACCCGTAAATGAGTTCCGTGGGGATAACTGCTTCTGCCTCGTAGACCAGGGAGAAGGGAGTCTGCCCGGTAGCTCGATTTGG
This sequence comes from Aegilops longissima, assembly GCA_021605205.1. Taxonomy (NCBI): domain Eukaryota; kingdom Viridiplantae; phylum Streptophyta; class Magnoliopsida; order Poales; family Poaceae; genus Aegilops; species Aegilops longissima. The sequence goes on from CM038678.1 coordinate 369,176,926, forward strand.
TGTCGTTCTGAGGGACCAGAGAACTATCGGCAGCTCCTCGATCCACCGCCTGTCGTGCTTCTACAGCGTATCAATGGTTCTTGTCTTGAGTACGTGTAGCACTTCAGTGTTCACCCTCTCAGCTTGTCCATTGCTCCGGGTGTGTGCCACAGAGGCAAATGAGATCTTGCATCCGAGGGCATGAACATATTGCATGAAGGCGCGGCTCGTGAACTGGGTGCCATTGTTGGTAATGATCCTTGCCGAAACTCCAAAACGACACACCAGATCTTTCAAGAACTTGATAGTTGATTGAGCAGTCACCTTTCTCACGGCTGTCACTTTTGGCCACTTTGTAAACTTGTCGATGGCAATGAACAAGAATTCAAAGCCCCCGACTGCTCGGGAGAAGGGGTCGAGGATATCGAGCCCCCAGATCAAAAATATCCATGATAGAGGGATTGTCTGAAGGGCTTGGGCAGGCAGGTGGGTTTTCTTGGAATGGAACTGGCTGGCTTCACATTTCGTGACTAGCTCGACCACATCTTGGAGGGATGTGGGCCAATAGAATCCTTGCCGGAATGCTTTCCCAACTAATGCCCTTGATCCAATGTGGGAGCTGTACATGTCTTGTGAATCTCAGCCGGCTGTTCCTTTCCTTCTTCCCAGTAGACACACTACAATTTCACACCATTGGGCCTCCTTCTGTACAGAGTGTCATCGACAAACTGATACATACTGGCTCTCCGGGCTACTTACTCAACTTCGTCTTGGGCGCCGGGAAGCTCTCCGGTTTGGAGGAAGTGGACAATGTGTCTTGCCCAAGTTGGAGCCTGGGGCTCGGCAACGAGGCCTAGCGGCACCTCCTCTGCTGCGGGAGCACTAGCCTCGTTCGTGGGGTCCATTGGCCCGGCTGGAGGGGGTGGTCCGGCAGGCTATGAGGAGTTGTTTCCGGCAGGGTCTCTGCCGGGAGCGGACGGCTCTACCGGGAGAGGCTTACCGGTGTCCAACTTTCTCCTTTTCCGGACCATTCTTGCTAGGGATACGGAGGGCTGAGTGAGATGGAGAACAAAAGTCCCTGGTTCCACAGGAAGCTTCTGTGCATCACACTTTGACAGATGATCTGCTATGTTGTTTTCCGCATGGGGTACATGCTCTATTTGCAATCCGTCAAAGTGCTCCTCCAATCTCCTCACTTCCTCGACGTATGCCTCCATCAATGGACTTTGGTAATCCTTGTTGACTTGTCTCACCACAAGCTGTGAATATCCTCAAATGATCAGCTTCTTAATTCCCAATTCAGCTGCAATCCTGAGCCCGGCAAGGAGCCCTTCATACTCAGCTGTATTGTTGGTTGCTTCTTCCCGGGCAAAATGCATTTGGACGACGTACTTCAAGTGCTCTCTGGAGGGGGCAACAAGAAGCATGTCAGCTCCTGCACCTTTTAGGGAAAAGCACCATCAAAATACATAATACATTCTTGGGACGATTCCTTGCTGGGGATAAATGTCTCTATCACTTCCTCATCAGGGGTTGGCGTCCATTATGCAATAACCTCTGCCAATGCCCTGCTCTGAATAGTTGATGTACTCTCAAACTTCAAACCAAAGCTGGATAACTCCAAAGCCCACTCCACTATTCTGCAGTAGCCTCAGGGTTTCAGAGTATCGTTTGCAACGGGAAACGAGTGACAACCGTGATCTCATGGGCTTGGAAATAGTGGCGCAGTTTCCTTGAGGCCACGATGACGCCAAAGATCAATTTTTGCACGCCAGAGTACCTCGATCTAGCCCCCTATAACAAGGAGCTGGCGAAGTACACTGGGCGCTGCACCACTTTCTTCCTTGCCGCGTCCTTGGGGTTGCCCTCGTTGTCGTGCTCATTGCTGTCCTGATCCTTCTCTGACTCTGTCGGTCTCTGCTCACTTTCTGCCTCATCCACTTCTCGTTGTGCTACCAAGGCCGCACTGACCACTTGGTTGGTTGCCGCTAAGTATAGCAGCAATGACTCATGGGGTTTGGGAGCAACCAAGGTAGGCATAGAAGATAAGTAGGCCTTCAACTCTTGCAAAGCTGCATTTGCCTCTGGGTTCCACTTCATAGGCCCTGCCTTCTTCAAAATTTTGAAGAACGGCAGGGCGCGCTCGGCAGACTTGGATATGAATCTGCTTAGCGCGGCAACACATCCCGTCAGGCGCCTCACATCCTTAACTGTCCTTGGCGCTTGGATCTGCTCAATAGCCTTGATCTTGTCGGGGTTGGCTTTGATCCCGCGATGGGATATGAAGAACCCAAGCAGCTTGCCGGAGGGAACACCAAATACACACTTCTCCGGGTTGAGCTTCAATTTGATCTTGCGCAGATTAGCAAATGTCTCCTCCAAATCCTGAATAAGGGTGGCTCTATCCTTGGTCTTGACCACAATGTCATCCATATAGGCTTCTATGTTTCTGTTCAACTGTGGCTCAAAACCAATCTGGACTGCTCTTACAAAGGTGGACCCGGCACTCTTTAATCTGAATGGCATGCCGATAAAACAGTACGTACCACATGGAGTGATGAATGACGTCTTCTCTTCATCTTCCTTGGACATGAAGATTTGGTGATATCTAGAATATGCATCCAAGAAGGAGAGCAAATCACAACCTGAAGTGGAATCCACAATCTGATCTATACACGACAAGGGAAATGGGTCCTTTGGGCAAGCTTTGTTGAGATCTGTGAAATCTATGCAAAGCCTCCACTTCCCGTTAGCCTTCCGGACTACCACTGGATTTGCCAAACATGAGGGATGCCGCACTCCTCTGACCAAACCAGCTGCCTCAAGTTTCTTGATCTCTTCCATAATGAATTGTTGCCTCTCCAAGGCCTGCTTCCGGACTTTCTGCTTGACAGGTTGGGCGTGTGGGCAGACAGCAAGGTGTTGCTCGATTACCTCCCTGGGAACACCGGGGATATCAGATGGTTTCCAGGCAAACACATCGATATTCGCCCACAGGAAGGCAACGAGCGCGCTTGCCTATTTGTCATCGAGGGTGGCGCTGATAGTGAAAGTACCATCAACGCCAGCTAGCTCTGTCGGTACCTTCTTCACTTGGGGTGCAGCAACCTTGGATCTCTTGTTGTTGGAACACTTCGGCACATCATCAGCGGGTGTCGTGCACTCGGAGGGGGCACGCTTCCCAGACTCTTTGCCGGAGTCCCTACAATCTCTCTTCTTTCCTTTGCTTTCCTTGGCGGGAACCACTGTTGCCGCTGCCTCTGCCGCGACCGCTTCCCGATACATCTTGTCCACACAAATAATTGCATCCGTCTCATCTAATGGGATGGTGATGACTCCCAGTGGCCCAGGCATCTTCAAGGTGTTGTAGGCATAGTGGGATGCTACCATAAACTTAGCCAAGGCTGGGCGTCCAAGAATCCCATTGCATGGCAGGGGGAGATCAACCACATCAAACACAATCCTCTCAGTCCGATAGTTCAGTTCTCCCCCAAATGTTACCGGCAACGTGATATTTCCCTTAGGAAGGGTCCTGCCAGGATTAGCTCCTTGAAACATGCCAGTAACCTCTAGCTCTTCCTCTGCTATCTGAAGCTGGCTGATAACTGCTGGGGAAATCAGATTCAACCCGACCCCGCCATCCACCAGCATCTTTGTGAACTTGAGGTTGCGAATTGTCGGGGAGACCAACAACAGCAAACATCCTACCATAGTCGTACTGCTAGGATGATCCTCCTCGTCAAAGATGATGGGCGTACGGGACCATTTGAGCGGCTTCCGGGCCTCTGGCGCTGGTTCCACGACATTGACTTCTCGCGCCCACCGCTTGAGTATGCGGTGAGAGGTGTGCTGAGATGCACCCCCGTCAACGCACAGGGCGTCAGTGGCCTTCTGAAACTCTTGCTCATTGGTATCCTCTTCATCCCCTCCATCACTCTCATCATCACAGGCTTCCTTCTCTCAATCTCTGGCGGGCTTTCCTTGGTCTCGAAAGGGTTTGCCAGGGCGATTTGCTTCACCGCCTCGGCCCTTACCGCCAGCAACATTCTGACGTTTTTCCTTATCACACTTCTCATACTCTGCTCTCTGTCTCTTGACAAGCTGCTCAACCTGATAACACTCTTGAAGGTCGTGGCCCTTGGTCCGATGAATCTTGCAGTACGGCCCATCACCTTTCCCGGCTTTCTCGGCACCAACGGCTTCCTGGCAGTCAGTGCACACGGCAGCTTCCTTGCCGGGGGCCTCGGCTTTGTCCTTCTTGCCGGTACTAGGCGTACCCGAACCTTCAATAGTCATCACTGCCTTTTCTCTCTGCTTCTTACTGCCCTTCTTGCTCTTCTTCTGACTAGTTGATTCATCATCATCCTCTGAATCAACATTGGTGCAATCCTCCTCTCGAGGCAACTTCCTCCCCTCCTCCATCCGAGCACACTTATCCACTAATGTGTATAGCTCGTTCATAGTCTTGGGCAACCGTATGTTCATCTTGGAACGGATACAGCGGTTGCGCACATTGGACTAGAAGGCAACTATCACAACTGCCAGATGGATATTTGGGATATTCCTATGAACTTTGCTGAATCTCTGTAAATACTTACGGAGGGTTTCTCCTTCCTTCTGCTGGAGAAGTTGCAAGTCGCTGGGCCTGCCGGGTTCTTGATGACCGCCAGTGAAGGCACAAATGAACTCATGGCATAGGTCAGCCCATGACGAAATGGAGTTCTCTGGTAGGTGCATCAGCCAAGACCTCACATTGGACTTGAGGGCCAAAGGGAAGTAGTTGGCAAACACATTCTCATCTCTTCACCCGGCAGCCTGAACAATGATGGTGTAGACGCTCAGGAACTCTGCCGGGTTCAGCCTCCCATCATACTTCTCAGGTATCTCTGGCTTGAACGTGCGAACGAACGGCCAACGGACTTGCCGCAGCTCACGTGTAAAGGCAGGACAGCCAGCCTCGAAAGGTAGGCACCCGCCAACACCGAGTACGGGCTCGTTGACGTCGAGACTGTCGCACCCGTTGGTCCGGTGGAGGTCATCACGATGTTGCTCGACGATGACGCGCGAGTCTCCTCTCTGCCTATCCTCTGGGGCTCGACGTTGGCCTGGACATGCTCAAGGGTCAGAAGAGGCCATTGAGACGTTGTCGGGGTCTTGATTCTGTCGCGCCCCCGCTGGCTGTCATGGCGGGGACTGCACCATGGGAAAGGCCCCTTTCGTATGGTCAGCAACATGAGCCGTTGCTGTCACTTGGGGAGGTCGTGGCGGGCCAGCCTGCCGTGAGCCCTCAGCTTTGGCGAAACCGAGTAGACTCTGGATGGTGGCACGCCATTCATCCATCTTCTCGGCCACTGGCGGAAACCTCAGCAGCAGCTGAGCTCGCGCCAGGGCCTCCGAGGCTGTACTAGGCAAGGGTGATGATGAAGTCGACCGCACCGTCACTCGGCTCCTAACGGTGCCAGAGGCGGTGGCACTGCTCCCCCGTTGCTGCTACGGGGCGACCACCTAGATGTGGTGCGGCGAAGGCGCTCGAGGGCCAGCGGCTCCGTCGGGCACAGTGTCTCGGTGTCTCCTGGTGGAGGTGCGCGTGCTACGACCGCACCCATGGTGGGGGCAGCCGGTGGGCGGCGGTTCGCCCCATTCCGAGCACCGTTGTTGTGGCTATGCCCATCGGCGTGAGAGAGGGCCGCAGATGGAGTAACCCCTTCACCCATACCTTGGGGAGCGTGGCCGTCGGGGTGTTTTTGATGCTGCTCTCCTCCGGTGTCTCCTGCTCCCGCATCGGCCGCGGGGGAAGTGGTGACAGCGCCACCTGCTCCGACCACATCACCAGTAGCGTCCGTGTCCTCGCACTTCTCCGCACCCCCCACAGCATTAGAGGCCGCGGGCGGCAGAGCCTTCGAAGTGGATGGGTGAGCTGGAGGACCGGGTTTCTTCTCGGGCACCATGGTTGATGGCATCTTCAAAGATGAAGATGGTGGTGAAGATGACACGCTGCACACGCCTTCAGGTTCGCGGAAGCGAGCCCCCTACCTGGCGCGCCAAAGATGTCATGGGAAACCACAGCCACCTATGGGACCAGGAGGCCCCTTGCTGGTTCGGCAGGGGGACGTCGCATTGCACAAAGAGCAGACGAGCGTGGGGCAGCATGGTAGAGATCACACATGCAATTTACCCAGGTTCGGGCCGCCGTGAGGCATAAAACCCTACTCCTGCTTTGGTGGGTTGATGATGGAAAGGTGGTGATGGAGCGTAGTACACTTTCCCGGCAAGGGTTGCCTCAGGGCAGGAGCGACCACGCGCGTATGGGGGTGTGAGTTATCCAACCTTCTAACCCTTTCTATGGTTTCCACGGGCCTCCTTTTATAGATCAAGGGGTTACCACAATGACAAAGTAGTCATTATGCACTGATAAGATAGCAACAGTGCTATTGTACCTAACTCTACGGACTGATATGGCACATTAAATGCACTGCTCAACGTCACATCGTTGGTTGCCCGGCAAAGTTTGCCGAGCTATCTTGCCAGCTCCACGCCTGCTCGCTTGACACGTCGCATGACGTGTGTCATCTGTGGGTTATTCCTATAGAGAGAGGCTGCCATGTGGCGAATGGCTGCCACTCAGTCACTCTGGGCCTTGACACCGCACTGATCGACGATGTCGGTCGTGGTGGAGTGGTTGGTGAAGTGGTTTTGCCTCCGTGAGTCCCAGCAGGCCCTGCCGGGACGCCTTGGTTGTCTGCTTCTAGGGGTGGCCTCGCCCCTTGTTGGGCTCGCCTGCTCGGCAAAGGAGGCTTTTCTCTTACGATATCTTGCTTCTCTTGCTTGATCTTGGTCCCTCTGATCTGCATGTTGGTCCTTTGAATCTCCTGATGCCTTATACTCTGACTTGGGCTGGTGCTTCAATCTTGTACCCGTGCTTGTGCACAGTCTGGGAAATAGAGCCAGGGTTTGTTGCATCGACACTGTGCCTTTGATTACGAAGGGTGTGGTTCTTGTAAAGTTTCCCGACAAATCTGATGTGGCATGTCTTCATCGTCATGTTTATGAGTGGAAATACCACTCTGTTAGGTTCTCCAAGGTTGAAGAGATGGTGATGGTGCAGGTAGACATCTCTCACGAAGTCCAGGGCCTAGTCAGTTATGCAGGGTTCATCTCGTAGGTCGGTGGAAAGAAATAGTCTGCAGAGTTTAATTAGTGCAACTTTGGTTGTCTGTAGTAAGTACTATTGTTCAATACTTGATTTGTGTGTGTGAACCCTGTATTGTTTAGTACTACCGCTTTTGGTGTGTGGTGAGTCCTGAGAACAGTCTATGTTAATGTCTGTCCACTCAATTTAGTCTGTATATTTTGAAGTATCCAGATCATCTTTTTTGTGAGGTCGTTTATCAATTATGGTTACACTTCAATATCTGTATGCATTGCAGGGTTCATCGCACCCACCAGGATTTCTAGTCCCATGGATGTTCGGTCCATACGATTTGTCATGACCTTTGGACTGTCCTGCTTGTGGGAGTATGCGGGGACCCTGCATGCCACGCATAGTTGGACGATCAATCTTCTGTTTAGTACTTCAACATAGTGATTACCTGGTAAGGATTCACTCGTGTCACATCAAGTAAATATTATTGATTTACTGTCTAAATCTTATTGATTTAATGTCATGTTTTCTTACTTTTGCTGCAATTTTACGATGCATGTTTTGCCATGTGACATTCATCACAGATTAAACTATTTGATCTGCTCTACGATGGTTATTTTTGTAGGTTTCACTTCCTATGTCATGTCAGTAACGAAGGCACTGTCCATCACTTATATTACTGGAAACAATTGGATCAGTCTGTTGTCTGAGTACAAGCTGAAGCCCTATGATGAACTGCATTTTGGTTTAACAAACACGCCGCAATTTGTCCTTCTCGAGTTTAAAAGAAATGAAGAAAAAGACTGGATCACAGTCACGAAGCCTAGTCAAGTTAGGAGTCTGATCATAGCAGACCAGACACGATCGCTGCTGTCTCGCACAACGGTACCACCTTCAGCAACGGATCGAGCACCGGCACCTACTCCGACGGCACTTGCTCCAGTACTGATAGCGGCAGAAGCTCACTCTGATCCAGCTGAGGATTGGGCACCGACCGCGTCAGCGGATTAGGCTGATTTACCGAAGGATCGGGCATAGACACCGGCACCTGCTCCGACACCGGCACCAGCTCTACAAGGAGCACCATCTCTGGCAGCAGCAGCGGCACTACCAATCGCACCGGCACGGGCATTAGCAACAGGTCTGGCACCTGCACCAACACTTGCACTTGCATCTGCTCCGACTCGTTCAGCGGCAACAGAGCCAGTAGTTGCACCGGCAACAGACTGGGCTGCAGTTTGCACTGCATATACCAAAGTCCTTACAAAAACCGACATGTCCACCTTCTTGGTAAGCATTGGCCGCCCAAATGCTTCGTTCTTTTTTCTTTCCATGTGTGTTTCACATGATTCATTGTGTTGATCTAACTGTTTGTGTATGTCTTCTTGTTTGCAAACAGAGAACTCCTAGAGCAACGAGGGAGTCGTTCAACAATCCGGGCGACCGTGGCCAAGTTTCTCTTACCATGCGCAGCCTTGGTGTGAATGAACCTGCTCAATATACCGTAAGTACAAAGGATGGTTGCATGATGATTGATGCTAAAGGATGGTCAAGGTTCAAATCTAAATCATATCTTGTCGTAGGGGATGATGTCAAAATCGAAATTTCTCGGCAAGGAGAGCTGGTCCAAATCAACTTTGAAATTCTTCAGTTGCAGCACGCAACTGCCGAACTGATCTATCCTCCGAGAGATTTTGATGTAATAAACTGGCATGGTGAAACAAGTGTCCTGTGTGTATAAGTAGTATGACAATATTATTTATCACGTAGTATATCGTTGATAGAATTGCAACTCTGATTGCTGGTTAGGAATTGTCGTTTGATTTCATTCTAACAGCTGCCGTGCGTTATTCAATTTTGTGTATTTGCCTTGCGACAGCATCTAAAACAAGCACCGTACTGTTCGCTTGCAATATGAAAAGAGCTTAGGTAGAACACATGGGTCCCCAAACATGCAGGCCCACCGTCCTGTGGCCCAAAGTCCAGAACCGTGAGCCTGTATGAATACTATATTGTCAGCTAAACCCCCATATTATGTTATACTAGCAAGATGCCCGTGCGTTGCACGTAACATCAAGATGCATTTGTATGAGTAGTTTATCTTGTGAGAGAAAAGGATGAATGAGGGAAGGTCTTATTTTCAAATGTGGAGAGGAGCGTGGGTACCTTTTTGCAAAATTGCCATAGTTTCCTTCCTATCTGTCAGATATAAATCGGACGGCCTATATTGTAGGATGGCAGGCACACCATCATCACCAACTCTGTATTTTATAATTATGTTATATATATTCCCCTTGATTTTTCTTATGTATGAAGTTGTGATATAAAAGATTTTTATATTTCTTTACAGAGGGAGTATCTCTCTGTCAAAAATATATTGATGTGTAACTAGTTACTCCTACCTTTCTACTTCCTTTCACTGATATGTGGGGCATCCGACAACGGGTTCCATGTGCCATGCAGCAAATTAGAGTGCACAACTGCACGGTAGACTCACCCCGGTCGTAGCACCGCAGTAATGCCCAATGAGCCGTCAAATCACAAAAACCCCCACCTTTTCAGCTTTAGTAGTAAGCTGGACGGACAAAGTAGCAATATTTCACTGGGCCTGAATCCCCTTCTCCCTCGTCTGCTTGTTCAGAGAAAACCCCCTCTCGGTGATTGCATAGGGTTTTCTCATGGAGAACCAGGTACGAATTCTTCATCCATCCCCGATAAATCCAAGTCCCTTGGTCGCGGGTAACCCTAGGATGGCAGCCGCTTGTTGATGCATTTTATTCCTACTGAATCTAGTGTGTTTCATTTGCAGTGCCCAAAGTGCCAGGACCCTACAGGTTTCTGCGCCCTCAGCGAGACGCCGCACTTGTTCCTTCCCATCCTAACACGGGTTTTAAAATGCGCACAGTATGTTCCTAGAATCCTCTTTTCTATCCGGGAGGGTGTTTTTTTTAACATTCTATTGAATAATTTGGAAATTTGGATTGCTATATTTGGATAAAAGGTACTAGTACCATGGTCAACACTGACATGAAGGAGGAAATTATTTCTAGATTTGGATAGGGAATACATTGTGTTCTCATATTATTTTTCCTGCAGTGCATTCCTTGCTCTGCCAGAACACATGTACTCAAGATGCTCGGCCTTGCCATAACTGAATACACCGGTTTAATGGTCACATTGAAGACAAGCCATGGATATAAGTTCCGAGTTGGGTTCATGAACCAAGAAGATCACTGCTTTTTTTATGGCCGAACTTGGATAAACTTTCTCAAGTGTTACGGACTGAAAGTTGGCGCACGAATGATGATGGAAATAGCAGAACCTGGTCTCATCTTCACTGTGATCTTCCACCCCGACGTCGTTCCAATTCTTCATCCATGTTAGTTTTGTATCTGGTTCTTGCTTGTTGCCTCGATTACTTCATAATCCACCTATTCTGTCTAACTAATCACAAATTAACTTTAGATGTAGCAACGCATCTCTCACGAAGATGCTACTTCTAACTAATATTTCCTATAATTGGTGGCACTTGTAGGTTTTTTCAAAGTTAAGCATGCTACTTGTTTGTTATTCTATAAGAACTTGACTGTTACTGATGGCACTGAAGTTTACTGGGACAACATCCACAAGTTCCTACACTTTATTGATCGTCTTGAGGTCCTTGTGGGGTGTTTCAATGGTGGAAGGCCACGTGGGATATGTGTGCCACTGCTACACTCGTTGAACAGGTCCAACTAGGTCGAGAAACTTATGATACGAGTTGTTTTTTGTTATATATGTTGTTCATAAACTCTTGCTTATACACAGTTTTACAGTTGTAATCTTCTTGAAACAGAAACTGCCCAGTTCTATTGTTCCTATACAGATGCCTGACCATGGTCGGGTCAGACTTGTGCTTGGTCACAACATGATGTTTATGTCGACCTACTCCATTCCCCTTGGAGGTGAAAACATACTTATTCATGGGTGGTCTCAAATAATGAAGGCCCGTCCATCTTGGAGAATAGGACAGAAGGTTATGTTCATGCTTTTCCCTGGCTCTAAAGAGAATATCGTGTTTATTGACCACATTGCGAGATGAAGCCGCTTTCAGAAGGTTGTGGATGCGCGGGGTGGCGCCTGGGTATTGTCCTGGGGCTTGGTGGCCTCGCCCTTGGTTAACTGTAGGCAAAGTAGCACTATTCGAGGCATGCTTTGTACGGTTGAACCTGTATAAGTACTCATACTGCTTTCAGCTATGGTTGTTAAGTGCCCCTGCTGGTTTCAGTTAAGGTTGTTAAGTACTCCTACTGCTTTTATAGTCTGTCGTGTTTCTTCAGTCCTGTCTTCCTCCAGCCGCCAAAACCAAACCAGCGCCGGCGGGGCCTCCTGCTGCCGCCTCCCACGGCTGGTTGTGCCTCAGCGTGCGCATCGCCACCCCGCCGTCTCCTAAATCGTTAACACCGATGTCCGAGGCCTCGCCATCGTCCTCCGCGCGCTTTGGTGCGCTCGCCGCGGTGCCGCCCTCTCGCGTTTTCAACATGGTCAACAAACAATAGGAATCAGGAGAGGACTGTACGTGGAGAGGATGACAGTAGGGCCCACCATGTCCATGGCCGTACGCAAGGGAGTTCCTCATTTTTTTTGTTATATATCCATTGTCAGCGTATGGAAAAAGGAAATGCTTCCTCTTAGTGGTTTCCTGACATCTGGGGCCCATGACATTGTCAGTGTATATAGTCAATAGACAAGAGAATAACACAAGATCGGCTGACACCTGGGATGTAGCTGCTCGAGCAGTATTTTTTTGTTATTGTTGAGACGGAGCATGGTTTCAACTGGGATGTGGCCCGTCTAGCCCAGGCTTATATTTCATGTTCACCACATGACTAGCCCAGCTATTTTTTCTTTGTGAAAATGAGCCCAGTTTATTTTTTCTGAAGAATACCCAATCCAGGCCTACTTATTTTTCTACGCCCTGATGGGCTGCAAATCTTTCAAGACGCCTGCAAATCTTGAAAGTAATATGAAATGGGTTGTAAATATAAAAAAACAGATGACAAATTCGCAATTACTTTATAATTTCTGAATTTTTTCACATTTTCAGATTCCAATTTCACTGGGCTTTAACCTAATTTAAAAATATCTTCAAAGTACTTTAAATCTGGCTCGACATTTCGGTATTAAAATAGTTTCGGGAACCCACAGAAATATGCAAAATTTCATTTAAAGTTTTAACCCTAGCCCTGGCCAACAAAATAACAAACTGCAATAAATTGCATAAGAAGTTGTGATGACCTATAAATTATTAGAAAATAGGGAATGGTCTAACTTGTGGGCCTATTAAGTTTTTTACTTATTATATACGTCAACAAACGATTCTAGCAGACGTAACCATTGGGTGTCAATCCAACGGCCGTCGTGTTTCTTCAATCTATGATCTTATTGCTCCAGCCGCCAAATCCAGCCAAGGGACCGCTACTCCGCCTCCGTGGTCGATCAGGCTGCCGCAGCAGCCTCACCGCCCCCTACTACTCCCATCGCTGGCCAGGCCATCCCTCTACTCACGCACATCCCTCCATTGCTGTGGCTTCGCCACCTCCAGGTCATTCCCTTCCCGGGTCTCGGCGTTGTCCATCGCGCTGGTGTTCTCGGCATAGCGTGGTCAACGTTGTCAACAAACGACAACATTGGTAGAGGGATGTACATGGAGAGGCTGACAGTTGGGACCCACTTGGTCCATGGCCGCACGCAAGCAAGTACCTCCTTATTACGCCAAAAAGAATGAATATTCCCAATGACAGCTCAGACCCACCAGCTATATCTTCGCACGCAAGGAAGTGCCTCCTTATTACGCACAAAAAATGGATACTCCCCCTGCTAGCTGGGACACACCATAGTGGGAGGCTAACTTGTGGGCCTACTAAGTTGACTCGGACGGAGAGCTTTGTCAACTTAGTCAACAAACGATTCTATCACCAGTGACCGTTGGATTGTTAACATCCAACAGTCGTCCTGCTCCTTCACCCTCTGATTTTCTTGCTCCAATCATCCAAACCACCGCGTGCTCTTGCCTCCCGTGCCTGGCTGTGCTTCCGCGAAGGCCTCACCTGTAACGCCCGGATAATTAGGCTACAGTAAAACTCTCCTGATGATGCCATGTCATCTATGTTACTGTTGCTAATTAAGTGGTAGTTCAAAAAACATTGAGAATTCAAAAATGAATTAGCGACAAACACCCAAAGTTTTCGAAAGTCAAAACAAAAATGTTCGGGGGTTGCCAAATATTGCATCGGTAATTATGGTGACGTAAACACATTTTTAGAAAATGCCTAAATACTTTTAATATGAATTTAAACAGAAAAGAAATAATAAAGAAAATACAAAAGGGAAAAACAAACAGAAGACAAAAAAAGAGAAAACCCTTCCCCCCCCCCACTGGGCCGACTGGCCCAGCTGGCCACCAACCCACCCATGCGCCACAGCCCTGCCCTGGACCACAACCAGCCAGGCGGCCCACTGCCCATCCGGCTGAACCGGCCCGCCTCCCCGCTTCCTTCCTGTTCCCCGGCCGGTCGGAGCAGTGCGTCCCTGCCGCACCCTCTCACCGGCGACGACGAGAGGATAAGGCCGCCACGCCACCCCCGCCTCCTCGATCCCGCCTCCCACTCGCCCCCACTCTCGCCTTGGCTCCTGCGCCTCCCCCTCTCCCCTCCAGATCCATACCCCCACTCGTTCCCCACCACGTCCGAGCGCTGCCATGGACCTGCCGCCGTGAAACGCGCGGCCACAGCCATCGCCTCGCCGCACCTGCGTGTCCGTCATCACCGCCGTCGTCCTCCTCGTCGACTGGTGGCCATAGATGGAGCTTCGGGCGGCCGCCCCCCTTCTTCCACATCTCCGTGCCGCCGTTCTTCTTCATCTTAAATCGGCGCCTCTGCAGCTACTAAGCCACCAAGGGCCACCGTGCGTGCTTGCTAGGTGAGCTGCCTCCCTCTCGCCCTCTATCTCCCCTAGCTCATGCCCTAGCTAGCTTGTCGTCGTGTCGAGGCTCTGGTCACATGGTGCACCTGCGCCGCCGTGGCCATAGCCGCGCCACGCGCTTCTTGAACTCACCGCTGTACTCTGGGGTTCCTAGGAGCCAACGCTACCGCGCACTAGCCTCCCGTGCCTCCTAAGCGTGTTTCCGTCGGGGACCTGACATTTGCCGCTGCCGCTTGGCAGCGTCGCCAGCGCCCTTCCGTTGACCAAATGGTCACGGGGCCGAGCCCTTTGTGCTCAACGCGTCGCGCAGCTCCACCCTAGCCTCCCCGTTAGCCCCGGAGCGCGCTGCCTCGCCGTCTTCGTCTCACGCCCGAACCACCTCGCCGCCGTCGAGCGTGGCGCTCGACTCCGCCACCACAGCCTCATAACCACCACCATTCGCTCCGTCGTCGTCTTGTCGTTTGAATGCGACCAGTCCCGCCCATTTTGGTGGCCTGCAGACGAAATCCGACACTCGCCCAAGCCACGCCGCCGCGAAACGAACTCGCCGGCGTCTAAACGCCGGCCAGCGGACGTGGCATGCGTGGGGCCCCACCCAGGTCTTTGCCGGTGGGCCATGGGGCCCGTTCTTGGATTGACCGGTCAGCGTCTTGTTGGGCAGCCCAGGGCAGCGACATCGGGGCCCATGCCATAAACGAATAAAATAAATAGATAATTTGCTAATTAATTAAATTACTTAATTAAACAGTAATCCCTCACTGACTACTGGGCCCCACCTGCTAATTAACCCATTTAGTTAGTTTAAACCCTCTGTTAGTGCCCCTGACAATGACATGTGGGTCCCACTGGACCCACCTGTCTGGTTTGACTGGTCAACCGACCAGTTGACCTGCTGACATCACTCTGATATCATGCCTGCGTCATCATTCACTGTTTTGGATAATGTTGGATTTGAATAAATAAATAAAATCAGAAAATGATTTAAATCTTTAGAAAATCATATCTTTTAATCCGTAACTCGGATGAAAATACTTTCTACATGAAAGTTGCTCGAGCAGCGAGGCGAATCTGGATCGCAGCCTGTTTAATCGCCACACATCCCTAACATATCGAACACGCAACTTTCCCCCTCCGGTTCATCTGTCCGAAAACGCGAAACACCGGGGATACTTTCCCGGATGTTTGCCCCTTCGTCGGTATCACCTCATACCGCGTTAGAACACGTCTAGCTCTGCTGTTGTCTGTTATGCACTTGCTTGCTATGTATTTACTGTTTCTCCCCTCTTCTCTTGGTAGACCCCGTGCGGTCTTGATGCCCTGTGGTCGACTCTCGTCACCGACGACCCCTTCTTGTTCGAGCAACCAGGCAAGCCCCCCCCTTGATCACCGGATATCGCCTATTCTACTCTATCTTGCTTGCATTAGAGTAGTGTAACTTATCTTGCTTTCCGTTATACCTATCATGATGCATAGCCTTTGTCCTTGCTACTCTTTGTTGTTACCTTTACGCAATCCTACATGCTTAGTATAGGATGCTTGTGTTCCATCGGTGGCCCTACACTCTTGTCAAATGCGCCATGCTATACTACTAGGCTGTGATCACTTACGGAGGTGATCACGGGCATATACTATATACTTTACACTATTACATTACGTGATACTGTTAGGAGATGGGGCTGAAAGGATAGGCGGCTCCATCCCGGTAGAGGTGGGCTGGGTTCCGACGGCCGTGGATCGTTACTTTGTGGCGGAGCGCAGGGCAGGTTGAGACCGCCTAGGAGAGAGGTGGGCTGGCCTGTTCGGGCGTCGCGGATACTTAACACACTTAACGAGATCTTGGTATTTGATCGAGTTGGGTCGTTGACCTTATACGCACTAACCGCCACGTGGGACAATATATGGGCAACCGGCGTCGTGGTATCACCGAAGCATTTCGTGGCGTCAACAAGCGAAAGCCTTGGCCGGTTTGGGCGTAAGCTTCTTTGTTGTATTAAGGGGCTAGTTACGCTTCCGGCCGTGTATGCATAGCGTGCGGGTGTGTTAAGAGGCGATGGGCGAGACCCTGGTGCTTAGGTTTAGAAACGACATCTTGACCTCTCTGTTATGCCTAGGTGGGGCTGCGGCGTGTTGATCTTCAGCGGCGGGCATGACCCGAGAAAAGTGTGTCGGCCAAATGGGATCGGCGTGTCGGGTAATGTGGTGCACCCTGCAGTGATTAAGCTATTGAATAGCCGTGATCTTGATAATGGACGACTTGAGTTGTACCTTGACCTTATGACAACTAGAACCGGATACTTAATAAAACACACCCTTCCAAGTGCGGATACAACCCGGTGGTCGCTCTCTAACAGGCTACGAGGAGAGGATTACGGGTAGGATTGTGCTATGCGATGCTACTTGGAGGACTTGATCTACTCTCTTCTACATCTTTGCAAGGCGGAGGCTGCCGAGCGTAGTCTTCCATAGGATTAGTTATCCCCTCTTATTACGGCATTCTGCAGTTCATTCCACCGATATGGCCCTTTACACATATATCCATGCATATGTAGTGTAGCTCCTTGCTTGTAGTACTTTGGATGAGTACTCACGGTTGCCTTGTTCCCCGTTTTCCCCTTTCTTTACCCGATTGCTGCAACAGACGATGGAGCCCAGAGCGACGCCACCGTCGATGGCGACTACTACCGGAGGTGCCTACTACTACGTGCGGGCGGCGGCGGCGACCGAGGAGTAGTTTAGGAGGATCGAGCAGGAGTCCTGTGCCTCTTTCGATGTGTATCCCAGTTTGTGCTAGCCTTCTTAAGGCAAACTTGTTTAACTTATGTCTGTACTCAGATATTGTTGCTTCCGCTGACTCGTCTACGATCAAGCACTTGTATTCGAGCCCTCGAGGCCCCTGGCTTGTATTATGATGCTTGTATGACTTATTTATGTTTTAGAGTTGTGTTGTGATATCTTCCCGTGAGTCCCTGATCTTGATCGTACACGTTTGCGTGTATGATTAGTGTACGATTGAATCGGGGGCGTCACAAGTTGGTATCAGAGCTGACTGCCTATAGGAATCCCCCTTTCCAACTCCTTGGCCGAAGTCGATTCTAGACATTACAAAACTTTTACTAACATGGCTGTGTGTCTTACGGGCCCACGTCGCCATTTGGGTGGTATTAGGATCTTTTACTCCTCGATCTTTACTCTGGGACTCTGAGATCTCTTCTATTCGGGTTAAATGATTTTCTAAAAATCTAACTTTAGGTTCTCGAAAACACTTTCTCTCGGAGAGCCCCTTCAGTCCAGATTATCGCCGGCTGCACCAGAAGATTTCAAAGTTACTCTCCGATACTCTTCTGAGACTTTGTGCCGTTGCTTTTGCAATTCCCTACCACCGAAATATCCATATGGATAAATACATACACTTGCCGTTCTTACTTTTATTCCCACTTGATCTTGTTATTACAAGATACCCTGAATTCCTCTTTATTGTTCCGAGAATATTTTGTGCCTACTGCCTTGCAGTTCCTTGCCACATGAATACCCCTACAGATAATTTCTCGCCCTTATCGAGTATCCGCTCATCCCCCAGTTGTTCATGTGTTTCACAATGGTCTTCAAATACTATTCGATCCTCCAGAAATCCTTAGCAGCTTTATTGCTCTGCAAATACTTGTCTACTTGCATTATGGATGCTTCCCATATATCTGGCAATATTCACTAGTATCATTTGACACCGTCATTTTGATCCTATTGATTCAACATGTGTGCGAATGCACACAATCATCTATCAACCCTTCTAAATTATCTTTCCGGCTAAGACATCATTTTTGAACATGAGCTGGTTCTCGACCAAACTATTTGTCGTCAATTGTGCCTCTGGTCTATCCAACTTATCCATCCTTGATCAGAGCGACTGCTTCTGATCCTTTGTTTTGGAAATCGGAATCCTTTGTTATCTAAGCATTGAATTATTCAGATGTTCTATAATATGATGCCCGTGCATTCTTCTTCCTCTGGTTGAGTACTGATGCTCACATCAGATCCCTTGTGGACCATCGGTTCCTTTGTTGGGTTTTATCCGACAGTGTCCTTCATATTGAATAACCTTGAGAGCTTTTCCATGGGTATATAATGCCTTTGGTAAATTGTATCATCTGCTTTTGAACAATGCTCTACTTTCGAGCTTGTATTATTTACCCCGAAGTTTGTGGTATATGTTCGTAAGATGCCCTGGGGTTGAACCTAGGCCTTCCTTACTATGTGTGAACTCGGAAGTTTTCACGGGTCATACTCATCTGGTATTTCACCAGGTAAAACTTTCAACACTAATGCCATTATCGAAACGAGAAGTGAATGTAAGGTTATGCTTTGGAGAAGTGGGAGTCGACTTTGAACTTTGCGTTCATACCCATGGACCCGAGGTGGAACTTATCATGGAAGCTTCTCGTAGTAATAATAATCCCCTTGTTATAACTTCTTCTCTTATCTATGCTTGGTCTTTTGCGACCGTGGTTTCGACCATATTGTTCTTCTTTGATCCCATTTCTTGGACAAGTTTAAGTGCTTGCCTTCTGCAAATGATTTCACTTATCCAACCTCTATCCCGCTCCACCCTTGAGTATACCCTCTGGTACCGCGAGAATATCATGGAACTACATAACTTCTTATGGGTTCTTCATTAACTGTTATTTCTCACCGATTCCAATTTTCCTGGGTTCTGGGTTGTGGTCAACCAAGAAAACTGATAAGTGAATCAATTCCGCACTTTGATTCAATAACGCTAAGTATTCTTCATTGCTTATGAGTTTATTAATCCTTCAAGTCATTGCTAGCCTGATCGGCTATATCATTATCGTGCAACTTTTTAACCGTGCTACCTGGCCCCTCTTTCCGGAGCACAAATTTAGATGGTAAGCTAATCTTCCATGATCTTCCTCGTCATATAATTTCTCCTTGAACAAACTTGATTTTCAGTTTGTGTCGTATCTGTGGTCCCAATGACCCTTCGCTTCACCATTGCTTTTTCTTGATGCCATCGCTGTTCGATTGCTTCTTCGTGAAATCTCTCGACAATTGTGTCGTGATCATCATCAACATTTTGAACTCCTTCCAGGTTTCCAATTGAATTCATGATGAGAAATACCATCCTTGCCCTCGATGAATTTTATTGTCATCGACCACTTTATTGCCTTCCCACCAACACAAGCTTGTTCGTGTTTGGTGTTATACCTTGAGTTCCTTGCTATCCAGCAATTGTTCTTCTTTACCTTGGAACAGTACCATCTCTTATGTCATCAATGTTGTGAGAATTTTACCACCTCTTAAGGATTTGTGATGCAATGATGCTTCTCGCCATCACCATTCTTTTCTTGGTCCTCGTGTTGAGTGAACTCTGTTGCGCAAATTTAATATCTCTAGCAACCCTATTGCTTCAGAGTTATTGGACAATAATTCCAATTTAGTGTGTTGGTTGCTCAATCGCCATTCCGACGTTGGTCGTGCAACCCAACCCATATTTCGGGCGCACCTTTCAACCAATGTTTAGTTGTGTATGTTCTCCTCGAGCATACTTCCTTATATCATTTGGTCTGACAAATGTTATCTCCTTGTTCACTTAATTGTGGAAATCCATCTTTTGGAAATCTCGATGAATTGTCGTTGAGTTCATCAGCCACCTCCTTGACCTCTCCTTGGGTTAATGATGAACTCTTTTTAACCGAAATAACTTCATAGTTCATTTCTCGAGAATCTTACAGTGCCATCCCGTCAATTTGTGTTGCACCTTTCTTCTCAGGCATCCTGAGCCTGAGGTATCCTGACACCAATCATATCTAAATCTCCATTAGATATGATGGTTGGAACATACTTACAAGAGTTATAACGCTAGTCTTCATAAGACCCGATAAGGTGATGTCATGCCTAGCACCCCTGGCCGGAGGACCTATTGTTATAGTTGTTCCTTTTTGGCAAGGTTAACCATTCTTCCATGAGGGAATTGTAAGGCTTATTCTATAAGTTATTCCTTATGAATCCCTTGAGTATCCAAAGTCCGACCTTTGCTTGAAGACCATGTCAATGCTATCTCGAAGCATGTTTGTGGTACTCCATTCATCAACAAGAACATTTGAAGCACAAATGCTAAATTCTCTTTATCAATTATCCAAACACCGTTGTATGGGTAAGGTCATGAAATTTCTCTCCTCTTATCTAAAGGGTTTTCTACTTTATATCCTGTCTTGGATATCATCCTCGCTTGACTTTGGGAAGGATATACCCACGATATATGTGTTTAAACACATTTTCCTTTCCGTTGTTTTGTTCAAACTTTCTTATAATCTACTTAACTGAGCAGTGGTAATTCCCTGCTTAGGCAAGCACCTCGTGGTACAACTCTGCCAGTAAGACCCTGTTACTATTGTTGGTGACATTTTGGTAACCACCGATGGGCGAGAACTTTGCCTATTGGTCCGCCTCGTAACGCGAGCAGGAAAATGGTTCTCTTTGTCCTCGCCCTTGGTACCAACGTTGTTGCCGACATAACCGACATGGTACTCTCGACATGCCTTGCTATCATGACCGTGCAAGATGTCCTTGCTCCTATTAAAAAAACCACATGGTGGGCCCATAACCCACAGTTCCACAGGATCAAAACCTGGTATCCTGTACACCCCTATTCCCAAAGTTATTCCTCGTCGTGGCCTCAGTATGTAATTCACGAGCCACCGTCCTAGTGATCTATTACGGTATCGACGCAATACTTACTCTCGCTACTCTGAACCCCTTTCTCACTCTAGTTCAGACTTCGAGCAACTATCTATCCGCTTGGAACCTCTTATTGTACTGCGTACCTTACTCTCGATGTATTTCATATGTTCAACTCGAGAGATAATCTTATACTCATTCATGGGTTAACCCAGTTGTTTCCCTCAAAAGCATTATGTCGTAGTGAGCTGCCCCTTATCCTTTCGTAAGTATGATGGAGTTCCAGAAGAAATGATGACAAGTTTATCATGATGCATTGGAATAAAGAATTGAAGACATCAACGAAAGGGATTAACTTCCTTGAGAAGATCCGTTAGAATATCGTAACCAGAACTTTCCCCCTTACTCCCCTCTTAAATCTCGGGACGAGATTTCTTGTAGTGGAGGAGATTTGTAACGCCCGGATAATTAGGCTACAGTAAAACTCTCCTGATGATGCCATGTCATCTATATTCTTTGTTGCTAATTAAGTGGTAGTTCAAAAAACATAGCAAATTCAAAAATGAATCGTGACAAACACCCAAAGTTTTGAAAGTCAAAACAAAAATGTTCAGGGGTTGCCAAATATTGCATCGGTAATTATGGTGAAGTAAACACATTTTTAGAAAATGCCTAAATACTTATAAAATGAATTTAAACAGAAAAGAAATAATAAAGAAAATACAAAAGGGAAAAACAAACAGAAGACAAAAAAAAAGAGAAAACCCTTCCCCCTGGGCGGTGGCCCACCTGGCCCTCAACCCACCAGACGCCACAACCCCGCCTTGGACGCAAGCAGCCAGGCCGGCCCACCTGGCCCATCCGGCTGAACCGGCCCGCCTCCCCCTACCGCCTCCCTTCCCTGTTCCTCCGACCCGAGTCGGAATAGGGGCGCGTCCCCGCCACACCCTCTCACCGGCGACGACGAGAGGATAAGGCCGCCACGCCACCCCCGCCTCCTCGATCCCGCCTCCCACTCGCCCCCACTCTCGCCTTGGCTCCTGCGCCTCCCCCTCTCCCCTCTAGATCCATACCCCCCCCCCCCGTCATTCCCCACCACGTCCGAGCGCTGCCATGGACTTGCCGCCGTGAAATGAGCGGCCACAGCCATCGCCTCGCCGCGCCTGCGTGTCCGTCATCACCGCCGTCGTCCTCCTCGTCGACTGGTGGCCACAGATGGACTCGGAGGCGCTGCTGCAACGCCCGCCCCCCCTTCTTCCACATCTCCGGTCGCCGCCGTTCTTCTTCATCTCCGTCGACGCCTCTGCAGCTACTAAGCCACCAAGGGCCACCGTGCGTGCCGCTAGGTGAGCTGCCTCCCCCCCTCTGCCCTCTATCTCCCCTAGCTCACGCCCTAGATAGCTTGTCTTCATGCCGAGGCTCAGTGGCCATGGTGCACCTGCATCATCGTGGCCACACGCCAATCACGCTTCGCCGAACTCACCGCTGTACTCATGGGGTTCCTAGGAGCATGGCGCCCAAGACTAGCCTCCCGTGCCTCCTAAGCGTGTTTCCGTCGGGGACCCGGCTGCGCCGCCGCCGCTGCGCGTCGTCGGCGCCCTTCCGGTGACCAAATGGTCACGGGCCGAGCCCTTGTGCTTTCGGTAGCGTCGCGCAGCTCCACCCTAACCTCCCGTTAGCCGGGGCGCTGCCTCGCCGTCTTCGTCTCACGCCCGAACCACCTGCGCCATTTGTCGAGCTCGTGGCGCTTCGACTCCGCCACCACAGCCTCGCAACCACCACCATTCACTCCGCCGTCGTCTTGTCGTTCGAATGCGACCGGTCCCGCCCATTTTGGTGGCCTGCAGACGAAATCCGACACTCGCCCAAGCCGCGCCGCCCGAGCCGCCGCGAAACGAACTCGCCGGCGTCTAAACGCCGGCCAGTGGACGTGGCATGTGTGGGGCCCCACCCACAGGTCCTTGCCGGTGGGCCATGGGGGCCCGTTATTGGATTGACCCGTCAGCGTCTTGATCAAGCAGCCAGTGGCAGCGACATGCGGGGCCCATGCCATAACCGAATAAAATAAATAGATAATTTGCTAATTAATTAAATTAGTTAATTAAACACTAATCCCTCATCGACTCTTGGGCCCCACTGCTAATTAACCCATTTAGTTAGTTTAAACCTCTGTTAGTGCCTCGACAATGACATGTGGGTCCCATGGACCCACACATGCGGTTTGGTAGCCAACCGACCAGTTGACCTGCAGACATCACTCTGATATCATGCCTGCGTCATCATTCACTGTTTTGGATAATGTTGGATTTAAATAAATAAATAAAATCAGAAAATGATTTAAATCTTTAGAAAATCATATCTTTTAATCCATAACTCGGATGAAAATACTTTCTACATGAAAGTTGCTCAGAACGACGAGACAAATCTGGATATGCAGCCCGTTCGTCCGCCACACATCCCTAACATATCGAACACGCAACTTTCCCCCTCCGGTTCATCTGTCCGAAAACGCGAAACACCGGGGATACTTTCCCGGATGTTTGCCCCTTCGTCGGTATCACCTCATACCGCGTTAGAACACGTCTAGATCTGCCTGTTGTCCGTTTATGCACTTGCTTGCTATGTATTTACTGTTTCTCCCCCCTCTTCTCTTCGGTAGACCCCGTGACGGTGCTGATGCCCCTGTGGTCGACTACGTCACCGACGACCCCTTCTTGTCTGAGCAACCAGTCAAGCCCCCCACCCCCTTGATCACCAGATATCGCCTATTCTACTCTACACTGCTTGCATTAGAGTAGTGTAGCTTGTTACTGCTTTCCGTTATACCTATCCTGATGCATAGCCTGTCCTTGCTACTCATCATTGTTACCTTTACGCAATCCTACATGCTTAGTATAGGATGCTAGTGTTCCATCGGTGGCCCTACACTCTTGTCCGTGCGCCATGCTATACTCTTTGGGCTGTGATCACTTGGAGGTGATCACGGGCATATCTATATACTTTACACTATTACATTACCTATGATCTTTGTTAGGAGATGGGGTGAAAGGACGGTGGCTCCATCCCGGTGAGGTGGGCTGGGTTCCCGACGGCCCCGATTGTTACTTTGTGGCGGAGGCAGCAGGGCAGGTTGAGACCGCCTAGGAGAGAGGTGGGCTGGCCTGTTCGGGCGTTCGGATACTTAACACGCTTAACGAGATCTTGGTATTTGATCTGAGTTGGGTCGTTGACCTTATCGCACTAACGCCACGTGGGACAAGATATGGGCAACCGCGTCGTGGTATCGTGGAAGCATTTCGTGACGTCAACAAGCGAAGCGGCCTTCGGTTTGGAGCGTAAGCGATCTTGTATTAAGGGGCTAGTTACGCTTCCGCCAGCGTCGCATAGCGTGCGGTGTGCTAAGGCGATGGGCCCAGACTTCTGCGCTTAGGTTTAGACCCGCGTCTTGACCTCTCTGTTATGCCTAGGTGGGGCTGCGGCGTGTTGATCTTCCATGGCGGGCATGACCCGAAAAGTGTGTCCGCCAAATGGGATCGGCGTGTCGGGTAATGTGGTGCACCCTGCGGAAGTTAATCTATTGAATAGCCGTGATCTTGGTAACATGGCGACTTGGAGTTGTACCTTGACCTTATGACAACTAGAACCGGATACTTAATAAAACACACCCTTCCAAGTGCGGATACAACCCGGTGGTGGCTCTCTAATAGGGCTACGAGGAGAGGATTGCGGGTAGGATTGTGCTATGCGATGCTACTTGGAGGACTTGATCTACTCTCGTCTACATCTTTGCAAGGCGGAGGCTGCGAGCGTAGTCTTGACGGATTAGTTATCCCCTCTTATTACGGCATTCTGCAGTTCGGTCCACCGATATGGCCCTTTACATATATCCATGCATATGTAGTGTAGCTCCTTGCTTGCGAGTACTTTGGATGAGGACTCACGGTTGCCTTGTTCCCCTTTTCCCCCTTTCTTTACCCGATTGCTGCAACAGACGATGGAGCCAGGGCAGACGCCACGGTCGATGGCGACTCTTGCCGGAGGTGCCTACTACTACGTGCAGGCGGCGGCGATGACCAGGAGTAGTTTAAGAGGATCCCGAGCAGGAGTCATCGCCTCTTCGATCTGATATCGGTTTGTGCTAGCCTTCTTAAGGCAAACTTATTTAACTTATGTCGTACTCAGATATTGTTGCTTCGCTGACTTCGTCTGATCGAGCACTTGTATTCGAGCCCTCGAGGCCCCTGGCTTGTATTATGATGCTTGTATGACTTATTTATGTTTTAGAGTTGTGTTGTGATATCTTCCCGTGAGTCCCTGATCTTGATCGTACACGTTTGTGTGTATGATTAGTGTACGGTTGAATCGGGGGCGTCACATCACCACCCCCTACTACTCCCACCGCTGGCCAGGCCATCCCTCTACTCACCCACACCCCCTATTATGCTGCGGCGATGGCAGCCTCACACCGCAGCCGAACCAGTGAACCCTCGTACACCTCTCCGCGTGGGCATCCACTACCGCATCTTCCCCGGCTCCTCGTCGTCCCCTTCCTAGGCCTCACCGTCGTCCACCGGCTTGGTGCTCTTGGTGTGGTGTGGTCAATGTGGGCAAGGAACGACTTCCAACGGAAGAGTACTATACGTGGAGAGGCTGATAGCTGGGTCCACGGCCGCAGCAAGGAAGTGCAACCTTATTATGCGCAAAATAATGATTCCTCCACCTGACAGCAGGGACCCACCGGCCGGGCCACCATATTTTGCGAAAAAACGTTGCCCCCCTCACTGCTGGGACCCACCAGCTACATCTTCGCATGCAAGGAAGTGCCTCCTTATCCTCCCTTATAGTCGGGACCCACCTGGTCGAAGCGTATGTAGTGTTGTCATTACGGTGTGACGGTGTGCGTACATCTTTGGTCGATCGGTCGTCTGCGAGCTGCAGCGATGAACCCTGGCCGAGTAAGGAAGGGCACGTGTCGTAGTAGAGGCGCGCAGATAGCATGTACACGTACGTACAACTAGGGTGCAAGAAAGTAAATGCAGCCACGTACGTACATACGGGCGGGGCCTCGAACGCCTACTAGCGCATATGTACGGCCAAGGCTCGTGTACATGGCTGGGTCAAAACGGAGAAACTGCGTCGTCGTGTTCATCAGGAGGCAATGAAATGCATCGTGTTCATCGGGAGCCAACCGCCTTGGACGGAACAGCCAATCGAAACAAGGCCTGGCGTACCGCAGAACGGAGGAAACGGCCTTGTGTTCGACCGCCTACGGTCGAAACGGGATCTTGTTCACGGGAGGGGTGTGGCTTACTGCAAAATGGAGGAAACAAACTTCTATTCAAACTCCTACGATCGAAGCAGGGTCCTGTTGATCGGGAGGGTGTGGCGTACCCATAAGCGGAGAAGCAATTTGTGTTGGAGTGCTACGGTCAAGCGGGGTCTTGTTCGCCGGGAGGGTGTGGCGTGCCGCAAAGCAGGACTCCACAGACTCTGTTCATCTCCACCGTCGACCTCCTCCAGCCTCCACAGACTCTTGTTCATCCACCGTCGACCTCCTCCAGCCTCCACATGCGACTGTTCATCCACGGGCTCATGTTCATCCAGCCTCCACCGCTCCTCCGCCGGCTACTATTCAACAAACCCTCTCCACGGGTCCTGTTTAACCACCCCTCCACGGGATACTGTTCATCCAGCCCTCCACCGGCTACTGTTCAACCAGCCCTCCACGGGGTCGTCTTGTTCAACCAGCCCTCCACGGGGTCCTGTTCAACCACCCCCAACCGGCTCGATCGATCGGGGTCCTGTTCATCCAGCGGCAACGGCCTCTACTACCACGGGGTCCTGTTCATCCAACCCCCACCAGGAACTATTCATCCACCCCGCCCCCCCAACAATGCTCATTGTTCATCACGAGGCAGCAAGTTCAATCGACTTCAGTTAGCAGCAGTAGCGAAGGAATCGCTCAATCGGGTTCACTTAATAGCCAGGGATCGGTTGATCGCTCGGGTTCAGTAACGCGCAGCCTACAGTGCAATAGCTCGGGTTTAGTAGGTGAACGCCTCGCACCCACGCGCATACGTGTACAAGAGAAACGTGCATCGCTCGGCCCCGACCACTCACCGTAACCGGGAACTCCCTGATATTTTCCTCACCCTCGCTTCTACCACGGTTTTTTCCATCATGAACGGCCCAAAGAATGTCATGCAGTTGCGTCTCCGGCCCGCCTAGGACGAAAGTCCCATTTTCTGTCATGATATTTTGTAATAGAAGTAGGATCCCACCACATCTATGATGATACCGGGTTTTGTCACAATTATCGTCATAGAAGTGTCATAAGCATGACAGAAAAAATTCGTTCGGCCCAAATGTCACAGGTGTGTCTTTTTTTGTAGTGCTAGCTCCAGTTCATAAATATAATGCAAGCATGTATTCTGTAAATAGTCATACGTGCTTATGGAAAGAACTTGCATGACATCTTTTGTCCTACCCTCCAGTGGCAGCGGGGTCCATATGGAAACTAAGGGATATTAAGGCCTTCTTTTAATAGAGAACCGGAACAAAGCATTAACACATAGTGAATACATGAACTCCTCAAACTACGGTCATCACCAGAAAGTATCCTGACTACTGTCACTCCGTGGTTTACGGATCATAACACGTAATAGGTGAATATAACTTGCAAGATTGGATCTACAACATAGATATAATGGTGATAACATAAACGGTTCATATATGAAATCATGGCGCCCGGGCCCAAAGTGACAAGCATTAAGCATGGAAAAATCATATCAACATCAATCGCAGAACATAGTGGATACTAGGGATCAAGCCCTAACAAAACTAACTCAATTACATGGCGAATCTCATCCAACTCCTCGCCAACCAGCGAGCCTATGAAGGAATTACTCACTCCCGGTGGGGGGCATCATGGAATTGGCGATGAAGGAGGGTTGGTGATGATGAAGATCAAATATCCCCCTCTGCGGAGCCCAAAACGGACTCCAGATCTGGCCTCCCGATGAGAAACAGGAGGCAGCGGTGGCTCCGTATCGCAAAACAAGATAATTCTTCCTCCTCGATTTTTTCTAGAAAAATAGGTATTTATGGAGTTGGACTCGAGGTGCAGGGGCCACCGGTGGGCCTGAGCCCACAGGCAGCGTGAGGGGGGGGGCTGGTGGGTTTTGCTCACCCAGGGGCCCCCCTCCGGTGGTTCTTGGCTCCAGTATTTTTCTTTTATTGTATAAAAATTCTCCACAAAGTTTCATTCCAATCCAATAACTTTTATTTCTGCACAAAAACAACACAATGGTAGTTCTACTGAAAACCGTGTCAGTCCGGTTTAGTTTCATTCAAATCATGCAAATTAGAGTCCAAAACAAGAGGAAAAGTAGATACGACAGAGACATATCATCTCCCTGAGGGCTTGTGGGCCCCTTGGGAGTCCTCCAACCCTAATATTTGCACTATAAATTCCCAAATATTTCCAAGCCAACAGAAGCGTCCACCAAAATACTTTTCTGTCGCTGCAAGCCTTTGTTCCCGTGAGACCCCATCTTGGGTCCTTTTCCAGCACCCTGCCGAAGGGGGATTCGATCACGGAGGGTATCTACGTTAACCTTGCCGCCCTTCTGATGAAGCGTGAGTAGTTTACCACAGACCTACGGGTCCATAGCTAGTAGTTAGATGGCTTCTTCTCTCTCTTTGATCTTCAATACAATGTTCTCCTCGATGTTCTTGGAGTTCTATCCGATGTAATATTCTTTTGCGGTGTGTTTGTCGAGATCCGACGAATTGTTGATTTATGATCAGATTATCTATGAATATTATTTGAGTCTTCTCTGATTCTTTTATGCATGATTAAATATATTTATGTTTCTCTTCAAAATATCGGTTTGGTTTGGCCAACTAGATTGGTATTTCTTGCAACGGGAGAGGTGCTTAGTTTTGGGTTCAATCTTGTGGTGTCCTCACCCAGTGACAAAGTAGGGATAACGAGGCACGTATGGTATTTTTCCAATCAATGGTAGAAAGATGTGCTTTTCATCATATTGCTTGAGTTTATCCCTCTATATCATGTCATCTTACTTAAGGTGTTACTCCGTTGTTATGAACTTAATACTCTAGATGCATGCTGGATAGCGGTCGATGTGTGGAGTAATAGTAGTAGATGCAGACAAGAGTCGGTCTACTTGACATGGACGTGAGGCCTATATCCATGATCATTGCCTTGGATATCGTCATAACTTTGTGCTTTTCTATCAATTGCTCGACATTAATTTGTTTACCCACCGTATGTTTTCTTTCATGAGAGAAGCCTCTAGTGAAACCTATGGCCCCCGGGTCTATTTTCCATGATATATTTTCAGATCTATAAACCAAAAAACCCAAACATACCTTGCTGCAATTTATTTAGATTTACTTTAGTTTGCTTTTTTATTTATCTTTTGTACCTATCTCTATTAGATCTCACTCTTGTTCGAGACCGTGAAGGGATTGACAACCCCTTTTCGTGTTGAGTGCAAGTGTTTGTTAGTATGTGCAGGTGCATAGATTGGAGACTTGCTTGTGCCTCCTACTGGATTGATACCTTGGTTCTTAACTGAGGGAAATACTTATCTCTACTTTGCTGCATCAGCCTTTCCTCTTCAAGGGAAAAATCAACGCAAGCTCAAGAAGTAGCAAAGATCTTTGTTCTTTCATCTTTAAGATTCCTCATAGTGATCAGCAGATATAAATCCCAAGTGACTCAGCAAACAGAGCTATGCTCCGTGACAACGGAGCCAGAAAAAGGTCTTGATAACCCACAAGTATAGGGGATCACAACATCTTTCGAGGGTAGAGTATTCAACCCAAATTTATTGATTCGATGCAAGGGGGCAAGAATATTTGCAAGTATTAGCAGTTGAGTTGTCAATTCAACCGCACCTAAAATACTTAAGATCTGCAGCAAGGTGATCAGTAGCAGAGTAGTATGGTAGTTTGATAGTAATAGTAGCAAAAATAGTAGCAATTTTGTAGTGATTGTAATAGCAGCAACGGCGGAAGTAACTTAGCAAAGGTCAATATGTGAAAAACATAGGCATTGGATCAGTGATGGATAATTGTGTTGGATTGCATACATCATGTAACAGTTATAACCTAGAGCGACACAGAACTAGCTCCAATTCACAATTTAATATAGGCATGTATTTCGTATATAGTCATACGTGCTTATGGAAAAGAACTTGCATGACATATTTTGTCCTACCCTCCCGTGGCAGCGGGGTCAATAAGGAAACTAAGGGATATTAAGGCCTCCTTTTAACAGAGAATCAGAACAAAACATTAACACTTAGTGAGGGAGTCCCGGATTAGGGGGTGTCCGGATAGCCGGACTATAACCTTTGGCGGACTCACGGACTATGAAGATACAAGATTGAAGACTTCGTCCGTGTTGGATGGGACTTTCCTTGGCGTGGAAGGCAAGCTTGGCGTCTGGATATGTAGATCTCCTCCCATTGTAACCGACTACGTGTAATCCTAGCCCTCTTGATGTCTATATAAACCGAGGGTTTTAGTCCGTGGGGCGAACAACAATCATACCATAGGCTAGCTTCTAGGGTTTAGCCTCTCACGATCTCGTGGTAGATCTACTCTTGTACTACCCATATCATCAATATTAATCAAGCGGGATTAGGGTTTTACCTCCATCGAGAGGGCCGAACCTGGGTAAAACATCGTGTCCCTTGTCTCTGTTACCATCCGCCTAGACGCACGATTCGGGACCCCTACCGAGATCCGCGGTTTGACACCGACATTGGTGCTTTCATTGAGAGTTCCTGCGTGTCGTCACCTTTAGGCCCGATGGCTCCTTCGATCATCAACAATGATGCGGTCCGAGGCGAGACTTTCTCCCGGACAGATCTTCGTATTCGGCGGCTTTGCATGGGCCAATTAAACAGCCATCTGGAGCAGATCGAAAGCTTCGCCCTGGCCATCGAGTCAGATTTGGAGTTTGAACTACGGTGGCGCCCACGGAGACTTGATCTTGACGGGTTCGAGCCATAGCCGCCGCGCCCGCCTTTATTACGATGGGCATGATCTAGCTCGCCGCGGCGAAAGGTGCCTAGAGGCTGCACCGTGTCCGCTCCGACCCTTAGCTCGGAGCCGATTGCATGTCGAGGGCGGGTGGCTGGACACCGCCTCGGGGGCTGCAATCTCTACGGCGATCGAGCCGAACACCAGCCTTGACCTTTGCGAAGCTTGTGACTCCAAGGCGCCGGACTCCCCTCCGGACTCTGAACCTTCCGCGCCCTTGCCAATCGAATCCGATTGGGCGCCGATCATGGAGTTCACCGCCGTGGACATCTTTCAGCACTCGCCCTTCGGCAACATTCTGAATTCACTGAAGTCTCTCTCTTTATCAGGAGAGCCCTGGCCGGACTATGGTCAGCAAGGTTGGGATGCGGACGACGAAGAAATTCAAAGCCCACCCACCACCCGCCTTCAGAGCCACTTGTCGATGATTTAACCGACATGCTCGACTTCGACTCCGATGACATCGACGGTATGGACACCGATGCAGGAGACGACCAAGAACCAGTGCCTACAGGGCACTGGAAGGCCACCTCGTCGTATGACATATACATAGTGGACACCCCAAAAGAAGGGAATGGCGATGGAACAACGGAGGATGACCCCTCCAAGAAGAAGCCTAAGCGCCGGCGTCAGCGGCGCCGCTCTAAATCCCGCCAAAGCAAAAACAACGATTCCGGCACGGGAGATAATAACACCCTGCAGACGGTGCGAAGACAACCCTCCAAAGAGGATTCAGCAAGGGGAGGATGGAGAAGCCAGCCCTCATGAGAGAGCGGCAGACAGAGAGGTAGATGACGATAATTGCATGCCTCCCTCCGAAGACGAGGCAAAGCCTCAAAGACGACGAATTTGTTGTGCCTGAGGATCCCGTCGAACAAGAGCGTTTCAAACGCAGGCTTATGGCCACGGCGAGCAGCCTCAAGAAAAAACAGCAACAACTTAGGGTTGACCAAGACTTGCTAGCCGACAGATGGACTGAAGTCCTCGCTGCCGAAGAGTACGAACTCGAACGCCCCTCCAAGAGCTACCCAAAACGCAGGCTGCTACCCCGATTAGAGGATGAAGCACCTAGACCTACATCACCAGCGCATGATGCGGCCGACCGGCCACCTCGTGGCCGCGACAGAGAGGCCTCTCGGCCCTCCACTCAAGCCGCACCCCGGCGTCGCTCAAAGAATACCAAGGCACGGGGAAATGCGCCAGACCTGCGAGATATATTGGAGGACAGGGCAAGGCAAACAAGATCGATTTATGGATCGCGTGGGCGCCCCACGACACGTGACGATAACCGTCATGCCGGATATGGTAAATCCGTCCGGGCCGAACAAAGTAGACAAAGCTCGTTTGAGCTACGTCGTGATATAGCCCAGTACAGAGGCGCCACACACCCACTATGCTTCACAGATGAAGTAATGGGTCATCAAATCCCCGAGGGTTTCAAACCCGTAAACATCGAATCATACGATGGCACAACAGATCCTGCGATATGGATCGAGGATTATCTCCTTCATATCCACATGGCCCGCGGTGATGATCTACACGCTATCAAATACCTCCCACTCAAGCTTAAAGGACCAGCTCGGCATTGGCTTAACAGCTTGCGGCAGAATCAATTGGTTGTTGGGAGGACCTGGAAGCCGCATTCCTCGACAATTTCCAGGGCACCTATGTGCGACCACCAGACGCCGATTACCTAAGCCACATAATTCAGCAGCCAGAGGAATCGTCCGGACAATTCTGCACACGGTTCCTAACCAAGAAAAATCAAATAGTCGACTGTCCGGATGCAGAGGCCCTTGCAGCCTTCAAGCATAACATCCGCAACGAGTGGCTTGCCCGACACCTAGGACAGGAAAAGCCAAAATCCATGGCAGCCCTCACAACACTCATGACCCGCTTTTGCGCGGGAGAAGACAGCTAGCTAGCTCGTAGTAATAACATGACCAAGAGCCCTGGTAATTCGGATACCAAGGACAGCAATGGCAGGTCGCGTCGCAACAAGCACAAGCGCCGCATTAACGACAACAATGCTGAGGATACGGCTGTTAATGCCGGATTCAGAGGCTCTAAACCCGGTCAATGGAAAAGGCCATTTAAAAGAAATACTCCAGGCCCGTCCAGTTTGGACCGAATACTCGATCGCTCGTGCCAGATACACGGCACCCCCGAAAAACCAACCAATCACACCAACAAGGATTGTTGGGTGTTCAAGCAGCAGGCCGGTTAAGCCGAAAGCAGAGACAAGGGCTGCATAGCGATGACGAGAAGGAGCCCCACGCCGAACAATAGGGGACGAAGGGCTTCCCCCACAAGTGCGACGAGTGAACATGATATCGCAACCCACATCCCCAAAGGGAGCGGAAGTGCACTCGAGGGGCGTATATGCGTTGGACCAGTCGCCCCAAAGTTCAACCCATGGTCCTCCTGCCCGATCACTTTTGATCGAAGGGACCAACCCACTAGCATCCGCCATGGAGGATTCGCCGCATTGGTTCCCCAATCATTGACGGATTTCACCTCACTAGAGTCCTTATGGACGGCGGCAGCAGCCTGAACCTGCTTTATTAGGATACAGTGCGAAAAATGGGCATAGATCCCTCAAGGATTAAACCCACAAAGACGACCTTTAAAGGTGTCATACCAGGTGTAGAGGCCAACTGTACAGGCTTAGTTACACTTGAGGTGGTCTTCGGATCCCCGGATAATTTCCGAAGCGAGGAGTTAATCTTCGACATAGTCCCGTTCCGCAGTGGCTATCTGCAACCAAATAACAAAGAGTCTCTTGTGTCCC
Source organism: Aegilops longissima (assembly GCA_021605205.1). NCBI lineage: Eukaryota > Viridiplantae > Streptophyta > Magnoliopsida > Poales > Poaceae > Aegilops > Aegilops longissima. The sequence goes on from CM038678.1 coordinate 369,210,567, forward strand.
CAACACACCCAATACAATGGTAGATTGTATAGGTGCACTAGTTCGGCGAAGAGATGGTGATACAAGTGCAATATAGATAGTAGATATAGGCTTTTGTAATCTGAAAATATAAAAACAGCAAGGTAACAAGTGGTAAAAGTGAGCGTAAACGGTATTGCAATGATAGGAAACAAGGCCTAGGGTTCATACTTTCACTAGTGCAAGTTCTCTCAACAATAATAACATAATTAGATCATATAACTATCCCTCAACATGCAACAAAGAGTCACTCCAAAGACACTAATAGCGGAGAACAAACGTAGAGATTATGGTAGGGTACGAAACCACCTCAAAGTTATTCTTTCCAATCAGTCCGTTGGGCTATTCCTATAAGTGTCACAAACAACCCTAGAGTTCGTACTAGAATAACACCTTAAGATACAAATCAACCAAAACCCTAATGTCACCTAGATACTCCATTGTCACCTCAAGTATCCGTGGGCATGATTATACGATATGCATCACACAATCTTAGATTCATTCAACCAACATAAAAGTACTTCAAAGAGTGCCCCAAAGTTTCTACCGGAGAGTCAAGAACGTGTGCCAACCCCTATGCATAGGTTCCCAGTGTCACGAAACCTGCAAGTTGATCACCAAGACATACATCAGGTGTTCTCATAAAAGACTCAATCTGATAAGATAACTTCAAAGGGGAAACTCAATTCATCACAAGAGAGTAGAGGGGGAGAAACATCATAAGATCCAACTACAATAGCAAAGCTCGCGATACATCAAGATCGTGTGAAGTCGAGAACACGAGAGAGAGAGATCAAACACATAGCTACTGGTACATACCCTCAGCCCCGAGGGTGAACTACTCCCTCCTCGTCATGGAGAGCGTCGGGATGATGAAGATGGCGATCGGAGATGGATCCCTCCGGCGGAGTTACTGGAAAAGGGGTCCCGATTGGTTTTTCGTGGCTCGAGGCTTGCGGCGGAACTCCCGATCTATCTTCTGTTCTGGAAGTTTTAGGGTACGACGGTATATATGGGTGAAAGGAGAACGTCGATGGAGCTATGTGGGCCCCACGAGGAAGGGGGCGTGCCCAGGGGGGTGGGCGCGCCCCCCACCGTCGTGAGCACCTCCGTATCTTCGACGTGGGGTCCAAGTCCATCGTGGGTTTCCTTCCAAAAATAACTTCTCCAGCTTGATTTCGTTGCTTTTGACTCCGTCGATATTCCTTTTCCTCGAAACTTTGAAATAGGCATAAAACAAAGAATTGGGCTGGGCCTCCGGTTAATAGGTTAGTCCCAAAAATAATATAAAAGTGGATAATAAATCCCAATATTGCCTAAAACAGTAGATAAAGTAGCATGGAGCAATCAAAAATTATAGATACGTTGGAGATGGATCACTATCACGCACTGCTCGGACGAACCACAGTTGCAAAGTTCAATGCGGTGCTGCACTACGCATACCTCAAGCTCAAGATGCCAGGACCTCGAGGAGTCATTACGGTCAATGGAAACACTGAATGCTCTCTCCGAACGGAGGAGCATCTGGCGCCCTCGCGGCGGAAGTACAAAGCAGCCTTTCAAGGCAATTCTCGATCCGGCTATTAAGCGTCCGGACACCGTCCGCCGCGCCGGAGTAACCTACAACAAGACCGCTCGCACGCCGAGCAAGCATAGAAATGCGGCCCCAACCCCAGCCCTCGCAGAATTGCGAAACCAGTACTACGCGTACATAACCACGCCCGGAAATACCATGGGCATAGGGGAGGGCACGACCACTGCATGCCCAAAATGCGGCTCAACCGCACTGGGGCCCGATTTTGTCATTCTTTATTCTTCTTACTTTCAGGACTCCACTCTATGGAAGGCCTGTCCGCAAGACAATCGCGAACACACGATGCAACACCCAGGAGGCGTAAAGTTACGCCGAGTGTCCAGTCGTCTCTATAACGAGCAGTATACTTGTTTCACATATCATCCCGCAGCTCGCCCCTGGAGGGGGACATGTCAAATAGTCCCATCTCTTGCTTATCGCACTATTTGTATCGTCCGGCTTTTACTGCAACCTTTTCAAATAAACAATACATAGCTTTTGTCTATTATTGCATTCCCTTTTTTATCTATATATGTTCATTAATGACATTATGCAACCGTACACTTTGGTACGGCCAATACACCAGGGGCTTATGTACCCCAGAATATGGTGTGAGAAGTCTGAACACTCTCATGAGTGCGGTACCCCGAACTTATAGCATTATATGCATTGGCTCTGAATCATGTCTTGGGTCAATAGTTGGGTTTTCCCGGCTCCCATGTTTTGGTACCTTACGTTCCGTTATATCGGCTAAGGTAGCGCTGGGAGAACCACTACGATTGTGCCCCGGTTGAGCTGGGCTAAGCACCTCAGTGGAGAAAGCTAGAACTGACCGTCATGATAGGGCGAGAGCTGGTCGCTGTTCGAGAGGTTTTCGAGTCCCTAAAGACTTATGCCGCTTAGAGCGAGGAGTCGGCTTTGTCCAGCCTAGGCGTGGATAGCGCCCCGAACTCGGTCTTCCGAATACTAGGGGCTTCGCCGAAATTTAAAATTATAGAATTCTATGGCTAAGTGAGAGTGTTCAAGCATTATAGTCCGATTGCCTTGTTCGTCGTGTTGAGCGCCTCCCTCGAAGGACCCAAGAATGGGAAAAAGAGCACTCAAGTTTATCCCGAACACCCCAAAGACTCGTGGCATGGGGGCGTGTCGACCACTCGCCATCTCTCAAATTTAATAAACGGTCCATGAAGGTAATATTTTAAATTCAAAAGCGTTGCTTAGCGATATGAACAAGTTTTCAGCGACAGATCACAAATGCGAGTTTACTCAAAATTACATCTTTGGAGCATTCATCCGCTATAAGGCGGGCACTCTTCAGGACACCCTCATAATACATCTCGGGCTTGCGATGCTCCTTGCCCGGCGGTGGTCCATCTGTCACAAGCTTCTCAGCGTCCATCTTGCCCCAGTGCACTTTAGCACGGGCAAGGGCCCTACGGGAAACTTCGATGCATACGGAGCGCTTGATGACTTCAAGCCATGGACAGGTATCCACCAGCCGCCTCACCAGCCCGAAGTAGCTCCCAGGCATGGCTTCCCGTGCCCACACCAACCTCGACACCCTTCATGGCCTGTTCAGCCACCTTATGGAGCTCGACCAGCTGCTTCAGCTGGTCGCTCAAGGGCACGGGTGTCCGGCCTCAAGATCTCGAGACCGAACACCTTCTCCGTCGAGCTCCCCTCTTCGGCTCGATAGAATGCGGCGGCGGCGGACACACTCCGGGGAATATCTACAAATGCTCCTGGTGAGCTCCGGACTCGGGTAAGTAACAAGTAATCACTTTAACGTGCTTGCTTTGCATAAAGAATGCCTTACCCGCCGCTATCTTCTTCATCGCCTCAATTTCTTGGAGGGCTTTTTGGGCTTCGGCCTTGGCAGATTTGGCACTCTCAAGCGCCGAGGCGAGCTCGGACTCTCGAGTCTTTGAGTCAAGCTCCAAGCTCTCGTATTTTTTCACGAGATCCTGGAGCTCTTGCTGCACCTCCGCCACCCGCGCCTCCTGCTTTTCTCGCTCGACGCGTTCCACGGCCGCATTGTCTTTGGCCTTGGACAGCGCTTTCTTCAGGGTCGCCACCTCGGTTGTGGCCCCTGTAATACTCACGTTGGTCCTGTCATTTTTTGCAACCACATCTTTTATATATACTTACATAAGGTATTACTTACCTTCCTTATCCTCGAGCTGCTTGGCAAGGCCGAGCTCGTTCTCGGACCGCCGAGGCTCGCTTCAATGCATCGACCTCCGCATCGGTCTGGCAGAGGTCAGCAGCGCAGCCTACATTCCCATATTGACATACTTATGTTAGACTCTGCAGATATGCTTTTGATCCTCAATTCGACTTTTCTTTCAACACCAAACCGAGCATCGAGGCTACCGTCTATGCGGTAATATTTTTACATATCTTAAATACATACCTCAAAGCCTCGTTAGAAGGCTGGCATGTGCTTAAGTCACCGCTCTTGGCGGATCGAACCTACGGATCACCACACTCATAATAGTGCGGTGCTCCTCGCTGATGGAGGCGTTAAGCACCTCCAGAGATTATCCGGTGCCTCTGGTTGGGACGGAGGTCACGGGCGCCGAGGCTTGCCCTTCTTAGTAGGGGGCCGCTTATCGGATGCCTGGAACCGCTGAAGGTTCCGGCGGTGTCCGCCCAGGCGGACTTAGAGCCCTTCGGGTTTTATACCCGCGCTCGAGTCCGGAGGTTGCCTTGCGGGCGCCTCCGTGACCATCCCTCTGGCTTGGACCCTTTTGGGACTCCACTCGGCATCGTCCGTAGGACAAGGGGAGGTAGCAATGGAAGTGAAAGGCTATTCACATCCGACGAATTCAGGATCCGCCGACAAAGCGCCGAGCTGGGCATGGCGGACTCCATGATTATATTCGCGCCGAAGATATCAGGCAATAAAGGAACTCTATGAGTTATTCGGTATCCGGATACTTACGATTTTGCCAGGGCTTGGCCTCGATGGCCACTGTCTTCGCCGTCGTTGGCGTTGGTGGAGTAGTCCGGAGGAAGGGTCCTTCCTTCTTGGACCCTCCGCCCCAGCTTGGGTCGGCCTTCCTTTTCGTCCTCCTCACCGGAGGGGAGAGGCCTCTTCTTCCTCCACCTCGTCTTCATGAGAGGAGTGCGCCTCGGAGTCATCGGACGATGAATCCGACACCGCCGAGCGCCGGGAACTCTTTCGAGTTCCCGCGGCCTTTTTCTTAGCCTTCTTCTCCGGCACCATGTAAGGTGCCGGAACCAGCAGCCCCGTCAAGCGGGCGTCCGCTAGATCTTCGGGCAAAGGAGCCGGACAGTCGATCTGTCCGGTCTTCTTCTGCCATTCCTATCAAAGGAACGGGAGCTTAGATCCCGCATAGAGTCAAACTATGAAAAACAAGTATCACGTAAAGGGTAAAATAAGCTTACTACGCTGGCTTGGCGCTTCGCGCGGAATCCGCGATCCTCGGTGATGGGAGGGGGAACCTCGGCGCCCTTGAATAGCACCTTCCAGGCATCCTCGTGCGCTGTGTCAAAGAGCTCGGTCGAGTTTGGTGCTCGGCGGGTTGAACTCCCATAAGTTAAAAGCCCGTCGTTGACACGGGAGGATCCGGAGGATGAGCATGACTGGACTACGTTGACGAAGTTTAACCTTTTGTCCACCAAGTCTTGGACGCAGGTTTGGAGTTCGTCCGCTCTTCGAATTACCCCACGACATGCCCTTCTCTTTCCGGAGGTGAGCCGTGTGGGGATGCGGATCGTAATTGGGGCCGCTGCCCATTCAGGGTCGCGTGGCTCGGTGATGTAGAACCACCCGATTGCCACCCCTTTATGGTCTCCACGAAGGAGCCCTCGAGCCATGTAACATTGGGCATCTTGCCCACCATGGCGCCTCCAAGACTGCTCTGCTGGCCGCCCACTACCTTGGCTTGACATTGAAGGTCTTCAGCCATAAGCCAAAGTGGGGCTCGATGCGGAGGAAGGCCTCGCACACGACGATAAACGCCGAGATGTTGAGGACGAAGTTCGGGGCCAGATCATGGAAATCTAGGCCGTAGTAGAACATGAGTGTGACGCCCCCGATTTAATCGTACACTAATCATGCATGCAAATGTGTACGATCAAGATCAGGGACTCACGGGAAGATATCACAACACAACTCTACAAATAAAATAAGTCATACAAGCATCATAATACAAGCCAGGGGCCTCGAGGGCTCGAATACAAGTGCTCGATCATAGACGAGTCAGCGGAAGCAACAATATCTGAGTACAGACATAAGTTAAACAAGTTTGCCTTAAGAAGGCTAGCACAAACCGGGATACAGATCGAAGAGGAGCAGGCCTCCTGCAGGATCCTCCTAACTACTCCTGGTCGTCATCGGGCTGCACGTAGTAGTAGGCACCTCCAGTAGTAGTCGCCATCGACGGTGGCGTCGGCTCAGGCTCCATTGTGCAGTTGCAGCAATCGAGTAGAGGTAGGGGAAAAGGGGAACAAGGCAACCGTGAGTACTCATCCAAAGTACTGCAAGCAAGGAGCTACACTAAATATGCATGGATATATGTGTAAAGGGCCATATCGATTGGACTGAACTGCAGAATGCCGTAATAAGAGGGGATAGCTAGTCTTAGCGAAGACTACGCTACGGTCACCGTCTTGCAACAGTAGAAGAGGGCAATCTGAAGTCCTCCAAGTAACATCACATAGCGATAATCCTACCCGACGATCCCTCCTCATATCCACGAGAGAGCGACCACGGTTGTATCCGCACTTGGAAGGGTGTGTTTTATTAAGTATCCAGTTCTAGTTGTCATAAGCTCAAGGTACAACTCCAAGTCATCCTGTTATCAAGATCACGGCTATTCAATAGACTAACTTCCTGCAGGGTGCACCATCTTACCCAAAGACGCTTGATCCCATTTGGCCGGACACACTTTCCGGGTCATGCCCGCCGCTGAAGATCAACACGCCGCAGCCCCACCTAGGCACAACAGAGAGGCCAACACGCCGGTCTAAACCTAAGCGCCGCAGGGTGCGGGCCCATCATACGAGCACACCTGCATGTTGCGTGACGCGGCCGAAGCAGACCTAGCCTAGCGGCGTTCCAGTCCAATCCGGCGCGCGCTGTCGCCGACGTCTGAAAGTGCCGGTGATACCACGACGCCGGATACCCATAACTACTCGCGTAGATGGTTAGTGCGATAAGCTCAGAGCCAACTCAGATCAAATACTAAGACCTCGTTAAGCGTGTTAAGTATCCGTGAACGCCGGACAGGCCAGGCCCACCTCTCTCCTAGGCGGTCTCAACCTGCCCTGTCGCCCGCCACAAAGATCCATCCAGAGGGCCGTCGGGACAAAGGTCCTTTCAGCCCCCAATCCGTGAATCACTCGCGGGTGCTCCACAAGCCGACTCGACTTTAGTCACCACATGTATCATGTATAAGTATATAGTATATACCCGTGATCACCTCCCGAGTGATCACGGCCCGATAGTATAGCACGGCAGACGGACAAGAATGTAGGGCCATAGATGAAAGTACTAGCATCCTATACTAAGCATATAGGATTGCAGGTAAAGGTAACAACAGTAGTAACAAGGACATGCTATGCAGCAGTATAGGAGTATCTGAAAGCAGTAACGTGCTACACTACTCTAATGCAAGCAGTATAGAGAAGAGTAGGCGATATCCGTGATCAAGGGGGGGCTTGCCTGGTTGCTCACGCAAGAGAGAGGGGTCGCCAACACCGTAGTCGAATCGGCAGCAGCAGATGTCGGTCTCGTAGTCTACGGAGAGAAGAGGGAGAAGAAACAGTAAATATAAAGCAAACATAGCATCACAAAGCGTAACATGGCAATATGTTGTGCCGGGCGTGACCTAACGCACGCCTACACGATATAGGTAAAGGGGGAATTCAACCGGGAATGTATTCCCGGTTCCGGACCTATGTCAGACAGATGACCGGAGGGGGAATGTTCCATGTTCAGATAGTTAGAGTCTTCTGACAGGTAAACGGACCGCGAATTCGGATTCGTCTCGTTGTTCTGAGCAACTTTCATGTATAAACTTTTACGATCCGAGCAACGGTTTAAAAGTTATGGATTTTCGAAGTTTAAACCAATTTCTGAAATATTTTAAAAGGTGAAAGGTTTATTGCGTCAAGAATGACGTCAACACTGCGTCACTCTGCAGACCAGTCAAGCGGCAGTGGGACCCACCTGTCACCTCTCTAATCTAACAGAGGCTTAACTAAACTAACGGGGTTAGTTAGGGGCGTGGGCCCAGCGATCGATGACTAGCTAGTACTAATTAACTAACTAATTTAACTAACGTTTTAATTAATCGCTTTATTTACTTTTTTAAAACGCTTTACTTGCGGGACCACATGTCGCCGAGCAGAGCTGCCACGCGGCGATTGACTTGGTCAATCGGGCCCGCTAGGCCCAGATCGGTCAGCGCCCGAGCGTGGGGCCCACGGCCATCCGGGCGCCCACGCGGACACGTCGCCGAGCTGCTCCCGCACCAAAGAACGGCGGCGGCGGCGGAGTAGCCCGAAAGGCGCTAGAGGGCACCATTTGCCGTGGCGGTTGGCTGCGTTAGACGAGTCTCGCCGCGAGTCGAACGGCGGTGTTGGTTTCACGAGTTGGCCGGAATGGCGCCGCGGGGGGGGCGGAGGCGAGGTTCGGCGGCGACGGAACCGGCGTTGCGGTGCGCATTTTGGCGAACTAAGAGGCTGGGCGAGGTGTACGCGTTGCGGCAAAGCCAACGGTCGCGAGCCCGTGACCATTTGGTCAACGAAAGCACGCCGGCGGTGAGCGGAGACGGCGACGCTGCTCGGCGTTCGTCGAGGTAGGTGCTAAGGGCACGGGAGGGAAGCGATGGCACGGTGGCTTCAGCGAGCGGTCCGGCACGCTTCGTGTGCTCGGGTGAGCATGACGATGCCTGGCGACGGCGGCGAAGCTATGCGGCGGAGCTGCGTTCGGGCGGCGATGGCGATGGCGGCTACGTTGGTGGATCCGCAAGGGGAGCGAGGAGAGACGCGGTGGCTCACCGGAGCCGAGGGAAGTGGCAGCGTGCTCGGGACGGCGCGAGGTAGCCGGAATCAAGACGATGGCGATGGTGCCCGAGGAAGAAGATGAAGACGGACGGCGATGTAGTGGCTCCGTCCCCAATGGCTTGTCAGAGAGGACGAGTCGACGACGGCGGTGCTCGGAACGCGTTAGCGGCGCTGGCGTGGCGGTGGTCGCTGGCTATGGCGCAGCCATGGCGACGGCGGCTTCGGCGGGCGAGCAGAGGAGGTCGCAGACGGGGAGAGGAAGGAGAGGCGGCTAGGGTTCCAGGGTGCGGGCGACGCCTTGTAGGTCGACGGGCGCGCGGATGGCGGCACGTGGCTATCAGCGACCACGGCGGCTGCCAGCGTCCACCTCCCCTCTGTGAACAGAGGAGGAAGGAGAGGGCAAGTTGGGCTGGGCCTCCCAGATAGATAGCAGGCCTAGTGCATGAGTAGGCTTAGTGCATAGTAGTGTAGTTGTTTCATTTTCCAATTCTGTTTTCATTTTCTTTTCTGTTTCTGTTTTATTTTTATTTACAAAAGCAAATGACTTTTAGTTAAGTAAGAGACTTGTCCTAAATTAGCATAGTCATTTTAGGCACTGCCACAAAAAGGTTTGATGAGCATTTGAATTGTGCATAAATGAAAATGGATTAATGAGGCTGTTTTGGTCATTGTTATAATTGTTTTAGGGCAACTAAAAATTCTATATAATGTCGGATGTTATTTGATAATTAGTTAGTCAATATTTATTACCCTTTGGACATTTTTAATTCACCGTTTTATGAAACTATAATTTGACTTGTTATTTGAATTTGTATTTGAACTAAGTTTGATACACGTGAGGTTTAGCAAAATTTTAATCATGATGACCTGGCATCATTAACGAAGGTTTACTGTAGCTTGATTATCCGGGCGTCACAATTCTCCTCCGCTACGAGAAATCTCGTCCCGAGATTTAAAAGGTAGTGAAGGGGGGAAGGTTTGGTAACGAATCTAGCGGGTCTTCTCATGCTGGCTTGCTCTTCTCGAAGAGGTCGATCCATTGTGTTGTTGTCTCAATTCCCCTTCTTCAGGGCATCATGATGAAGCCCGCATCCTTTCTTCGGGAACTCCATCATACTTACGAAAAATGATAAGGGGTATCTCCAGAATAACTGACCTCTACAAGGTCACGTATCTGGTAGAGAACATCAGGGAGGGTGGCGGATAGTAACTCTCGAATTGAAACTTAAGCAATTATCGAGAGCAAAATAAGAAGGTGCAAAATAGAAGTTTCAAACGCATAGGCAAACATTCGTTGCCTAAAACGAATTGTGAAAGGGGTTCAGAGCAATGGGGATAAGTATTGCGTCTGATACCAAAATAGATCACTAGGCAGGTGGCCCGTGAATTACATATGAAGTCAAGCGCGAGGAATAACTTTGATAACAGGGTGTACTGAGAGTCAGGTTTCGATCCTGTGGAACTGTGGGTTATGGGCCCACCATGTGGTTGAAAGTAGGAAGCGGGTCGGCATCTTGCTCGGTCACGATATCAAGGCGTGTCAGAGGGTAGCCTGTCAGTTATGCCGGCAACATCATCGACACCAAGGGCGAGGGACAAAGAGAACCATTTTCCTGCTCGTCGAACGAGGCGGGCCAATAGGCAAGGTTCTCGTCCATCGGTGGCTACCGACATGTCATCAACAATAGTAACAGGGTCTTGCTGACAGAATTGTACATCGAGGTGTTTGCATATGTTGGGAATTATTACTGCTTAGATCATATAATTCCCAAGAAAAGTCAAACAAAACCATGGAAAGGAAAATGTGATTTCCAGATTAAACAGAACAATGGAAAGGAAAATGTGTTTAAACACATATTTCAGGGGGTATATCCTTCCCAAGGATAAACAGCATGATATCCATGACATGTTATAATGTAGAAAACTCTTTAGGTAGGGGAGAGAATTTTCATGACATTACCCACACAACGGTGTTTGGATAATTGAGCAAGAAACATTTAGCATTGGGCTTCAATTGTTCTTGTTGAAAATCGGAGTACCACAGACATGCTTCGAGATAGCATTGACATGGTCTTCAAGCAAAGGTCGGACTTTAGATACTCAATGGATTCATCAGGAACCGCTTATAGAATAAGTCCTTCAATTTCCTTTTGGAAGAGTGGTTAACATTGATAAAAGGAAACTATAATGATAGGTCCTCCGGTAGGAAGTGCTAGGCATGACATCATGTTACGGGTCACCAAAGGATCAACATCATAACTCTTGAAAGTTGTCCCAACCATCATATCGACCGAGATTCAGATCCGATTGGTGTCGGATACCTCGGACTTAGGATACCCGAGAAGAAAAGGTGCAACGCAATTTGACGAGATGACATTGTAAGATTCTCGGAAATGAACTATGAAGTGATTTCCGCTAACAAGAGTCCATCATTAACCCAAGGAGAGGACAAGGAGGTGTCCGTGAACTCAACGGTAATTCATCGAGATTCCCAAAAGATGGATTTCCACAATTAAGTGAACAAGGAGATAACATTTGTCATATCAAATGATAGAAGGAAGTATGCTCGAGGAAAACATACACAATTAAACATTGGTCGAAAGGTGCGCCCGAAATATGGGTTGGGTTGCACGACCAATGTCAGAATGGTGATTCAATAATCAATAGCCTAAGAATGAACTTTCGACCATTAACTTCAAAGAATAGGGTTGCTAGAAGGAAAGAATCCAAACAACACCGTTCACTTGTTGGAATTAACACGGGGACTAAGAAAGAATGGTGATGGTGAGAAGTATTTATATGTCAAGAATTCTCAAGAGGTGGAACAAATCTCAGAACATTCTTGACATAAAGGATGGTAATACTCCAAGGTAAGGAAGAACAATTGCTGGATAGCAAGGAACTCAAGGTATAACACCAAACATGAACAAGCTTGTGTTGGTGGGCAGGCAATAACGTGGTCGATGATAATACAATTCATCAAGGGCAAGGATGGTATTTCTCATCATGAATTCAATTGATATCCTGGATGAGCTCAGAATGTTGATGATCACGACACCTTTGTCACGAGAGTTCATGAAGATGTAATCGATCGGCATTTACATCAAGTCAAAGTAATGATGAAGTGAAAGGTTATTGGAACCAAGGGTACGACACAAACTCGAAACCAAGCTTGTTGTTCAAGGCGAAATGATATGACGATGAGGATCGACGTAAGGTTAGTTCATCGTCGAAAATTGTGCTCCGAGAAGAAGGACCAGGTAGCACAGTTAAAATCGGTACGACAAGGATATAGCGAAACGGGCTAGGAATGGCGTGATCGGTTACAAACTCGTACTCAAAGAAGATTATCAAGTGTCGTTGAACCGTAGTGCAGACTCGATTCAGTTATTGGTGTCTTTGAGTGTTTAATAACTCAGAGCCCGCGAAAAATTGGAATCAGTGGGAAGGTAGCACTTGATGAAGAACTCATAAAAAGTTATGCAGTTCCATGATAATCTCGAGATACCAGGGGGGTAATACTCGACACAAGATCAAAGTAAAGGTTGACTGGGGTATTGCTCTACCGAAGACAAGTGCTTAAACTTGCACGAGAAATGGTATTTAAAGGAGAACATGGTTGGAACCACGATTGCAAAAGGCCAGATTCCAGATATAAGATGAACTTATACCAAAGGAATAATTAATTTAAGAGAAGCTTTAATGATAAGATCTACATCGTGTCCATGGGCATGAACACAAAGTTCAAGGTCGACTCCCACTTCTCCAATGCATAACCTTTCATTCACTGCTCACGTTCGATGAAGTTGCAAGTGTTGAAAATTTTATCCGCGAAGCACCGGAAGAGTATGATTCGTGAAAACTTTCGGTTCACACGGTTTAGTGAAGGCATATGTTCAACCCATAGGGCTTCTTGGAATCATATACCGAATCTTTAGAAATAATTAACTCAAGCTCAAGGCGAGCATGGTTGAGAAAGCAGAGGATACAATTTACCAAAGGCATTATGTATCGGGGAAAGGCTCACAAGGTTATTGAATATGAAGGGCGTTGTCGATAAAATCCAACAAAGGATCCGTGGTCCACAAGGGATCCGACGTGAGCATCAAGACTCAACTAGAGGAAGAAGAATGCAAGGAGATCAAACTATAGAAACAACTGACTAACTCAATTGTCAAATGCAAAGGAATTATGATTCCCAAATCAAGGAGTCAGAAGCAATGCCTGATTAGGGATGGATAAGTTGAATAGCCTTAAGGTACAATCAACGACACTTGGATTGGTCGAGAACCAATTCCAGTTAAAAGAATGGCAGCTCAGCCGGAAAGGTAATTTATAAGGATCAATGATGATTGCGAGTATTCGCAAACATATTGAGTCAACAGACTCAAAATGATAATGACAAGGAATGTTAATATGACTACGAGACTTATGGGATTAACCATAATGCAATCAAGCAAGAATTTCAAGAGCCAAAGGCTCCAGAGGATTTTTGGAAGATCGAATAGTATTTTGAAGACTTTTTTGAAACACATGAACAACTGGGGATGAGCGGATACTCGACAAGTGCGAGGATTTATTTGAAGGGGTATTCATGTGGCAAAGAACTGCTAGGTAGTAGGCACAAAGTATCCTCGGAACAATAGAGAAAACTTCAGGGTATCTTGTAATAACCAGATCAATGGGGAATGATCGTATGAATGACAACTGTAAGTAGTTTTCATAGGGGTTGACAGTGGAAGGAAAATCGCATATGCGATGGCACAAAGACTCGAGAAAACATCGTAGAGTAACTTTGGATTCTTCTAGTGCAGCAGGCGATCATCTGAAGTGAGGGGCTCTCCGGGAGAAAGTATTAACGAGAACCTAAAGTTAGTTTTGTTTTTAGCAAAATCATTTAACCCGAATAGAAGAGGGCTCAGAGTCCCAGAGTAAAGGTCGAGGAGTAAAAGATCCTAGTACCACCCAAATGGCGGCGTGGGCCCGTAAGGCACACAGCCAAGTTAGTAAAAGTTTTTGCAATGTCTAGACTCAACTTCGGCCAAGGAGTGTGGAAGGGGATTCCTATAGGCAGTCGGCTCTGATACCAACTTGTGACGCCCCCGATTTAATCGTACACTAATCATGAACGCAAATGTGTATGATCAAGATCAGGGACTCACGGGAAGATATCACAACACAACTCTACAAATAAAATAAGTCATACAAGCATCATAATACAAGCCAGGGGCCTCGAGGGCTCGAATACAAGTGCTCGATCATAGACGAGTTAGCGGAAGCAACAATATCTGAGTACAGACATAAGTTAAACAAGTTTGCCTTAAGAAGGCTAGCACAAACCGGGATACAGATCGAAGAGGAGCGGGCCTCTGCAGGATCCTCCTAACTACTCTGGTCGTCATCGTGGGCTGCACGTAGTAGTAGGCACCTCCAGTAGTAGTCGCCATCGACGGTGGCGTCGCTGCCTGGGCTCCATCGTGCAGTTGCAGCAATCGAGTAGAGGTAGGGGAAAAGGGGAACAAGGCAACCGTGAGTACTCATCCAAAGTACTGCAAGCAAGGAGCTACACTAAATATGCATGGATATATGTGTAAAGGGCCATATCATGGACTGAACTGCAGAATGCCGTAATAAGAGGGGATAGCTAGTCTTAGCGAAGACTACGCTTCGTCACTGTCTTGCAACAGTAGAAGAGGGCAATCAAGTCCTCCAAGTAACATCACATAGCAATAATCCTACCCGACGATCCCTCCTCATATCCCCGAGAGAGCGACCACCGGTTGTATCCGCACTTGGAAGGGTGTGTTTTATTAAGTATCCGGTTCTAGTTGTCATAAGCTCAAGGTACAACTCCAAGTCGTCTGTTATCAAGATCACGGCTATTCAATAGATTAACTTCCTGCAGGGTGCACCATCTTACCCAAAGACGCTTGATCCCATTTGGCCGGACACACTTTCACGGTCATGCCCGCCGCGGAAGATCAACACGCCGCAGCCCCACCTAGGCACAACAGAGAGGCCAACACGCCGGTCTAAACCTAAGCGCGCAGGGTCAGGCCCATCTCCCCGAGCACACCAGACGTTGCGTGACGTGGCCGAAGCAGACTCTAGCCTAGCAGCGCTCCACCAATCCGCGCGCGCCGCCCGTCAGCCGACGTCTGAAGTGCTTCGGTGATACCACGACGCCGGATACCCATAACTACTCCGCGTAGATGGTTAGTGCGCATAAGCTCAGAGACAACTCAGATCAAATACCAAGACCTCGTTAAGCGTGTTAAGTATCCGCGAATGCCGAACAGGGCCAGGCCCACCTCTCTCCTAGGCGGTCTCAACCTGCCCTGTCGCCCCGCCACAAAGATCCATCCAGAGGGCCGTCGGGACAAAGGTCCTTTCAGCCCCCAATCCGTGAATCACTGTGGGTGCTCCACAAGTTTAACCCGACTTTAGTCACCACATGTATCATGTATAAGTATATAGTATATACCGTGATCACCTCCCGAGTGATCACGGCCCGATAGTATAGCACGGCAGACGGACAAGAATGTAGGGCCACAGATGAAAGTACTAGCATCCTATACTAAGCATATAGGATTGCGGTAAAGGTAACAACAAGAGTAACAAGGACAAGGCTATGCAGCAAGATAGGAGTATCTCGAAAGCAAGAACGTGCTACACTACTCTAATGCAAGCAGTATAGAGAAGAGTAGGCGATATCCGTGATCAAGGGGGGGGCTTGCCTGGTTGCTCGGCAAGAGAGAGGGGTCGTCAACACAAGAGTCGAACCGGGCAGCAGCAGCGTCGGTCTCGTAGTCACCGGAGAGAAGAGGAGAAGAAACAGTAAATATAAAGCAAACATAGCATCACAAAGCGTAACATGGCAATATGTTGTGCGGGCGCGACCTAATGCACGCCTACACGATATAGGTAAAGGGGAATTCAACAGGAATGTATTCTGCCCGGACTAATGTCGATGTGATGACCGGAGGGGAATGTTCCATGTTCAGATAGTTAGAGTCTTCGACAGTAAACGGACCATGAATTCGGATTCGCCTCGTTGTTCTGAGCAACTTTCATGTATAAACTTTTACGATCCGAGCAACGGTTTAAGTTATGGATTTTCGAAGTTTAAACCAATTTCTGAAATATTTTAAAAGCAGGAATGGTTTATTGCGTTAGCGATGACGCCAAGATCGCGTCACTCGCAGACCAGTCAAACCGCGGGTGGGACCCACTGTGAGCCTCTCTGCTCAATGAGGCTTAACTAAACTAACGGGGTTAGTTAGGGGCGTGGCCCCAAAGAATCGATGACTAGCTATTTCTAATTAACTAACTAATTTAACTAACGTTTTAATTAATCGTTTTATTTACTTTTTTAAAATGTTTTACTTATGGACCACATGTCGTGAGCAGAGCTGCCACGCCGGGCAGTTGACTTGGTCAGCCCGGGCCCGCTTAGGCCCAATGATCGATGGCCCGAGCGCGTGGGGCCCACGGCCATCTCGGGCGCCACGTCGGACACGTCGCGGAGCTGCTCCGCGACCTAAAGAACGGCGGGCATGTGCGGAGTAGCCGGAAAGGCGCTAGAGGGCACCATTTGCCGTCAGGCGGTTGGCTGCGTTCGACGAGTCTCGCCATGAGTCGAACGGTGGTGTTGGCTTCGACGGAGTTGGCCGGGAATGGCACCGGCGACGAGGGGGCGGAGGCGAGGTTCGGGCGGCGACGGAACCGGTGTTGCGGTGCGCATTTTGGCGAACTAAGAGGCTGGGCGAGGTGTACGCGTTGCGGCAAAGCCAACGGTCGCGAGCCCGTGACCATTTGGTCACCGAAAGCATGCCGACGGTGAGCGGAGGCGGCGACGCGTTCGGGCGTTCGTCGAGGTAGGTGCTAAGGGCACGGGAGGAAGCGATGCTGGCACGGTGGCTTCAATGGCGGTCCCGAAAGCGCTTTCGTGTGCTCGGGTGAGCATGACGATGCCCACAGCGATGGCGGCGAGCTATGCGGCGGAGCTGCGTTCGGGCGGCGATGGCAGTGGCGGCTACGTTGGTGGATCCGTGCGGGGGAGCGAGGGGAGAGACGCGGTGGCTCACCAGGAGCCGTAGGGAAGTGGCAGCGTGCTCGGGGACGACGCGAGGTAGCCGGAATCAAGACGATGGCGGTGGTGCCCGAGGAAGAAGATGAAGACGGACGGCGATGTAGTGGCTCCGTCCCCAATGGCTTGTCAGAGGACGAGTCGACGACGGCGGTGCTCGAACGCTACAGGAGGGCTGGCGCGGCGTGGCGGTGGCGCGGCTATTGCGCAGCCATGGCGGCGCGCGCGCAAGGGCGAAGCAGAGGAGGTCGCAGCACGGGGAGAGGAAGGAGAGGCGGCTAGGGTTCCAGGTGCGGGCGACGTCTTGTAGGTCGACGGGCGCGGCGGATGGCCGCACGTGGCCATCGCACCCACGGGCGGCTGCCAGCGTCCACCTCCCCTCGTGAACAGAGGAGGAAGGAGAGGGGCAAGTTGGGCTGGGCCTCCCGTGATAGATAGCAGAGCCTAGTGCCGATGAGTAGGCTTAGTGCATAGTAGTGTAGTTGTTTCATTTTCCAATTCTGTTTTCATTTTCTTTTCTGTTTACATTTTATTTTTATTTACAAAAGCAAATGACTTTTAGTTAAGTAATAGACTTGTCCTAAATTAGCATAGTCATTTTAGGCACTCGCCACAAAAAGGTTTGATGAGCATTTGAATTGTGCATAAATGAAAATGGATTAATGAGGCTGTTTTGGTCATTGTTATAATTGTTTTAGGGCAATTAAAATTCTATATAATGTCGGATGTTATTTGATAATTAGTTAGTGAATATTTATTACCCTTTGGACATTTTTAATTCACCGTTTTATGAAACTATAATTTGACTTGTTATTTGAATTTGTATTTGAACTAAGTTTGATACACGTGAGGTTTAGCAAAATTTTAATCATGATGACCTAGCATCATTAACGAAGGTTTACTGTAGCTTGATTATCCCAAGGCCACAATGAGCCCCTGACAAATGAGTGAAGTGGGAAACCTAGTCCATGGAGGAAATGGGTGAGGAACACCACCTCTCATGGGGCCTGGGGTGGGGATGAGCTGCCCTTGTCCGGGAGCCGGTGCGCAATGTCGTTAGACAAGTATCCGCCTCCTCAGCTTCTGATGTGTCCCTCCGTGACGGAGGAGACCATCCACTTGCCTCCGCCCGGACATGGTTGGAGAAGGTTGAGGTGGGATGTGCGGACTTGGGCGCTGGAGCTCGAAAGTCTTGTGAAATGGATAAGAAAAGGAGGAAGAAGGCGAGATGAGAAAGGTGGATCCTTATCCCCTTATATGGGCGGACGAAACTATGTGCCCCCACCAGCTGGTAAAACTCGCTTATCTCCCAAGCGCCATAATTAATGGCACGGTTGGGTTACCCACGCCGTATTGATGAGAATCCTGAATAAGGGACACGATCTCGCTCGACAAGACGTGCCAAGGAAACCGCCTCGCTAAGCGCTACCGAGGTGGGACAAGAAAACGATTCAATAAAGGCTTGGCGTGGTGTGATGTCACGCATGAATACGCCGCAGATTGGATTTGTGTAAATATTATCTCTCTATGGTGGTATGTGGAACTTATTTTGCAGAGCCGGACACTATCCTTGTGTTCAAAATCTTCTATGAAATATTCGAGGAGGAACCCGCCTTGCAATGTCAAGACAATCTCCGCGCACGGACTCGTCGTCATTGAAGCCTGGTTCAGGGCTCTTGAGGAGTCCCGGATTAGGGGTGTTCGGATAGCCGAACTATAACCTTTGGCCGGACTCCTAGACTATGAAGATACAAGATTGAAGACTTCGTCCCGTGTCCGGATGGGACTTTCCTTGGCGTGGAAGGCAAGCTTGGCAATACGGATATGTAGATCTCCTACCATTGTAACCGACTTTGTGTAACCCTAGCCCTCTCGGTGTCTATATAAACCGGATGGCTTTAGTCCATAGGACTAACAACAATCATACCATAGGCTAGCTTCTAGGTTTAGCCTCTTTGATCTCGTGGTAGATCCACTCTTGTAACACATATCATCAATATTAATCAAGCAGACGAGGGTATTACCTCCATCAAGAGGGCCCAACCTGGGTAAAACATCGTGTCCCTTGTCTCCTGTTACCATCCGCCTAGACGCACAGTTCGGGACCCCCTACCCGAGATCCGCTGGTTTTGACACCGACACTTAGTGAATACATGAACTCCTCAAACTATGGTAATCACCGAAAAGAATCCCAATTATTGTCACCTTGGGGTATGCGTATCATAACTCGTAATAGGTGCATATAACTTGCAAGATAGGATCAAGAACACACATATATTCATGAAAACATAATAGGTTTAGATCTAAAATCATGGCACTCGGGCCCTAGTGACAAGCATTAAGCATAGCAAAGTCATAGCAACATCAATCTCAGAACATAGTGGATACCAGGTATCAAGCCTTGACAAAACTAACTTGATTACATGATAGATCTCATCCAACCCATCACCGTCCAGCAAGCCTATGATCGAATTACTCACTCCCGGGGGTGAGCATCATGAAATTTGTGATGGAGGAAGGTCAATGATGACGGCAGCGTCGAATTTCACACTCCGAAGCCCCAAACGGACTCCGGATCAGCCCTCCCGATGAAGAACAGGAGGTGGCGACGGCTCTGTATCTAAAATGCGATGAATCCTTCTCTCTGATTTTTTTTCTTGTCGAATAGGTATATATGGAGTTGGAGTTAGGGTTGCCGGAGGTCCCAGGGGCCCTCAAGCCTGTAGGGCGCCCTGGGGGGTGGGCGCGCCCCTGAGCTTGTGGCTGTTGGGTGGCCCCCCTCTGGTATATTCTCACGCCAGTACTTTTTACATATTTCACGAAAATTCTCTGTAAATTTTCTGGTTAATCCGAGAACTTTGATTTTTGCACAAAAACAACACCATGGCAAATCTATTGAAAACAATGTCAGTCCAGGTTAGTTTCATTCAAATCATGCAAATTATAGTCCAAAACAAGAGCAAAAGTGTTCAGAAAAGTAGATATGACGGAGACATATCATTATACACAACTGAATCCGGGTTAGGCATTCAGAAAGCTAGAAGTTCATAAAAGAGACTCGATATGAGTTAAAAAAAACTCTCAGTTGACATAACAACCCCTGGAAGTTCAAATATGAAAATCCATGAAGCTCAATAATAATTAAACAAGTAAACATAGTTCAGAAGCTAAACAGAAAACTTAAAAACAAACTAGAAGTTCAAATTTAAGAAACGGAGCAGCTCGGTTTATTAAAAAACTAGGATTTTTCCGTTACTAAAAGAATAAAACCAACAAGTCCAAATTAAATAAATGAGCAGTTTGATGTTTATACAAAATTTCCCTCATTATTAAAGAATGAGAACAAGAAGTTCAGAAATAAAACATAAGAAGTTCAAATTTTGAAAATAGCGCAATTCAAAATGCATAAAAATGGATTTTCACCATTTCCAAATAAAAATACTCTAGAAGTTCACACTTAAATAACGGACCGATTCAACATTTATAGCAAAACTAGGATATTTGTGTTACTAAAGAAATCAAGCAAGGAGTCCAAAATATAAAAATAGAGCAGTTTGATATTATAAAAATACTAAGATTTTCATTGTTACTAAATAATAAATTCAAGAAGTGGAAATTAAAAATAATGGAGTAGTTCGATGTATACTAAAAACTCAAATTCTTTCAGTTTCTAAGAGAAATAAAACTATGAAATTCAATTTAAAAATGATTGAAGCTTAGTTAAAAACTATATTTTCTAAGAATAAAACTAAGGAGTTCAAATTAGAATAACAAAGAAGTTCAAAGTTTATAGAAAACTAAGATTTTTTCTCATTGCTAAAGAATAAAACGAAGAAGTTCAAATTAAAATAGAAAACAACTAATAAAAGTTTGAAAAGAACTCTTGTATTTTTAAAAAACTGAAAGGTCGAACTAAAATAACGAAGTGGTTCGATGTTTACCTTTTTAATAAACTCGGATATCTATTATAATTGAAGAATCAACCATGAAGTTCAAATTCAGAAAAGAGTCAAATTTGATGTTTATTGAAAAATAAAAAACAATTCTTTACTCAAAAAATAAAAAAAATTAAAGTTCAAATTAAAATAACACAGAAGTTCGAAATATATTAAACCTAGGGTTCACAAGTTCAAAAAACAAAAAAAGCCAACGTCATTTTGGGCACTTTTAAATACAACTCATAAACGGCGATGAATTTTGAAAACCTCTCTACATGACAAAGTTTCACCTATTCAAACTCTCTCCAACAGGATATCATATGATTTATTCCATTAAATATTTTAAAGTTTTGGTCTATAGCGTTCGAAAAACATAAGTTTTAACATAGTCAAAAAAGATCCTAAAAAATGTCACGAATTAGAAAAACTGCTCAACACGTAAAGTTGCGCCTTTTCGATGGCTTTCTAGCAGTATAACTTTTGCTCAATTTTACTGAGTGTTTTAGGTGTTATGGGTAAAAAAAGCAGAGAGAAGTTCAAAGTGAAAACAACTAGTGGTTCAACTACTACATGGAGTGTTTTTCATATAAGAAAAAATAATAAAAAACAAAGTCTAAAAAGACTTTAGCTAGAAGTTCACATAGTCGGCCCAGGAAGTTCAAAATTTCTTGTAAAGAAGGTTCACTATGTATTTACTTGTGCAAAAACACACACAAAAATTGTTTTTTGTGTTTAAAAAAAATTCTGAATCCATTACAAATTTGAAACACAATGCTCGACGCGAAAAATGTTCTTTCTATTCAACAAATTTCCAAGGGTATATCATATTCTTATTCCAAAATAAACGGTTAAAAACAAATTGGTGTATGTTGTTCAAAAAAATGTTTAACCATATTAAAAAAACTTGTGTCTTTTCAACAAGTTTCTATTGGTTTATCATTTGTGGAACTTTGAGGAACTGGTGAGGAATTATAAACAGAAAATACGTGGCCGAAGTTTGATATGAAAACAGCGAGCAGTTCAACTACTATACGGAATAGGTTTCGCATGAGAATAAAAGAATACAAAAGTAAAAGCCTAAAAGGTTTGTTGCAAGAAGTTCACGTACTCCACCCTGCACAGTTCAAAAATTGTATTATGAGATGTCTGGCCTTAAATTACATGTTAAAAAAGAGAGGCAAAAACAATATCATTTTTGCCATTTTTAAAACTACTCTCAAACAACAACGAATCTGTAACACCTGTCTACACGAAAAAGTTGCTCCTATTCATAAGCTTTACAACCTATATTATATGCTACATTCTAATGAACGATTTAAAATTTCATGTACACCATTTCAAACACATTTGTATGTGTTGAAAATTCTTTTGAACCGTCAGGAGTATGAAAAACTGATCGACACGGGAAAGCTGCGACTTTCAACAGCTTTCCGTCGGTATATCATTTGCTCAATTCCAGTAAGTGGTTGGGAGTGATACGTATCCATCGTATCTACTTTTCCAAACACTTTTGCTCTTGCGGACTCTAATTTGCATTATTTGAATGGAACTAACCCGGACTGACAATGTTTTCAGCAGAATTGCCATGGTGTTGTTTTTGTGCAGAAATTAAAGTTCTCAATTGTCTTGAAAATTTATGAAGAATATTTTTCGAATATATAAAAAAATACTGGTGGAAAAAGATACCAGAGGGGGCACCGAGGAGCCACAATCTCAGGGTGTGTGCCCCCCCAGGGCGCCCCCTGCAGGCTTGTGGCCCCCTGGACCTCCAGCAACCCTAACTCCAACTCCATATATACATGTTAATGGAGAGAAAAAAATCAAAGAGAGGGATTCATCGCATTTTACAATACGAAGCCACCGCCACCTCCTGTTCGTCATCGGGAGGGCTGATCTGGAGTCCGTTCGGGGCTCCGGGGGTGGAATCCGTCGCCATCATCATCATCAACCTTCTTTCACCACTTATTTCGTGATGCTCACCACCTGGAGTGAGTAGTTCCTTCGTAGGCTTGCTCGATAGTGATGGGTTGGATGAGATTTATCATGTAATCGAGTTAGTTTTGTTAGGGCTTGATGCCTAGTATCCACTATGTTCTGAGATTGATGTCGCTATGACTTTGCTACGATTAATGCTTGTCACTAGGGCCCATGTGCCATGATTTCAGATATGAACCTATTAGGTTTTCATGAATATATGTGTGTTCTTGATCCTATCTTGCAAGTTATATGCACCTATTACGAGTTATGATCCGCATACCCCAAGGTGACAAGAATTGGGATTCTTTCCGGTGATTACCATAGTTGGAGGAGTACATGTATTCACTAAGTGCTAATGGTTTGTTTCGGTTCTCTATTAATAGGAGGCCTTAATATCCCTTATTTTCCTTATGGACCCCCTGCCACGGGAGGGTAGGACAAAAGATGTCATGCAAGTTCTTTTCCGTAAGCACATATGACTATATACGGATGAATTGGAGCTAGTTCTATGTCACTCTAGGTTATAACTGCTACATGATGAATATTATCCAACACAATTACCATCACTAATCCAATGCCTATGTGCTTTTCATATATTGATCTTTGCTAAGTTACTTTTGTCATTGCTACTGTTACAATCACTACAAAACTGTTACTGTTACTATTGCTACTGTTACCGCTACTATCAAATTGCCATACTACATTGCTACTGATCTCCTTACTGCAGATATTAAGTCTTTCAGGTGTGGTTGAATTGATAACTCAACTGCTAATACTTGTGAATATTGTTTGGCTCTCTTTATGTCGAATCAATAAATTTGGGTTGAATACTCTACCCTAAAAAACTGTTCCGATCCCCTATACTTGTGGGTTATCAAGAACGTTTTCTGGCGCCGTTGTCGGGGAGCATAGCTCTATTTGCCGAGTCACTTGGGATTCACATCTATTGATTACTAAGAGAAATCTTAAGGATGAAAGAACCAAGGTAGTTCACTCTAAGACGAGGGGAGGTAAGGAACTGTCATCTAGCTCACCTTCTGTTTTTAAATAAGCTTGCAACACCACCACATGCTATTAATCTTGATATGTCGCAAGTAATTGATGATGCTACTTCTACTATGAATGATGCATATGATGATGCTAGTACTTTGCTTGATGATAATGTGCTACTAGGTGGCTTTCTGGACGAACACCTTGCTAGAGCTAAAGATATTGAGAATATTGAAACTGATGAAGTCTTTGAAACTTAAAAAAATTGAAACACCTATTAGACCTAGCTCTCCTAGATATGAATTGCCTGATATACCTGAGGGTTATGTTATGAATGGAGAAGTAGCTAGGGACTTTCTTGCTTGTAAGGATAGGTATGATCTTAATAAGTTACTACTCAAGTTGAAAGAAAAACCTTTGAATGCTAGAATGAAATATGATCCTAAGTTTTCTACTTCACCTATATTTGTTACTGATTAGGATTATGAATTCTTTGTTGATCCTAAGTTAATTACTTTGGTTGAATCTGATCCTTTCCATGGTAATGAATCTAGAACTGTTGTAGCACATCTTACTGCGGGGGAAGAGAGAGGAGTGTCGGAAGCGAGAGTGGCTAGTTTACATTTTTCCTTGTTTTATGTTACTATGCATTATTTGCTGGGAGATGTTTGATTGGTCGTTGGGAGAGTGGATCTCTCAGTGCACCTGACCTTGCTATTTTGTGCCATGCTTTATATGCTAATAGAACTTTTAGTCTGGGTGCCATGGTTGCTCGACTGTTACACACAAACCGTTTGAAGTGTATTATTTACAGTGGTGTCTATGCCTCCCACCTCGTTGCACATTTGGAGATTCCTATTAGACATGAGGAGGAGGAGGAGATGCTGCTACCCACTAAATATTTGGATTATGCTCGTATGGTAGCGCATCATTTTATTGACAATGATAAGCAAAAGTGACTTCTCTACAACTTTGTACTCAGTCAGGGTACACGAGAGATTATTACTTTGCCTACACCTGCCTTGTTTGATCTTTATTCAAGCAGGTACACTATTATGCCCGATGACAGATACGCATACTGGGTCTGATACAACCCTTAGTACCTAAGCCAGCTCTAGCACCTGAGCCATATTAGGAGCTTGTTTATCAATGGGAGCCCCAAGAGCTCGCCAACCAGTGGAACCCTCAGGACCCTCCATAGTATCCAGGAGAGGGTTACTTTGAGCCGTGGCCATAGACCAACTAAGGCCAAAAGCCAAAGCTTGGGGGAGTATGTATTTCTCACCGACATTACATTCATGTATCACACATTCATTCCAGTTGTCGGTGTTCATCCTTTTTCATTGTATAATCAATGTTAGTTTTGTAGTATGATAGGATGGTATCCTCCTCTGAATGATTCAAGTGGCTTGACTTGGCACATGTTCACGCATGTAGTTGAATCAAAACCAACATAGACTCTACAATATTTATGTTCATGGTGATTTATATCCTATTCATGCTCGCATTCAATGTTGATTAATCTCAAAGCATGTTTATGACCATTCTCGCTCTCTAGTTGGTCGCTCCCCAAGCTATTTGCTAGCCTTCACTTGTACTAAGCGGGAATACTGCTTGTGCATCCACTCCCTAAAACCCAAAGTTATTCTAGACCTACCTATATGCGGTATTTACCTGCCGTTCGAAGTAAATTTGCATGTGCTAGACTCTAAATCTTCAAATAATAATCTGCTTTGTATGCCCGAATCGCTCATGTAGCGACAGGGGGCTAATAGTATCTTCCATGCTAGGTGGGTTATTCTCACGATGAGTGTTTATTCGCTTGTCATTCACGAGAAAGTGGCCGGTAATCGGGATGACCAATCCTATGATCAAAATCAAAATATAATAATGAAACAAAACTACCCCAGACTGTTGTTGGTATGGAGGGTACTCGAGGATTCAGCTAGCCATGGCTTGTGTTTGTTGGTGGAGGGGGAGTACAACTTTACCATTTTGTTTGGGAACCGCCTATGATGTCTCTAGCATGGAAGATAGTGGGAACTCTTGGTTAATACATTGACAATGAAAGCATATCTCTCGAAATTATATTCATCTTTGTTTTAAAAGCTTCGAGCTTTGGCACCTCTGCAAATCCCTGCTTCCCTCTGCGAAGAGTTTATCCATTTACTTATATTGTTGAGTCATCATCTTCTCAAGAAAGCACCAACTAGAGAGCACTATTGTTTTTATGCTTTTTTATATTGAGTATGAGTGTGACTAGATCTTCTTTGCCATGAATTACAATGCCTAGTCCGTGCTTGAACTTCAAAGGTGCTCTGCTTTTATGTTTTGCGGTCTTAGAAAGGGCTAGCGAGATACTATTATGTCATATTATATCATGATTGTTCTGAAAAAGTGTTGTCATTCGAGACATCTTATTATCGCTCGCTAGTTGGTTATGTTATTGATGTGAGTAAATGTGAGATCTAAATGTTATTGTGAATAAGGTTAGTTTATAATCTTTGCCGAAAATCTGAACATGGTTAGTCATATTTGGAACAACAAGATCAAATAGAGTTTGTAAAAAATTTCTTTGTCATTTCAGTTTGTCAACTGAATTGCTTGAGAACAAGCAATGAGTTAAGCTTAGGGGAGTTGATACGTCTCCATCGTATCTACTTTTCCAAACACTTTTGCTCTTGTTTTGGACTCTAATTTGCATGATTTGAATGGGACTAACCCGGACTGACGTTGTTTTCAGCAGAATTGCAATGGTGTTGTTTTTGTGCAGAAATCAAAGTTCTCAGATTGACTTAAAAATTTATGGAGAATATTTTTGGAATATGTATAAAAATACTAGCGAAAAAAGATACCAGTAGGGGGCCACCCAGGAGCCACAAGCTCGAGGGGCGCGCCCACCCCCCAAAGTGCGCCTGGTGAGCTTGTGGGGCCCCTAGACCTCATGTTCTTCATCAGGAGGGCTGATCTGGAGTCCGTTCGGGGCTCCGAAGGGTGGAATCCATCGCCATCATCATCATCATCAACCCTCTTTCACCGCCAGTTTCATGATGCTCACCGCCGGGTGTGAGTAATTCCTTCG
This sequence comes from Aegilops longissima, assembly GCA_021605205.1. Classification (NCBI taxonomy): domain Eukaryota; kingdom Viridiplantae; phylum Streptophyta; class Magnoliopsida; order Poales; family Poaceae; genus Aegilops; species Aegilops longissima. The sequence goes on from CM038678.1 coordinate 369,237,272, forward strand.
TAGGCTTGCTCGACGGTGATGGGTTGGATGAGATTTATCATGTAATCGAGGTAGTTTTGTTAGGGCTTGATGCCTAGTATCCACTATGTTCTGAGATTGATGTTGCTTTGACATTGCTATGGTTAATGCTTGTCACTAGGGGCCGAGCGTCATGATTTTAGATCTGAACCTATTACGTTTTCATGAATATATGTGTGTTCTTGATCATATCTTGCAAGTAATATGGACCTATTACGAGTTATGATCCGCATACCCCTAGGTGACAATAATTGGGATTCTTTCCGGTGATTACCGTAGTTTGAGGAGTTCATGTATTCACTAAGTCCTAATGCTTTGTTCCGGTTCTCTATTAAAAGGAGGCATTAATATCCCTTAGTTTCCTTATGGACCCTGCTACCACGGGAGAGTAGGACAAAAGATGTCATGCAAGTTCTTTTCCATAAGCACATCTGACTATATACAGAATACATGACTACATTACATTGATGTATTGGAGCTAGTTTTGTGTCGCTCTATGTTATAACTGCTACATGATGAATATTACCCAACACAATTATCCATCGCTGATCCAATGCCTACGCACTTTTCATATCTTGATCTTTGCGAAGTTACTTTTGCCGTTGCTACTATTACAATCACTACAAAACTGTTAATGTTACTATTGCTACTATTACCGCTACTATCAAATTTCCACACTACATTGCTACTGATCTCCTTGCAGCAGATATTAAGTCTTTCTGGTGTGGTTGAATTGACAACTCAACTACTAATACTTGTGAATATTCTTTGGCTCCCCTTGTGTCGAATCAATAAATTGGGTTGAATACTCTACCCTCAAAAACTTTTGCGATCGCCCATACTTTTGGGTTATCACAGAGTTACGGGCAAAAAACTACATGTGAAAAACAGAGTGAAGTTCAAACAGACAGCCCCAGCAGTTCAACTTCTTCACGCAGTGCATTTCTGAACACTTTTTTTCACGATGAAGGCAGAACGTGTTATCTCGCCATTTTCAAAATTACATTAAAACGACATATAATTAGAGAAGACTATCTATGCAAAAAAGTTTCGCACTTTTTGATAGCTTTCCAACGGTATATTGTTTGCCCCATTCCGACGAAGTTCGCAAAAATTACAGCCAAATAATGTTTTTGCCATTTTCAAAATTGTCATAAAATCACAAAGAATTAGGAGAAAAATTATATATATAAAAGTTCTGCATTTGCACAAGCTTTCCAACGCCATATCATTTGCTGCATTCTGACAACCCATTTAGAAAAAATCAAGAAAATACAAACTCAGGGGAACCTCAACTGTTTTCTACATTATAAACCGTTCAAAATTGGAACAAAGTTTCTATATGAAAAAGAAGCGCATTTTCATAAGCTTTCCAATGCCATATCATTTGCACCAAACGAATAAGCCATTTTCAAATTACACCAAAAAACGAGCTCGACTGTTCGCTTTGAGAAAATTCGTCATTTTTTAAATTACTCTTTAACCGTATGGAATTAGGAAAAACTTAATGTATGTGAAATGAGCAGATTTGTAGCGGCTTTTCAACGCAGTGTCATTTGCCTCATTCCGATAAACGGTTTAGGAATGAGCTCGAAAATATGATTCACGTTTTTTATGAAGAAAAAAGGGTTTGCAAAATTGCTCTTAAATCGTGTTGATTTTGCAAAAACTTTAACATAGGATGTGATCCACGTGTCCATAGCTTTCCGACGGTATATCGCAAGCCCAATTTGGACAATGTTTGTGGAAGTTCAACCTCTCCGTGGGTGAAGTTCTACTACTACTGCTGCGACAGGTCGACTAGTTATCAGAATATTATTCTCACCCTGTGATCAGAATAGTGTTTATGTATGTTTATATATATATATTTGATTTTTTCATGTCCTCAACAACATCCACATACTGCTAATTCTTCAAGTCGTTTTTCTTCACCTATGTGGATGTGATCACACCCGCTTCCCTCTATGCTAAACTCAATCCAATCTGTTCACAAATTCTTCATGTGCATTCTAATTGATGCCATTCATAGTCTTCACTGTGTCCTTGTCAGCTGAAGAAATTGCGAACACATTTGAAATTTTTCAAATCATTTTTTTGCGGTATCCATAGTAACTTAATCCCGTGTGTCCGACGCGTGGATAAGAATGTCAAAATCGCATGTGTGACGCATGTCACTGAGATGCGAACCGCGAGGGGCTTATCTGTCCAAAATCTTCGAACCGTTCGGTTTTCACCATGGCTATATATAGGCTTGACCCCATCAAATCTCATTTGACTTTGCTCCCTCGCCCATGTGGCTCTCACTTCAAAACCCTAGCGCCGCCGCTGGATTCACCGTGCCGGAGAAGAAAAGTTTCACTGCCTTGACTTCTCCGTCGACGTACTCGCGCGGGCCGTGGATTCTTCACATTCGCCGCAGTTGTAGCTATTTTTCGTCGCCAAGTTAGGGCACGAAAGGTATGAGCTGACGATTTCCTTTGCCTCGTTCTCCAGCTCATCGAGTTCATCCGTGGGGTAATTAAAATTTCATTTTTACTGCCCAGTTTGATCTCTTCACTACCTAAAATTCTTCAAGTCTTTTTTCTCAACTTTCCAATACTTCAGCACTTTATTTTGGCCAGTCTTGGTTATTCCAGCTAAGTTGTGTAATTTTTTAATCTGTACAACTCTGGAACCTTAGTCAAGAACACTGTGAATTTCTTCAAGACAATAAAGGTCAATTTCCTCAACTATATTTATTTTGAAAACTTCTGAGAATGCATGTTGCTCTCCCCATTTTCCTCACAACTATACTCTATTCACAGATACACATGCCTGCTGACGAATATCTAGGTTCTCATCAAATTAATTCATTTGTAGCATTTCTTGAGGAAAATCTCAAAACAACTTTAGAGTCATCAAGAATCTATACTCTATTCACAGGTACACATGCCTGCCGACGAATCTCTAGGTTCTCATCACATTAATTCATTTGCAGCATTTCTTGAGGAAAATCTCCAAACAACTTCAGAGTCATCAAGAATTCAAATTCCTCAGTTGAAGAAAATGGCCAGTGGCAAAAAGCCTCAGAAGGGAGGAAAGACAAAAGAGGAAAGATGAGCACACTACCTTTGAGATCCCAAAGGAAATTTACTCAGGATACTGTACTCCTTGATGAAGTAGATCATGGTAAAGAGACTGAAAAGTAGCGCAAGACGCGCATGCAATGAATCAAACACAGATGGGCATATGAATGGAGGGATTACATGTATGTAACCCCAAAATACATGAAGGAATTTGTTGTGAAGCCACTGTACAAGAGGCCACCTCTAGCTCCAAGGCAATGATACGACTCCGTCGTATCTACTCTTCCAAACACTTTTGCTCTTGTTTTGGACTCTAATTTGCAAGATTTGAATGAAACTAACTCGGAGTGACGTTGTTTTCAGCAGAACTACCATGGTGTTGTTTTATTTGTAGAAATAAAAGTTCTCGAAATTGGACGAGACTTTTTGGACCCTTTTTATGGAATAAATAAAATACTAGAGCAAATACCTACTGGAGGGGGGCCACCTGCTACCCACAAGGCACCAGAGCGTGCCCACCCCCTGGGCGTGCCTTGGTGGCTGGTGGGGCCCATGTGGCTCTGCTGATCCTAATCTTAGCACTATAAATTCCCATTTCCTAAGAAAAAATAAGGGAGGAATTTTCATCATGTTTTACGATACAGAGCCACCGCCGCCTCCTGTTCTTCATCGGGGGGGGGGGGGCAGATCTGGAGTTCGTTTGGGGCTCCGGAGAGGGGAATCCTTCGTCATCGTCATCATCAACCATCCTCCATCACCAATTTCATGATGCTTGGCGCTGGGGAGTGAGTAATTCCTTCTTAGGCTTGTTGGACGGTGATGGGATGGATGAGATTTATCATGTAATTGAGTTAGTTTTGTTAGGGCTTGATCCCTAGTATCCACTATGTTCTGAGATTGATGTTGCTATGACTTTGTTATGCTTAATGCTTCTCATTAGGGCCTGAGTGCCATGATTTCAGATATGAACCATTTATGTTTTCACCAATATATTTGTGTTCTTGATCCTATCTTGCAAGTTGTATGCACCTGCTACGTGTTATGATCCGCATACCCCAAGGTGATAATAATTGGGATTCTTTCCGATGATTACCATAGTTTGAGGAGTTCATGTATTCACCATTCTTAGTGCTTTGTTCCGGTTCTCTATTAAAAGCAGGCCTTAATATCCCTTAGTTTCCTTATGGACCCCGCTGCCACGGGAGGGTAGGACAAACAAGTCATGCAAGTTCTTACCGCAAGCACGTATGACTATATACAGAATACATGCCTACATTACATTGATGAATTGGAGCTAGTTCTTTGTCGCCCTAGGTTATAACCGTTACATGATGCATGTTGTCCAGCATAATCATCCATCACCGATCCAATGCCTACGAGCTTTTCAGATATTGATCTTTGCTAAGTTACTACTGTTGTTGCTACTGTCACAATTGCTACAGAACTATCACTGCTACAGTTACTCTTACTGTTGCTATCGTTGCTACTACTATCAAACTATCATATTATTGTGCTACTGATCACTCTGCTGCAGATATTTAGTCTCCAAGTGTGGTTGAATTGAAAACTCAACTGCTAATACTTTAAAATATTCTTTGGCTCCCCTTTTGTTGAATCAATAAATTTGGATTGAATAGTCTACCCTCGAAAACCGTTCGATCCCCTATACTTGTGGGTTATCATGCAATCTGCTAACCCCACAAGCATCGGAAGGGGTGAAGAATTCCTCAAAGAATGGGCTAAGTATCAGGTCGTTGAAGAATTCAACAGAGCCACAAAGGCTTCACTTGAAGCCGGTGCCAGTGCCACTGTGTCAAAGAACGCAATGCTAAAGAAGCCGCTTAGAAACCAAATCCGTCTGCACCAAAGCCCTCGGTGGAAAAGCCTTCATCTTCAAAGGATTCTGCACCCAAGGCAAAAGTTGTTGCACATTTGTCAGCACCTCCGCCAGCCACAACTTCCTCAGTGGCCACTACAAAAGCTTCAACACCAGTTGTGCTCGCATCTTTCCAGCGCACTGAAGGCTCCAACATTGCAGCATTAAGTGCCTCAGCTAGTGGGAACAATTCGTCAAACATGCCCAAGCTGAAGATCAAAGCCACTGTAGGCCGTGGAATTAGACCCAACCCAAAGAGCAAGGCCGTAGTCCTCACGCTGATCAAAATGATATGGCTGATCAAGATGAGGTCGCTGAGTTCATTCAAAGGAGGGTTGAAGAAGCTGCTATTTCCAAGAACACTTCTGTGCCTCTTATGCTTGGTCCAAAGAAGATCCTTGACTTCATAGAGATATGGGTCAAGAAGCCAGATACTCCTCTTGATAACCTTGACTTGCATCCTGTTCCAAGCCACATGCTCTCTTATTTCATTTTGACTCAGAAGCACAAGATAGCACGAGCCAAGCTTGTGAGGAAACAACAACTTCACAGGAAGAAAGAGCTGAAGAAAAAAATGCTCACTATATACCCTCGGTAGCTTGTGACTTCACAATCGTAAATCCAACAGTTGTCTGAAGAATATTAGCACCAGGCCAACCATTGATGTTTGCATGCATGGCAGATTCATCAACGCAACCAAGCAAGTGGTTGATGACCACAACAAGAGGGACGCTGCCAAGCATGGGCAAGTTCCTCCATCAAGTTCCTCAGCTTCCCAGCAAACTCCTCAGGCCAGTGAGACTGCGCCTTCTACTCCTCCTGAAGAAACGGCTAGGGCAAGGGAAGATGCTGCGCCTGAAGAACCTACCAGGGCGTCTGCATCAGACGTGCCTGAAGTAACTGCACCAACCAGTTCCTCGGCTACTGCTCCAACTCAAACCTCATCTTTGAAGCTTATCACCCTTCCTTTTGCATTAGAACTGAAGAAGACCAAGGCATCCGAGAAGGAATTGAAGGCGACCCCAAGCAGAAGAGAAAAGCTTCAGCCCCTCCGACCACTGAATCAGTGAAGAAACTGAAGACGGGCCCAGTGTCTTCAGTAATGCCAATTGATGCCACTCCGATTTCATCAGCACGCCCTACGCACTGCTGAAGATCTCTAGATCATTTTATATGGGTTGGAGTATGTCATTCGTCCTACTGATGAGGATGAAGAAGGGGATACCCACTCTGCTGCTACCACGGACTAGATGGATGAAGAAATTGAAGTGGAAGTAGATGCTTCATGTCATCAGATATCATTGTAGAAACCACAACCCGTCCTTGTGACTAAAGAAATAGCCGCTTCATCTGGAAGCAATGAAAAAACTGAAGAGGATGTGGATATTGATGGCTCCACAACACAGTTATCCATGACGAATTTTGGAATGCAACTCACCCAAATTCGCCCATCACCACACCTCTCACACAGTTGCCTCAGTCGCCTGCGATGACTGAAGAAATTCACACTGGTTCTAAAGAACTTCAGCCTTCTCTTCATACCATTGCTGAAGAAATTACAGCCGCACCAGCTAAAGAAGTTGGACAACCAGAACTCATTGTTTATATTGTGCACCCATCCCCTCAGAGAGAAAACTCGATTCCTTTAGCGACACCGATAATATTCCATTTGCAACTGTTGGAGAAGTGGCCAAGTCTGATGCCCCCAATGATTCCATTGGCTCACTAAGGCCCATCTTCGATGTGAAGCCAAATAAGATCAATCTTCAGCCAGTGCCCTCAATGCCAAAGGTTGGCAAAAGCATCAGGCGGCCAAAGTTTGATAATGCCAAATTCTTCGAGGAGAAGAATTGCTTCATCGGCAAGTCCCCTTATGACTCATCCAAGATTAGGTGTCAATGCTTCTGGACTAATATGTAGACTATTCTTCATTACTCTTTGACAAGTACAAGATCTTCCTGCATCTCCATATTCATCATGTGGATATGGAGTTACTCCCATGTTTCAAGCCAGTTCTGGCTATTCTTCATGATGTTGGATTGCTCGGTTTTTGCTCTGACACCTGTGATTAGAACGAAGAGCTAATTCTTCAATTTTATGCCACTTTGCATTTTTCTGGCAACATTGAAGATATTCACTCTTGGGCTCCAGACTAGATGAGTGAAGACACTCACTACGAAGCACCTTCTGATGAATTGGTTCGTGCTCTACCAGTGGATCAATCCCAAGAAGATGCAAGGCAAATCTACGAAGAACCTGAGCTGCCACACCATATTATGCACGTGTTGATGAAGCTAACTGCTGGAGCAGATGCTCCAAGGACAACCTTCTTAGTGAAGGGTTTTCTTTTTGTGCCTCGCACTATCTACCATATCTTGGCCAAGACCCTCAGTCCCATCAAAGGCCACAACTCAGATACTGAAGAAGTTGTGGGAGTCATGAATAATATGTTGTTCAACATCATACATGGCATTCCCATTAACATCTATGATTTCTTCATGAGTACATTGGTCACCGTAGCACAATATCCATTTGAGTTGAAGCCCTATGATCCATGGATCATGGGATTCATCAGATCCAGGTCTTCAATCAACTACAAGGCTGATCATCAAAATCATCTCAGCTGCCTACCAGAGGTTGAAATTCTTCAGAGTACTATCTCCTCAGTACATGGCAAGGTCAAAGCTGCCATTGATGAAGGACTTCATCCCCTTGATGGAAAATTCATCAACCAGACTCTCAGTCAACAGGTGATGAAACTACAAGCCAAGACAATGCAACAAAAGCCTCAGAGCAAATTCCTCAAAGTGAAGCTCCTCGGGTCATGACAGACCGAGAACTCCTCACTAGTCTGCATCAGGAGGTGGATCGAAACCACAACTGGGTTAAGCGTCAGCTTGGTGCTATTCTTGCCAACATGAATGTGACGCAAAACTCTGTGCGCAAAAATCATTATCATGCCCATGAGACATTTAACAGAAGCTGGGACATATTGTCACATCTCAAGACGCCTGAAGAACTTGGAGCGGTGGAATTCCAACAAGACTTGGATTGGTTGTATCCACCCAAGAAGAAGTTCAAGAAAGCACAAGTTCCTCTGCTCTTCCCAAGCTCAGTGTCTCCTTCATGCTATACTGATCAAAATGAAGAGGTTGAAGATACTGCTTCAGGCCCTTCTGCTTCACATGAGCCCAACACCAACGTTGGCGCTCCTCCGGATGTTCAAGATGATTTTCTTCAGGAGCGCTAGTCCTCAGTTTCATCTCCTTTTGGTCATTTGATGACAAAGGGGGAGAAATTTGAGTTAGTCTTCAAGCAAGTATTATATATTTTGGACTATTTTTGCTAAGTCGCAACTCTTGATTTCATTTGACGCGTTCTATGACAGGTTGTAGCTTAAATACTGTCGGTGGTCTGGCTCTTTTATACACTTTATCTGCATGCTTGGTGCCTCAATGATATATATGCTCATGCATGCTAAATTTCATCAGACACCAATTTTCATCATGCATTCAAACTCTTCAATTTCTTATGATCATGCATGATTGGATTCTAAGATATAGGGGGAGATCTCCACAATTCCAACCTGCCATGTGCATTTGCAATCGAAAGAAAATTCATCAATATGCACATCTTCAGGGGGAGTTCCCCTATATCATGTAACCAATTTCTTCATACTCTATCCTTACACTTGCATTATTTATCCCCATTGAAAACTTAACCATTTTGTCATCAATCATCAAAAAGGGGGAGATTGTAAGTGCATCAAGTGCCCCCTTGGTGGTTTTGGAGTATTGAAGAAAAATAGGTTGAGGGAGAAATGTGTTTGTGAGTATACACATGAGTTATAGTCCCTGAAGATTTGGTTTAACCAACGGAAGATTACCCCTAAAAATGCATTGCCTCAAGTGAAGAAATTGGTACGGCATTTGAAGAAATTGATGTCAAGAATTTGAAGCTTGAAGACTTCTGTTTTCATAGTTTCTTTATTCTTATTTGAGTAATAGGAAAACCGTACTATTAAAGGGGGTCCTAGGTGAAACATATTTCATATTTCCAATGTGATGCTCAAACATATACACACTCTTACCACTTCCAGCGAAGACTTTGGAAACCTCTGCAACAACTAACAAATTTGCTAGCGACAGTCACGCAGTTCATCTGGTCGCTGACGAATTTGGTCAGCCTGAGGCGTAAGGATTTTGCCAGTGTGATCTGCCTATCGTGAGGAAATTGAGTGCCCCGATGATATTGAGAGTTCAATTTTCCGACTGTTGTTGCGCCGCGTGCCAGCTGTCGAGTGGATCCTATCTTGACAATAGTCATGTTTGATGGAGCATTTATGACATTTCATGTCTGGTTGGCCCTTGGCTATAAATAGCCGCCCCCTACAACCACTTGTTGGTTGGCTGCTCTAGAGAGAAGTTGAAACTTGTCATTTGAGAGCAACCCTTTCTCCGACGACTTTGAGAGAAACCCAAGTGAGAAAAAAATCCAACCAGACCCAAAGTGATTGAGCAGCACTGAAGAGATTGATCTGTGTGATCTGACGCTTGTTACCTTCGAAGATTGTCATTTTCTCAGACGGTTAGGAGTCATGTCCTGAGCACCCAAGAGTAATTGTGGTGTGCTGGTGAACAAGTCTGTGAAGGTTTTGGAGGTCTACCTTGAAGACTTACCACGAGTGATTGGGCGAGGTCTGTTGTGACCTTAGCTCACGAGGAATACGGTGAATACTTAGTGACTTTGGAGTTCAACTCAACCGCCTCAACCAGACATATAGTTGATACAACAACTGGAACTAGTCTACCAAATTGGTGTGTCTTCACCTGTAACACCCCCAGTGTCATGCTATAGTAAACCACTGTGATTAAAGCAGATTGTTTTGCTAAACAGTGATTGATCAACTTTAATTCAAATATCATTTGAAATTCCACTTTGAAATGAAATTCTATTTGCAAGTGAAATATGGAGTTCCACCAAAGTTGCTGCAAAATAGTTCATCATTTAGCCAATATTCCATAACATTTAATTGTTAAGGAAAACAACATCACCTAAGAGCTAAGATGGACTGTAGCAATTATTACAATGCAATTTCAGCATTTTAAAGTGCTATTTTATTTGTGAAAAATGCAAATGGATTCCTTTGGCCTCCAGAACTTTTTGTGGCACCGCCTAAAGATGCAAACTATTTAATAGGCTAAGTCCCACATTCTCTCAGCTCTTTTGGTTACCCTAAATAGTCATTTTTCTATCTCTGTTTTTCAATAAAAAAAGAAAGAGAGACCCCCTCCCGGGCCTATCGGTCCGGTGGCAGCCGGCAAGGCCCACCTCGCCCAACCGGCCACCGGACCGGCCACCCATCTCTCTGGCCTTCTAAGGCCGCTGCACCCACCCGACAGAAAACCCTAACCACTATCCCCACTCCCCCCATGAACCCCACTCTCTCCCTTGACTCCCCCCTCCCTCAACCTATCCCGTATGGATCTGGATCGGGCAGATGCCCTGCCCCGTCAACGCCGCCGCCTAAAGACCCCTCCCCTCGCGGATGCCTCGCCGTCCTCCCTCCTCCCCTCTCTCTGCTGGATCCGGCGACCCACCGCGCCGACGCGGTGCCCATTCCCGACGCGTAGCAGAGCTCCGTCTCCGCTTCGCCGCCAGACGCGCGCCCCTCGACTCGAGCTGAATCGGGGCTCGACCCCTGGCGCCCGAGCCTCGGCGCGCGTCGTCGCCGCGCTCCCGCCACCTCGCCCCGGCGTCGCCCGCCACCTCGTCCTCATCATCTGCGCCGTTCTCGACCTCCTCCTCAACGCGGCTCCTCCGAGCCTCGCCGGCGTTTCCGCAACGGGGTGAGCTGACGTCCGTCCTCCTCTTCCCCCTCGCCCGTCGCCCACCACACTCGCGCCTCACCCGTGGCTACGCCGCGCGGTCGCGCCGTGAAGCGCCAGCCACGCCGACGCGAGTGCCCGAATCATGCCCTTCTCGACCCTCACGGCGCCCGCGAATCATGATCGCCCCTGCGCCACGGCCGCCCGCTCCTCCACCTGCTCGCCCCCGACGGCGGCCATACGCCAGCCACCTCGCCGGCGGCTCGGCCTGCAGCCGTGGCCATCGCCCTGGTGGTCACGGCACGGCGCCACGCCCGCCTGCTAACCCGTGCCCAATAAGCATACAGGCCCCGGCGAGGGTCCGCACCCTAAAACGAAATTTTAAAATAGAAAATGTAATTAATAAAATTATTAATTAGTAAATTAATTAAGTTATTTAATCTGTTTAAATTATTCTAGTTAATTAGTTCATTGAATTAAACCGTAATTAATTAGCTAAACCCTAATTAAGCTAAGCGATGTATGACATGACATGGGGCCCACACGTAGTTGACCCAGCCAACTGCACGATTGATTGCTGATGTCAGCATGATGTCATCTCGACATCATCATTACTATTCGGATAATGTTGAGATAAATAATTAAATTCCGAAATTAATAAAACTTTGAAAATTGATAGAAATTAAACCGTAGCTCGGATGAAAATGTTTTCTACATGAAAGTTGCTCAGAAAAATCTAACGAATCCGAATACGCGGTCCGTTCATCTGTCACATGCCTCTAGCATGCTCAACATGGAACATTCTCCCTCCGGTCATCTGTCTGACACATGTCCGGAACCGGGAATACGTTCCCGGTTGAATTCCCCCTTCACCTATATCGTGTGGCCATGCGTTAGGTCACACCCGGCGCAGCATATTGCCATGTTATGCTTTGTGATGCTATGTTGCTTTATATTTACTGTTTCTTCTCCCTCTTCTCCCCGGTAGACCCCGAGACCGATGCTGATGCCCCTGTGATCGACTACGGCGACGACGACCCTCCTTCTTGTCTGAGCAACCAGGCAAGCCACCCCTTTGATCATCCCGATATCGCCCATTCCATTCTCTCATGCTTGCATTAGATTTTGCTCTGTTATTGTTTGCACCTATTACGATGCATAGCCTGCTTTTGTAACTCGTTGTTGTACCTTACACCTTATCCTAAACTGCTCAAGATAGGTTGGTTAGAGATCCATCGGTGACCCCACTTTGTCCCGATCGCCTCGCTGGATAATCGAAGACCGATCAACGGGATCAAGACCAGGCCCGACACCGCACATCACTTCCCTTAGTTGCTCGACACTCTTGGGTTACTATCGAGTACCGAGGGTGAGACCTCATCGACTTCGATGTTAACCCTGTAGTGTAGCTATTCGATCGTGGTCATCGAGGGTGATTTCCTCTTTAACCACTTCGACACGACTGTCGTGCAACCCCTCAAGTGTGGACCTCGAGGGTGAATCCTCTACGCTCACCTTGATGATTACATCGAGTGGAATTCACGGGGTGATTCCTCGGGCTTTCCCTTGATGTTTAGACACACAGTTACTATGATTACTATGACTTTACATCGAGCCATGTTACTAAAGGCGGGTCGACCACGAGGGGTACCAGCGAGCTTAATTGCAGTGATGTGGAGACAGGTTGACACGGAGGGTGCCCGCGAGATAATTACGAGGCGTGGCGGGCATTCCTAGCCCTTGCCGCAAGTCCTCGAGACGGGCAACGGGTCACATCTTTCGTGAGTCTCGCTTGTTACCGCGTTCCTAATCCACTACGATTTGGATATTTGATCCGAGGGGCCTCTGGCCTGATAGCACTAACCATCACGTGGGCATAGTATGGGCGTTCTGCGTCGTATACAACAGCCGAAGCTTAATAGACGTCGGCGATCGAAGCGCTACCGGTTGGACTTCGTAAGCACCTCGCCTTGTTGAAGGAGGTAGCTAGGTCTGCTCACCGCCGCAGACGCATAGCGCAGGAGTTCCGGGAGATGGCCCATGACCCCTGGGGGCATAGGTTTAGTCCGGCATGCTGGCCTCTCTATTAAGCCTAGGTCGGGTTGCGGCGTATTGTTTGGCCGAGGCCGGGCATGACCCTGGAAAGTGTGTCCGGCCGGAGTTAAGCGAGCGTGGTGGGTAAGTTGGTGCACCCCTGCAGGGAAGAAAACATCTATCGATAGCCTGTCCTACGGTAACGGACACTTGGAGTTGTATCCCGATCGATACAACTAGGCGGATCTTGGTGATGAGAATTTGATGGTGATGAGAACTGGATTGTGATGATAACTGGATAGTATGGCTCTGGGATTTCTTTCTCGCAGGGAGTCGAGAAAGGATCTCCGGCCGAGGTTGATAACACTACTACTACTTTACTTTATGCCACTCTACTCCCTCCTATTTGCTGTAAGATGGTGGTTTCCAGAAGATGCTAGTCTTTGATAGTACTAGGCCTTCTCTCTATTCTCGCATTTGCAGCCAGTCCACATATCTGACCTTCCTTTGATAATGTTGCATATGTTGTGTAGATCCTTGCTTGCAGTACTTTGGATGAGTACTCACGGTTGCTTTGCTCCCCTTTTCCCCTTTCTTCTTCTTTCCGGTTGATGCAACCAGATGGCGGAGCCCAGAGCCGATGCCACCGCCGATGCTTACTACTACGTGGAGGCCGCCGATGACCAGGAGTAGTTAGGAGGCTCCCAGGCAGGAGGCCTTGCCTTTTCGATCCTTGCTGCTTTTGTGCTAGACTTCTTAAGGCAAACTTGTCTAACTTATGTCTGTACTCAGATATGGTTACTTCTGCTGACTCTTGTGTATTCGAGCTTATGTATTCGAGCCCTCGAGGCCCCTGGCTTGTAATATAAAGCTTGTATTATTTTAATTTGTGTCTAGAGTTGTGTTGTGATATCTTCCCGTGAGTCCTTGATCTTGATCGTACACATTTGCGTGCATGATTAGTGTACGATTGAATCGAGGGCGTCACAAGTTGGTATCAGAGCCGACTGCCTGTAGGTAGCCCCCTTTCCAACTCCTTGGCCGAAGTTGAGTCTAGTCACCGAAAAACTTTTACTAACTTTGGCTGTGTGTCTTACGGGCCCACGTCGCCATTGGGTGGTATTAGGATCTTTTACTCCTCGTCTATGATCTCGGACTCACTTTTACTAACTCTGACTCTAGGATCTCGTAACCACTTCCTTCCGGAGAGCCCCTTCACTACAGATGATCGCTTGCTTCGTCAGAAAATTCCGCAGATACTCCTCGATGTTTCCCGAGACCCTGTGCCCACTGCTTTGCGTTCGACCACCGATAATCCCCGTGAATAATATCCTTGCTGCTTGTACCTGCATCCCCAGTTGATCCTGTTATTACAAGATGCCCCTAGTACTCTCCGTTGTTTCGAGAATCCTTTGTGCCTTCTTCTTTGCAGCTTCTTTTGCATCATGGATAATTCACTTAACCGGGTTCGTTCATCCCCGATTGTTCATATGCTTTCCTAAATACCTAGAAATACTATCGATCTTCCAAAATCCTCAAAGAACTGTTGTTGTTGAAATTTTGTTTGCTTGCATTATGGTTAATTCCATATTTCAAGTAATCTTCATTGACATCCTCTGTCACTATCGTTCGAGTCCCTTGATCCAATATGTCGCGAATGCTCGTAATCCTCAATCAGATCCTAGCATTCATCCTTCCGGCTCAGACGTCACTCCAAAAATGAGCTGGTTCTTGCCCAATCCAGATTTGATCGGGTGCACCTCTAAGTCTATTCAACCTATTCATCTTTTGATTAGAGCCTCTACTTCTGAGCCTTCGTCTTGAAATCATAATTCCTTTGTACCCAAGCATCGAATCATTCAAACGTTTCTATAAGCCGATGCCTTTGCATCCCCTTCTTCATTTTGATTGATTACCGATAATCACATCAACTCTGTCATGAATCGCCAGATCCATTGCTGGGTTGTTATCCGACAGTGTCCTTCACATCCAAAATCTTGTGAGTTTTTCCCTGATACATAATACCTTCGGTAAATTGTATCATCTGCTTTGACTACGATACTCCGCTTTCGAACTCGTATCTTTTGCTTGGTTGATGGTTGTATAGATTTGTAAAAATGCCCCGATGAGTTGAACTTATGCCTTCCATAATCCGTATGAACTCGAGAGTTCTCACGAGTCTTACTCTTTTGGTACTTCACCAGATAAATATTCTACACTACAATTGCTTCGAAAACGAGGAGTGAATGAAAGGTTATGCATTGGAGAAGTGGGAGTCGACCTTGAACTTTGTGTTCATGCCCATAGACACGATGTAGATCTTATCATGGAAGCTTCTAGTGAAAATAATTACCCCCTTGGTATAAGTTCATCTTATATCTGAGGTTTGGTTTTCTGTAATCGTAGTTCCGATCATATTGATATTCTTTGATTCCTTTTCTCGGACAAGTTAAAGCACTTGTCTTTTGCAGACCAATGCATCTCCGCAACCTCTATTTTGATTTACCTCGAGTATTGCCCCCTGTTATCCCGAGGATATTGTGTCATTGCACTACCTCTTATGAATTCTCATTGGAATGATACTCCATCACTTCATTCATAGCCTGATCGGCTATATCATTATCGAGCTATTTTTAACTGTGCTACCCGGTCCTTCTTCCCGGAGCACAACTCCTGACGATGAGCTAAGCTTGCGCCGATCTTCCGCATCCTATCATTTCATCTCGAACAACAAGTTTGATTTCGAGCTTGTGTCGAATCCGTGGTTTTCATAGCCTTTTACTTCATCCTTCCTTTTGCTTAATGTCGTCGCTGCTCGATGGCATCTTCATAGAGTCTCTCAACAAAATTTTGTCGTGATCATCGTCAACATTTTGACTTCTTCCAGGATATCAATCGGATTCATGGTGATAAATACCATCCTTTCCCCTCGATGATTTGAATTATCATCGACAACATTCTTGCCTTCCCCAACACAAACTTGTTCATATAATTTTCGAAATACATCCTTTTTGACATGCCGATGGATTGTTCTTTGAGCCGTCGGCCACACCCTCATCTTTTCCTTGCTGAAATTGTATGACTTATTTTCTAAGTTGTTTCCGATGGATCCTTTGTGTATCCAAGTCGACATTTTCGATGACCATGTCAACACTATCCCAAGCATGTGTGTGGTACTCGATAATCAACAAGAACATTTGGGAGCGCAATGCTAACTGTTCTTGATCATTTATCCAAACACCGTTGTATGGATAAGCCTCATAAATTCCTTGCCCCTTTGTCTAAATGCTTTAATACTTGGAGCCCTATCATGCTCTGCCTTTCCTTGGGAAAGTTATACCCTAATATTTGGGTATAAACACCTTTCCTTTCCATTGGTCTCATTATCCTAATAACCACTTTTTTCCTTTCCATTGTTTTGTTTAACCTTCTTGTGATCTATATGATCTAAGTAGCAATAGTTCCCTGCTTATGTAAACACCTCGGTGTACAATTTGTCAGTAAGACCTTGTTATCATGGCTGTTGGCATTCTGGTAACCACCGATGGACGAGAACTTTGCCTATTGGTCCGCCTCGTTCAGCGGTGGAAATAGTTCTCTTCGTCCCTCGCCCTTGGTACCAACATTGTTGGCAACATAACTGACAGTCTATCATTTGAGATGCCTTTCTATCGGCCCCCTTTCTACTTTTAACCCACATGGTGGGCTCATAACCCATAGTTCCACATGATCGAACCCGACTCTCTGTATATCTTTGACTCAAATATTCTTGCATTTGGCTTCAGATCATGTCACGAGCCACCTTTCGAGAGATGATCTGTTCGATGCTTTGAACCCCTCCTCACACTTTGTTCGGTATCAATCGCTTGTCCATTCGCTTGGAACTTCCTATTGTACCTTCATACTTTGCTCTCGATGTTAATTAAGTTTCAACTCGAGAGATACTTCTTCCTCATTCCTGAATTGTTCACGGATAATTAACCTTATAAGGTCAGTTCTCCCGGTTACTCTTAACTTCACCACTTAAATCTCGGGACGAGATTTCTTGTAGTGGAGGAGATTTGTAACACCCCCAGTGTCATGCTATAGTAAACCACTGTGATTAAAGCAGATTGTTTTGCTAAACAGTGATTGATCAACTTCAATTCACATATCATATGAAATTCCACTTTGAAATGAAATTCTATTTGCAAGTGAAATATGGAGTTCCACCAAAGTTGCTGCAAAATAGTTCATCATTAAGCCAATATTCCATAACATTTAATTGTTAAGGAAAACAACATCACCTAAGAGCTAAGATGGACTGTAGCAATTATTACAATGCAATTTCAGCATTTTAAAGTGTTATTTTATTTGTGAAAAATGCAAATGGATTCCTTTGGCCTCCAAAACTTTTTGTGGCACCGCCTAAAGATGCAAACTATTTAATAGGCTAAGTCCCACATTCTCTCAGCTCTTTTGGTTACCCTAAATAGTCATTTTTCTATCTCTGTTTTTCAATAAAAAAAGAGAAAGAGAGAACCCCCCTCCCCCGGGCCTATCGGTCCTGCTGGCAGCCGGGCAAGGCCCACCCCGGCCCAACCGGCCACCGGACCGGCCACCCATCTCTCTGGCCTTCTAAGGCCGCTGCACCCACCCGACAGAAAACCCTAACCACTATCCCCACTCCCCACGAACCCCCTCTCTCCCTCGACTCCCCTCCTCACCCTATCCCAGATGGATCTGGATCAGGCAGATGCCCTGCCCCGCCCAACGCCGCCCGCCAAAGAACCCCTCCCCTCGCGCGGATGCCTCGCCTTCCTCCACTCCTCCCCTCTCTCTGCTGGATCCGGCGACCCACTCGCCACGACGCGGTGCCCATTCCGACGCCGCCCGTAGCCTTCTCCGTCTACTTTGCAGACAGCGCCCGCCTCGACCGAGCTGAATCGGGGCTCGACCCATGGCGCCCGAGCCTCGGCGCGTTGTCGCCGCTCCTCGCCACCTCGCCCCGACGTCGCCCGCCGCTTTTTTTCTCATCATCTGCGCTGTCCTCGACCTCCTCCTCAACCGCGGCTCCTCCGAGCCTCGCTGGCGTTTCCCGCAACGGGGTGAGCCGCCGTCCGTCCTCCTCTTCCCCTCGCCCGATCGTCCACCACACACGCCTCACCCACCCGTAGGTACGCGCGCGGTCGCGCCGTGAAGCGCCGCCACGCCCGACGTGAGTGCCCATGAATCATGCCCTTCTCTCGCCCTCACGGCGCCGAATGACCATGATCGCCCTGCGCCCAGCCGCCCGCTCCTCCACCTGCCCCCCCTAGAAGGCGATCGCCTGCCACCACCTTGTTGCGGCGGTTCGGCTGCGCCACTGCCAGCCACTCGCCAGGCGGCTTCGCCCGCAGCTGTGGCTATCGCCTGTAGTGGTCACGGCACGGCGCCACGCCCGCCTGCTAACCCGTGCCCAATAAGCATACAGGCCAGCGGCGAGGGTCCCCACCCTAAAACGAAATTTTAAAATAGAAAATGTAATTAATAAAATTATTAATTAGTAAATTAATTAAGTTATTTAATCTCGATTAAATTATTCTAGTTAATTAGTTCATTGAATTAAACCGTAATTAATTAGCTAAACCCTAATTAAGCTAAGCGATTGTATGACATGCGGGCCCACACGTAGTTGACCCAGCCAATCGCATGCTTGACTGCTGATGTCAGCATGATGTCATCTTGACATCATCATTTACTATTCGGATAATGTTGAGATAAATAATTAAATTCCGAAATTAATAAAAACTTTGAAAATTGATAGAAATTAAACCGTAGCTCGGATGAAAATGTTTTCTACATGAAAGTTGCTCAGAAAAATCCAACGAATCCGAATACGCGGTCCGCTCATCTGTCACATGCCTCTAGCATGCTGAACATGGAACATTCTCCTCCGGTCATCGTTCGACACATGTCCTAACCGGAATACATTCGGTTGAATTTCTTCACCTATATCGTAGCCATGCGTTAGGTCACACCCGGGCAGCATATTGCCATGTTATGCTTTGTGATGCTATGTTGCTTTATATTTACTGTTTCTTCTCCCTCTTCTCCCCGGTAGACCCCGAGACCGATGCTGATGCCCCTGTGATCGACTACGGCGACGACGACCCTCCTTCTTGTCTGAGCAACCAGGCAAGCCCCCCCCTTTGATCATCCCGATATCGCCCATTCCATTCTCTCATGCTTGCATTAGATTTTGCTACTGTTATTGTTTGCACCTATTCTGATGCATAGCCTGCTTTTGTAACTTCGTTGTTGTACCTTACCGCTTATCCTAAAGCGCCAAGATAGGTTGGTTAGAGATCCATCGTGACCCCACTTTGTCCCAACTGCCTCCTTTGGATAATCGAAGACCGATCAACGGGATCAAGACCAGGCCCGACACCGCACATCACTTCCCTTAGTTGCTCGACACTCGGGTTACTATCGAGTACCGAGGGTGAGACCTCATCAAGACTTCGATGTTAACCTGTAGTGTAGCTATTCGGTCGTGGTCATCGAGGGTGATTTCCTCTTTAACCACTTCGACACGACTCGTCGTGCAACCCCTCAAGTGTGGACCTCGAGGGTGAATCCTCTTACGCTCACCTTGATGATTACATCGAGTGGAATTCACCGGGGTGATTCTCGGGCTTTCCCTTGATGTTTAGACACACAGTTACTATGATTACTATGACTTTACACCGAGCCATGTTACTAAAGACGGTCGACCACGAGGGGTACCTGCGAGCTTAATTGCAGTGATGTGGAGACGGGTTAACACGAGGGTGCCCGCGAGATAATTACGAGGCGTGGCCGGGCATTCCTAGCCCTTGCCGCAAGTCCTCGAGACGGGGCAACAGGGTCACATCTTTCGTGAGTCTATGCTTGTTACCGCGCGTTCCTAATCCACTACGATTTGGATATTTGATCCGAGGGGCCTCTGGCCTAATAGCACTAACCATCACGTGGGCATAGTATGGGCGTTCTGCGTCAGATACATCAGCGAAGCTTAATAGACGTCATCGATCGAGCGGCGCGTGCGGGTTGGACTGCGTGGCGCTGCCTTGTTGAAGGAGGTAGCTAGGTCTCGCTCACCGCCACAGACGCATAGCGTGTGAGTTCCGGGAGATGGCCCATGACCCCGGGGCATAGGTTTAGTCCGGCGTCTGGCCTCTCTATTAAGCCTAGGTCGGGTTGCGGCGTATTGTTTGGCCGAGGCGGGCATGACCACGGAAAGTGTGTCCGCCGGAGTTAAGCGGCGTGGTGGGTAAGTTGGTGCACCCTGCAGGAAGAAAACATCTATCGATAGCCTGTCCCACGGTAACGGACACTTGGAGTTGTATCCCGATCGATACAACTAGAACTGGATACTGGTGATGAGAATTTGATGGTGATGAGAATTTGATGGTGATGAGAACTGGATTGTGATGATAACTGGATAGTATGGCTCTGGGATTTCTTTCGCAGGAGTCGAGAAAGGATCTCCTACGAGGTTGATAACACTACTACTACTTTACTTTATGCCACTCTACTCCCTCCTATTTGTTTGTAAGATGGTGGTTTCGAAGATGCTATACTTGATAGGACTAGGCCTTCTCTCTATTCTCGCATTTCGCAGCCCAGTCCACATATACTGCCTTCCTTTGATAATGTTGCATATGTAGTGTAGATCCTTGCTTGTGAGTACTTTGATGAGTACTCACGGTTGCTTTGCTCCCCTTTTCCCCTTTCTTCTTCTTTTCGGTTGATGCAACGGATGACCGAGCCCAGAGCCGATGCCACCGCCGATGCTTACTACTACGTGGAGGCCGCCGATGACCGGGAGTAGTTAGGAGGCTCCAGCAGGAGGCCTTGCCTTTTCGATCGTTGCTGCTTTTGTGCTAGACTTCTTAAGGCAAACTTGTCTAACTTATGTCGTACTCAGATATGGTTACTTCACGACTCTTGTGTATTCGAGCTTATGTATTCGAGCCCTCGAGGCCCTCGGCTTGTAATATAAAGCTTGTATTATTTTAATTTGTGTCTAGAGTTGTGTTGTGATATCTTCCGTGAGTCCTTGATCTTGATCGTACACATTTGCGTGCATGATTAGTGTACGATTGAATCGAGGGTCACAAGTTGGTATCGAGCCCATCGCTGTAGGTAGCCCCTTTCCAACTCCTTGGCGAAGTTGAGTCTAGTCACCGAAAAACTTTTACTAACTTTGGCTGTTTGTCTTACGGGCCCACGTCGCCATTGGGTGGTATTAGGATCTTTTACTCCTCGTCTATGCTCTCGGACTCTGATCTCTCGTCTATTCGGGTTAAACTTTTACTAACTCTGACTCTAGGATCTCGTAACCACTTCCTTCCGGAGAGCCCCTTCACTACAGATGATCGCTTGCTTCGTCAGAAAATTCCGCAGATACTCCTCGATGTTTCCCGAGACCCTGTGCCCACTGCTTTGCAGTTCCTGACCACCGATAATCCCCGTGAATAATATCCTTGCCGCTTGTACCTTCATCCCCAGTTGATCCTGTTATTACAAGATGCCCCTAGTACTCTCCGTTGTTTCGAGAATCCTTTGTGCCTTCTTCTTTGCAGCTTCTTTTGCACTGCGGATAATTCACTTAACCGGGGTTCGTTCATCCCCAGTTGTTCATATGCTTTCCTAAATACCTAGAAATACTATATGATCTTCCAAAATCCTCAAAGAACTGTTCTTTGTTGAAATTCTTGTTTGCTTGCATTATGGTTAATTCCATATTTCAAGTAATCTTCATTGACATCCTCTGTCACTATCGTTTCGAGTCCCTTGATCCAATATGTCGCGAATGCTCGTAATCCTCAATCAGATCCTAGCATTCATCCTTCCGCTCGACGTCACTCCAAAATGAGCTGGTTCTTGCCCAATCCAGATTTGATCGGGTGCACCTCTAAGTCTATTCAACCTATTCATCTTTTGATTAGAGCCTCTACTTCTGAGCCTTCGTCTTGAAATCATAATTCCTTTGTACCCAAGCATCGAATCATTCAAACGTTTCTATAAGCCGATGCCTTTGCATCCCCTTCTTCATTTTGATTGATTATCGATAATCACATCAACTCTGTCATGAATCGCCGGATCCATTCTTTGGGTTGTTATCCGGCATGTGTCCTTCACATCCAAAATCTTGTGAGTTTTTCCCTGATACATAATACCTTTGGTAAATTGTATCATCTGCTTTGACTACGATACTCCGCTTTCGAACTCGTATCTTTTGCTTGGTTGATGGTTGTATAGATTTGTAAAAATGCCCCGATGGGTTGAACTTATGCCTTCCATAATCTGTATGAACTCGAGAGTTCTCACGAGTCTTACTCTTTTGGTACTTCACCAGATAAATCTTCTACACTACAATTGCTTCGAAAACGAGGAGTGAATGAAAGGTTATGCATTGGAGAAGTGGGAGTCGACCTTGAACTTTGTGTTCATGCCCATAGACACGATGTAGATCTTATCATGGAAGCTTCTAGTGAAAATAATTACCCCCTTGGTATAAGTTCATCTTATATCTGAGGTTTGGTTTTCTGTAATCGTAGTTCCGATCATATTGATATTCTTTGATTCCTTTTCTCGGACAAGTTAAAGCACTTGTCTTTTGCAGACCAATGCATCTCCGCAACCTCTATTTTGATTTACCTCGAGTATTGCCCCCTGTTATCCCGAGGATATTGTGTCATTGCACTACCTCTTATGAATTCTCATTGGAATGATACTCCATCACTTCATTCATAGCCTGATCGGCTATATCATTATAGAGCTATTTTTAACTGTGCTACCCGGTCCTTCTTCCCGGAGCACAACTCCTGACGATGAGCTAAGCTTGCGTCGATCTTCCGCATCCTATCATTTCATCTCGAACAACAAGTTTGATTTCGAGCTTGTGTCGAACCCGTGGTTTTCATAGCCTTTTACTTCATCCTTCCTTCTGCTTAATGTCGTCGCTGCTCGATGGCATCTTCATAGAGTCTCTCAACAAAATTTTGTCGTGATCACCGTCAACATTTTGACTTCTTCCAGGATATCAATCGAATTCATGGTGATAAATACCATCCTTGCCCCTCGATGATTTGAATTATCATCGACAACATTCTTGCCTTCCCCAACACAAACTTGTTCATATAATTTTGGAAATACATCCTTTTTGACATGCCGATGGATTGTTGCTGAGCCCGTCGGCCACACCCTCATCTTTTCCTTGCTGAAATTGTATGACTTATTTTCTAAGTTGTTTCCGATGGATCCTTTGTGTATCCGAAGTCTGACATTTCCCTGATGACCATGTCAACACTATCCCGAAGCATGTGTGTGGTACTCCGATAATCAACAAGAACATTTGGGAGCGCAATGCTAACTGTTCTTGATCATTTATCCAAACACCGTTGTATGGATAAGCCTCATAAATTCCTTGCCCCTTTGTCTAAATGCTTTAATACTTGGAGCCCTATCATGCTCTGCCTTTCCTTGGGAAAGTTATACCCTAATATTTGGGTATAAACACCTTTCCTTTCCATTGGTCTCATTATCCTAATAACCACTTTTTTTCCTTTCCATTGTTTTGTTTAACCTTCTTGTGATCTATATGATCTAAGTAGTAATAGTTCCCTGCTTATGTAAACACCTCGGTGTACAATTTGTCAGTAAGACCTTGTTATCATGGCTGTTGGCATTCCGGTAACCACCGATGGACGAGAACTTTGCCTATTGGTCCGCCTCGTTCAACGAGCAGGGAAATAGTTCTCTTCGTCCCTCGCCCTTGGTACCAACATTGTTGGCAACATAACTGACAGTCTATCATTTGACATGCCTTGCTATCGGCCCCCTTTCTACTTTTAACCCACATGGTGGGCTCATAACCCATAGTTCCACATGATCGGAACCTGACTCTCCTGTATATCTTTGACTCCGAAATATTCTTGCATTTGGCTTCGTATCATGTCACGAGCCACCTTTCGAGAGATGATCTGTTCCCGATGCTTTGAACCCCATCCTCACACTTTGTTCAGGTATCAATCGTTTGTCCATTCGCTTGGAACTTCCTATTGTACCTTCATACTTTGCTCTCAATGTTAATTAAGTTTCAACTCGAGAGATACTTCTTCCTCATTCCCTGAATTGTTCACCAGATAATTAACCTTATAAGGGTCAGTTCTCCCGAAGTTACTCTTAACTTCACCACTTAAATCTCGGGACGAGATTTCTTGTAGTGGAGGAGATTTGTAACACCCCCAGTGTCATGCTATAGTAAACCACTGTGATTAAAGCAGATTGTTTTGCTAAACAGTGATTGATCAACCTCAATTCAAATATCATTTGAAATTCCACTTTGAAATGAAATTCTATTTGCAAGTGAAATATGGAGTTCCACAAAACTGCTGCAAAATAGTTCATCATTTAGCCAATATTCCATAACATTTAATTGTTAAGGAAAACAACATCACCTAAGAGCTAAGATGGACTGTAGCAATTATTACAATGCAATTTCAGCATTTTAAAGTGCTATTTTATTTGTGAAAAATGCAAATGGATTCCTTTGGCCTCCAAAACTTTTTGTGGCACCGCCTAAAGATGCAAACTATTTAATAGGCTAAGTCCCACATTCTCTCAGCTCTTTTGGTTACCCTAAATAGTCATTTTCTATCTCTGTTTTCAATTAAAAAGAGAAAGAGAGAACCCCCCCCCCGGCCTATCGGTCCGGTGGCGGCCGGCAAGGCCCACTGCCCAACCGCCATCGGACTGCCACCCATCTCTCGGCCTTCTAAGGCCGCTGCACCCACCCGACGTAAAACCCTAACCACTATCCCCACTCCCCATGAACCCCACTCTCTCCCTCGACTCCCCCTCCTCACCCTATCCCAGATGGATCTGGATCGGCAGATGCCCGGCCCGTCCAACGCCGCCGCCCAAAGAACCCTCCCCTCGCGGATGCCTCGCCTTCCTCCTCCTCCCCTCTCTCTGCTGGATCCGGCGACCCACCTCGCGCCGACGCGCGGTGCCCATTCAGCCGACGCCCGCCAGAGCTCTACGTCGCTCGCCGCCCAGACAGCGCCCCCCTCGACCCGAGCTGAATCGGGGCTCGACCCATGGCGCCCGAGCCTCGACGCTGGCGTCGTCGCCGCTCCCGCCACCTCATCCTGGCGTCGCCGCCGCCTCGTCCTCATCATCTGCGCCGTCCTCGACCTCCTCCTCAACGCGGCTCCTCCGAGCCTCGCGGCGTTACACTGCAACGGGGTGAGCCGCCGTCCATCCTCCTCTTCCCCTCGCCCGATCGCCCACCACACTCGCGCCTCACCCCGCCGTGGTACGCCGCGGTCGCGCCCGTGTAGCGCCGCCACGCCCGACACACAGTGCCCACGAATCATGATCGCCCTTGCGCCACACCGCCCGCTCCTCCACTGCCGCCCCCGACGGTGACCGCCTGCCACCACCTCGCCCGTGCGGTTCGTTGCGCGCCGCCTGCCACCACCTCGCCAGGCGGACTCAAGACGCAGCGGCCGTGGCCATCGCCGGGTGGTCACGGCACGGCGCCACGCCCGTTAACCCGTGCTTAATAAGCCGCCCTAGGTTAGCGGCGTAGGGTCCCCACCCTAAAACGAAATTTTAAAAATAGAAAATGTAATTAATAAAATTATTAATTAGTAAATTAATTAAATAATCCTGTTTAAATTATTCTAGTTAATTAGTTAATTGAAATAAACCGTAATTAATTAGCTAAACCCTAATTAAGCTAAGCGATTGTATGACATGCGGGGCCCACACGTAGTTGACCCAGCCAATCGCATAGCTTGACTGCTGATGTCAGCATGATGTCATCTTGACATCATCATTTACTAATCGGATAATGTTGAGATAAATAATTAAATTCCAGAAATTAATAAAAACTTTGAAAATTGATAGAAATTAAACCGTAGCTCGGATGAATATGTTTTCTACATGAAAGTTGCTCAGAAAAATCCAACGAATCCGAATACGCGGTCTGTTCATCTGTCACATGCATCTAGCATGCTGAACATGGAACATTCTCCCTCCGGTCATCTGTCTGACACATGTCCGGAACCGGGAATACATTCCCGGTTGAATTCCCCCTTCACCTATATCGTGTAGCCATGCGTTAGGTCACACCCGGCGCAGCATATTGCCATGTTATGCTTTGTGATGCTATGTTGCTTTATATTTACTGTTTCTTCTCCCTCTTCTCCCCGGTAGACCCCGAGACCGATGCTGATGCCCCTGTGATCGACTACGGCGACGACGACCCTCCTTCTTGTCTGAGCAACCAGGACAGCCCCCCCTTTGATCATCCCGATATCGCCCATTCCATTCTCTCATGCTTGCATTAGATTTTGCTACTGTTATTGTTTGCACCTATTTCGATGCATAGCCCGCTTTTGTAACCTCGTTGTTGTACCTTACCGCTTATCCTAAACTGCTCAAGATAGGTTGGTTAGAGATCCATCGGTGACCCCACTTTGTCCCGATCGCCTCATTGGATAATCGAAGACCGATCAACGGGATCAAGACCAGGCCCGACACCGCACATCACTTCCCTTAGTTGCTCGACACTCTTGGGTTACTATCGAGTACCGAGGGTGAGACCTCATCAAGACTTCGATGTTAACCTGTAGTGTAGCTATTCGGTCGTGGTCATCGAGGGTGATTTCCTCTTTAACCACTTCGACACGACTGTGTCGTGCAACCCTCAAGTGTGGACCTCGAGGGTGAATCCTCTTACGCTCACCTTGATGATTACATCGAGTGGAATTCACCGGGGTGATTCCTCGGCTTTCCCTTGATGTTTAGACACAGTTACTATGATTACTATGACTTTACACCGAGCCATGTTACTAAAGACGGGTCGACCACGAGGGGTACCCGCGAGCTTAATTGCAGTGATGTGGAGACAGGTTGACACGGAGGGTGCCCGCGAGATAATTACGAGGCGTGGCGGGCATTCCTAGCCCTTGCCGCAAGTCCTCGAGACGGGCAACGGGTCACATCTTTCGTGAGTCTCGCTTGTTACCGCGTTCCTAATCCACTACGATTTGGATATTTGATCCGAGGGCCTCGGCCGATAGCACTAACCATCACGTGGGCATAGTATGGGCGTTCTGCGTCGATACATCACGAAGCTTAATAGACGTCGGCGATCGAGCGGGCGGCCGGTTGGACTTCGTAAGCACCTGCCTTGTTGAAGGAGGTAGCTAGGTCTGCTCACCGCCGCGACGCATAGCGTGCAGGAGTTCCGGGAGATGGCCCATGACCCCGGGGCATAGGTTTAGTCCGCATGCTGGCCTCTCTATTAAGCCTAGGTCGGGTTGCGGCGTATTGTTTGGCCGAGGCGGGCATGACCCTGGAAAGTGTGTCCGCCGGAGTTAAGCGGCGTGGTGGGTAAGTTGGTGCACCCTGCAGGAAGAAAACATCTATCGCTAGCCTGTCCTACGGTAACGGACACTTGGAGTTGTATCCCGATCGATACAACTAGAACTGGATACTGGTGATGAGAATTTGATGGTGATGAGAACTGGATTGTGATGATAACTGGATAGTATGGCTCTGGGATTTCTTTCTCGCAGGGAGTCGAGAAAGGATCTCCGGCCGAGGTCAATAACACTACTACTACTTTACTTTATGCCACTCTACTCCCTCCTATTTGCTGCAAGATGGTGGTTTCCAGAAGATGCTAGTCTTCGATAGGACTAGGCCTTCTCTCTATTCTGGCATTTCTGCAGCCTAGTCCACATATACAGCCTTCCTTTGATAATGTTACATATGTAGTGTAGATCCTTGCTTGCGAGTACTTTGGATGAGTACTCACAGTTGCTTTGCTCCCCCTTTCCCCCTTTCTTCTTCTTTCCGGTTGATGCAACCAGATGACGGAGCCCAGGAGCCAGATGCCACTGCCGATGCTTACTACTACGTGGAGGCCGCCGATGACCAGAGTAGTTAGGAGGCTCCCAGGCAGGAGGCCTTGCCTTTTCGATCATTGCTGCTTTTGTGCTAGCCTTCTTAAGGCAAACTTGTCTAACTTATGTCTGTACTCAGATATGGTTACTTCCGCTGACTCTTGTGTATTCGAGCTTATGTATTCGAGCCCTCGAGGCCCCTGGCTTGTAATATAAAGCTTGTATTATTTTAATTTGTGTCTAGAGTTGTGTTGTGATATCTTCCCGTGAGTCCTTGATCTTGATCGTACACATTTGCGTGCATGATTAGTGTACGATTGAATCGAGGGCGTCACATCACCGAGCCTACCTGGTTTCAAATTCCTCACCCCTTTACCTTTAAGTTATTCCGCTGCTGAAGAATTTGTGATCTATCTTCTGAAGAATTTGAACTGGAGACTTTCATCATGTTGTTTTTTATTCTTCAGTTCATCTTCCTCGTGCTTGAATGCTTGTATGATTACATGTTCTTCACTTGTATATATCCCGTATGCATGCCTTCTGTTTCTGTGATGACTTATTTTCCCCTAGAGTTTCTATTTCTTCACTCTAATCTTCGTCAAATTCATTAGAGTTTGATGAATTTTTAAAAATCTCCCATTCACCCCCCTCCCTCTAGGAGTAAAGATGTGCTTTCAAAGACATCTATTGTGAAGAGGAAGAAGAGGGTGTAGACATTGAGGAGTAGCCGTTGTTCACCGATGAGCTCATGGAAAGAGCCCAGGCACAAAAGAGGAATCAAAGCATCCACAGGGGGTCATACACCAAAGATGAGGGAAAGTTGATTTGTGAGAGTTGGAAGGAAATAGGGCAAGATCCCTAGACCAGCATCAAGCAAAAAGGTGTCATTTGGGGGGGGGGATTTGTAAGACCTTTCATGAACGTAGGAAGTTGTCGCCCTACAAGTTTGCGAGCACCCGTGGCATCAACTCAATCCAAAAGAGATGGGGATTCATACAACAAGAATGCAACAAGTTTTGTGCCGCGCTTGAGAGTGTTCAATCCCGTCACGTGAGTGGCCTAGGCATTGGCAACTTGGTATGAATTTATTCTCTTCGTTCCTATGCCATGTTCATGTTTGTTGCAATTTTGTGTCTATCTCTACATTGTGACCTTCACTTTGATTGTGTAGGCATTCCAAACTTTTGAATCCTTCAAGGCCCGGCATGCGAACAAGCCATTCACCCTCACCATTGTTGGACGCTCAACAAAGATTGCCCAAGTTCAAAGATTGATATGCCACTCTACAGAACAATGGAGGGCCAGCGGCCATGGCTAGGGATGAATACGGAGTGAAGAGGCCGAGGGGAAAGACCAACTCGAAGGTGGACGAGAAGCGTGATGTGCCATCTTTTGCCTTGCAAGAAACCTTGCAAGGCATGTGATGTCTACTACACAACTTGTTCTTGTAGACTCGTGTTGGGCCTCCAAGCGCAGAGTTTTGTAGGACAGTAGCAAATTTCCCTCAAGTGGATGACCTAAGGTTTATCAATCTGTGGGAGGCGTAGGATGAAGATGGTCTCTCTCAAACAACCCTGCAACAAAATAACAAAGAGTCTCTTGTGTCCCCAACACACCCAATAGAATGGTAAATTGTATAGGTGCACTAGTTTAGCGAAGAGATGGTGATACAAGTGTAGTAATGATAGTAGATACTAATTTTTGTAATAGTAACAATAAAAAAAAGTAAGGTAGCAAGTAACAAAAGTGGGCACAAACGGTATTGCAATTCTTGAAAATGAATCCTAGGGTTCGTACTTTCGCTAGTGCAATCTCTCAACAATGCTAATATAACTGGATCATATAACCATCCCTCAACATGTGATGAAGAATCACTCCAAAGTTCCTATCTAGCGGAGAACATAAGCAGAAATTGTTTGTAGGGTATGAAACCACCCCAAAGTTATCCTTTCTGATTGATCTATCCAAGAGTTCATACTAAGATAACACCAAGTTAACCTTTCTGACCGATCTATCTAAGAGTTCGTACTAAAATAACACCATATGATACAAATCAACCAACTCTAATGTCACCTAGATACTGCAATGTCATCGTGAGTATCCATGAGTTGGTTATACGATATGCATCAAACAATTTAAGATTCATAATACTCAATCCAATACAAAGAACCTCAAAGGGTTCCCCATGATTTCTACTAGACAAACAAGGACAAAAACATGCATCAACCCCTATGCATAGATTACCCCAGTGTCACCCCGGGAATCCACGAGTTGAGTGCCAAAACATACATCAAGTGAATCAATATGATACCCCTTTATCACCACCGGTATTCATAGCAAGACACACATCGAGTGCTCTCAAATCCATAAAAGTATTCAATCTGATAAAACGAAATCTCAAAGGGAAAACTCAATTCATCACAACAATATAGAGAGGGAGAAACACCATATGATCTGACTATTAACAAAGCCCACGATACATCAAGATCGTGTCGAATCAAGAACACGAGAGAGAGAGAGAGAGAGAGAGAGAGAGATTAAACACAT
The DNA here is from genome assembly GCA_021605205.1 of Aegilops longissima. Lineage (NCBI taxonomy): Eukaryota > Viridiplantae > Streptophyta > Magnoliopsida > Poales > Poaceae > Aegilops > Aegilops longissima. The sequence goes on from CM038678.1 coordinate 369,267,570, forward strand.
AGCTACTGGTACAAACCCTCAGCCCCGAGGGTGGACTACTCCCTCCTCGTCATGGTGGCCATAGGGATGATAAAGATGGCCACCGATGATGATTTCCCCTCCGACAGGGTGCCCGAACAGGGTGTAGATTGTTCTTTTGTGGCTATAGAGGCTTGTGCCGGCAGAACTTCTGATCTAGGGTTATTTCTGGGTGTTTCTTTATTTATAGGGTTTTTTGGCGTCGGTCTCACGTCCAGATGGGCTTCAAGTGGCCCACCACCCACCAGCACACGGGCAAGGCCCCTGGCGCTCCCTGGTGGGTGGTGGCCACCTCCTTCACCTTGTGATCCTCCCACAAAGCTTCTAGTGCCTCTTTTGTTCCAAAACAAACGTCAAAAAGTTTCATTGCATTTGGAGAATTTTTATTTCTGCATAAAAAACAACACCACGGTAGTTCTGCTGAAAATAGCGTCAGTTTGGGTTAGTTCCATTCAAATCATACGAAAACCATATAAAATTGTTGTAAACATGGCATGAATACTTCATAAATTATAGATACGTTGGAGACGTATCAGCATCCCTAAGCTTAATTCCTACTCGTCCTCGAGTAGGCAAATGATAAAAGAAATAATTTATGAAGTGTGGATGCTAGCAAAGTGCATAAGTTTGATCAATGATAATTTTAGTCACTTCTCCTAGCATCATAACAACAACTCTTTCTCATAAAAATCGTCATGATAAAGTAGCAATCAATTCACATGTTATGGTTCAAACAATGCCTTCTCTTGAAACTTAACAGCATATGTTCTTAGTCACCAAACAATTCTAATTCAACTTATTCAACAAAGTCTAAGTAAGAGCTCCACATACTCAATCATCATATAGTCTTCTATTATTGCTAGTACTCAAAGCATGTCTTTAGAACAAATGGCATCCATCGAACACAAAGAAAGATAGGGGTTGAATGTTTTGCCTCCCAACTCATTTATCATAGAGATAATTGTCAACAATAATAAATCATGATAAAATATATTTGACTGGTCATATGTGCCTAGATCTTTCCCCACCACATGATGCTTGCCAACTAGAGAGTTGTTGAGGTTGAAATGAGAATTCATACTATTGAATCTTTGCATAAAAGTAAATACTAAAAAAGTAAAAGATAGGCCCTTCGCTGAGGGAAGCAGAGGTTGTCATGCACTTTTAATTTTTGGATGCCCAAGCTCTTAATGCAAAGGAACGTCATTTTTATTGCTTTATGCACCGATGACAACTTACTTGAAGGATCTTATTCAATCCATAGGTAGATATGGTGCACACTCATGGCAAGAAACTAGATTTAAGGGTTTTTGGATGCACAAGTAGTATCTCTACTTAGTACGAAGTTTTGGCTAGCAAAAGATCATAAGAAAACACCACATGTTGGCGGATCCATAACAATATAAATTCTATGCAAATATACACAACCATAACTCATTATGTTGTCTTCCTTGTCCAACTTCAACTAATTTTCTGAAGTTTGAAAATAATTAACGGGTATTCACAATCATAGAAGATGTCCAAGATAATATATTTCTATGTGAAAGTTCTCTTCCTTATACTAATCTTTCATGAATTGCTTGATGACCAATATTGTGAGTGTCAAGCTTCAATAGATTTCACTTTCTAAACCCAATATGAAGTAACTACAAGGCATGATATGAACATATAATTTCTACTTCATCATATTCAATTCATCCAACAATTTACGCATAGGATATAAGTGAAGCACAAGAGTAAATGACAAGCTACTCCAAAAAGATATAAGTGAAGATCAAGCGAGTAGTTAAGTAAATGGGTAGCCATTTGAGGACTATCTCTTATTTAAAAACCATTTAGATCTATGTATTTTATTGAAACAGCAAGCAAAGAATAGCACATCTCATGTGAAGAACCGATCCTAACCGAATTGTTGATGAAGAAAGGTGGGATGCCTACCGGGGCATCCCCAAGCTTAGATGCTTGAGACTTCTTGAAATATTAATTTTGGATGCCTTGGGCATCCCCAAGCTTGAGCTGTTGTGTCTTCTTCATTCCTCTCATCTCACGGTTTTCCTAAATCTCAAAAACTTCATCGACACAGAACACAACAAGAACTCGTGAGATGAGTTAGTATAAATCAATGCAAAAACCTTATCATTCTCTATTGTAGCAAATCACTAAAATTATTATTTAACATTGCATACTAAATGCCTCTGCATATTAAATGGTCCTATCCTCAAATAGCGTCATTAAAAAGCAAACATATGCAAACAACGCAAACATAACATCAATCAGTCAAAATAGGACATTCTATAAAGAATGCAAGAAGATTCATACTTCTCTAACTCCAAAAATTCTAGAAAAAAATACCACACCATAGAAAATTTACCATAGCTTATTTTGCAAAATAATTCAACATTTTATCACATTCTGAAATTTCTCAAGAATTCACGCACTAGCGTGCAACTTTCTATTTTCAAACAGCAACATATAGACTTGCAAAATAAGTATGACAAAGGCTATACTTGACAATTTTATTGAAGTAAGAGATGCAAAACATTATTCTAAATATCAGAAAGCAAATCCTAACAAAATAAAATGACTCTCCAAGCAAAACACATATCATTTGACGAATGAAAATATAGCTCCAAGTGAGGTTACCGATAATGTTGGAGACGAAATAGGGGATGCCTTTTGGGGCATCCCCAAGCTTAGTTGCTTGGATATTCCTTGAATATTACCTTGGGAGGCCTTGGGCATCCCCAAGCTTAGGGTCTTGTCACTCCTTATTCTCCTCGTATCGATATCTCACCCAAAACTTGAAAACTTCAATCACACAAAACTTAACGGAACTTCATGAGATGCGTTAGTATGATAAAGACAAATAATTCACTCTGTACTGTCAAAGACAAGATTAATAATTGTTCTCACACACAGCCTACTGTAACTTATCATTTACATAATTTATATTGAGCAATATAAGCCATAGAAACTAGAAAACAAGCAAACTATGCATTGAAAATAAAATTTGTCAAAAACAGAACAGCCTGTAATGATCAGGGAAATAACCATACTTATGTAAATCCAAAAATTCTGAAAAATTAGGACAAAATGGAAAATTTTCATATCAAAAATCTTCAAAAAAATTAGAATTCTTCGACGCTCCAATAATTTTTAACATTTATGTTACTGGGCACAAAAGTTTCTGTTTTTGCACAGAATCAAGTCAACCATTATCCACACTATCCCAAAGGCTTTACTTGGTACTTCATTGAAACAAAAGCTATAAAACATGATTAATAAAGTAGCCTAATCATGTGAACACACAAAAAAATTAGGGGTAAATTTTGGGTTGTCTCCCAACAAGCTCTTTTCTTTCATGCCTTTCTTGATAGGCATGCTGATTTCAATTATGCTCACATAAAAGTAAAGAATCGAAACATAACGGGAGCATCATGAAGCATATGACTAGCATATTTAAGTCTAACCCATTTCCTATGCACAGTGATTTTGTGAGCAAACAATTCATGGGAGCAAAAATCAACTAGCTTAGGAAGGCAAAACTGGTGCAACTTCCAAAATTTTCAACACATAGAGAGGAAACTTGATATTTTTTTCAATACGTAAAAGCGTATGTTCCTCTTTCATAGTGATTTTCAGTAGCATCATGAATGAATTCAACAATATAACTATCACATAAAGTATTCTTTTCACGATCCACAAACATAGAATTTTTATTACTCTCCACATAAGCAAATTTATTCTCATTCATAATAGTGGGGGTATCATATGAAACTCGAATACTATAAATTGTTTCCACATTAAAAGAGTAATGTGAAGAAAAAGGGTAATCACAATTATGACAAGTTTTATAAATATAATCATCACTACTTTTTATAACATAAGTATCATCACAATAATCATCATAAGTAGCAATTTTTTTCTCATTAAAGTCAACTGAAACCTCTTCCGGAATAGTGTTATCATTACTAAATAAAGTCATGCCTCTCAAAATCCACTTTCATCATTATAATAAGATTCAGCACCCTCCAAAATAGTGGGATCATTACCTAAAGTTGACACTCTTCCAAACCCACTTTCATAAATATAATCATCATAAATAGGAGTCATGCAATCATCATAATAAATTTTCTCATCAAAACTTGGGGGAGTAAAAATACCATCTTCATCAAATGTAGCATCCCCAAGCTTGTAGCTTTGCATATCACTAGCATCATGGATATTCAAAGAATTCATACAAGCAACATTTCAATCATGCTCATCATTAAAATATTCTATGCCAAACATTTTATTGAATTCTTCTTCTATCAATCGAGCACATTTTTCATTTCCATCATTTTCAAGAAAGACATGATAAAGATGAATAATATGATGCAACCTCAATTCCATTTTTTTGTAGTTGTCTTTTTATAAACCAAACTAATGATAAAACAAGAAACTAAAAGATTCAATTCAAAGATTGAAATGTATACCTTCAAGCACTCACCTCCCCGGCAACGGCGCTAGAAAAAGAGCTTGATGTCTACTACACAACTTGTTCTTGTAGACTCGTGTTGGGCCTCCAAGCGCAGAGTTTTGTGGGACAGTAGCAAATTTCCCTCAAGTGGATGACCTAAGGTTTATCAATCCGTGGGGGCGTAGGATGAAGATGGTCTCTCTCAAACAACACTGCAACCAAATAACAAAGAGTCTCTTTTGTCCCCAACACACCCAATACAATGGTAAATTACATAGGTGCACTAGTTCGGGAAAGAGATGGTAATACAAGTGTAGTAATGATAGTAGATATTGATTTTTGTAATAGTAGCAATAAAAAACATCAAGGTAGCAAGTAACAAAAGTGAGCACAAATGGTACTGCAATGCTTGAAAATGAGGCCTAGGGTCCGTACTTCCGCTAGTGCAATCTCTCAACAATGCTAATATAATTGGATCATATAACCATCCCTCAACATGCGATGAAGAATAAATCCAAAGTTCCTATCTAGCGGAGAACATAAGAAATTGTTTGTAGGGTACGAAACCACCTCAAAGTTATCCTTTCCGATCGATCTATCCAAGAGTTCGTACTAAGATAACACCAAGTTATCCTTTCCGATCGATCTAGCTAAGAGTTCGTACAAAAATAACACCATATGATACACATAAACCAACTCTAATGTCACCTATATACTCCAATGTCACCGCGGGTATCCGTGAGTTGATTATGCGATATGCATCAAACAATTTCAGATTCATAATACTCAATCCAACACAAAGAACCTCAAAGAGTGCCCCAAGATTTCTACCCGAGAAACAAGGACGAAAACGTGCATCAACCCTATGCATAGATTACCCCAATGTCACCTCAGGAATCCGTGAGTTGAGTGACAAAACATATATCAAGTGAATCAGTATGATACCCCATTGTCACCACGGGTATTCATAGCAAGACACACATCAAGTGCTCTCAAATCCATAAAAGTATTCAATCCAATAAAATGAAATCTCAAAGGTAAAACCCAATTCATCACAACAAGATAGACAGGGAGAAACACCATATGGTCCAACTATATTAACAAAGCCCGCGATACATCAAGATCGTGTCGAATCAAGAACACGAGAGAGAGAGAGAGAGAGAGAGAGAGATTAAACACATAACTATTGGTACAAACCCTCGGCCCCGAGGGTGGACTACTCCCTCCTCATCATGGTGGCCACTCGGATGATGAAGATGGCCATCGGTGATGATTTCCCCTCTGGCAGGGCACCAGAACAGCGTCTAGATTGGTTTTTCGTGACTACAGAGGCTTGCGGCGGCGGAACTTCTGATCTAGGGTTATTTCTGGGGGTTTCTGTATTTATTGGATTTTTTGGCGTCGATCTCATGTCCAGATGCGGTTCGAGTGTCCCACCACCCACCAGCACACGGGCAAGGCCCCTGGCATGACCCGGTAGGTGGTCGCCACCTCCTTCACCTTCTGGTCCTCCCACGAAGCTTCTAGTTCCTCTTTTGTTCCAAAAAAATCATCAAAAAGTTTCGTTTCATTTGGAGAACTTTTATTTCTGCCCAAAAAACTACACCACGGTAGTTCTGCTGAAAACAGCGTCAGTCCGGGTTAGTTCCATTCAAATCATACCAAAATCATATAAAATTGTTGTAAAATAGCATGAATACTTCATAAATTATAAATACCGTGGAGACGTATCAGCATGATGACCCAAAAGGAAGTAAGGGGTGAAAGGAAGTGCCAAGAAAAAGAGGAGCAAATGAAGGCCTACATGGAGCTCCAAAGGAAGAAATCGACATGGAGGAGGTCGTCAAGAAGAGGAAGCTCGAGATCAAGGATGCCATCCAAAGGAACAAGCTCGAGATCGAGGGCCCGATTGCAAGCACCAAAGAAAAAGAGGTGGCGCTAGTTTTCATGACCGCGGACTTGAGCAAGATGTCCTTGAAAAATGAAGTTGGTTCAAGAAGAAGCAAAAGGAGATGCTCAATCAACATGATTCAGCCGGCTTGCGTGCCAACTGTTGGGAAATGTTGCATGGAAAACAAAAAAAGTTCTACGCACACACAAGATCTATCAAGGAGATGCATAGCAATGAGAGGGTAGAGTGTGTCTACATACCCTCGTAGACCGTAAGTGGGAGCGTTTAGTAATGCGGTTGATGTAGTTGAACATCTTTGCGATCCAACCAATTGAGTACTGAACGTACGACACCTCCGTGTTCAGCACACGTTTAGCTAGGTGACGTCCTCTACCTTCTTGATCCAGCAAGATGGCGAGGTAGTGGATAATTTCCGGTAGCACGACAGCGTCGTGACGGTGATGGTGAAGCTATCTCCGTAGGGCTTCGCCTAAGCACTACGAACATATGACCGGGGTGTAAACGGTGGAGGGCGGCGCCGCACACGGCTAAGCAATTGCCGTGGTAGTGCTAGGCGCCCCCCTCCCACATATATATAGGTGGGGGGAGGGAGCAGAAGCCAAGGGGGCGCCCCAAGTAGGTCGAATCCTACTTAGGGTCTATCCCAAGCCCTCCCCCTTTCCTTTTTACGTGAGAGGGGAAAGGCAGGGGAGGGAGCCCCCCCCCCTTTCCTTTCTCACATGAGAAGGGGAAGACAGGAGGGGCTAGCCCTCCCCCCTTTCCTTCCCTAGGGCCGGCCGGCCAGGGAGAGGGGCGCACCAGCCCCCTGTGGGCTGGACTGCCCCCCTTGGCCCATTACGCCGATACACCTATCGTGGGTGTCCGGAACCCCTTCCAGTGACCCGATGACTACCCGGTGCATCCTGAAACTCTTCAGATGTCCGAATACCATCTTCCTATATATCAATATTTACCTCTCGACCATTTTGAGACTCCTCGTCATGTCCGTGATCTCATCTGGGACTCCCAACAACATTCGCTCACCGAATCATATAACTCATATAACACTATATCATCAACGAACGTTAAGCGTGCGGACCCTACGGGTTCGAGAACTATGTAGACATGACCGAGACACCTCTCTGGTCAGTAAACAATAGCGGAACCTGGATGCCCATATTGGTTCCTACATGTTCTATGAAGATCTTTATCGGTCGAACCTTATGACAATATACGTAATTCCCTTTGTCCATCGATATGTTACTTGTCCGAGATTCGATCATCGGTATCTTCATACCTAGTTCAATCTTGTTACGAGCAAGTATCTTTACTTGTTCCGTAATACATCATCTTGCAACTAATTCATTAGTCACTTTGCTTGCAAGGCTTCTTATGATGTGTATTACTGAGAGGGCCCAGAGATACCTCTCCGATACTCGGAGTGACAAATCCTAGTCTTGATCTATGCCAACTCAACAAACACCTTTCGAGATACCTGTATAGCATCTTTATGATCACCCAGTTATGTTGTGACATTTGATAGCACACAAGGTATTCCTTCGATATCCGGAAGCTGCATACTATCATAGTCGAAGGAATATGTATTGGATATTAAGAAAGCAATAGCAATAAACTGAACGATCAATATGCTAAGCTAACGAATGGGTCATGTCCATCACATCATTCTCCTAATGATGTGATCCCATTATCAAATGACAACTCATGTCTATGGTTAGGAAACCTTAACCATCTTTAGTAGAGGCTCACTAGGGACATGGTATTTGTTTATGTATCCACACATGTATTTAAGTTTCCTGTCAATACAATTCTAGCATGAATAATAAACCTTTATCATGATTTAGGAAATATTATAATAACCATTTTATTGTTGGCTCTAGGGCATATTTCCATCAGTCTCCCACTTGCAATAGAGTCAATAATCTAGTTCACATCGCCATGTGATTAACACCCATAGTTCACATTGCCATGTGACCAACACCCAAAGAGTTTACTAGAGCCAATAATCTAGTTCACAACGCCATGTGATTAACACCCAAAGAGTGCTAAGGTGTGATCATGTTTTGCGTCTGAGAGAAGTTTAGTCAACGGGTCTGTCACATTCAGATACGTATATATTTTGCAAATATCTATGTCTACAATGCTCTGCATGGAGCTACTCTAGCTAATTGCTCCTACTTTCAATATGTATCCAGAATGATACTCATAGTCATCTGAATTGGTGTCAAAGCTTGCATCGACGTAACTCTTTACGACGAACTCATTATCACCTCATAACTGAGAAAATATTTCCTTAGTTCTCTAAGGATAATTTTGGCCGCTGTCCAGTGATCTACTCCTGGATCACTATTGTACCCCCTTGCCAAACTCATGGCAAGGTACACAATAGGTCTGGTACACAACATGGCATACTTTATAAAACCTATGGCTGAGGCCTAGGGAATGACTTTCATTATCTCTCTATCTTCTGCCATGGTCGGGCTTTGAGTCTTACTCAACTTCACACCTTGTAACACCGGCAAGAACTCTTTCTTTGACTGATCTATTTGAACTTCTTCAAAAACTTTGCCAAGGTATGTACTTTGTGAAAGTCCTATAAAGCGTGTCGATCTATCCCTATAGATCTTGATGCCCACTATATAAGCAGCTTCACCGAGGTCTTTCATTGAAAAATTCTTATTCAAGTATCATTTTATGTTATAATATCAGAAATGCTACAGAGCTCCCACTCACTTTCTTGTAAGGGTTTTTTACATCTGTGCCCCTGGTTCCTTACCCATACTCATTCATCCCCACGTTCTTAACTTTTGCTCACTTTTCCCCACTCCCTTGCCCGAAACCCTCAGAACTGGTAACAAACGATGGATGTCGTTGGGTCAGTGCTTTGACCATTAACTCTGACGAGTGGTGCCGCGCTGACTGTGTCGCCCGTTGGACCTGATGAGTGGAGTCGCATCGGATGGTGCCATTGTTCGCCCTTTGGGCCGTCGTTAGAATGTTGGGTCGTGCGCGGGCTGCAACACCAGAAGCTTGTTATGCATGCACGACATGTCTAGCCAGCCTGCTATGCATGCACGTAGCTAGCCTACCTGCATGTGCTGCTGCCCGCTGCCACGTTGCGCTGACTGGCCTCTTTTTCACGGGAGTCGCTGCCGCTGGTTCGTCTCATCTCCCACGTGTGTCTCCTCGATGTAGATCATTGTTTCACACTTTTCAATCCAACCGCATCTATTCAACATGGCAACTAAAACCTATTGGCAATTAAAGTGGCATACCGATCGATCGACGCGACTCGTTTGAACGTAAGTGCGGCCGGTGCCACTCCCCTTCCCTTCCCCTTTCCCTATTTAAACCACCACCCTCCACCTATTCTCCACACATCCATTTGCACCGCCCCCTTCTCTTCTTCACCCAAACCCAGAGCACTCTCAAAGCGAGGCGAGGATGCAGTACAACGGCCCCAACTTCCAGCTCCCACCAATCGTGCCGGAGACGGTATCCGACCGGCGTCGTCGTGGAGAGGACGCTCCGTGTGTGGGCATTCTCATGTTGGAGGGGTACAAGGGGGTTTGCCCAGTGGTTCCTCGGTGCGGGATTCGCCCACCTCCTAGTGGGCTCACCGGTGATGTTCCGACTGGAGGAAGTGCATCTGAACTCTAGGACTCTGCCGATAGGGCTCACCGTCACCTTCACCAAAAGATTTGATGTGTGCTACCTCCTTGGCAAGGTGTTTTGGTGTGGATGCGAATTTATCGCATTCACAACCCACAACATCTTCACAAACTTCGACTGCATCTTCCCCACCCGCGACGGTATGCACAGCCTCCCCTACTACATCGGCGAGGACGGCATGGAGAGGAGGAGCAGTGAAGAGGAGGTGCAGTGAAGATGGTGGTGAAGGCCCGGTCTCGTGAGCTTGTCATGCCCTAGGATGTTAGGGATTTTTATCTTAATTATGTCGTTGGTTGTACCGTGAACTTGTTATCTCTGTCATGTTATCCCCTAAGAACTATGTTATGCTTGTCGTTGGTTATCTGTGTTTTGCTTGCTATTTCTATCTTATTTGACGTGAGATATCGCTAGATGGATATGGTCCCGTATGCAAGCCCTTATGCTAAATCAATCAGTGAAAGGGTATCTCTCAATGAAAACCAGCAAGTTGTGGGGTTAGCCTTGTAAAAATGGTTGGAGGGTAGCCCATTCGTCTTGTTATATTCATGGTGTGTACTTGTGTAGGTCAAGTTTAAATGGCCCATTTAGAGTAGGGTCAAGTTTTCGCACGCACGGATAATGGACTAGTTGAAGTGTCAAAAAGGAAATTAAAGCTAGAAAATGAGCCATGTTGATGTTCAAAAGAAGAATAAGAAAAACTAATTTTTTTTGAATTGTAGGTGGCCCTATTCCGTATATTGTATGAACAAAAACAAGCTAATTTTTGAATAGTTTGTGGCCTATGCTATGGTTTCAGATGCATATCATGATCTACATAATTAAGTCTGACATGCTCTTAATAACAAAAACAAAAACAAAAAATCGTGTATACAATATTTGTATTTTTATTGCAACAGAAACATGTTTATAATACCCGCATGTCAAAAAATCAAAGTGTTGTGCCGTAGGCTATATACATAAGGAAAACTCCACGATATGTACAAATAAATTTGACATGGGCAAGTCCAACAATAAAAGGGGATTTACCATGGCAATAATCAAGGAAAAAATAGAGCCAGCGCGTGCACTATTTTCTAGGCCTCTTTTATCTTTGTGGGCCTTCGACACTCAACGCAATGATACGGCCCAACGCAATTTGGGCCCTAGAACTACATTTTTTCACGGTGCTGTGTTGTCCGACGAAACCAAGAAACCGAAAGTGTACAAAACCATTTAAACCGACATGATCCACAAATTAAGCAACACAGAGCATAGAGCACATGATCCACACATTAAGCAACGCAGAGCATAGAGCACATGATCCACAAATTAAAGCAACACAGAGCATAGAGCACATGATCCACAAATTTAACCAAATCCTAGAGCACATGACACCACACTAATAACATCTCTAACGAGTGATGACCAACAAGTAAGCAAATCCTAGAGCAACTACACAGAAATAAAAGGGATAAAATAATAAAAGCTATCATATTCGCGTGCTTGTTCAATTGAATCATGTAGCGACCCGACCTCAGATGGTCAAGCCTCTGTGTTTCTATGCCATCCCTGGATCAGTATGCTGGCACACACAGTACCTCAATGTATATATCAAAGTGCAATCACATGTATAAATAACGTAAAACTGATATATACCTCATAAGTCACAGCGGAAACGATCAATCGGGTGTGGAGTCCCATCAACGCCATCGGCAGGTTGAGTGTAGACCGTAACCCTCTACCGTACTCTTACTCGTCGGAGGAAAGTATCTGCAACATGATACGTTGCAGCCGTATAGGTCAGTACATTGAATGTACCGGCAAGATCACAATAAAAAATAGATGATAAACTATACTATATGCAGTATGGCTGTGCGGCTTTGTATCTGAGTTTTTTTTGCGTAAAAGCTCCCTACATCAAATAAATATCAGGAATCTGTACTACGGAGTTTCTATCATGACATGGTTCCGCCAACAGATGTCTCATAGCCCATATCATCATAATGTTGCCCACAATTAAGTAATCAGTCCGGTGTTGAGAGTTCCGAGATAGATCCAAGTCCAGATGCTCAAATTGTCCATAACTAGGGACACGGCTAATCAATTAGGTTTTAACCCTCTGCAGAGGTTTGTACACTTTACCCGCAAGATTCGATCCCTCTTTTTATGTTCTCGCACTTCAGGGTGTTTGAGAACAAGATGACCGAAACATGGTCTTCCGAAGAGTTCCTCTGACCACTGTCTGGTGCTCATCCAATCCTACCATAGTTCTACATCTGATAGCACCGTCCCAGCCAGAGTCACCACTAAGGTCAACAAAGCCAGAGCCCATAGTGACTTGCGGTTGCACAGGTAAGCTCCGGGCATGAAGTATTCTTCCTTCTCTTTGAGTCTGGGTGAAGCTTTCCGCAAGATGTCATGGCGCTTCTCCATGCATCCGGGCCATCCACTGGTTGCTCCAGGGTGCCCGTCAACCATCCTTCACCCAGTAGTGTGTATTGAATTCTTGTCTCGAGTCTTGAAGCCTTGAAGATGCAGTCCTTGCAGGTGCCATCATGAATTTGTCGTCATTGACGTAGGGTCCTCCATTCTCACACCACTCTCGAACACTCATACCAACCCCGTCTACTATAGCATAGCACTGAAACTAAACAATGTCCCGGGCTTGGTAACAGGTAGATGGGTTCCTACCTCATGCATTCTACTCAATTACAAGATTCAGTAACACTACTGGAGGGATTGTTGCAAAGATGCCACTAAATGCAATGAAAACATAGGTATGAAAGCATGGTCAAAGTGAACTTGCCAGGTATTACTTGATGAAGATAATAACGCTCTCGGAATATCACTTGGTAGAACTATTTGTCACTCCAATGAAAATCTATATAGTCAAACATAACATTCACATAAGCACTCATTCTAGCAAGCAACTTCTAGCACTCAAAATAACAATTAAAACAAAAAAGAAAATTCAATAACAAAACTCAAACGAATTCCAAGTAAGCTTCAAATAAAACTAGAAAGAAAACCTACTAACGAAGATCTATGACTTTGCTACAAACATTTAATATAGTCCTGCCCTAAGTAAAAACTTAACAAGAATTAAAACACTAAACTAATAAATTAACATCAAGTATTTTTCATAAAATTTTATTTGCAAAAAGAAACAAATAAAAAGCTTTTATGAAACTCTAACTATGACCTCTACAAGTTTTCATACAAAACTAAATAAAATAAATTTGTAAAATAACAAAAAAATTCTTTTCTTGACTTAACAGAAACCAAAAAAATTGTCACAAGTGACAAAAAGAAATAATTTAAAACAATTAAAACTATAAAGAAAAGGCTAAAACAAAACTAGAACTAAAACAATACTGTTTTGCCTAAAACTCTAATTTAAAATAAACTAAAATAAATAACTATATTTTACTGGATAAACAAAACAATATAAAAACAGTAGAAAAAAGAATGAATCAAAAAAAATTTATAAAACTCAAGATGCGGCCAAAATAGTGATTTGAACAAATTTCATCAAACTCAAATTTAATCTGGTCAAATTTGAAAACTAAGTACGCAAACAGAAACTTCAACAAATTTGTGACACAATGCAAAAAGAATCACTCAATTTGGATCTAAAACATAAAAGTTATAGAATATCTAAGATTGAAACTTTTCTGTTTTTTATAGAAACGAAAATTAAAAAAAAAAACAGAACGGACAAGTCTACTGGGCTAGGAGCTGAGCGATCTGTAACTAACCGTTGCTCGGCCGGAACTTTACAGAAATGTGCACGTACGTTTAAAACAGAAAAGTGGCAAACCAGTTCGATCTAAACCATAATAAACCGTGTACTAAACCAAACCAACTGATCTAAAGAACCGATCTACTAAAACCGATCTAGCACTTAGCGCTTTGATTAATAAAAAAACGAAGGAGCTAACACCTACGTGACTTACAGAGAAGAAACGGCGGTGGCAAAGAAGCAGGGCGCCGGCGGGGTGGTGGCTCCGGTGACTGACGGCGGAGACGGCGATGTCCAGTGGATGGAGAACTCCGGGGGGTCCGATTTCTGTGGATAGTGAGGCGAGGAGACGTCGGAGTCGAGCGGGCGTCGGTGTAAACTCCCGTGCTCTGGATGAACTCCGGCGGCATTGCGAGCTTGAGGCGGTGGCTCCAGTCAAACCTGGGTGACGAAAATATGTCAATGAGGGGCGCAAAGGCGAGGGGAATCAAAGTCCAGACGGAGGGATCTCGAGGAGGCTCACCGACGATGGAAACGACGGTGAACGGCGGCGACCGAAGCGAGATCGGTTCGACGAGTGTGGGCGCTGCGGTGGGTTTTAGCGAGGGCTTTTGAAGGGGATCGAGAGAGGAGGGGCAGGGGTACTTATAGGACAACTTGCTTGGGGAAGGGGAAGACTCGGGATAGGTTTCCCACGAAGATCGGACGCGGCGGCGGCGGCGCGTACGTATAGCTTTCTGTTTCTGTACATGTACGTGGGGAAAAAGAAAAGAGCGGGGTGGGGTCCATGCGCTAGAGAAAAAAACGAGGGAGAGAGAGATCGTGAGAGGGAGGGGTGGCGGCACCTCCTGGGGCTGCTCCCGAGCGAGCGTGCGCTAGCGCTAGCGCTAGCGCTGGGCTGGGCTAGCCGGTGCGCCTGGCCTGGCCTGGCCGCAGGTTTTTTTTTCTAAACAGCGAGGAAAAAAATATACAAAATAACAAAAACATTTTATATAGGCATATTATATATCAAAATGTTCAGAAAAACATTTCCTAAAACATGAACTATTTTTAAAGTTCAAATAAATCCACAAAAATTCAAATAGAGCAAACAGTGCTACTGTTGCATTAAAACCCAACAAAAAATCATTTTTAAAATAGCAAAATTATTTCAAATTTACTTTCTCCTAATTTTTCCATTGAAGGGAATCATTTTACCCTTATTTCCATTTATTTATTTTAGGAGAAAAATAATTTGAATAAAATCCAAAAAATTCCAAATTAAAAGGAGTTACAAAATACTTCCAAATGACTCTCAATTTGATTCTTTGTAACTTACAACTCATATTTCATATAATTGAAGAAGTCATTTTATCTTCTCTCCTGAAAATCATTGAGTTGCATAAAGTTTCGAATTTGAAATATTCCCAAATGGAATTCAAATCTTTTCAAAACCCTTTTCATTTATTTAAATGGAAGAAGTCATATCATCTTCTCTCTAGGGTTTTATGTTTGAATTGGATTTGAATACTTTGAGATCAAAATGCAAGGATGAAAGTTTGGGAAAGTCATTTCATTCCCTCTCATTCAACTTTGAAAAAGTTTCAAATTTCACTTAATTTCACACAATCAGTCACACAACAATCAAACAAACAGTCATAAATATGTATTTAATATTCATTCCAAAATTTAGAATTTTGGGATGTTACAAACCTACCACACTTAAAATGAATCTCGTCCTCGAGATTCGAAGAGGCTAGGAAGAAAAGGTTAGGGTTTGGAGGTCTTCCAGCAAATCCTTTGATCGGAATGGCCTAGTGTGCTACTCAAAATCAGGGTTATAGCTCCGACAAAACTCATGTACTCCATTCCTTTGGGTTGACGGTGTCGGTCTTCTCATATTCTCTGGAATAACTCTTTCACTGGTGCTCTTCCGGTCGGGGCATGACCTTTTTGCTCAAAATCTTGTGTCCTCTCATCAAAATAAGGTTGTTCCGAGACTAGCTCTTCTTAACTGACGGGTCTGTCGCCAATACTAAACAACTATCGAGATCTCATGGTGGCCAATCATTACAGGTTTCTCCTGCGGGAAAAATGGTTTGGGCTGAATCTCACCGTATATCCTACGGTTGGCAACGGTTGCCTGTACTTGGATCAATCGTCCTGCCAATCTAAGGTTTAAACAAGGTCTCGATATCATCGTCTCTCTACTATGGGTAAGTCACTCCATATTTACCATCCCGAATAGCAAGAGCGAATGATAAGAGTAAGTCGGTATGGTGATCACTCCATTCCGCACCCGAACCATTACCCTGTATAAGGTTTAGCGAATCTCGCATTTCTAACACTCGGGCATTCTCACAAGCATTGCAGAATTTTTCTTGTCCACGAACTGGGTTCGGGTAATTCCATTATTTCTACAACCTGAACAAAACATCTATTGTTCTTCACAACTCTCGGGTTTTTGCGTAATCTCCTATGAAACGTCTGCTAATCAAATCATAGCTTCTTCCAATATTTCTTCTTCCAGGGAGTTCTTGATCCTTACTACTTTCCTGGGCCTGTGGGTTATGAGCCCACTTCAATACTTGCACCACTTTAACTCATCATTTGAGCTACTATTGTTTCGTATTCCAAAATTGCACCTCCTTTAAATCCAATATTACTTCATTCCTTCATACTCTTGAAGTAACCGACATATCGCAATAAAACTCATACTCATTTTTTTTCCAAACTCCACTCTAAAGAATAAATTTTCCTTTCCATACTTCAGGTGTTCTCATAGGGCACTACCACCCTTAAAATGCACAAATTCTTCCATGGATCATATTTCTCATATCCTCGAAAATGGTCAAAATCTTTGTTCATAGAGTAACAACTCAAAAAAAAAACAATCCACGTATGAAATCATGACACATTAACTTTATTGGTTTCATTAATCCATTACAATCTCTAAGCATCAATTACATAACTCAACTCATTGTACTAAAAAAATTACTTTCTACCACTCTTATTATCCATATCAAAATCTCAACTACTCAGCTCCAGCTTCCTTCTTGTACGGACATTCATCTGCATAATGTTCGGCTTCCTTGCAGCGAAAGCAAATGACTTCCATCAAGTCTCGAGGCTTCTTGATGATTATGTATGCTCCATGGGCTCTTGGCTTCTTCTCTGGACATTTATTAGCGTAATGGCCTAAATCCTTGCACCCGTAACAAGTGATATGACTCAGGTCCTTCCCTACAGAAATTGGGTTCTGGGGATGCATTCGTTTTCTCTTCCTGGGTTTCTCCGTAATGATCATAGCTTCTATTTCCTGAGGGTCAAACTTCACTTCTGTTGTCGGGAAGTCTTCGACATACTCTTGGCTTTCCTTCGTGCAATACTCTGAAAAATGTCCTTCTTCTCCACATGAATAGCAGGCTTGGGCGGAAAATCTGTTTAGGCCTTCACCATCAGGGTCTTCGATAACTTCCTTCATCATAGGTTCTTCTAAGTTTTTTCCTGCGGGCTTCTTTCTGCTTCTTCATAACTTCTTGTACCTTGGGGTAAATCTGACATTGAGCAGGGTAGTGCGTAGTTCCTTCACACAGGAAACAAGTAACCTGCCCAATCAGGCATTCTTCGGCTGAGTGATTTTCCTCACAATGAGGGCATGCATCCTTGGGTTCTTCATTGGTGTGTCCTATTTCTCCGCAAATCTTGCAGGCACAAGGTTTCTTCTTCGGGTTATCATAGTGCTTTCGGATGAGACGTGACCTCAACAGGGTCTTCTTGAATTCCTCCCAAGTTCTTGCTCCATTAAATCCTTGTATGGCTTGATGCATTTTCCACCAGGTTGCAGCACTTTCTGTAAAGCACTGAAGAGCGTATTGAACCTCATACTTCCTTGGAATCAATTTTTTTCTAAATTGATCCTCCATGTTTTGTATCCATAGCTCTGCCTCGGCTGGGTCCTCGGTCCGAAGAATACAAGTCCATCTTAATTCATCATTGATCTATGGGGTCCAAAGATTTTGGGATGAGATACGGGAGAGATAGAGGGAGATACACGCAATACAAACAATAGTTTTGAAGAAACGGGTTTTATTTGTGGCTGTCATGAAAACATCAAACAAATAACAACTCACAAATCGTCGCATCTAACGTAAGTATACAACAGGGGTTTGTCTTCTAAGGGTCAAATAATTCTTCAGATTCTTCAAGTTCTTCGAGTCTTCGGAGTCTTCAACTGTTGTAGCATCAACTCTTCTAATGCATGGTGAAATCCTCTTTACTCTGAAATGGCCATCGATTGTCCGATATCTTGTCCTTCTTGGAGCGACTTCAGTTGATCGTCCGTGTGGACAAAAGGGAAAGGGGTATATTCTAACTATTTGAGGTAGGAGAGGATATTTGATAAAATCAGAAAAGATGAGAAGTAATGGATTCTTTTTAAAATAAAGTTTTAGAGATTTCCTGTCCTAGGAGATTTCCCATTTCTAGGGTCACGGCGTACAATCAACATGTGCTCTGATACCATATCTGTAGCGACCCGACCTCAGACGGTCAAGCCTCTATGTTTCTATGCCATCCCTGGATCAGTATGCTGGCACACACAGTACATCAATGTATATATCAAAGTGCAATCACATGTATAAATAACGTAAAACTGATATATACCTCATAAGTCACAATGGAAACGGTCAATCGGGTGTGGAGTCCCATCAACGCCATCGGCAGGTTGAGTGTAGACCGTAACCCTCTACCGTACTCTTACTCGTCGGAAGAAAGTATCTGCAACATGATACATTGCAGCCGTATGGGTCAGTACATTGAATGTACCGGCAAGATCACAATAATAAAAAAACAGATGATAAACTATACTATATGCAGTATGGCTGTGTGGCTTTGTATCTGAGTTTTGTTTGCGTAAAAGCTGATTTATTTTCCCTACATCAAAGAAATATTAGGAGTCTGTACTACGGAGCTTCTATCATGACATGGTTCCGCCAACCGATATCTCATAGCCCATATCATCATAATGTTGCCCACAATGAAGTTATCAGTCCGGTGTTGAGAGTTCCGAGATAGATCCAAGTCCAGATGCTCAAATTGTCCATAACTGGGGACACGGCTAATCGATTAGGTTTTAACCCTCTGCAGAGGTTTGTACACTTTACCCGCAAGATTCGATCCCTCTTTTATGTTCTCACACTTCAGGGTGTTTGAGAACAAGATGACCGAAACATGGTCTTCCGAAGAGTTCCTCTGACCACTGTCCGGTGCTCATCCAATCCTACCGTAGTTCTACATCTGCTAGCATCGTCCCTGCATGAGTCACCACTAAGGTCAACCAAGCCAGAGCCCATAGTGACTTGCGGTTGCACAGGTAAGCTTCCGGGCATGAAGTATTCTTCTATCTCTTTGAGTCTGGGTGAAGCTTTCCGCAAGATGTCATAGCGCTTCTCCATACATCCCGGCCATCCACTGGTTGCTCCAGGGTGCCCGTCAACCATCCTTCACCCAGTAGTGTGTATTGAATTCTTGTCTCGAGTCTTGAAGCCTTGAAGATGCAGTCCTTGCAGGTGCCATCATGAATTTGTCGTCATTGACGTAGGGTCCTCCATTCTCACACCACTCTCGAACACTCATACCAACCCCGTCTACTAAAGCGTAGCACTGAAACTAAACAACATCCCGGGCTTGGTAACAGGTAGATGGGTTCCTACCTCATGCATTCTACTCAGCTACAAGATTCAATAACACTACTGGAGGGATTGTTGCAAAGATGCCACTAAATGCAATGAAAACATAGGTATGAAAGCATGGTCAAAGTGAACTTGCCTGGTATTACTTGATGAAGATAATAACGCTCTTGGAATATCACTTGGTAGAACTATTTGTCACTCCAATGAAAATATATATAGTCAAACATAACATTCACATAAGCACTCATTCTAGCAAGCAACTTCTAGCACTCAAAATAACAATTAAAACAATAAATAAAAATTCAATAACAAAAGTCAAGCGAATTCCAAGGAAGCTTCAAATAAAACTAGAAAGAAAACCTACAAACGAAGATCTATGACTTTGCTACAAACATCTAATATAGTCTTGACCTAAGTAAAAACTTAACAATAATTAAAACACTAAACTAATAAATTAACATAAAGTATTTTTCATAAAATTTTATTTGCAAAAAGAAACAAATAAAAAGCTTTTATGAAACTCTAACTATGACCTCTACAAGTTTTTATACAAAACTAAATAAAATAAATTTGTAAAATAACAAAAAAATTCTTTTCTTAACTTAACAGAAACCAAACTAAATTTGTCACAAGTGACAAAAAGAAATAATTTAAAAACAATTAAAACTATAAAGAAAAGGCTAAAACAAAACTAGAACTAAAACAATATTGTTTTGCCTAAAACTCTAATTTAAAATAAACTAAAATAAATAAATATATGCTACTGGATAAACAAAACAATAACAAAACAGTAGCAAAAAGAATGAATAAAAATATTTTATAAAACTCAAGATACGGCCAAAATAGTGATTTGAACAAATTTCATCAAACTCAAATTTAATCTCGTCAGATTTGAAAACTAAGTATGCAAACAGAAACTTCAACAAATTTGTGACACAATGCAAAAAGAATCACTCAATTTGGATCTAAAACATAAAAGTTATAGAATATCTAAGATTGAAACTTTTCTGTTTTTTATAGAAACGAAAATAAAAAAAACAGAACGGACAAGTCTACTGGGCTAGGAGCTGAGCGATATGTATCTAACCGTTGCTCGGCCGGAACTTTACAGAAACGTGCATGTACGTTTAAAACAGAAAACTGGCAAACCGGTTCGATCTAAACCATAATAAACCGTGTACTAAACCAAACCAACAGATCTAAAGAACCGATCTACTAAAACCGATCTAGCACTTAGCGCTTTGATTAATAAAAAAACGAAGGAGCTAACACCTAGGTCACTTACAGAGAAGAAACAGCGGTGGCAGAGAAGCAGGGCGCGGGCGGGGTGGTGGCTCTGGTGACCGGCGGCGGAGACGGCAATGTCCAGTGGATGGAGAACTCCGGGGGTCCGATTTTCTATGGATAGTGAGGCGAGGAGACGTCGGAGTCGAGCGGACGTCGGTGTAAACTCCCGTGCTCTGGATGAACTCCGGCGGCGTTGCGAGCTTGAGGTGGTGGCTACGGTCAAACCTGGGTGACGAAAATATGTCAATGAGGGGCGCAAAGGCGAGGGGAATCAAAGTCCAGAGGGAGGGATCTCGAGGAGGCTCACCGATGATGGAAACGACGGTGAATGGCGGCGACCGAAGTGAGATCGGTTCGACGAGTGCGGGCGCTGCGGTGGGTTTTAGCGAGGGCTTTTGAAGGGGATCGAGAGAGGAGGGGCAGGGGTACTTATAGGACAACTTGCTTGGGGAAGGGGAAGACTCAGGATAGGTTTCCCACGAAGATCGGACGCGGCGGCTGCGCGTACTTATAGGTTTTTGTTTCTGTACATATACGTGGGGAAGAAGAAGAGAGCGGGGTGGGGTCCATGCGCTAGAGAGAAAAAAATGAGGGAGAGAGAGATCGTGAGAGGGAGGGGGGGCAGCGCCTCCTGGGGCTGCTCCTGAGCAAGCGTGCGCTAGCCCTAGCGCTAGCGCTGGCTGGGCTAGCTAGTGCACCTCGCCTGGCCTGGCCGCAGGTTTTTTTTCTAAACAGCGAGGAAAAAAATATATACAAAATAACAAAAACATTTAATATAGGCATATTATATATTAAAATGTTCAGAAAAACATTTCCTAAAACATGAACTATTTTTAAAGTTCAAATAAAATCCACAAAAAATTAAATAGAGCAAACAGTGCTACTGTTGCATTAAAACCCAACAAAAAATCATTTTTAAAATAGCAAAATTATTTCAAATTGACTTTCTCCTAATTTTTCCACTGAAGGGAATCATTTTACCCTTATTTCTATTTATTTATTTTTAGGAGAAAAATAATTTGAATAAAATCCAAAAAAATCCAAATTGAAAGGGAGTTTCAAAATACTTCCAAATGACTCTCAATTTGATTCTTTGTAACTTACAACTCATATTTCATATAATTGAAGAAGTCATTTTATCTTCTCTCCTGAAAATCATGAGTTGCATAAAGTTTCGAATTTGAAATATTCCCAAATGGAATACAAATCTTTTCAAAACCCTTTTCATTTATTTAAATGGAAGAAGTCATATCATCTTCTCTCTAGGGTTTTATGTTTGAATTGGATTTGAATACTTTGAGATCAAAATGCAAGGATGAAAGTTTGGGAAAGTCATTTCATTCCCTCTCATTCAACTTTCAAAAAGTGTCAAATTTCACTCAATTTCACACAATCAGTCACACAACAATCAAACAAACAGTCATAAATATTTATTTAATATATCATTCCAAAATTTAGAATTTTGGGATGTTACAAATCATTTGCTTCAAGTTCTTGTTCATCTTCTTTGATTCCCCCTTCAGATCTGCATCCCCAACTGTTAGAGCAGCACTTTCAGAGACCAAATTCGTTGGTGCTGACGGCAGATTGAGCTCCCGGGTTGGGGCCCCATTGAATTGAATCCGCTTAACGTAGTCATCCAGCCATTCAAAATGTGTGTTTTTCTTCATGATCTAAAACGAAAACATGAACCCTAAATCCTAGATCAAAAAAATAAATAAAAGCAAATAGAAAAAGAAATCAGAGAAAAATCATGAGATCTAACCTGCCCCTCTGGCTTGCTCTCGCATTTCATGAACTCGCGCCCATAGTTGCCATTCTTGACCTCCTTCGAAGTCAACCATATCAGTGGCGCACTGCATGGACAGTCGGGACATCGCTCCATGGGAAGTGGACCATAATGGGTCCACGAGGGGCGGGAGGCTGGAGTGGAGCTCGACATATCGCCCAAACTTGCCAGAGAAGAAGAAGCAGAGGAGTGGCTCCTCTAGTCGCCGGAGAAGAAGAAGCAGAGGATGAGTGGGTCCTCTCGTCGCTGCAGAATAAGCACCAGAAGAAAGGGGAGGCACAACCAACAAGTCGCGCGGATTGCCTCTCGCGGATCGCCCCACGATCCAACGATGCGGAGCCTCCACGCAGCCTGCCCTCGGAATTCCTTCTAGAAGACCACATCCGAGGGCTGTCGCTTGGTCGGGTATGATCGGACGGCTCGCGTTCGGAGCTAGGGTTAGGCGAAACCCTGCGGGATTTAGAGGGGTTTTGAGCTGGTCAATGGGGTTTCCAAGGCTTTGACTAAGCATAACTAATTAAAAAAATGAAAAATATATAAAACCTTCGTCGTTCGTCGTTTTATAAGACACACTAACAAGGAAAAATACTAAACTTGGTATACGGACATTTACAAAAAAAACCTAGCTAGCACGATCGAGGTCAAATGAGCACCATTAATTTAAAAAAATCAAAAAAAATATAAAACCTGCGCACAATGTTGTCTTGTGTGACATGTTACCCACTAAAAATCATAAACTTTGTCTATGGACATTTTCATGAAAAAAACCTTCACACATATGAGCTATCACGTACAACATTTCATAGAGACCAAGGAGAGGAGGTAGGGTTCCCTTCGGTTTTTAAAATTTAAAAAAAATCACCAAAGCTTGATTTCAAAGTGAATAAGAAGGATCTGAACTTAGTATTCCATTTTCATATTTTAAACATGTTTTTTATGGTATTCTATTACGGTATATTTGTTTCAAAAAATGTAAAAATAGAAATATTAATTCAATAAATAGTGATTATTCGAATCTACACTATATAGATTGAATAGGTGTTAATAAAAAATATTCGGCTCATTTGGAGTAGGTCCAAAAAAACTTGATTACAAATGGGGTTGTTTACCCTAGCTTGGGAGCTCATTTGGAGCATATTCTCATGACTACAAGTTTTACCATGCAAAAGAGATCGAATTGATCACCTAACATTTATAATAGTTCAACAAACTTTGCAACTCACGCCACACGGGAATGGACTTCAAGTGTTGGTTCAAATTCAAAGTTGCATAAAATTCAAAGTTTGCCTAAAATTCAAATTCTACCTCAAATTACAAATAGAATTATTACACCTTAGAAGTTTTCACCCTTATTACAAATCCTTAAAGTTCAAAGTTTATGACTTCCATTCAAGTTCAAATTCAAATCTTTGCCTTGCTCCTTGTGTTCCGGGATGGGTTAACCATATTGCTTCTGGTTTCCCAGGCTGGGATATTTTGTGCTTTTGAAATTTTTGTCTTGTTGCTTCTGATCTTCACTTCTGGTGGTAGTGGTTTTCTTGAGCTTTGACGGATCGAGCAAGTGATGACCAGTTGATGGTCATCTGTGGGTTCACTCATCCTTAAAGGAACTTCAGACAAAATAACTTCCTCCTCTCTTATAGCTTCAAAACCTTCATAAGCCATGGTTTCAAATTCTGCACCAGATGATGGTTCAACCGATGAAGTTTCTTCCTCTCTTGGTATTTTCTATCACGTGCCTCTAATTAACCTAGACCTGGGTCAAATTGAGCTTAGTCATCGATAAAAAGGAGAACAAATGCAAAAAAAAGGGAGATGTTGCACACGTACCTCGCTGCTACTTCAGTTGCTTCATTCTCCTCTACTGTTGCATTCTCCTCTGCTGCTGCATTCTCCTCTAAACTTGCTGCATTCTCCTCTGCATTTGTTGCTGCCCATTGTTCCTCTTCTCCAAATGATGCATCAACTGGATTGGTACAACGCCTAGCAATATGCCCTAGGATACCACATCTTTTGCACTTACGTTGTTTTTTTACGCGGCCCTCTTCACCAGCTCTTATCCTGTTTTTCCTTTGTCTTCCTGGTGGTCTAGTCAGTACAGGAGAACAGTTTGAACCCTGGGTCTACTATGTTCCATTGGTCTTTTCCCAAGAGTGCAGGCACATTTTCAGCATAAGCAGCCCTAAATTTGGCAACAGAGAAATATTCAGAGCAATACTGATCAACTTCACCATCTTCACCTCCAATAACAGTCATGAGATGTAGGGCATGTATGCACGGCTTCCCGCAGATCTGTCATTGCCTACAACTGCATTCATTAGTTGCAAGGTTCACTGGATATCTCCATTCCCTATTTTTACTGTCTGTGTATGTCACCTCAGCCTCGTATGTTGACGGTCGAATCCATTTCATCCTTAGTCCTCTTGCCTTGGCATGCCATGCCTTAATCAGAGATGGGAGCATAAGATGGCCAACATATTGTGTTTCTGTAATTCTTTTACGAAGAGCCATCTTTATCATGATCATCTGCTTGATCTTATCAAATGCTTGCCACAACAAAAGCCCTTTCACTGACTTGAACTTTGCATTGAAACACTCAGCGAGGTTATTGGTCACATAGTCTACTTTGCAGATTTCATTGAAACTTTTTCTTGACCACAACTTTCCATGATGTGCATCCATGTACTCCTTCACCAAAGGATTGTGAGCATACAACACTCTCAAATGGTGCTCATGCTTCCTCCAGCTGCATGTGTATGATGCTGGCCATAGGTTCTCATCATAAACTTTGCCTCTGAATTTCTTTTTAAAATTCTGCGCTAGGTGTCGCATACATTCCCTATGTTCCACTCCAGGGAATACAATTTCTACTGCAGTTTCTAAATCCTTGCAAGCATATGTATGTATTACTAAACCTGAGGGTGTACCTATAATATTGCGCAACTGCTGCAGAAACCAGACCCAACTCTCCTCGGACTCTACCTCCAACACACCAAATGCAACTGGGAATAGCCAGTTGTGTCCATCAACTGCAGAAGTTGCTGCTAGCTGGCCTCTCCATCTTCCATTCAAAGCAGTTGCATCGACAGCCAAATAGGGCCTACATCCATTCAGAAACCCCTTCCAGCAAGCCTTCAAACAAACAAAAGCCCTCCTGAAGCACTCCTTCTCCAGTGCCTTCCCTTTTATTTTGTACTTAACTGTATGCTTGTCAATCTCTACAACACTCCCTGGACTAGTCGTCTCCACTTCAGCTTTGAAGGTGTAAAGCAACTGAAAAATCTCATTCCATGGACCATTAATCTTATCAAGAGCCCTTTCCTTAGCATAGAAAATCTTCATGTAAGATATATTAATCTTGTACTTCTCAAATAGCTTCCCGTGGAGTGTTGTTGGACCAATTGTTGGTGTTTCCCTCATCCAATCCAAGATTGCATCTGCCACCCACCTAACCTTTCCAAGCTTAGATTTGTCCTTTCCCCATCCCCCTCCAGGTGGGAAAGTGTGCCCGTGTGGGTTGCTTTTTATCTGAAACAAAATGAAAAATGATGTCAAATACAATTAAGAAATAGTACGCGTGATCTGAATATAGAATGGATAAATAATCTGATAAAAAGATTCAGTTGTAATACCTGAATCAATTTTCTCTTTAGCATAGTTGATGCATGCAACCTCCACCTACACCTCTAATAGCGGCAATGAACAGTGAATCTTCTTGGCTCACTCCTATCAACCTCATAGGAGTTTTCAGTGAGAATGCAATATGTAGTCACTGCATTACGACAGTCCACCATCGATATAAATACGGTTCCTGGAGTAGGCTCAGGATTCTCCCTGTTCCACTCAATTGTTGGCATGTCCTCACCATCATATTCTTGTAAAACTGTAACGCCCCCGATGCGGCTATATCTCCCACGTGTCGAGGCACGACTTAGAGGCATAACCGCATTGAAAGCAATGTCGCAAGTGAGGTAATCTTCACACAACCCATGTAATAATTAAGGGGAAGGTACATAGTTGGCTTACAATCGCCACGTCACACAGTACATAATTAAACATACATCATTCAGAGTACACTCAAGGTCCGACTACGGAACCAAAATAGAAGAAGATACCCCAAATGCTAACACAGATCCCCGAATCGTCCCAACTGGGCACCACTACTGATCATCTGGAAACGACACATAGTAACGACCACGTTCCTCGTCGAACTCCCACTTGAGCTCGGTGGAATCACCTGCACTGGCCTCATCGGAACCTGCAACTGTTTGGAAGTATCGTGAGTCACGGGACTCAGCAATCTCACACCCGCGAGATCAAGACTATTTAAGCTAATAGGAAGGACAAGGTATTAAAGTGGAGCTGCAGCAAGCGGCTAGCATATATGGTGGCTACTTCGCAAAAGAGAGCGAGGAGAGAAGCAAAGCGCGGTCGTGAAACTAATAGCGATCAAGAAGTGATCCTGAACTACTTACGTCAGACATAACTCCAACACCGTGTTCACTTCCCGGACTCCGCCGAGAAGAGACCATCACGGTTACACACGCGGTTGATGTGTATTATTATTTGAGGTCAACTTTAGGTTATCTACAACCGGACATTAACAAATTCCCATCGCCTCATAACCGCGGCACGGCTTTCGAAAGATATTACCCTGCAGGGGTGTCCCAACTTAGCCCATTATAAGCTCTCACGGTCAACGAAGGATATTCCTTCTACCGGGAAGACCCGATCAATCTCGGAATCCCGGACTACAAGACATCTCGGCAGCAATAAAACAAGTCCAGCAAAGCCGCCCGGATGTGCCGACAAATCCTGATAGGAGCTGCACATATCTCGGTCTCAGGGCACACCGGATCGTCCAAGCTTCCGGTAGGCCAACCCAGAGTTGCCCCTGGTGGCCACCGGCGGCTGACAGTTTGGACCAACACTCGAAGGAGCACTGGCCCGGGGGTTAAAATAAAGATGACCCTTGAGTCTGCAGAACCCAAGGGAAAAAGGCTTAGGTGGCAAATGGTAAAACCAATGTTGGGCCTTGCTGGAAAAGTCTTATTCAAAGCGAACTGTCAAGGGGGTCCCATAAATCACCCAACCGTGTAAGGAACGCAAAATCAAGGAACATAACACCGGTATGACGGAAACTAGGGTGGCAAGAGTGGAACAAAACACCAGGCATAAGGCCGAGCCTTCCACCCTTTACCAAGTATATAGATGTATTAAATTATAGCAGATATATATAGTGATATCCCCAACAAGTAAACATGTTCCAACAAGGAACAACATCTCCATGTTCCAACAAGGAACAAACTTCAACTTCACCTGCAACTAGCAACGCTATAAGAGGGCTGAGCAAAGCGGTAACATAGCCAATCAACGGTTTGCTAGGAAAGGATGGTTAGAGGTTTGACATGGCAATATGGGTGGCATGATATAGCAAGTGGTAGGCATCGTAGCATAGGCATAGCAAAAGAGCGAGCAACTAGCATAGAAAAGATAGAAGTGATTTCGAGGGTATGGTCATCTTGCTCGCAATGTTCTCGAGTTGTCGAAAGCTTGATCCTCGAAAGCGTTCTCAACAGGCTCCTCGTTCCGTACTCGTCTCCGACTCTACCCAAAGCAACAACACAAACAAAGGAACCACAATAAATCACGGTGCAATGCACAACCAACATGGTGCAAAACATGGCATGATATGCATGATGCGGTATGCAATGCTTATGTGCGCCCGGAAGGTAAATGATGAACCAGGCATCAACTTGGCAAACCAAGCATGCCACTGAAAGATGAGATGATTTCGTTGAAATCGATATAAAGATCACCGAATCGGATGCACGGTTTGCAAATGGCAAGCAAAACAAGAATGGCGCAAATCTGCCATTAACAGCATGATGCCACTTTGCAAGCAACAATTAATTAAGCTACTGCACCCAAAAGTAACAACAAAGCACATGGCAGTGATCTACACATGATGCTCGACAAAAGATGAGAACTGAGCTACGGCTAGTTCACATCATAACAGGTTCAAACAAGCATGGCAAAAATGCTCAAAGTAACAGGCTGGACATGGCAAAAACAGTAACAGGTTGCAATGTTCAGAGCATCAAAACTACATGCTACAGGAACTTAAAATAGCAAAACATGGCATGGCATGAATCTACTCAAAGCCTATTACAAAAGTCCCTTACTGACCATAAGCCAAAAGGACTAGAAAATATAGTAACACTCATGTCAATATTGAAAGTCTTGTTAACAGATTCAGCAACTTGACATGTCAAAACTGATAACGAGATGGCATGTTAACAAGCTCAATGCACTCACTACAGAGCCTCAAATGATAAACTAAGCATACATACATCAAGAAGACATGACATAGAAGACATCCATGGCAAGAACACTAACATAGCATATATGGATCAACCACAACAAGCTAGGCAAAATTGAATAACACGTATACAATCTGCCAGGAATCATTTGGTAGCAAAAGTAGAGCTCGATTGACTCAAGCTATGGCATCCCATAATTGCAAACAAAGGCATGGATGGATAGAGCAAGTCATGCTTTACAAAACACCCTTACTGAAGTATCTCAAAATATGCATAGATCTCTCGGTATCATCAAGCAAACATGGCATCAAAATCAGCTAAAACAGGGCTGAAATCAGCAACATTGGGACACCTACTTTGCATGCTTGTGCTAGTCACCACATAGATCACAAAAATACATGGCATATACCACTGGAAAGATGAGATGGCATTTTACAAAACTCATGTAGGAATCAAATCCATAGGGTGCACATATTAATCATAGCAAAATAACAAAAGTGCAACTCCTGATAAAAATCAGAAACTATCAGCACCTTGCACTCTTCCAACAGCATTTCGGGCATCAAGATGAGCTCAAATTAAAATGATGCAATGGAATGAAATGATCTACTCTTCGAGACGAACATTTTGCCATATTATACGCGAAAAATGGATCTACGGATGCGAAGATATAGCATGTTGAATATTGCACGAAATTACAAATATTTAAAGACTTAGGGAAAAGAGGGGAAGGGAGAGAGGTCAACGGGCGCGGCTCCCGAGGCCGGATCGGGCGGATCGGGCGCGGGCGGCAGCCGAGGCTCGCCGGGGAGATGGAGGGAGGAGCTCCGGCGGGCTCGGTGGACGCCGGCGGGGAGGAGGATGGCCGGGAGGCGAGGCCGCCGGATGGTGAAGCGAGGGCGGCGGAGGAGGAGGCGCGGCGGCGGCCGGAGGGCGGACGGCGGCGCGGGGGACGGCGGAGAGAGGCGGCGGCGGCGGGCGGGCGGCGCGCGCCTGGCGGGGGCGCGGCCGCGGGGCGGGCGAGGTGGCGGCGGGGCATGGGGGCATGGTGGGCCGAGGCGCTGGGCGACGACGGCGACGGGCGGCGGCGCTGGGCTCAAGGGTTCGATCCGGCCCAGCGGGCGGGCGGGCGCGGGCGGCGGACGCGGGCGATTGTCCGCGCCGGGCGGACACGTCCGCGCGTGTGGAGGGAGATTAGGGTTTCGGGAAGAGGATGATCGGAAATTTTGGGAGGGTGCTTAAATAGGCATAGAGGGAGCTAGGAGAGTCCAAATGAGGTGTAGTTTCGCCACACGATCGTGATCGAACAGCGGAGAGCATGGAGGTGACTTAGATGGGTTATTGGGCTGTTTTGGAGGGTGTTGGGCTGCAACTTAAAAGAGGCCTTTGCGAGGGTGCGGTTAACTGTTGGAGTACCAAACGAGCTCCAAATGACCAAACTTGACCGGTGGTCTCCGGTGTTATACCAAGGCCACTAGACAAACCTCGGTCCATTTCGAGACGGTTTAATACCCGCACACGAAAAACGTAAAAGGGACCGCCGGGGAGATAGGAGTGTCGGATTGCAAAACGGACAACGGAAAAATGCTCGGAATCATGAGACGAACACGTATGCAAATGCGATGCACATGATGACATAATATAAAATGCATGACATGGACAAAAGCAAAATGGAGAAAAACCCAACCACGGAGGGAATATCATATATCAATGCCGAAAATGGCAAGAGTCGGAGTTACAAATATGGAAAGTTACTTCCGGGGTGTTACAACACTCCACCACTACAAGAGGATCTCGCCCGAGATCTAGGGTGAAAGAACTCCGGATATTCAGAACGGAGGTGATCCTCGCGCCCCGTGTAGCTTCTCGGTCGGAATGGTGTGACCACTTCACTTTCAGGAATTTGATTGACTTGTTGCGAGTCTTGCGCTCGGTTTCTTCAAGAATAGCAACGGGTGCTCATGATAAGAGAGATCTTCTTGAAGGTCAATCTCTTGAAGTTGATAGTGCGCTCAGAGTCTTGAAGCACTTATGGCTGTGACACGTGAAACACATCGCACGCTTGCAAAGTTGGATGGAAGCTCAAGTTGATAGGCGAGATCGCCTCTTTTCCCAATGATCTTGAAAGGACCCACGATCTAGGGGCAAGCTTCCCTTTGATACCGGGTTTACGAGTACCTTTCATTGGAGAGACGCGGAGGTAGACATGGTCTCCGATTTCAAAAGTCACATCACGGTGCTTATCATCATAATAGCTCTTCTGGCGCGATTGCGCGGCTTTGAGATTTTCACGAATGACTTGGCACATTTCTTCTGCTTCTGTGATCAAGTCATTGCCAAGAAGTTGGCGTTCACTGTCTCGCACCAATTGAGAGGAGTACGGCACTTTCTGCCATAGAGAATTTCGAATGGGGCCTTGCCCGAACTCGCTTGGAAGCTGTTGTTGTAAGAGAACTCGGCATAAGGAAGACAATCTTCCCACTTCATACCGAAAGAAATGACACAAGCCCTGAGCATATCTTCAAGAATTTGATTCACTCGCTCAACTTGGCCACTTGTTTGAGGATGGAAAGCTGTCTTTGAAACGAATGTTGGTGCCCATGGCCTTCGAAAAGAATCCCAAAACTTGGAGGTAAAGATGCTGCCACGGTCTCAAGAGATCACTTGAGGAATACCGTGCAAGGAGACAATCTCGAGGTGTATAGCTCGCCAACCGAGCTGCAGTGATGGATTCTTTGATAGGAAGAAAATGAGCCACTTTAGTAAGCTTGTCAATGACAACGAAGATAGCATCATTTCCACGCTTGGACTTTGGAAAGCCACCACGTAAGTCCATTTCAATGTGATCAAACTTCCATTCAGGAATAGCAAGAGGTTGAAGGAGACCAGCTGGTCTTTGGTGTTCTCGCTTTCACTCTTCTGCAGACATCACACTCATTCACGAATTGAGCAATTTCTCGCTTCATTCGAGTCCACCAATATGACTGCTTGAGGTCATGGTACATCTTCGTACTTCCGGGATGAATGGATAGAAGCGAATTGTGAGCCTCGCTCATAATGACTTTTCTCGATCACCCTTAGGAACCACAATCCGTCCTCAAAGAACAGAGTGTCTTTGTCATCAACATGGAAGCACTTGTACTTGGGAATGCCTTTGTCAATACCACGCTTCACTTTCTTCACCATGGTATCCGAAGTTGAGCCTCACGAATCTGATCTTCCAAAGTAGGAGATACTAAGAGGTTGGCAAGAAAGCCTTGAGGACAACTTGAAGATTCAGCTTATGGAAAGATTCACAGAGATCCGGTGAAAGGGCTTGAGGATTAGGCTGCAGAAGCTTTCTGCTCAAAGCGTCTGCAATGACATTGGCTTTACCCGAGTATACTCAATACTTGGGTTGTACTCTTGAATCATTTCGACCCATCGAGTCTGCTCGAGGTTGAGGTTGGGCTGAGTGAAGATGTACTTGAGACTCTTGTGATCGGTGAAAATGTCCACTTTCCTTCCCAACAAGAGATGTCTCCATGTAATCAATGCATGCACAATCGCCGCCAACTCAAGATCGTGAGTGGGGTAGTTCTTCTCGTTGGGCTTCAATCTGGCGAGATGTATAAGCCACAACTCTTTTCTCTTGCATTAACACAGCACCGAGACCTTGAAGAGAAGCATCACGAACACTTCATATGGCTTGGATTCATCAGAGGAGTCGAGCAGAGCTGTGACGAGTTTCTCTTTGAGGGTATTGAAAGCAACGTCACACTCGGGAGACCGGACATACTTCACCGCTTCGAGAAGGTTGGAAAGAGGCTTTGCAATCTTGGAGAAGTTCTCAACGAATCTTCGCAATAGCTTGCAAGACCAAGAAAGTCTGAGCTGCTTGACATTCCGAGGAGGTTCCCAATTCACAATTGCGGACACCTTCTGGATCAACAATGATGCCCTTGGCGAGATGATATGACCAAGATAAAGCACTTCATCAAGCCGAATTCACATTTGGAGAATTTAGCATAGAATTGGTACTCCACGAGCTTGTCTAGCACCAATCGCAAATGTTTGGCATGATCCTTCTTATTCTTGGAGAAGACCAAAATATCATCAAGATAGACCAAGACGAATTCATTGGTGTAAGGATTGAATATGAAGTTCATCATCCGAGAGAAGGTTGGAGGAGCATTGACGAGGCGAAAGACATGACAAGATATTCATAAGAACCAAAGCTTGTTCGAATGCTGTCTTGGGAATATCTTGTTCACGAATGCGAATCTGATGATACCCCATACGAAGGTCAAGCTTAGAGAACACAGTAGCACCTTTGAGTTGCTCGAAAAGCTCATTGATGTTGGGAAGTGGATACTTGTTCTTGATTGTCTTCTTATTCAATGGACGGTAATCGACGCAAAGTCGGTCCGTGCCATCCTTCTTCGGACAAAAGAACACCACAACCCCAAGGAGATGAACTCGGTCCGATCAAACCCAGACGCTCTTGTTCATCGAGCTGCTTCTTCAATTCCTTCAGCTCATCAGTCCAAGCTTGTAAGGACGCTTGCAAACGGGTTGATGCGTGCTCAAGATCGATAACGAACTCAATCGGCCGATGCGGAGGCATACCGGAAGCTCTTCGGAAAGACATCTTGGTACTCACAAACGATCGAATCGAGAGATGGCATTCAATTCGCCCTTCTCATTGAGAGAAAACAACCGAACGGTTTCATCACGAGAGGCATAGATGATCACATCATTAGAAGAATGAGTCAATTGAATTTCCACGGCAGCACAATCAAGCTGCGCTTTGTCTTGATAAAGCCATCCATTCCGAGAATAAGATCAATATCCGAGTCACCAAGGACAACTGGTTTAGAAAGAAATCTATAATCGCCCATCTTGATAGAAACATCCGAACCATGTAGCTTGCATTCATGCATTTACCCGAGAGACAACTGCTAATGGTCTTGGCAAAACTTGAGAGACAAATCATGCTTAGATGCAAATGGTTTAGAGATGAAACTAAGCGATGCACCAAGTGTCAAAGAGAACTTTTGCAGAATGTCATTAACAAGAAGATTACCCATTAGCACATCGAAGAATCCTCCGCTCGAGCTGCATTCATCATATTGACCTTGGCATACTTTGGATTATGCTTGACCTTTGCATTTTTGGAAGATTTCACAGGAGGAGGAGGCGGAAGGCGCCTCTGGTTGAAGCACTTGTTAGATAGTGACCCTTCTCGCGACACTTGTTGCAAGTGACCTCGTAAAGCGGACGGTGGTAAGGAGCACTTGACCTTGAAGCTTGAGAATTAGACTTGTTCGATAGCTTGGGTTGGGTGGGTGGGAAGATCCACGGCCACCTGAGTTCTTCTCTTTGGTAAGGCCGACGGAACGGAGGAGGGGCAGGTAAAACTTCGCTGCTTGGCTGCCACTTGAGAGGACGAGGAGGACTGAACTGCATCCCTGATTCTCTTCTTAGAAGCCTCGCATTTGAGCTGTGCTGCTTCTTGCTTGAGTGCCATGTTGTAGAAATCATCATACTTATCTCGCTCAAACAGCACAAGAGGTAATTGCAGATCCTCTCTCGCACCACCTCCGAGGCGATAGATCATACTCCTTTCATCAGTACGTCTTGCTTAGCAAAACAAGCGAGCTCGAACTGGATATTGTATTGATAGACAGACAAGGTGCCTTGCTTAAGATTGCGGAACTCCTCACGCTTGCTCTCCACAACACTTTTGGAATGTGATGAGCTCGAAATCACGGCGGAACTCATCCTGTAATGACACGACCTCCTCTCGAATCTTTGTATTGCTGGAACCACAAAGCAGCTTGATCTTTGAGTTGAAACGATGCAAACTTGACAAAGTCCTCGTGTCCGACATTGCTACTGTCAAAGTGCTTGCAGATGTCCACTAACCAATCATCAGCATCTGTTGCCTCAACACAGAAACTGAAAGACTTCGGCTGATTAGCGAGGAACTGACTGAGAGTAGCAAAATGTGGCTGATTGTTGCCTTGACCTTGATTGCCTTGATTGCCTTGATTGCCTTGCCCCTGAGTACGTTCTTGCAAGAGCTGCAAAATCATCTGAGCATTGGCATTGGTGGCTGCCATGATAGCTTGCCAGGCCTCTGGAGGCGGAGGTGGAGGTGGAGGTGGAGGGTTCGACTGATCCCCATCATTGCGATCCGGATTCAGACGCGTTGGCGGAGCCATCCTGAAGAGGGTGACATCCGTTAGTCCTTTGATAGACAAATAGATAAGTAGAATCAACGGATTGAAATTGCAACATATAGTCTTCACAAAAAAACATTCGAACAAGAATGAACGAATGAATTCCAAAGTTAATCATCACACATCCAATAAGGTGAGAAGCCACTTAGATAAAGATATGGAAACAACATCTGTCTTAGAAACAAATCGAACATTACAATTGAAAACAAAAGGTTGGCTTCTAGAATGAGCCGGAACAAACACATGATAGAGATTTCGCTCAAAGTGTTCGTGGTGGGGCTCACACGGGCACGACGTATAGCGGACGTCACGAATGACTAACAAGACGTCCCCGAATCAGCATAGCCAAGGATTCTTTAAGACGTCTCGCGACCACTGTAAATCGACCGTGAAAGAGCGGACCACTAAACGTTGAACCCCAATCTCAAATCATACATCTGTCGGAAAGAATATCCTGTAAGCTACTAGAATTCCCACCTATAAACTCCCGAAACTTTCGGTTATGCAATCTGGTGTTGGGGATACAGGGACACAAAATATATCACCCAAACTAACAATACCTAGATCCAATTTGTATCCATCCGTCAACACATAACCAAGAAATCCTCGGAAATCGTGTACCTCGACCTTGAAAAAACATCCGTTATGCAAGTCATGGCAATACTCAAGACTTTTCACAAGATCTTTGGGCTATCAGGTTATCTCACCAACAAGCGCACAAAAGAGATTTCGATGTCGGCAAAACTCGTATTCGAATCGCAACGATAAAATTGTGACGACAACACCTCGGAGCTCAACTCCCGGACACCGCCACAACCCCTAAATGTCGAGGCACCAAGAACAATGTTCTCGCCACAAAACCATCGAACGATTCCAAGATACCCACGTGATCCTAAAAAAATTTTAGTGAAATTTGAGGAGAGAAGAGTCAAAACTCTCGTCGGGATACCTCACCGGAAGGTCGAAGGACTGGGAAGCAAAAGAATCCTACTCTCCGATATAT
The DNA here is from genome assembly GCA_021605205.1 of Aegilops longissima. Taxonomy (NCBI): domain Eukaryota; kingdom Viridiplantae; phylum Streptophyta; class Magnoliopsida; order Poales; family Poaceae; genus Aegilops; species Aegilops longissima. The sequence continues at coordinate 369,303,647 of CM038678.1, forward strand.
ATAATCCTAAGACTCAAAACATTTTCCATTCTAGACTCAACAACGCCAAACAAACAATCAAGTAGGGGCTCCTAAGTCGGGAAGGCTCGATTACCAACTTGTAGCGCCCCGATGCGGCTATATCTCCCACGTGTCGAGGCACGACTTAGAGGCATAACCGCATTGAAAGCAATGTCGCAAGTGAGGTAATCTTCACACAACCCATGTAATAATTAAGGGAAGGTACATAGTTGGCTTACAATCGCCACGCCACACAAGTACATAATTAAACATACATCATTGAGTACACTCAAGGTCCGACTACGGAACCAAAATAGAAGAAGATACCCCAAATGCTAACACAGATCCCGAATCGTCCCAACTGGGCACCACTATCGATCATCTGGAAACGACACATAGTAACGACCACGTTCCTCGTCGAACTCCCACTTGAGCTCGGTGGAATCACCTGCACCGCCTCATCGGAACCTGCAACTGTTTTGAAGTATCGTGAGTCACGGGACTCAGCAATCTCACACCCGCGAGATCAAGACTATTTAAGCTAATAGGAAGGACAAGGTATTAAAGTGGAGCTGCAGCAAGCGGCTAGCATATATGGTGGCTACTTCGCAAAAGAGAGCGAGGAGAGAAGCAAAGCGCGGTCGTGAAACTAATAGCGATCAAGAAGTGATCCTGAACTACTTACGTCAGACATAACTCCAACACCGTGTTCACTTCCCGGACTCCGCCGAGAAGAGACCATCACGGTTACACACGCGGTTGATGTGTATTATTATTTGAGGTCAACTTTAGGTTATCTACAACCGGACATTAACAAATTCCCATCTGCCTCATAACCGCGGGCACGGCTTTCGAAAGATATTACCCTGCAGGGGTGTCCCAACTTAGCCCATTATAAGCTCTCACGGTCAACGAAGGATATTCCTTCTACCGGGAAGACCCGATCAATCTCGGAATCCCGGACTACAAGACATCTCGGCAGCAATAAAACAAGTCCAGCAAAGCCGCCCGGATGTGCCGACAAATCCTGATAGGAGCTGCACATATCTCGGTCTCAGGGCACACCGGATCGTCCAAGCTTCCGGTAGGCCAACCCAGAGTTGCCCCTGGTGGCCACCGGCGGCTGACAGTTTGGACCAACACTCAAGGAGCACTGGCCGGGGTTAAAATAAAGATGACCCTTGAGTCTGCAGAACCCAAGGGAAAAAGGCTTAGGTGGCAAATGGTAAAACCAATGTTGGGCCTTGCTGGAAAAGTCTTATTCAAAGCGAACTGTCAAGGGGTCCCATAAATCACCCAACCGTAAGGAACGCAAAATCAAGGAACATAACACCGGTATGACGGAAACTAGGTGGCAAAGTGGAACAAAACACTGCATAAGGCCGAGCCTTCCACCCTTTACCAAGTATATAGATGTATTAAATTATAGCAGATATATATAGTGATATCCCCAACAAGTAAACATGTTCCAACAAGGAACAACATCTCCATGTTCCAACAAGGAACAAACTTCAACTTCACCTGCAACTAGCAACGCTATAAGAGGGCTGAGCAAAGCGGTAACATAGCCAATCAACGGTTTGCTAGGAAAGGATGGTTAGAGGTTTGACATGGCAATATGGGTGGCATGATATAGCAAGTGGTAGGCATCGTAGCATAGGCATAGCAAAAGAGCGAGCAACTAGCATAGCAAAGATAGAAGTGATTTCGAGGGTATGGTCATCTTGCTCGCAATGTTCTCGAGTTGTCGAAAGCTTGATCCTCGAAAACGTTCTCAACAGGCTCCTCGTTCCGCACTCGTCTCCGACTCTACCCAAAGCAACAACACAAACAAAGGAACCACAATAAATCACGGTGCAATGCACAACCAACATGATGCAAAAACATGGCATGATATGCATGATGCGGTATGCAATGCTTATGTGCGCCCGAAGGTAAATGATGAACCAGGCATCAACTTGGCAAACCAAGCATGCCACTGAAAGATGAGATGATTTCGGTTGAAATCGATATAAAGATCACCGAATCGGATGCACGGTTTGCAAATGGCAAGCAAAACAAGAATGGCGCAAATCTGCCATTAACAGCATGATGCCACTTTGCAAGCAACAATTAATTAAGCTACTGCACCCAAAGTAACAACAAAGCACATGGCAGTGATCTACACATGATGCTCGACAAAAGATGAGCACTGAGCTACGGCTAGTTCACATCATAACAGGTTCAAACAAGCATGGCAAAATGCTCAAAGTAACAGGCTGGACATGGCAAAAACAGTAACAGGTTGCAATGTTCAGAGCATCAAAACTACATGCTACAGGAACTTAAAATAGCAAAACATGGCATGGCATGAATCTACTCAAAGCCTATTACAAAAGTCCCTTACTGACCATAAGCCAAAAGGACTATAAAATATAGTAACACTCATGTCAATATTGAAAGTCTTGTTAACAGATTCAGCAACTTGACATGTCAAAACTGATAACGAGATGGCATGTTAACAAGCTCAATGCACTCACTACAGAGCCTCAAATGATAAACTAAGCATACATACATCAAGAAGACATGACATAGAAGACATCCATGGCAAGAACACTAACATAGCATATATGGATCAACCACAACAAGCTAGGCAAAATTGAATAACACGTATACAATCTGCCAGGAATCATTTGGTAGCAAAAGTAGAGCTCGATTGACTCAAGCTATGGCATCCCATAATTGCAAACAAAGGCATGGATGGATAGAGCAAGTCATGCTTTACAAAACACCCTTACTGAAGTATCTCAAAATATGCATAGATCTCTCGGTATCATCAAGCAAACATGGCATCAAAATCAGCTAAAACAGGGCTGAAATCAGCAACATTGGGACACCTACTTTGCATGCTTGTGCTAGTCACCACATAGATCACAAAAATACATGGCATATACCACTGGAAAGATGAGATGGCATTTTACAAAACTCATGTAGGAATCAAATCCATAGGGTGCACATATTAATCATAGCAAAAATAACAAAAGTGCAACTCCTGATAAAAATCAGAAACTATCAGCACCTTGCACTCTTCCAACAGCATTTCGGGCATCAAGATGAGCTCAAATTAAAATGATGCAATGGAATGAAATGATCTACTCTTCGAGACGAACATTTTGACATATTATACGCGAAAAATGGATCTACGGATGCGAAGATATAGCATGTTGAATATTGCACGAAATTACAAATATTTAAAGACTTAGGGAAAAGAGGGGAAGGGAGAGAGGTCAACGGGCGCGGCTCCCGAGGCCGGATCGGGCGGATCGGGCGCGGGCGGCAGCCGAGGCTCGCCGGGAGATGGAGGGAGGAGCTCGGTGGGCTCGGTGGACGCCGGGAGGAGGATGGATGGGGAGGCGCGGCGCGGCTGGGCGAGGAGCGCGGCAGGGCGAGGGGAGGGAGGGGCGGGCGGAGCGGGCGGACGAACGGCCAAGGACGGCGGGAGAGAGGCGGCGGCGGCGGGCGGGCGGCGCGGCCTGGCGGGCGCGCGCGCGAAGTGGCGTGTGTGGCGGCGGTGGGTCATGGCGGGCGCGGGCGCTGAGGCGGATGGACCGGCGACGGGCGGCGGCGCGGTGGGCTCTGGGCCCGATCCGGCCCGGCGGGCGGGCGGCGCTGGGCGGCGGACGCGGGCGATTGTCCGGCCTGGCGGACACGTCCGGCGCGGCGCGGAGGGAGATTAGGGTTTCGGGAAGAGGATGATCCGGAAATTTTTGGGAGGGTGCTTAAATAGGCATAGAGGGAGCTAGGAGAGTCCAAATGAGGTGTAGTTCTCGCCCACACGATCGTGATCGAACGGCGGAGAGCATGGAGGTGACTTAGATGGGTTATTGGGCTGTTTTGGAGGGGTGTTGGGCTGCAACTTAAAAGAGGCCTTTGCGAGGGTGCGGTTAACCGTTGGAGTACCAAACGAGCTCCAAATGACCCGAAACTTGACCGGTGGTCTCCGGGTGTTATACCAAGGCCACTAGACAAACCTCGGTCCATTTCGAGACGGTTTAATACCCGCACACGGAAAAACGTAAAAGGGACCGCCGGGGGAGATAGGAGTGTCGGATTGCAAAACGGACAACGGGAAAAATGCTCGGAATCATGAGACGAACACGTATGCAAATGCGATGCACATGATGACATAATATAAAATGCATGACATGGACAAAAGCAAAATGGAGAAAAACCCAACCACGGAGGGAATATCATATATCAATGCCGAAAATGGCAAGAGTCGGAGTTACAAATATGGAAAGTTACTTCCGGGGTGTTACAAAAACTAAGGAGTAAATGTTATCCTCCCTCTCTTCATCGTCGGTGTCATCAAATCTAGCACGGCTGCTAGGCTCCTTTGCATATTCATCTTCCACTGCCTGTTGACTAACTCTATCTACCAGTTCAGGGAATAGAATTGCATCCTCATCATCATGTCGATGCACTTCCTCGTCAGGCTCTGCATCTACTTCTACATCAGGTGCAGAAGGGAGAGGAGAAGTGACAGAATTAGCGGCAGCCGACATGTTGTGGCTTTCAGAACCACTAGGTTTACTTGGTCTCGACCTACAAGGAGTGCGAGGACGCTCTTAGCAGAGACAGATGATGTCTGAACACCCTTCCCCTTCGGGATATGTTGTTTGCGTGCTTGAAGCACACCGACATGGTTTTTACCGAAACGACTGTCAGCATTCAAACTAAACAGCAATCCCAGATGCTCATCACAAGTTAATGGGACAAATCTTTGCTCGGTACTGTCGAAATATCTCAGTTCAACAGCATCGGCAAGGCTCCACGGATACTCACAATAGAGTGCCTCGCGGAAATCTGTGAACGAAACGCTGGTTTCTACCACATTAGGATAGAAAAACCCAGAAATTAGACACGGTTTAGTTCCATGCAGCTCGCTAGTTTCCATTCTAACCGCCAGCCAAAAAGCAAGTGCAGGATCAACCCTATTCGATTGAAATAAGATAAAGGGCACAGTTAGGCCGAAAATTTTCAGATAAATTGCACTGATTCACGCTAACGGTGGTCAAATACAACCTAATTTATGGATCTCCTAATCAATTTGAGAGCAAAGCGATGCTTACCCAGGTGGAATCCATGAATTATCCGCCTCTAATTCGACCCAATCATCTCCACGGTCGATGGGCCCGACGGGGTGCTCCCCCGACATCGCTTCCTAATCCTAGATGGGGAGAGAGGGTAGATGCGGCGGAGGCGGCATGACAGTGAGGCGGCACGACAGTGGCTGAGGTGGCACGACGGCGGCAGAGGCGGCACGACGGCGACGGAGGGGGCGGCGCGGAAGCGACTCGATCTGATTCAGGTTACAGCGAGGGGAACCTACAGTGAGTGTCAATTTCGCGGCCCCACTGGTTAGCATGTAATGGTCAAAATGTGGACTCGGCCCTACGCGGCCCCACATCGTCAGAGTTAACAGTCAAGCCATTGACCTGACGGCAACGTCCGCTACCTCCCTGTCCATCGCACCTGCTACTTCTGGGTCCACGACATCCTGGTGCCGTGGCCAGTCGTTAATTTATCGCATGACTAGCACCTCAACCCTGACACGGTGCCTATGGCGGCGTCGTAGAAGTAGACCACGCATAGATGGCGGAGATCCGTCGATGCCGTGTTGAGCTCCCTCCCGAGCTCCAAAGCCACGCGGTGGACTCGCCCAACTGGGACGCTTGGTTCGCCAATGAGCACGAGGTCCGCCGGTTGCGTGTGATCCACCACCACCATTGGTGGTGAAGGAGGAAGACTAGGAGGAGGAGGATGCCTATCAAGCGACCTTGGAGGAGGCCAATAGGCGGGCCTACAAGGAATCGGAGCTCAAGGAGCTAGCTAGGTGGCCAGACCTTGCCGAGGCTCTGGTAGATTCAACGGTTAGCATTGAGGCCAATGCGCCTCCACCACCACCACCATCGCCCGCGCCTGACGTGGAGGCCAACACCCCACCACCACCACCAGCATCCAGCGTGCAGTCCTGGAGTGGACGAGCACTGTAGTGGTCTACATGTCGTGCACGCCTGTTTGGTTGTCCGCCACCAACGGGAAGGCCGAGTAGCACATCATGGAGGCCGAGCGCCGGGCATTGGAGGTCGAGCGACAAGTGGCGGAGCGAGAGATAACGGCCGAGTGGTAGGCGCATGTAGTGTAGTAGCAGCAGGCAGCGGCGCTAGCGGTCTACCAGCAGGCCTTCCCGTGGATGGAGGCGCCGATGTTCGTTGACCTGACCTAGGACGATGAAGACGTACGCCTCCTAGGGCTGAGGGGCTGTTTTTAGTTTTATTTTAATGATTCAACTTTTAAATTAATGTAAGTGGACTTTCCTCGTAGGCCGTGTTGAGCGCACCTACGTGCCCGCGGCTAAAAACGGACATCGACGTCCGCCTAGTCAACCCAAACGAAAAAAGCAAACCAATCTTGTGTCCGTTTACATCGACGCGTTGGAGTTGGCCACCCCAAACGGACATCCATTTTGTCCGGATTCTATTCGTTTGGGTCAGGCAAAGGGGCATCATCCGAATGTTTCTACATTTGTGCTGGTAGTGTGGCCAACGGGCAAACACATTTCTTCTGCCCGCTTGGAATTTGGACAAAGAAAATGAAAAACTAGAATTTAGGCGCCGCGACCATTGTTCATGCCGGCCAGAGCGCCAATGGCCAACACACATGCCAACCTACAAAATGAACACCCCCATAGTTTCACGCCGGGAAACATAGCCAGCAGCCACTGGCACACATGCCAGCCTAGAAAAAATGGCCATAGTTCATGTCTGGCGGCCTCCCTAGTTCATGTTGATGATGGAAATATGCCCTAGAGGCAATAATAAAATGATTATTATTATATTTCCTAAATCATGATAAAGGTTTATTATTCATGCTAGAATTGTATTGACCGGAAACTTAAATACATGTGTGGATACATAAACAAATACCATGTCCCTAGTGAGCCTCTACTAGACTAGCTCGTTGATCAAAGATGGTTAAGGTTTCCTAACCATAGACATGAGTTGTCATTTGATAACGGGATCACATCATTAGGAGAATGATGTGATGGAAAAGACCCATCCGTTAGCTTAACATATTGATCGTTCAGTTTATTGATATTGCTTTCTTAATGTCAAATACATATTCCTTTGACTATGAGATTATGCAACTCCCGGATACCGAGGAATACCTTGTGTGCTATAAAACGTCACAACATAAATGGGCGATCATAAAGATGCTCTACAGTTATCTCCAAAGGTGTTTGTTGAGTTGGCATAGATCGAGATTAGGATTTGTCACTCCGAGTATCGGAGAGGTATCTCTGGGCCCTCTCGGTAATACACATCATAAGAAGCCTTGCAAGCAAAGTGACTAATGAGTTAGTTGCAAGATGATGTATTACGAAACGAGTAAAGATACTTGCCTTTAATGAGATTGAACTAGGTATGAAGATACCGACGATTGAATCTCGGGCAAGTAACATACCGATGGACAAAGGGAATTATGTATGTTGTCATAAGGTTCGACCGATAAAGATCTTCATAGAATATGTAGGAACCAATATGGGCATCTAGGTTCCGCTATTGGTTATTGACTGGAGATGTGTCTTGGTCATGTCTACATAGTTATCGAACCTGTAGGGTCCACACGTTTAACATTCGTTGGCGATATAATGTTATATGAGTTATATGATTTGGTGATCGAATGTTGTTCGGAGTCCTAGATGAGATCACGGACATGAAGAGGAGTCTCAAAATGGTCAAGCGGTAAAGATTGATATATAGGACGATTGTATTCGGACACCGGAAGAGTTTCAGGATGCACCGGGTAGTCATCGGGTCACCAGAAGGGGTTCCGGACACCCCCGGTAGGTGTATGGGTCTAATGGGCCAAGGGGGGACAAACCAGCCGACAGGGGGCTGGTGCACCCCTCTCCCTAGCCAGCCGGCCCTAGGGAAGGAAAGGGGGAGGGCTAGCCTCTCCCGCCTTCCCCTTCTCATGGGAGAAAGGAAAGGGGGGCGTCTCCCTCCCCTGCCTTTCCCCGCTCACCTAAAAAGGAAGGGGGTGGGGGGCTTGGGAGAGACCCTAAGTAGGATTCGGCATACTTGGGGCGCCCCCTTAGATGCTCCTCCCTCCCCCCACCTATATATATGTGGAAGGGGGGCACCTAGCACTACCATGACAATTGCTTAGCCGTGTGCGGCGCCCCCTCCACCGTTTACACCCGGTCATATTTTCATAGTGCTTCAGCGAAGCCCTGCGGAGATAGCTTCACCATCACCATCACCACGTCGTCGTGTTGCTGGAACTCATCCACTACCTCACCGTCTTGCTGGATCAAAGGCAGAGGACGTCACAGAGCTGAACATGTGTTGAACGCGGAGGTGCCATACGTTTGGTACTCGATCGGTTGGATCACGAAACATCAATCGCGTTACTAAACGCTTCCGATTACGGTACCCAAATGGAACGGTCTTTATTTGTGTTGTTGGTTGGTCTTTCTCAACGTGGTCTATAGCACGAAAAACCATTCTTTACAAGATAGGGCCAATGTAGACACACTCTCCCCTCTCCTTCCTATGCATCTCCTTGATAGATCTTGTGTGTGCATAGATTTTTTTTCATGCAACGTTTCCCAACAGTGGCATCCGAGCCAGGTCTATGCGTAGATGATATGCACGAGTAGAACACAAAGAGTTGTGGGTGGTGATATTCATACTGCATACCACCAACGTCTTATTTTGATTCGGCGGTATTGTGGGATGAAGCGGCCCGGACCAACCTTACATGTCTACGCACATGAGACCGGTTCCACCGACTGACATGCAACTAGTTTTGCATAAAGGTGGCTAGCGGGTGTCTGTTTCTCCTAGTTTAGTTGAATCAAATTTGACTACGGCCGGTCCTTGAAGAAGGTTAAAACAACAAACTTGATGATCACTGTTGTGGTTTTTGCGTAGTTAAGAACGGTTCTTGCTAGAAGCCCGTAGCAGCCACGTAAAACTTGCAACAACAAAGTAGAGGACGTCTAACTTGTTTTTGTAGTGCAAGTTGTGATGTGATATGGTCAAGATATGATGTGATACATGTTGATGTATGAGATGATCATGTTTTGTAATATCGACAACCGGTAGGAGCCTTAGGGTTTTCTTTATTGTATGAAATGCAAGTGCCATGTAATTGCTTTACTTTATCGCTATACGTTAGCAATAGTTGTAGAAGCAATAGTTGGCGAGACGACCTGGACGCGAGGACTCTACGATGTAGATCAAGGTGTCGAGCCGGTGACGATGGATATCATGACGATGCTTTGGAGAATGAGATCAAAAGCACAAGATGATGACCATATCATGTCACATATTTTGATTGCATGTGATGTTTATCCTTTATGCATCTTATCTTGCTTAGAACGGCGGTATCATTATAAGATGATCTCTTCACTAAATTTCATGATAAAAGTGTTCTCCCCGAGTATGCACCGTTGCCAAAGTTTGTCGTTTTGAAGCACCACGTGATCATCGGGTGTGATAGACTCTACATTCACATACAACGGGTGTAAGATAGTTTTGCACATGCAGAATGATTGGGTTAAACTTTACGAGCCTAGCATGTATAGACATGGTCTCGGAACACTGGAGACCGAAAGGTCAAACGTGAGTCATATAGTAGATATGATCAACATAGAGATGTTCACCATTAATGACTACCCCATCTCACGTGATGATCGGATAAGGATTAGTTGATTTGGATCATGTATCACTTAGATAACTTGAGGGATGTTTATTTAAGTGGGAGTTCATTAGTAATTTGATTAATTGAACTTAATTTATCATTAGTCTTAATAGTTGTGCATATCTATGTTGTAGATCAATAGCTCGCAATATAGCTCCCCTATTTTTGATATGTTTCTAGAGAAAACTAAGTTGAAAGACGATGGTAGCAATAAAGCGGTCTGGGTCCGTGATCTGAGGATTATCCTCATTGCTGCACAGAAGAATTATGTCCTTGATGCACCGCTAGGTGACAGACCTGTTGCAGGAGCAGATGCAGACGTTATGAACGTTTGGCAAGCTCGATATGATGACTACTTGATAGTTTAGTGCGCCATGCTTTACGGCTTAGAACCGGGACTTCAAAATGTTTTGAACGCCACGGAGAATATGAGATGTTCCAAGAGCTGAATATTAGTATTTCAGACTCATGCCCGTTTCGAGAGGTATGAGACCTTTGACAAGTACTTTGCCTACAAGATGGAGGAGAATAGCTCAGCCAGTGAGCATGTGCTCAGAATGTCTGGGTGCTACAATCGCTTGAATCAAGTGGGAGTTAATCTTCCAGATAAGATAGTGATTAATAGAGTTCTCCAGTCACTATCACCAAGTTACTAGAACTTCATGATGAACTATAATATGCAAGGGATGATGAAAACGATTCCCGAGCTCTTCATGATGCTAAAATCGGTGGAGGTAGAAATCAAGAAAGAGCATCAAGTGTTGATGGTTAATAAGACCACTAGTTTCAAGAAAAAAGGCAAGGGAAAGAAAGGGAACTTCAAGAAGAATGGCAAGCAAGTTGCCGCTCCCATGAAGAAGACCAAAGCTGGACTCGAGCCTGAAACTGAGTGCATCTACTGCAAAGGAAATGGTCATGGAAGCGGAACTGCCCCCAAATACTTGGCGGATAAGAAAGATGGCAAAGTGAATAAAGGTATATTTGATATACATGTTATTGATGTGTACCTTACTAGTGTTCGTAGTAGCCCCTGGGTATTTGATACCAGTTCAGTTGCTAAGATTAGTAACTCGAAACAGGAGTTGCAGAATGAACAAAGACTAGTTAAGGGCGAAGTGACGATGAGTGTTGGAAGCGATTCCAAGGTTGATACGATCACCGTCGCACACTCCCTCTACCTTCGGGATTAGTGTTGAACCTAAATAAATGTTATTTGGTGTTTGCATTGAGCATGAATATGATTAGATCATGTTTATCGAAATACGGCTATTCATTTAAGTCAGAGAATAATTGTTGTTCTGTTTACATGAATAAAACCTTCTTTGGTCATACACCCAATGTGAATGGTTTATTAAATCTCGATCGTAGTGATACACATATTCATAATATTGATGCCAAAAGATGCAAAGTTGATAATGATAGTCCAACATATTTGTGGCACTACCGTTTATGTCATATTGGTGTAAAGCACATGAAGAAACTCCATGCGGATGGACTTTTGGAATCACTTGATTATGAATCATTTGATACTTGCGAACCATGCCTCATGGGCAAGATGACTAAAACTTCGTTCTCCGGAACAATGGAGCGAGCTAATGACTTATTGGAAATAATACATACCGATGTATGCGGTCCGATGAGTGTTGAGGCACGCGACGGGTATCGTTATTTTCTGACCTTCACAGATGATTTGAGTAGGTATGTGTATATCTACTTGATGAAACACAAGTCTGAAACATTTGAAAAGTTCAAAGAATTTCAGAGTGAAGTGGAGAATCATCGTAACAAGAAAATAAAGTTTCTACAAACTGATCGCGGAGGCGAATATTTGAGTTACGAGTTTGGCCTTCATTTAAAACAATGTGGAATTGTTTAACATCTCATGCCACCTGGAACACCACAGCATAACGGTGTGTTTGAACGTCGTAACTGTACTTTATTAGATATGGTGCGTTCTATGATGTCTCTTACCGATTTACCACTATCATTTTGGGGTTATGCATTAGAGACAACCGCATTCATGTTAAATATGGCACCGTCTAAATCCATTGAGATGATATCGGATGAACTATGGTTTGGCAAGAAACCTAAAGCTGTCGTTTCTTAAAGTTTGGGGATGTGACACTTATGTCAAAAGGCTTCAGCCTAATAAGTTCGAACCCAAATCGGAGAAGTGCATCTTCATAGGATACCCTAAGGAAACTATTGGGTACACCTTCTACCACAGAGCCGAAGGCAAGATCTTTGTTGCCGAGAATGGGTCCTTCTAGAGAAGGAGTTTCTCTCGAAAGAAGTGAGTGGGAGGAAAGTAGAACTTGATGAGGTAATTGTACCTTCTCTAAATTTGGAAAGTAGCACATCAGAGAAATCTGTTCTCGTGATGCCTACACCAACTAGAGAGGAAGCTAATGATGATGATCATGAAACTTTAGATCAAGTTACTACTGGACCTCATAGATCGAACAGAGCACGTTCCGCACCAGAGTGGTATGGTAATCCTGTCCTGGAAGTCATGTTATTAGACCATGGAAAACCTAAGAACTATGAAGAAGCTATGACGAGCCTAGATTCCGATAAATGGCTTGAGGCCATGAAATCTGAGATAGGATACATGTATGAGAAAAATATGTGGACTTTGGTGGACTTGCCCGATGATCGGCAAGCCATTGAGAATAAATGGATCTTTAAGAAGACAGACGCTGATGGTAATGTAACTATCTACAAAGCTCGACTTGTCACGAAAGGTTTTCGACAAGTTCAAGGGGTTGACTACGATGAGACTTTCTCACCCGTAGCGATGCTTAAGTCAGTCTGAATCATGTTAGCAATTGCCGCTTTCTATAATTATGAAATCTGGCAAATGGACGTCAAAACTGCATTCCTTAATGGATTTCTTAAAGAAGAGTTGTATATGATGCAGCCAGAAGGTTTTGTCGATCCTAAAGGTGCTAACAAAGTGTGCAAGCTCCAACGATCCATCTATGGACTGGTGCAAGCATCTCGGAGTTGGAATATATGCTTTGATAAGGTGATCAAAGCATATGGTTTTATACAGACTTATGGTGAAGCCTATATTTACAAGAAGGGTTTTTTATTTCTGTGCCCCTGGTTCCTTAGTTCTACTCATTCAACCCCACGATCTTAACTTTTGCTCATTTTTCCCTACTCCCTTGGCTGAAACCGTCAGAACTGGTCACAGAGCCACTGGTGTTCTAGCTAGGGCGCATTTGCCGGCCAACACCTGGATGACGAGTTGGCCTTGTGGTCGTGCTTGCCACCGTGCTTGATGAAGAACCTCGTGGCGGAGGCTAGGGCTTGGTTGTCGGGGCAAGAGAAGATGAAGATTGGGGGGAGAAGTGGAGTAGACTAGGCGGCCCCCCAAGTCGGGATTAAAAAGGAAGGGTGTGAACTACATTGTCTCGCTGACGTGTGGGTCCAGATATAGGTATGCACTGGCAGCTGCTCCCGACGACCGGTGGTTTGTCGCCATTGGTGCCAAGCTCTTAGGCTCAAGTCGTGGAGATGGGGGCTGATTGCATTTTTGTATTTTCGGTGAAGGCTGTTTATGGAAAATACCAGTGACTATTTCATAAATTTAGATCAAACCTTGTCTAACTCTGTACCCATGGACCGTTACATCGCATCAGCAAATGCAGGACCCACATGTCATGATCGTGATCAAAATGCCCAAAGCCGCCAATGTTTTCTATACATACACAAAATTTCATGGACCAGGACGTGTTTGGTTGTCGTTCCACTCCAGCCTTCCTCAATGAGGCCTTGCTCAATGAAGCCTGACTTAGTACAAACAGCCTAAAAACCAACATCTACAACTTGTTTGGTTGCCTGCATGTTGCTTGCCTTTGTTAGGTGATAGCTTTGTGCATGTTCTTTGGTTGCCTGCATTGTCTCAACTCACACATAAGCACGTTGTTTGGTTGCACACAGGGTGCGAGGTGTGCTAACCTTGTACCCTATGTGGTGACGTTACCTTACACACGATCACAGCTACCACACCAACACCACATCACTGCAATGGCGACGAACTACACGATGATGATCAAAGTCTTCACCCCAAATTCTGGCGCCGCCTTGCCAACTTCAACCTTGCATGCCTGCTTTCGCACAAATTTGCATAAGCATCTTCTGTCGCCTGCCTACTCTTAAAACCTCTATGGATGTTGCCACTGTACCCTAAAACTTGTTGTTTGCAATCTTCCCATGAACTGTAATCCCCGGTGCCCTCCGGACGAACACCGCATACCACTTGTCCTAGAAGTGCACAAAGAGCAACAGTTGAAGTAGCAAGCAATGGAGCACACAACAAGCAATGTAGTAGTAGAGAACTAGTAAGCATGCATGATCATATGGCATAGCAAGTTTAACCTAGCACTACTATGGTGTCATCCTACCACCACCACATCCAAAAGAGGGTGTCGTTCTACCACCGCAAGTTTGTGATCACCTTGAGGATCACCGTGAGGGGTTAGTATATACCACCTCGCCAAAATATACAAACCATCAAATTGTTTTCAAGACCTAGCTACACAAAATATATGTCGTCATCGTCGTCCTTGTCGCCATCGCCATCGTCGTTAAGGATCATGCACGCGGTAACCAGGAGGAAGCTCTAGTAGTAGTGCTAGCCCAGCCACCTCCTGAGCCAGAGCACCATGTGTGCGTCTGCCATGGCAACAAACCCAACACCCTGGTCATTGTTGTCCAGCAGGTGGCTCAGAGCTACCATGAGAGCCTCATCGCTGAAGCCACCTTGCTCCATGACGGTGTTGTATAGGTCAAGGGGTGGACATCGACGGACTTGCTCTCCCTAATGGCGGTTGCGACCTCCTTCATGGCCTCAATCATGCTGGTGAAGATACTGATCTCCTCCTCCATCAAGACACCCCTCTTCCTCTTCCTATCGAGCACAGGGACATGCTCAAATGGCTTGTTAGGGCCATCAAGAACTGCCTCTAAATCCGGGGTGCCTGGGAACTCCGGCATGAGAGAACCGAGAGGCTCACCGAAGCCCATGGCATGCTTGCCGGTTGCCATCCCGAAGGAGAAGATGTGTTGCATCTGGTTGTAGTTCTACATGGATGTGTTGAAAAACTCAACGTCTTTGGGATGGTCCTAAGAAAGAAGCACAAACGTTGTTAGTTGCGAGTAGGCAATGGTAATCAGTGTGAAAAACAAGGGGGCAGTGAGCTAACCGCGACATCGCCGGTGTAGTGCTTTGCCTCCAGAACGATCGAGCAAGTGTTCTGCTCCCATGAGGCGCCGCTAAGGTCTCTGAGCTTGGACACTTGGATCCATCGAGATCTCCACTTTTTGAGGTGGTTGTACACCTGGGTGGCAGTCACCTCCTGGCCACAGAACTCGAACACCTACTTCGCAACGGTGTTCAAGTACACCTCCTTGAAGCACATCTTGTTCATCACAATATGAACGGCTGCCACTTCATATTGTTCCCCCTACCATCCTTCTTTGCCTTTGTGGCTGCCGTCAGTGGAGCGCAATAGTAGTAGCAGCAGTTGGCTCAACGAGCACAACTGGCACAAAAAGAGAACCGGCGGGTCATACCTCAAACACATCTGAATCAGGAGGCATCTGCCCATCGAGGGGGCTGGGAATCCTTGACATAGGACGCACTCTACTGGTTGTCGGAGAGGACAAGTGCCTGACTAAGATCTTGGGTCAGAGTGGTCTTGTCCTGCAATCGTAGTACGCATTCACAGTAAGCATATCACACACAATACCAACAATCTATGAAAGGAGGAGCATGCATTGACAATAAGTATAACACACAGAATATCGGACGATCTATGAAAGGAGGATCATACATGGCAACTAGCTATGAATGTGTTCATCACTATCGCACTACTCTACCATGCTACAAATCCACCACCAATAGCTACCACAGCATCATAATCTACCGCATTGACACTAAGCATAGCACATGAACTACACGAATCAACCCTACCACATGCTTGCACATCAAACCCTACGACCACATGCTCTCAGATCTAGCTACAATGAACAGAGAGAAGAGGGTGATTGAACTCACAGAGGCCATGACTACAACTCGAGGTCAATGCGGGAACGGTCCGAGAAGTTGAGGACAGCAGTCGCCGCCGCCGTGGACCGCCCACCGGTGAAGAAGCGCCGCTTACCTCCTCGTCGGTGCCGATGCGCGTCGACGGGAAAGCTCAAAAGGGGGAAGAAGGGTGGCGGAACTTTGGGCGGTGGAAGGAGGGGGCTAAATAGGGGCGGCCGAATCGGTGGGAGGTGAGCCGAAATCCTCCCGCTGATTTTTCGGAGACGCGCACGAGCTCAACGCCGCGTTCCCCTCCCCTTCTTCGGTCGAGCCTGGCTCTCCAGAAACTGCCAATTCAAGCATAGCTGTTGGGCCTGGCTAGGAGGTGCTTTAAACTTCGTGCGATGCAGGCCGAACAGTATATGCGAGCTACCAAACAGGCCGGATTCTTGTCCGCACGGGCCTGGTTGGGCCAAATGCAGGCAACCAAACACGCCCTCAGTGTTTTGACACAAATCAGTAGACCGTTGTTCCCTGCAAACCTAGCCTCCAATGTGGTGATTTTTTTTTTTTTTTTGCAATTAACTCTATTTTGCGTGGTTTTATGCTTACCTTGATGAATACAACCAAGTATTAAGGTGCCAAGAATAAGATGGGAATAAGAGGAGTAGTGGGGTTGTATGCACCGCTAAGTACCAACCGCATTGGACATAATTCCATCTATTGTTATCTACTCCCTCCGTAAACTATTATAAAAGTGTTTAGATCACTACTTTAGCAATCTAAACGCTTTTATATTAATTCACAGATGGAGTATCACTTATCATATGCAGGTAATCATTCGCTGCATATCATGACAATTTTGTGCCGGTCATTTATATATATAAAATTAAACTATACAACATGACAAAATCCAAAACCGGGACAGCGAGGCGCAGTTTGCTTCTAGTAAAGACATAGGTTGAAGTCCACGTCAATAGGGCATATCTGATTCTACATCAATTTTATTTTTGCGCGGTAGATTCTTCATCGTTGTTTACGGGCGCAGCAAAGCACGTGTGGCCGTATGATTTAATCCTAAATCCTACAGATAAATTTACAAAAAGACCCAAGCTTTTCAAACCTACAAACTTCCTACGAAAATCCATTCAATAAAACGCCGTAAGATTAGCGGTGAAATGGCTCGTCCAGAAATTTAGCCCAATTCAAGACTAAATTTAGCCAAATTGAAGACTTAAGCAGGACCTCGCTTACCACACGGTAGGCGCGGTTGTCAATCTTCAAATCAGGACCTCACTTATTAGCTCCCACAAAGCTACACTAGAACTGAAAAGAAAAATACCAACGACCAGTCCTACTTGTTGAGCCTGGCGCCATAATGCATATCCAAACCCAGCTAGTACTCAGGAGTAAGACATCCTTAAAATGATCTGGACAGTTGTAAAACCATAGTTTTCATTCAGCATTGAATTTAGGCTCAATATTGTTCGTACAACTTCCACTCCTAGCAGCAATAGAACTCATCAGTTGCTGCATATTTGCATAACTTACTGCTCAATCACACAAGGGGAAAAAGGGGAGTCCTTGGGAAAGAAGGTCGCTTCACCGCAACATTCATACATACATCGACCCTCTTCCCTCGCATTCTGCAATCTTGCTTTCTGAGCAGGCAAAACCTTTGGAATATTCAATTTTGTGGTTGTTCTTCGTGTATCTCTCCATCCTCAAAAAGATCATCATAAGCAACAGGCACACGAATCCTGTCGGCTACTGGTTTACGAGGTTCAGCTTTATCAACAGAAGGAGGTGCTTCCTCTGCATCGACTAAGTGCTCAGGGTCATCATGTGCTTCAGTTTCCTCGTCAACTAGCGCGCTGCCCTGTGAGCTTGCATCTTCATTTCTGCTCATCTGTGGTCTGCCTTTCGTATACATGAACTGCTTCTGAAAGGAGAAAGTAGCAAAATCAATTAGACATAATTAAACAGTGGTAGTGGTAGCAAAGACCACTCAGATCGAATAAAAGTGCAGTAAAATGGTACTTCAACGTACCAATCAGAACCATCAGTTGTAATGTTGGTATATAAAAAGAGAATGAGAGGAATGTAGCACAAACTCCGCCTATGTTGTCTCAACATAGCCGGTCCCAAGCCCCGGTACAGGAGGAGGGTTGTGATAGGCTTGGCGAGCCAACGTAAAAACTCAGCCACTCTTATGAAGATGAAACCCAAAAGATTTTGGTTGGGGCGTAACCCTCTCAGCGACGCGCTACATCAGAACCCAGGTGTGGTGTCAAATGGGCAAGGGCCGGGCCGTCACCCCCTGATGGCGCGCCGTATCTTGATCCGGATACGGTGGCTAGTGAGCGAGGATCGGATCGTCGCATCCTTAGTGGCGCGCTACATCGGCGCCCGGATGGAGTGGAAAATGAGCAAGGGTCTTCGCATTTGACTCGATGAGTGCGAAGGGTAAGGAAGCTAGCCGAGCCTAGGAGGATTCGCTTAGGTAGCTGGAATGTAGGGTCTCTGACAGGGAAGCTTCGGGAGCTAGTTGATGCAGCGGTGAGGAGAGGTGTAGATATCCTTTGCGTCTAGGAAACCAAATGGAGGGGACAAAAGGCGAAGGAGGTGGAGGATACCGGCTTCAAGCTGTGGTACACGGGGACGGCTGCAAACAGTAATGGCGTAGGCATCTTGATCAACAAAAGCCTCAAGTATGGAGTGGTAGACGTCAAGAGACGTGGGGACCGGATTATCCTGGTCAAGCTGGTAGTTGGGGACTTAGTTCTCAATGTTATCACCGCGTAAGTAGGCCACAATGAGAACACCAAGAGGGAGTTCTAGGAAGGCTTGGAAGACATGGTTAGGAGTGTACCTATTGGCGAGAAGCTCTTCATAGGAGGAGACTCAATGGCCACGTAGGTACATCTAACACAGGTTTTGAAGGGGTGCATGGGGGCTTTGGCTATGGCATCAAGAATCAAGAAGGAGAAGATGTCTTAAGCTTTGCCCTAGCCTACGACATGATTGTAGCTAACACCCTCTTTAGAAAGAGAGAATCACATCTGGTGACTTTTAGTAGTGGCCAACACTCTAGCCAGATTGATTTCATCCTCTCGAGAAGAGAAGATAGGCGTGTGTGCCTAGACTGTAAGGTGATACCTAGAGAGAGTGTTGTACCTCAGCATAAGCTGGTGGTTGCTGACTTCCGCTTTCGGATTCGTGTCCAGCGGGATAAGCGTGCCGAAGTCGCTAGAACGAAGTGGTGGAAGCTCAAGGGGGAGGTAGCTCAGGCGTTCAAGGGAAGGGTCATTAAGGAGGGCCCTTGGGAGGAAGAAGGGGATGCGGACAATGTGTGGATGAAGATGGCGACTTGCATTCGTAAGGTGGCCTCGGAGGAGTTCGGAGTGTCCACGGGAAGAAGCGAAGATAAGGATACCTGGTGGTGGAATGATGATGTCTAGAAGGTGATTAAAGAAAAGAAAGATTGTTTCGGACACCTATACCTGGATAGGAGCAGACAACATAGAGAAGTACAAGATGGCGAAGAAGGCCGCAAAGCGAGCTGTCAGTGAAGCAAGGGATCAAACGTATGAGGACCTCTACCAACGGTTAGGCACGAAGGAAGGCGAAAGGGACATCTATAGATGGCCAAGATCCGAGAGAGGAAGAGGAGGGATATTGGCCAAGTCAAATGCATCAAGGACAGAGCAGACCAACTCTTGGTGAAGGATGATGAGACTAAGCATAGATGGCGGGAGTACTCCGACAGGTTGTTCAATGGGGAGAATGAGAGTTCTACCATTGAACTGGATGACTCCTTTGATGAGACTAGCATGTGTTTTGTGCGGCGAATCCAGGAGTCTAAGGTCAAGGAGGCTTTAAAAAGGATGAAAGGAGGCAAGGCGATGGGGACATAGAGATAGTATGGCTAACCAAGCTTTTCAACCTCATTTTTCAGGCAAACAAGATGCCAGAAGAATGGAGATTATATTAGTACCAATCTTCAAGACCAAGGGGGATGTTCAGAGTTGTACTAATTATCGTGGAATTAAGCTGATGAGCCATACAATGAAGCTATGGGAGAGAGTCATTGAGCACCGCTTAAGAAGAATGACAAGCATGACCAAAAATCAGTTTGGTTTCATGCCTGGGAGGTCAACCATGGAAGCCATTTTCTTGGTACGACAACTTATGGAGAGATATAAGGAGCAAAAGGACTTGCATATGGTGTTCATAGGCTTGGAGAAGGCCTATGATAGGATACCGCGGAATGTCATGTGGTGGGCCTTGGAGAAACACAAAGTCCCAGGAAAGTACATTACCCTCATCAAGGACATGTACGAACAAGTGATGTTGATATTGATGACTTCCCGATTAAGATAGGACTGCATCATGGGTCAGCTTTGAACCCTTATCTTTTTGCCTTGGTGATTGATGAGGTCACAAGGGATATACAAGGAGATATCCCATGGTGTATGCTCTTTGCGGATGATGTGGTGCTAGTTGACGATAGTCGGACGGGGGTAAATAGGAAGTTAGAGTTATGGAGATAAACCTTGGAATCGAAAGGGTTTAGGCTTAGTAGAACTAAAACCGAGTACATGATGTGCGATTTTAGTACTACTAGGTGTGAGGAGGAGGTTAGCCTTGATGGGCGGGTGGTGCCTCAGAAGGACGCCTTTCGATATTTGGGGTCAATGCTGCAGGAGGATGGGGGTATTGATGAAGGTGTGAACCATCGAATCAAAGCCGGATGGATGAAGTGGCGCCAAGCTTCTAGCATTCTCTGTGACAAGAGTGCCACAAAAGCTAAAAGGCATGTTCTACAGGACGGCGGTTTGACCCGCAATATTGTATGGCGCCGAGTGTTGGCCAACTAAAAGGCGACATGTTCAACAGTCAGGTGTGGCGGAGATGCGTATGTTGAGATGGATGTGTGGCCACACAAGGAAGGATCGAGTCCGGAATGATGATATACGAGATAGAGTTGGGGTAGCACCAATTGAAGAGAAGCTTGTCCAACATCATACGAGATGGTTTGGGCATATTCAGTATGAGCCTCCGAAGCTCCGATTGCATAGCGGACGGCTAAAGCGTGCGGAGAATGTCAAGAGAGGTCGGGGTAGACCGAATTGACATGGGAGGAGTCCATTAAGAGACACCAAAGAACTAGCTATGGACAAGGGTGCGTGGAAGCTTGCTATCCATGTGCCAGAGCCATGAGTTGGTCGCGAGATCTTATGGGTTTCACCTCTAGCCTACCCCAACTTGTTTGGGACTAAAGGCTTTGTTGTTGTTGTTGTTGTTGTTGTTGTTGTTGTAGAGAAATGTAGCACATCAGTCTTCAACATAGTGAAATTATTTTGGCATGGTAGCTATTTTACATTTATTACTTGATTTATAACAAAGATTGATTATAATAATTTTCTATATGAATCACAAAGGATCCACTCATGCTGTTAATACTAGTTCACTCAGGTTGGCTCATCTAGACTCAAAATTAACCAAATTATCTTAAGTTCGTCTATTTTTGCCTGCTTTTT
Source organism: Aegilops longissima (assembly GCA_021605205.1). Lineage (NCBI taxonomy): Eukaryota > Viridiplantae > Streptophyta > Magnoliopsida > Poales > Poaceae > Aegilops > Aegilops longissima. Next base: position 369,324,980 of record CM038678.1, read on the forward strand.
GTGACAATGACATGGCATGTACACAAATTTTTTCCCTGGTGAAAGGGAGCTATAGGAAATGGCTATTGCACTAAACAGCCATAAATGAGGAATGGTCATGCAAAACATGTACTCATTCCGTTAATACGAGTTCACTCAGGCTGGCTCATCAAGACTCAAAATTAACAAAATTATCTTAAGTTCCTTAATTTTTGCCTGCTTTTGTGACAATGACATGGCATGTACAAAAAAATCCCGTCACGAAAGGTTGTTGTAGGAAATGTCGATTGCACTAAACAGTCATACATGAGGAATGGTAGTGCGAAAACTAGCACTTTGACAGGTCACATAAATATCTTACCTCAAGCTCCCTTCCCTTCACCATAATTTCCTTGTATGCCTTTGGCTCTCGTGATTTCAAGATGTTCCAGAGGATTCCACCACCTGTCCGGAAACGACTTCCATCAGCAATCATCTGCCCACCACACTTCTGAATGGCCTCAACCTAGAATAGAATGTACTTAGCAATAGATAACAACTCATGAATACTAAACTTTACAGGTTCTAAAATATTGCTATTTGATTATATAGACAGCAAGAATCATACAAGGCACAGCTTTAAAATAAGAACTTAACTGCAATTGGATTTTTTCACCAAGCATAGAAGGAAATATTATTCAGTGACTCTTCAGAGAAACTCCAAACTTCTCAATTACTTAAAACAAACTAATCAATGGAACTGCAAAGAATCAAGGCAGTAATATTTGTAAGAGCAACAGATTTCCTATGAAGGGTTACAAGGGTATGCAAGTCCATTGGGCAAATACCTACCAGTCCACACCACTGAGGCACAAAAAAAAACAGAGAGGTCCAGTACAATAGCTTACACTAACAAATTATGACATATTTGTGCTTTAGTAAGAAAATGATCCATCTCAACCAAGACAGTAAACTTTTCAAAAGTACGTCGATTGATAAACTGAACCTCCTTACATACTGTTCAACAAAAGAATTGTATACCTCTCGGACAAGATCGCTGACAGCAGAAACGCCAAGGCAGCCAATAGCATTCCAGACAAGGTATGACTTTTTCTCCTTCAAGCGCCTGCACGTGTCAAGTACAAAACTGCAAAAGGTATAAAGGATTGGGTAGTTAGCAACCTAAAATAAATAACACAATGAAGCAAAATAATTTGCCTTGACAGGTTGGTTGGGCAAACCAAAGTAGCGATAGCTTTACACAAGCGTTGGAGTATTGGATTACAAGACAGTTTGAAAACTAAACTCTGTATAATCCTCTCCTGAAAAGAAGTCTTTGTATTCATGATAGCAATTAACTAATTTCTATTGAAGTGTACAACGTTTGTTGACCATATAGTGCAATTGCGCCGTTGCACTCAACACGGTGTGAGCATTTTCCTTCATATAAAAATTTCACATAGAAGAAACAAACATTTCGAAAGGATGATCAAAACCATTATACGTATAAACCAATTTCCGCAATAGTCTACTCAATACTCCCGATTTGAACATACAAAACAAATAGCAGGTGGTATATACACAAACGTTAATTTTCTAATTTCGTCTCGGGCATAACCAAAACCCTAAGCGAGTGGTGCGAGGGTTTTTACCGATTAATGTCACCGATCTTGGTGGGTGGCCCATCAGGCCTCCCCCTGTTCTTACTCCTCCCGGACTTTCTCTTCTTCTTTTTCTTGCCCGCCGGTCCGCCCGCCTGCGCACCACCGCCAGCGGTTCCTGCTCCGGCGGCGGGGGGGTCGGGGATGGGGGTTTCCTCCGCCTCCGCGTCAGCCATCTCGACGTCATCTCCGCCGAAATCTAGGGTCTCCTCGTCGAGCACGGCATCCAGGATGCTCTCGCCCCTCTCCATGCCGCCGCCACAAGCAGCAGGGGCCCCTCACGCCCTCGCCGCTCTATTCGCCGCTCTTTTGCCGCAACAAAACGAGGAGCGCAGCACAAAGAGGAAAGGGGCGCACAATATGGGTGGGCTTCTTGGCCTTGGTTTCTGGCAGACAGAAGAACAGGCGGCTAGAGCAGCACTCTGGGAAACCTAAAAAAAAAAAAAAAGCAGCAGTCTGGCTCATTTTTTTTTTTTTGAGACAGTCTGCAAGGCCTTTTATTAATCTTTATATCTAAATAGGGGCACCCCACTAGCTGATTTTCCTGACTCCACATGAAGCCACGTCATCTGAATTTCTATAGCCATTTTTTTTTGGAGACAGTCTGCAAGGCCTTTTATTAATCTTTATATCTAAATAGGGGCACCCCACTAGCTGATTTTCATGACTCCACATGAAGCCACGTCATCTGAATTTCTATAGCCGTTGATGCAGTATGGTTCACGGGTCTGCATCGTCTGATCATGTTTTGATGCAATTTACGAGACTTGCCATCGCGAAGTGAAAAATAACGATTCGTTGTTTCTCCCCAGCGCCCTCTATTCTTCGATCGCACTGCCCCGCTCAACTTTTCATGCATGGGCTAGACCTGGACCTATTGCTGCTGGGCTGGCTACCGAAGCCAACATATGTTATGTGGGCTGTAGGCTGTAGCCCATCCGTGCTAGGTTCCCATGTGCGGTCATCTTCCCTACGTTGCGACTCTAATTCCCGTCGTTATATCTTCCGCCACCATAACCGTACCTCTCACATGCCACAAATTATAGCTTCAAATGCAGATGAAACTGCAGCATTGATCGCCCACATTATCATCCCTTCATTACCCTGCAACTGATGAAGAATTGCTAGATACAACTCAGCGGACACCGCCTTTGCGTTTCAGTGTTGCCATCCTCCCGCAAGACCGTCGGTCTGCCTCGCCTTTGTCGCCACCATGGTTCCTAGGTCTCAGGTCGGATCATGGTTCAATTGCCGAGAAGGCAGATATTCGAGGAAGACATAGCCAAGTCAACCTGCACGGGTCGTTGACCTCTTCTGCCTTGCCCCTAATTTTTCTGAGTGATGGGAAGTTGTGTGTTGGTCCGTCGTTCCATTACCAGCCACACGCTACTGCTCTCCTCTGAACCTCCTCCGCCATGCTTGCCAGTACATCTCGCATCTTGATGTTTCTATGAGTGTTGGGACGCAGGCTGGGCCTCCGTTCCTTGGCCGGCCATCTTATATCATCGAGCAAGGGACAGTTGTTGCGTCCTTAATGTGTCGTTGCTCTGCTTTGAAGCCGCCGGGGGCAGCGAGAAGCCGACTAAATCAGCAAAGGCGATTTCCATATGAGTCATGTCCACCTTCGGAACCATCACATCTGCTTATCAGGTGAGCATCGTTGTGCTCTTACATTCAACGGTGAGATGATGAATACCACTCTTGATATGCTTATGTGTGGCCTGTCATTTGGATTCTACTTTTGCAGTTACATCCTACCACACCGCAGTCTGCACCTTCTGATGCTACGACGTCACACGCCTTCGATATTCTCCAGTCCAAGTACATGTACGTGTATGCACTTCACCGGGATGGCTTTTCACTTGGAGTATGTTCTTAGATACTAAGTGCTCTTCTCAATAGGTCATTATCAACCAACAAAATTTGAAGGGATGCTAAAATATTATCTCACACATTTATATTGTGACCTTTTCTCTATGTGATTTTGTTTGGTAAAATGCACCATGTTCTTCCCTGGTGTTTTTCTTTATTGTTATTTTTTTCATACTAGAGTGGCAAAAATATCAACAGTACACTGTTTTGTAGCTCAGATCAAGAAACCAAGGTCAGTGCTTTGAATTAAAAATAAGCCATTTCATCCATGAAGAGGGCATATTTCACAAGCAGATACAATTAACATTTATGGCCAAAGTCAGTCATTGTGTCTTATGTGGCAAAGGTGACCCATTCATTATTTGTTTGTCAGACCCCATAATTGAGGTGAGAATTTGTTTCAATTCCCACTAATTTGTTGGAATACTCAATGCAAATTTGGCAAGACTTTTTCCCATTGCTTTTTTTGGAAGATGCTCTATTGAATTTTAGTGTTCAATGTAGCCGCTCGATGTTTTAGGATATACTATTTTCACTTAGTTTTGTTTTAATACTTCCATGTAATATATATTATCGTTGGTCCACTTTTTTTTGTAATACAGTAGTTCTAAACTTAAAGATAGCCATTTTGTGGTTAATGTAGTTCCAAACTAATTGTGGTGATTGGTTGTATTAATTCCAAATGTCTACTTGCAAAGTTTACTCTCTTATATGTAATGATTTTTTTTCACATTGGTGACAATGATTTTTCATACAGAGTGCTAGGGATCAAGACATATTTTAACATTGGGCCAAGTTTTACAAGTATTAGAACCACATTGGTGACTATGCTTCAAAGTATTTCCTTCGTATTTGAGACTTCGTGCACATGAGGTTCATTTTGTGCCAGTGGCAATCCGCCAGTCAGCTAGCAAATATTTTTCTAAATATTCTCTTCGTGTTACTATTTTTTCTATAATTTTCTACCTGTAATTCTATAAATAGGGATGTTCGCATTCCTTTCCGCAGCAACGCGCGGGGTATCATCTAGTTGTGATCAATGTTTACATCCACAAAAGAAAGATTACCAGGGTTGCCTAACCAAACATGGCGGCCAACCCCCAACTTTAAAACATGCCTCGCTAGCCTGTGAGCCTCGTAGTTTTAGCTCCTAAATTCATGAACAAAACTACAAGCTTCAACGGAAGAACTATGCTCTATTATTTCATGTAGAATTGCTCCATAACTTGTCGGGTTTCTATGCTTGATATCATCCACCACTACCTTACAGTCCGATGGCACATGTAATCTCTGCAAGTTTAGATCCTCAACAAGGGCAAGAGCCTCACGGATTGATAAAGCTTCAAGAATGGGAGGGTCGTGAACTCCTTTAATAACAATGGCCGAAGGTCCCTGAAAAACCCCATTTTGATCTCGACACATAGCTGCCGCTATTCCTCGTCCTCTGTTTTGCGCTACTGATGCATCAACGTTTATCTTGAAAGACATATCCGGAGGCTTGATCCATTGGCGCGGGCGAGATAGGGATCGCCTAGGATCTTCCCTCCTTGGTTCCTCGAGGACTTTCAAATATGCTAGATAAGCTTGAATAAATTGGTTAGTGGCTTGTGGACTCTGGAAAACATCCTCATAGATCGCCTTCTGCCTCACTCTCCAGACCGCCCACAAAGTCACCACCATGAGTACAAAATCATGTTGTGAGAGCTTATCATGCAATGCAAAAAGACAGTTTCCTTGCGTTTTGATCAGTGTTAATGCTCATCTGCTCCACTAGACCATCATAAGACAAAGCCCATATGCATCTTGACATTGTGCAGTCTAAAAGTGTGTGTCTCCAAGAGTCATCCCTCCCACACAAGGTGCATACCTTTGTTGTCAACATATTTCTGTGGTGAAGGAGATCCATCGAGGGGATCGACTGCCGTGCCAAACGCCATAGAAAAATCCTGAGCTTCGATGGCACTTCTATATGCCAGAGATCAGTCCACGCCTTACTGCTAGCTTCCATGGAAGAAGCCCCCGAAGTTTCCTCCAACCAATTCACCCGGTGCTCCCTTGTGTTCATCACCATTCTGTAAGTTGATCTGACACTGAATTTTCCATTCCTCTTAGCAGACCAGGACCATAAATCTTCAATCACCCGGGTGCATAGTGGTAAAGACATGATGGCATCAGCATCGAAAGGTATAAACGTGGCTCTGATCAGCTATTCATTCCACATCACCGATGTGCTATCAATCAGCTCCGAGACCATGGTCGGTGGATTAGCATTTAGGGCTGTTATCGGGCGCAACGGACCCGCCCTAGGCAGCCAGTTCATGGTCCAAATGTTTGTTTGCTAATTGCTGCCAATTCGTCTGATTGTCCCTTGTTTCATCACCTCCCTTCCATCAGTGATAGCTCTCCATATTTGCGATGGGTGGTTACCAAGCTCTGCCTCTAGAAAGTTAGTTTTAGGGAAATAAATGCTTTCAAAATCCTTGCACTAAGAGAATTGGGTTCAACTAGCAGCCTCCACGCCTGCCGTGCAAGCAGGGCGAGATTAAAGATGTGCATGTCTCTGAACCCCATGCCACCAAGATACTTCGGTTTTGTCATAATATCCCAAGACACCCATGCTGGTTTCCTTCTACCTTGCTTGCTTCCCCACCAGAACTGTCGGATGATCGACGTGATGTTCTCACATAGGCCTCGTGGTAATTTGGAACATGCCATCGAATACACAGGTATAGCCTGAGCAACTGCCTTAATAAGTACTTCCTTCCCTGTAACACTCCAAAAATTTTGATTTGTTTTTTTTAATCAAAGATTTTGATTTGGAAGGAGGTTATTTAATTTTTCTAAAAGACTCTCCTTCTCAAAAAAAAATTATGACAAATATACCTTGGGTTCTTCCCAACCTTGATTTTTGGTCTTGAGGGTTTTTCATATTGTGTTGGCTCAACACAAATAATTTTGGAAGGTTTTTACAATTCTTTTTATTAAAAAGAACTCCTATAAATTATGGATTTATTCCTTTCCCCATTCAAAGATTTTCTCTTTTGCCATGACCTATGTTGGAAACTTCCTTCCAAACCCACCTCCCTACTTTGGGTCAAGCCTAGCATCAAATTCCAGCAAGTTTCAACTTCCCGTAGATTTTATTTCTATTTATTTTAACCTCAAAATCCTTTCTGACATTTAATTTGGACCTTAGAGATTTACAAAGGAACTGCCAGATTTCCTTTGAGTTTTGAATCCAAATAAATTCCTCTGGCTAGTCCTTAGCACCCTCAACCAAGATCCATCAAGATCTGCTGGTCCACGGTTCAAATTTTTCAAAATGTGCTTGCTGCAAGTTTGGACCAAATTTGCCATTTTTGGTAAAATTCATTCTTTTTCTTTTCCTACAAATCTGAGATAATTCAGCCAGTCTCCAGATGCATCAAGAGATCACCTCACCAAGGATCAGCTCAATAAAAATCTTCCACGTGCCTAAAACATTTCGTCGAACAAAGTGGCGTGTAATCGCTTCGTTCATATTCAGAAATTCGGTGTTTCAGTTCAGAGACGGTGTCGTTTTCGTCAGTCGGCAGCGTCAATCTCGCCAGTGCTCTCGTTGGCCCGTTGCTCACTGCTCCCCCTTCTTATCCATCGCGCCGCACGATCATCTGGACGGGTGCGAGTGTCGGCGGTGAGCTGGCAGGGGTGCATCGCCCCCGTGAGCGGCGGCAGCAACGCTCGCTGCGGCCGCCAGAGAGCACAGCGTGGAACGACGCCCTTCAGCACCGCCCACACCACCAGGAGCCTCCGCGTGGCCATCCCCTTCCCTGTGCGTGCTGCAGAGCCATCGTTGTGGCCTGGAAAGCGCAGAGCGCGCTCCCTGCCGCCGCCGTGCCCGTGAGGCCGTTCCGTCGAGAACTTGGAGTATCACCCAAATTTTACCAAGTTTAGCTGTTGAACGGAACCAGTGAACCAATCCGATGATGCACATTCACTTAAACCTCCAGTCCAACCTCTGCCTCGCCGGAGAAACCCCGTTCTCGGCAACCGCCTCGGGCCGGCTATAAATGGAGGCCCCGAGCTCATTCTTGACCCAGCACCTCCCCTCCTCGCCTCAGAACCTCGCCACGCCCATCAGAGGGCCTCGGGAGAGCCTTCTTCCCTGACTCTGGCCGCCCCGATCCGCTTCGGTCTCCGGTAAGATGCTCTCTGGTGAGAGCACCCCCGCCTCCCAAACTGCGTCAGTAGCCTCCTAGTACACCCACTCCTCTAACCCGCGCTTCAATTTGGCGTCTGCAGCCCTCCCCGGTGAGATCCATCCTCGACCGAGCCACCGTCCGCCAGAGAGGAGGCCGCCGTCGACATGGTGCTCGCCGACAACCAACTCCACCACCCACAGACGCGGGAGAGCTCAGTGAGTTTGTAGGTACTTTTTGTTCCCCCTACCTCGCCGTGGATCGACGCCGGCGACCACCGCGATCGTCGGGCACCGGTGTGCTCTGTTTTGAACTTTTAAACCTGACGAGTGGGACCCCCTCGTCAGCCTCTCCTCTCTTATTCGAACCGTTTTTGAGCGCCGGCAAAGTACGTGTGCCCTTTGGGTTGACGATTTGCAGCCAAGCGTTCGCTTTTCTAAACTAGCCTCGAAAGTTTCCTTTTCATTCTGATTTAGTCCTGGACTAAAACCTTAATAACTTTTAAACAAAAGATGATTTTGAGTTGATTCTTTTTCTGTCATCTTTATTTTTCTATCTAGTTTTATCATATTTATTTGAAAAAATTTGGAACATTTTTATGCACGCACGGTATTTACGTTAGTACCGATTTCTTTTATAACGAGATATCGAAGGAGGTGACGGAGCTGCAAACTTCGCCGAGCTAGACTCCGACTACTCCGAACCGTGCAAGCATGTTTGAACCTTTGATATGATGAGTGTCTTGCATGTTTGCTTGAGTAGTTTCTCATGGCATGTTTATATACGCATTAGAGAATGTTATATTGCATGCAAGGCAAGCTACAAGTGAGCTTCAAATTTGATGTTTTCATATGATGGTGAGATAACTTTGATCATGTGGTGGCATGATAGGTTGCAAGCTGGTATTGTTGAAGCATGCCGGTCTTATGTCAACCGCTTAACTCCAGATAACGTGGATCAAGTCATGTTCCCGTTCGTCCCTTTTTCATGCTGCCACATGTCTTACGCAAAGAATGCGGTCTAGTCGATTGCAAACCTCTTTCCTTGTACACACCAAATAGAGGGGCGCGATGAGGGTTCCATGGCCTGGATTAAAGCCCGCCATCCGTCAGGGGCATGGGTGTTTCGGTTGGGACCGAGAGGGGCACCCTTAGAGCGCATAATATAAATTTGATCCCATGCTACTCGAGGTTGTGGCCTCCTGCCTTAGAGTTTTTCTTGAACGTTGCCTAGGGTGATTCCCGGCAGCGGAATGTGGAATGGGTGTGTCGTTAGATGTGTTTCTTCTAAAATACCGTAAACGGAACTAGTCCTTTGTGACTACGGAAACCGCTGGTTGTGGGTAAAGAGTACAAACTCGCAGAGTCAAAACCATTCGTAACCGTGTCCATGGTCAAGGGCTGTGATCAACATATCAATGTCGATGTCGATTGTCGGCCTCAACGTCCGCCTCAACGTCGGCCTCAAATGTCGGCCTCAAAGTGACAATCTCCGGTGAACAAACATGAGTGGTAAACCCGGCTGAATGTTATTCCTGTGGATGGACTAACCAGTTTATTATTATGTACTGAGTACTTTCTTGGGATGATTTAAATTTATGAGCTACTTGAATTCGAATGGTGAAATATAAGCCCTTTATGTGATGTCGCTCAGACATCCGACTGTGGCACTCTTGTTAGTTACTTTTGATATAAGCCCTGTATGTGATGTCGCTCAGACGTCCGACTGTGGCATTCTCGCCATTTACTTTTGATATAAGCCCTTTATGTGATGTCGCTCAGACGTCCGACTATGGCATTCTTGTTATTTACTTTTGATATAAGCCCTTTATGTGATGTCGCTCAGACGTCCGACTGTGGCATTCTTGTTATTTACTTTTGATATAAGCCCTTTATGTGATGTCGCTCAGACATCCGACTATGGCATTCTTGTTAGTTACTTTTGATATAAGCCCTTTATGTGATGTCGCTCAGACGTCCGACTGTGGCATTCTTGTTATTTACTTTTGATATAAGCCCTTTATGTGGTGTCGCCCTGACGCCCGACTGCGGCATGTTAATTTATTTTACCTTTCGAGGCGTCGCTTCAGACACCCGATCGGTCTTTAGCTATTTTAGGGGGATTTCGGGAGGACCACCGCCTGACTTCCTTTTTATGTTACATGCAGTGCAAAATTTATTATCCGAGTGTGCATTACTAGTCCGCTCATGTGCATCATGTTTACATTTGTTATATCTTATGTCGAAACTGTCTTAAGTAGTACATTCAAAGTACTCACCGGCTTGTTGATTTGGCCGATGTTGACGAAGGCGATCTTATGGATGAAGAGTACGATAGCGAGTCCGACGCCTAGAGGAGTCGATCCATCCTGTGCGATCCCGGAGTTGGTCACTTGTATTATATTCGCTCGCTACCCAAAATAAATCATCGAGCCTCACTCCGGCGCTTGATGAGTCAGAAGATTTTGGAGTCATGTCACCCACTTCACTGTGACATATCCACCACCACTTTTATTACGAGTCAGTAGTTATGCCACCGTACCCTTTGTGTCATATCCGCCTTTATGTATAATATCGACGTGCTTGTAATAAATTGTTGAGCAGCCTCAGCTCAACCCTGTATAATACTTAGTACTTCTGGATTTCTGTATCAAGGGTTTTTCTACTAGTAAGGAGGATTCTTCTATACTGGTCGGATATAATGGTCGGTCTTCTAATAAATGTTTTATTGGAAAACCGGTCCTAACATTCCCTGCAGCAGAAAGGAGTTTCTCCAGCCATCCTCTAACCTTCTCCCAGACTCTATCCCTGAGGTATTTGAAAGTTCCCATCTTTGACTGTTCAACATCTGTGGGCAGCCCTAAGTATTTGTCACTTAGGCTTTCATTAAACACCTGAGGATTGTTCTTTATGCTATCTCTCAGATTCTGCGGGCAACCTTTGCTGAAGTGAATAGAAGATTTGTCATGGTTAATTCTCTGACCCGACGCGTTAAAGGTTTGACACCATCGTTGCTCCCTTAACACTTGACTTGAAAAGCAGTAGGCTATCATCAGCAAAGAGTGGATGGTTAACAACCGGGGCTGTTGGTGCCACCCTTACTCCTTCAAACGCAGAGACTGAGAACTGGATTTCAAAAGGCATGAAAGGCCCTCTGTTGTAATCAAGAAGAGATAAGGAGAGATAGGATCTCCCTGTCGGATACCCCTGGTAGGAATGAATTTCTCTAGCTTCTCACCATTAAATAGGATTGAAAATGATACTGACTGCACCATCCCCATTATAATGTTGATCCAGGATTGAGCAAAGCCCAACTTCTCCATCATTGCCCGCAGGTATGGGCACTCCAATCTATCATAAGCTTTCATCATATCTAGCTTCAAAGCACAAAATTTGTTAGATCTAGACTTACTACTCTTCATAAAGTGCAAGCATTCATACACACAAATTATATTGTCTCTGATCAGCCTCCCTGGGACAAAGGCAGACTGTTCCTCTGAAATAATATCTGGAAGGATCAACTTGAGCCTGTTTTGCAACAACTTTTGATGCAATTTTATAGATCACATTGCAGAGACTAATTGGACGAAACTGAGAGAGAAGAGTTGGGTTTAAAACCTTCGGTATTAGGACTAGCACCGTGTCGTTCATGCAATCAACCTCTTCCTCTCCTCGAAATTTTTTCAGAACTGCCTTGGTCACCTCGTCTCCACAAATGTCCCAATGCCTCTGATAAAAATGAGCAGGAAAATCGTCTGGTCCCGGTGACTTGGTTGGGAACATTTGGAAGAGAGCCGTTTTTACCTCTTCATTACTATACAGTGCGAGCAGCATTGCATTCATCTCTTCTATCACCTTCTCTGGGACCTTGTAGAGGACTTCATCCATTCCCGCTACCCCTTCGGAAGTGTAAAGGGTTTTATAAAAATCATTTACCATAGATTTCAGTTCCTCTTGATCATCAGTGAGGGCGCCCAATGAATTTGCTAATGCTTTGATCATATTTCTCTTTCTGCACTGACTTGGCCGGAGATGGAAGAACATTGTATTTCTATCCCCTGTTGTGAGCCACTCAAGACGGGATCTTTGTCTCCACATCAACTCCTCTCTGTGGTAAAGTTCAACAAGTTTCTCACTGATCTTAATCTCAATAGGGCTCGGCCCCATTCTGCCTGGTGCATTTTGTAGCCGCTCCAACTCGTTCTTCAGGCTTTTTATTTATTTTCTAACCATACCGAAGGTATTTCTGTTCCATGAGCCCAGACGCCCCACAAATCTGGATAGTTTGGCTCGCAGGTCATCAAGTCTCTTGGCCGCACCCCTTTCAGTCCAATTCGCTAGTATCGTTTCTCCCCAAGACTCATGTGTCTCCCACATCACTTAATATCTGGAACTCTTTTTCCTTGTCGTAGGAACGGTCCTGTGCAGGTCCAAAATAATTGGGCAGTGGTCTGAAGACGCTGCTGACAAGTGCTTCACTTGTGCATCCGGGTACAACTCGTTCCACTCGGCAGTAGCTAGGGCTCTGTCAAGCCTGACCTAGTGTAGTTTCCTCCCACAACCTTCTTCTCAAACATCCAAAAATGGCCCTGGTAGCCAATATCCATCAACATGCAAACATCCACCGCATCACGAAAGCCCTGGATTTGTGCATTACTCCTTTTCCCCGTTCCTTCATGTTCATTCGGACATAGAACTTCATTGAAATCACCTATACACAGTCAAGGTAGATTGCTCAAAAGTGCTAATCCCCTTCAGGACATCCCATGCCTTGTATCTGAGATGTGTTTGTGCTTCACCATAGAAAATCGTTGCCCTCCACTTATCCGTCTCTGGTTCCTCTACCGAATAATCAATGTGATAAGCAGAGTAACCCAGAATTTCAATTTTTATTGGATTATTCCAGAACAAACCTAGACCACCACTCCTTCCTTTGACTACTAACAGCATAGCCATTATCATACCCGATGCTCCCGGCTAAATTTTCTACCCTAGTTCTATCAATTTGCGTTTCAACTATACAAATCAGGGTAGATGCAAACTCCTTCGCAATATTGCGAAGTTCTCTAACTGCCGCGGCTTTGCCCGCACCATGACAGTTCCAGCTGACGATACTCATTGCGCCCGGCGGTACTCCTCGCGGGAGCCCGCCGATATTGCATCATTTGTGTTTGAAGTCTGCTCCATGCTTCTGGCCGCAAGTGCCTCAACGCCCTTCTCTGGCTGATCCTTCGTTCTGCCCATCTTCGTCTTCTTACTTTCCTTCCTTGGCGATACATACACTGGCGGTAGAGGGGGGACCGCAGGCATTTTCTCCCTTGCAACAAGCACTAGTGATGTTCCTGGATTAACCCCTCTTGTATCAGCTTCCGACATAGTAGTCGTATTCTCCACCGACGTGCGTTTATTTGACTGCACGACCACATCCATCGTCGTTGCAGCTCGCGGGCTTGACTTCTCATTCTGCCTTCCTTCCTCCGAGCTCCCCTATGATCCATGTGCTGCTGCAGGAGTCTACGATGGCCGGGCATTGAAGCGCCAGCTTTGGTTCGGGTTATACTGCTCCCGTACCCTACCACGTCCACCCATCGAAAATTCTCCTCCCCTCCTCTGTGATTGAGCATTCCCTCGCCCCGCGGTTCGAGATCTCACATTATCTGCCAATAAGAAGTCACCCCATTCAAAGGTCGATTCATCATGTACTCCGTCACCACATTCCTCATGCCAATGCCTGAACTCTTCACAGTTGTAACAGAAGATAGGCAGCTTCTCATACTTGACTTGGTACTTTACCCTCTCCTTGCCTTTCGTCCCTGTCATCTTTTGATTTTTGCGTTTATATCAATCTTGACTCGGGCTCTCACAAATTCTCCAAAAAAAAAAACCACCGGCAACTTCAAATGCACCTCCTTCACCTCTCTGATCCGTGAGGCTAGCCCCTTCACCGCCCGCTTAATAAGGAAATTGTCGGGCAAACGATGGATCTGAGCCCAGACCTCAATCTTGTCAAGTTTGAAGGAATCAGGGTTTTTGGAACCATCATACTCCTCTAGAATCACAGCCTGATCCCTAAACAGCCATGGCCCATCAAGCATGTCTTTTTTCCAATCTATGAGGCAGCCAAACTGTGCCGTAAACAGGTTCTCCTTAATCCTCCTCCACATCACCGGTTTCGCCGGGTTCTAGGCCGCCCTCATGTCACCGTACAGTGCATTGGGGCTAAAGGTTTTTGGTGTGTGAGCCCTCGCGATCGCCATCCACTTCACCGGCTCCATCAGACCTGGGAGCTCCTCCTCCCATACAAAGTCATCATCTTTTTCCTCTTGCAGGGTGAGGCGAGCTAGGAGGTCCTCCGTCGTTTCCTTCCCCTTCTCCTTCCGAGAGTCCCTGCCATCTTCCATAGTCGTGATCCGATCTGACCAAGACCAGTACTCACCGAAAAAGCAAAGCAGATCCCACGTCCAAGGCCGGGAAAGATCACCAGGATCCCCCTTAGTCAGTCTCAGTCGTGAGGGTTCGATCATGATCGAGTCAACCGCCGATTGATAGGATTCCGGTGGAAATCACCGGAAGATGTCAAAACCCTAGTTTTCGCCTAGGGGATCCCTAGTTTTAGATAGAAAAAAAACATGTGACAATAGTCTGTCTCATCTAAAAAAGCATCAATCTCAAGGGTCATTTTGGTGGGTTGGGCTGAGAGCACGCCAAATGGTGCGTCTAGCCGCCATCATGTGTCCTGTGTTGGGTGCTCACTCGGTACAGATCCGCTTCTTGTGAAGGCATAGATTTGTTTTTGCAAGAAGCACAGTTGTGCCTCTTAGAAAGGAAAAATAAAGAAAAAAATGTGCTTTTGGTTACGGGTTTTTTCTTTTGGTCTTTCCGGGGTCGTAAAGAAAGTTGCCGAAACACAATGGATCTAGTTTCAAATATCTCGACACGAGAAATTCAACTGAGAAAACGGTTTGGAATTTGGACGTGCGGTTCAAGAGATAAAATGTTTGAGGGCGGGGCGTCGACCCGTTGGTTGTGCTGCTGGAGTTGTAGCCAGCCCACCCGGGTTCGAGCCTCAGCTCTGACTCGTGGCGCTCGCGAAGTTTCTTCTATAAAAAAACCAACAAGGGTTAGCCCTTGGGTTGGTCTCATTTTTTGAAGAGATAAAACATTTTGAATAAACGTATCTAAGAAAATAAACTCTCAGGTAGCGACAAGTGACGCACATGCAGTGCGTCACTTGTCAGCAACAAGTGACGCAACAGTACGTCACTTGTCAGCGCCCAAGAAGGTAAAAGTGACCTTTGCAATGGTACGCCTTAATTAGTGATTTCATCAGAAAAAAGGGGGTGCATATGCCTCGCTTATAACGAGGTTGCGGTAGAACGTAGGCACGAGACATGGATCTTGAATTCTTATTTTTTTTCCTTGATAGGCTTTCTATACATTTTTTATACTCCACACAACACATAAATTCAGGCATGTCCTGCTTGTTTTCGTGTCAAGGAAGTGAAACTTTGTCTGCGTTTGATGTGTTCTAAGGAGTATGATTCATCTTCCTAAACATGATTGGAATGTACTAAGGTGACTGAAACTTTGGTTGAAGTTATATTGTTGTTTGCTTTATATGGTATATTAAATAGTCACAAATAAGTCATTTGCAAAAAAATAGTCACAAATAATTTTACGTAGGATAAGTCATGTGTTCACCACTAGCTTATGCAAACGTGACCAGAAGATTCACAAGAGGGCGGCGAATTCTGTTGAACCGGCAGTCCCCCTTTATTTGAGGTGGTCAGAGCAGCCAATTGTCTGGAGTAGGGAGGATCACCCTCCCCGGGTTGACAATCCGGGTCAGTTAGCTTTGGTGGTGGCACCTCAGGTCGGTGGATATAAATTCACCAAGGTACTCATGGACGGAGGTAGCAGCATCAACATCCTCTATTACGAGACCTTTCGACGCATGGGTTTGGTGACAAAAATTAAAGACATCCAACACCGTTTTCCATGGAGTGGTGCACGTAAGTCGGCGCACTCAATCGGTAAGATTGAGTTGGAGGTGGCCTTTGGAGATGAGTATGATTCTAGGGCTGAGAAACTAACCTTTGAGGTGGTCAAAATTAAGAGTCCATATCATGCTCTGTTTGGGCGGCCGGCTTATGCCAAGTTCATGGCTCGGCCGTGTTATGTTTATTTGCGTTTAAGATGCCGGGTCACAAGGGCACCATCTTTGTGCACGGAGAGCGAAAGATAGCCCCGAATGTGAAGAAGGTGATGCAGCTTATGCTGAGTCTGTTTGTGCAGCAGAGGAGCTGAAGTTTTATCAAGATAATGTTGACCCGGCGGATATGACCTCCCTGAAGAAGCCAACCACAAAGCATGACCCGGCGATGAAGTTTAAGTCGGCTGCTGAAACCAAGCTTGTTGATTTCACTCCAGGTGATTCGTCTAAGCAGTTCAGTATCAGTGCCAATTTGGATCCTAAATATGAAAGCACGCTCATCGAGTTCACCCGTGAAAACCGGGACATCTTTGCATGGAAGCCTTCTGACATGCCGAGTGTACCGAGAGAACTCGCTGAGCATACTCTTAATATTGATCCAAAATATAAGCCGGTCAGACAGTTTCTTCGATGATTCAACGAAGAGAGATGGAAAGCTATTGGTGAGGAGGTGGCCCGGCTCTTGGCGGCCGGGTTTATTGTTGAAGTTTTTCACCCTGAGTGGCTGGCTAATCCGGTGCTTGTGCTTAAGAAGAACGGCACCTGGCGGATGTGTGTGGATTACACAGACTTAAATAAGGCTTTTCCGGCTGATCCCTTTGCTCCCCGTATTGATCAAATCATTGATGCTACGACGGGTTGTGAGCGTTTGAGCTTTTTGGATGCTTACTCTGGCTATCATCAGATCAAAATGGCAGTTAAGGACCAGGAGAAGACGACCTTCATCACTCCGTTTGGAGCCTTCTGCTATGTATCTATGCCATTTGGGCTCAAGAGTGCCCAGGCGACTTATCAGCGGTGTGTACAGAACTGTCTCCACGATCAGATTGGACGCAATGTTCATGCTTATGTGGATGATATAGTGGTTAAATCCAGAGAGAGGGAAACCTTGATAGTTGATCTAAAAGAGACATTTGACAATCTCTGGGCTTACAGGATGATGCTTAACCCGACCAAGTGTGTGTTTGGTGTGCCAGCGGGCAAGCTTTTGGGTTTTCTGGTTTCCAACAGAGGTATTGAAGCTAATCCGGAGAAGATCAAGGCGATTACCTCTTTGGCTAAGCCGGCGTGCATCAATGATGTTCAGCGATTGGTGGGTCATGTTGCTGCCTTAAGCCGTTTCATAAGCCGGTTAGGGGAGAAGGCCTTGCCACTATATCAGATGATGAAGAAAACAGACACTTTTGTCTAGAGTGAGGCTGCTAATGCTGCCTTTGAAGATTTAAAGATACAGCTATCTGAGCCGCCGGTCCTTGCGGCTCCCATTGATAGAGAGCCCTTGCTGTTATATGTGGCTGCTAACTCACATGCTGTCAGTGTTGCAATCATGGTGGAGCGCAAGGAGGCCGGCAAGGAGCATCTGGTTCAACGGCTGGTTTACTACATCAGTGAGGTGCTCATTGAGTCTAAGCAAAGGTATCCACATTGGCAGAAGCTTGTTTACGAGGTGTTCATGGCAAGCCAGAAGCTGAAGCAATACTTCCAAGGTCACCCTATCATCGTGGTAAGTTCTGCCCCCTTGGGAGACATCATCCAGAATAGAGAGGCCACAGGATGAGTCGCCAAGTGGGCCGTCGAGCTTGGGCCTCATGGCTTGAAGTACATGCACAGATCGCTATTAAGTCTCAAGCCCCGTGGACTTTATCAACGACTGGACAGAGCTGCAGACACCTGAGGAGAAGCCGGATAACACATATTGGACTATTCACTTTGATGGGTCCAGGCAATTGGAAGGCTCGGGGGCTGGAGTCGTTTTAACTTCCCCTCGAGGTGAAAATTTTTGTTATGTGCTCCGGCTCATGTTTCCTTGTACTAATAATGCAGCTGAATATGAGGCCTTGCTCCATGGTCTTCGGATGGCCAAAGAGATGAATCTGAGCTGGGTAAGGTGCTTGGGCGACTCAGATCTCGTGGCTCAACAGGTGTCAGGCAAGTGGGACTCCAAGGATCCCCTCATGGCGGCTTACCGTCGTGAAGTTGATGATGTGGCTTGGCACTTCAAGGGTTATCAAGTGGAGCACGTTGATCGAAGGAAGAATGAGGCGGTCGATGCTTTAAGCCGGTGGGGTCTCGCCAGAAGCCGGTGCCACCTAACACCTTTTTGGATGTTTTGCATAATCCTTTGGTTGTTACCCACGAGGAAGATTTAGCTGTTCCGCACCGTATACGCTTGGTGGCGGCTCTTCACGCCATCCCGATTGGATAAAGGCCATATTTGGCTTATATGACCCGGGGAGAGTTGCTCGAGGATGAGACCTTGGCGAGACAAATCATCCGCGATCTAAATCCATGACAATTGTTCATGGTGAGTTGCATCATCGGAGTGTCATCATGCTTCAACGTTGTGTGTCGCTCATGGAGGGTCGGAAATACTTCGTGAGATCCATGAAGGGATTGCGGTCATCATGCCGGGTCAAAATCTCTCGTGGCCAAGGCTTTCCGTCACGGTTTCTATTGGCTGACGGCTCACGCTGACGCAGAGGATCTGGTCAGTAAATGTGACGGTTGTCAGAAATTCTCATGACGAGCTCATGTGCCGCTCAAGAATTGAGGATGATTCCAATTACTTGGCCGCTTATGTCCGGGGCTTGATATGGTCGGGCCCTTCAAAAGGTCTAAGGATAAAAAGACACACCTCCTCGTGGCAGTGGATAAATTTACAAAGTGGGTTGAGGCAGAGCCGGTCAGTAAGTGTGATGCAACCACGGTGGTTCAGTTCATGAAAAAGGTGATCTTTCATTTTGGTTTTCCACACAGCATCATAACTGATAATGGCACTAATCTCTCCAAAGGTGCCATGGAAGAGTTCTGTCAACGAGAACATATCCGGCTTGATGTTTCAGCAGTTGCTCACCCTCAATCCAATGGTCAAGAAGAAAGAGCCAATCAGGAGATCTTGAAAGGTATAAAACCCCGGCTCTTGGTCCCCTTACAGCGGACGCCGGGTTATTGGGTAGAGGAATTACCTTCTGTGATTTGGAGCATCAACACTACACCTAACAGATCTACGGGTTATACACCTTTTTTCATGGTGTACGGAGCAGAGGCAGTCCTGCCAAGTGACATCCGTCATGACTCGCCCCGAGTGGCGGCTTACATTGAGACTGACAATGAACAAGCTCGTCAGGATGCACTTGACTTGTTGGATGAAGAGCGAGACTTGGCAATAGCCCGCTCGGCGATTTACCAGCAAGACCTGCGCCGCTACCACAGCCGTCGGGTTAGATCCAAAACCTTTCAGGAAGGCGACTTAGTGCTCCGGCTCATCCAGGATCAGTCTGATATGCACAAGCTACCCCCCCCCCCCTTGGGAAGGACCCTTTGTGGTCAGCAAGAATCTGAACAACGGGTCATACTACCTTATCGATGTTCGAGAGCACAAAGACTCGCGTAAGTCGGAGGAGGAGACCCGCCGGCCGTGGAATATCGCTCATCTTCGGCCTTATTATACTTGAGCCACCGGCTCTCAGGATGTACATATTTCTACGATGTATATATTATGCAAAGCAATAAAGCAGGACCTCTGTCCTTTTTTCTACCGACAAAAGTTTACATTCTTTCTTCTCATGTTGTTGAAACAACCAACAGGGAGCGGATCATGTCTGAATCCGGCTTTCCCTTTGGTCCGTCTTATGATCATATCTGAGTTTAGCCATGGTCGCTAGGGGCTTCTGCTCAAATATAGGTCGATTCGAACCAAAGAGAACATAGCTGTCGATACCCACTTGATCGGCATACTGCCAAACCCACTAGGGGGCTTCTTGATCATATCTGAATCATAGCTTAACCCCTTTGGGTCTGACGTGGATCGTATTCAAATCAGCGTCATTAAACAACTCTTATGGTCCCTTGGGGGCTTCCTATTCAAACATAGGTCGTATTCGAACCAAAGAGAACATAGCTGTCGATACCCACTTGATCGGCATCACCAAAGCCACTGGGGGCTATATGATCGTATCTGAATCTTAGCTTAACCCCTTTGGAACGGTTTTCTGATCGTATTCGAATCAGAAGCCTTTAAATTTTGTCTATTGTTCATCACCCTTTGCAATCACAAGTATTTGATTATTGTGAGATCATTTTGAAAGCTCTTTTGGGGTGATCTGTATTCCACCGGTTTAATATTGATCAAGTAAAACTGTTAGTGCATAAACAATCATTATATGTGCCAGGTTTCAGGATTAATAAGGTTTATCCTCATTGTCCGGGTCACATAAGCCGACAAGGTAATCAAAGGATCACAGGTATGGTGTTACGATTGTATCTCAAGGATATAATCGAGAACCAGCTTTTATGATTTTTTGATTCATAGTACGGGTTATCAACACATTATGTGACCCCCTATGCGGTAAGTCGCCAAGGGACTTGTGTTTGTTTTGTACGCAGGGCGATGCAAGCAATTTCTTTTAAACATAAAGGAAGTAGAAGACTGATATAAGCCGGAAGCATATAATGACGGCAGCTTAAGAAAGTGTTGAGTACCGCAAACATGCGCGAAGGCATGGCAAAAATCAAGTGTTTTTTCTACCCTGTTACAAGACTCTCTGGGTCTGAATAATGAAGCATTGTTTTTCCACAAGATATAAACATACGACGCCTGATGGTTCACTCCATTGGTTGACCTGACGTGTCCGGGTTATCCTTCTCCGCTCCTCCGTCGGCTGCCTTGTCCTGGAAGGTTGATGATGCTCAGTCAATGCCACTCAAAGCT
This sequence comes from Aegilops longissima, assembly GCA_021605205.1. NCBI lineage: Eukaryota > Viridiplantae > Streptophyta > Magnoliopsida > Poales > Poaceae > Aegilops > Aegilops longissima. The sequence goes on from CM038678.1 coordinate 369,345,571, forward strand.
TCAAACTCAGCTTCATCATCTATTAACCCGACTGGGTCGACTTCAGGGGCAAAAGTATGCTTACGAATTGGAGGGATCAGGCTGACTTCATCGTAGTGAGGCGTTGGGAGTCTCCGGTTCTCGCTGTCATAACCGGCTGATATTTGGTAAGGTCAAGTGTCATTCCTAATAAGCGTGGCCATTGTATGATCTCCTTCACGCAGCGGTGAAATCCTTCTCATCAAACATGGTACCATCCTTCTTAAACTTGGGTATCCAAGAGCGATGTCACTGGGTCTAGTTTCGCATAAATGCTTTGGCACGGCTCAATGCAGCTATGGTCCGGCTCTTGCAGATGCCCGCCTTTAGCTCTTGGATCCGTTGAGGTAGCACAACAAGCCGCTTTAACATGTCACCAGAGATGGGGAACGTCATTTGACAAAGCCACAACGACCAAAGCACGTTAGACCCGCATAGAGTTGCTCCACTAGAGTATAAACCGCTTTAACTTGATCAACATGCTCGATTAAGGTTTGAGCTCCCGGGCCTGCGTTAACAAGTATCGTGAGCGGAGGTAACAACCGCAATAGTCATCGAAAGAAGGTTTGCAGATTCAATGTTTGCACAAGTAGCTTACATCAAGATTGCTGAGACCATTTGGGATATTTGGCGCTTTAAGCCGGATAGCTCGGTTGTTGCTTCTGCAAGCGACACCTCTGCTTTCTTGGCCCGAGTGACCAAAGAGGCCTTTTCATCAGCCCAGGTTTTCTTGTCTGCTTCAAAGCTTTTCTTCAGCTTTTCTTGTTCGACACGCTGAACTCAAACTTGAGTTGGCCTTTTGATTTCAATTTCTTGAGCTGCCAAAGCGGTTCTTCAGTCAGCAATCTCCGACTCAAATTGGCTTATGGTGGCTGCGTCAATACCGGGTTATAATTAGAATTATTATCGATGATATTAAGTCCCAAGCACTTTGCAAGCAAAGATACTTGACACTTGGGGCTAATGTATATCAAGAACTCTAAATTACTACTCCGGTTCATGAAAGTTAAGTCCCAAGCACTTTGCAAGCAAAAATACTTGGCACTTGGGGGCTAATGCGTATTGCAAGTTCAAAAGTATTATATTACACCGGGTTAAATATCTTGTTCTATAGCCGGCCTTTGAGATAAGCCGGATGTTTGATAATGATAAGCAGATTCTAAGTCTACAACATATTTCCTTATAAGCAGTAGACTTGGGGGTTGGTACAGTAAGTATGAACAAGGAAAGGTAACAAAAGTGAAACCTCAGATTTTTGATGGATTTGTTTCACCATGTCAATCTCCGTGTCACGACCATCATGCACTTGGCGATGTAGCCGAGACAATCTCTCCAATGCTCGATGAGTGTAATCGGTAATGTCAAGCTTGGCCTTTCGGCGCCCAAAAGTTCCTCTTTGGCGAGCACTTGGCAAGAACAGTGGGCTGTCCCGGTTCAATAAACTGAGTCTTGGTGATCTCAACTTCCGGGTCATCTGCCTTGGCTGGGCTAGGAATCTCCGGGTTGACAGAGCCGTCGAGGGCTTGTTCGGCAGGTGGGTCAGAGGTACGCGCTGGAACGTCATGAGATGGTTCAGACGGCGGCTCGTGGGCAGAGACATCAGGAGCGGCCGTTCCAAGCTCCGGTTCAGTTACAACCGTTTCTTTGGACGGTTTAGTCTTCTTTGCCCTCTTACTGGGCTTTACTTGTACACCATGGACAAGTCAGAGGAATTAATACAAGAATATGAGTAAGGTAAACATAAGGTAAGTAAGTGGTCATTACCCTGGTGCGGTTTTGAAAGCCGGCATATTTGATTGCATAGACTCGCCAGAGGAAGGTGAAGTATCCTGGTAGTTGGAGTCAAATGAATTGAGAGGTTGACGAATGAAACCCGCCAAAGGTAAAAGAGGACGTAAGTCGGAGATAACCTCAGGCCTGCGTTTCTTGGTCACATCAGGTAAGCCGGAGGAGAGTTCCACGTCTTTGCTTGTCCGGGTCTGCCTCCGACTCTCATAAATCTGTCGCTTCAAAAGAAATTGAGGATCTTGGTAAGCTAAAGGATATGAAAATCTTACTTTCCGGGTCACTCTTCGGATTTTCTGCCAGGCTCGGAGTCGGAGGAGATTATAGTTACCTCTTCCTCAACGGCTTGGTTGTTTCCCGTGTCCTCTTGAAAGGAATTAATGTCAATAAGGTGATGATAAAAGAGCCAGTGGAGTTAAGAGTTACCTCTTCTTCATCATCATCAGTATCATCCAGTTTTAACATATCTAAAGCGCTTGGCTTCTTCTTCCTTGAAGTTCTTGTCTTGGCGGCTTTTCTCTCGGCTCTCTTGGCCGCTCTGGCTTGTTTGGCAGCCTCATGGTCATATTTGACCTTCCATAAGTTGTCATCTGCCTATAAATATTGACACAAGGTTATGAGTGAAAAACAGGATATAATACAATAAAGGTAATTATTGAGGATAATGACTTACTGCAGGGGCCGGGTTCTTCTTGCAGAAAGGAAGTAAGCCGAAGGCATTACTAACCACCGAGCCCTCTTTCAATAAAGATTGAGTCGTGGCTTCAACCATATCATCTGGTAAGTCGTCAGGACTATGACGAAGTGGATCATCATTCTCGCCTGAGTAAGTGCACATTAAGCTGGGGCGGCGGCTTAACGGAATCACCTGCCAAGAAATCCAGACTCGGACCAAGTTGATGCCATCTAAGCCGTTCCCCAAGAGAGCTTTGATTTTCTTGATAGTGGGAGCAAGTGGTAGACGTTCAACAACAGTTAGCTTGTCTGGCAGCGGATGATTGGATTCAAGGCGCAGAGCACGAAAGCCGAGCAGTGGGTTTTCATCAGCCGGAGAAGTGTCTTGGCAGAGAACCATGTCTGGTTCCAACTTTGGGTGGCTTGGCGATTCAAAGATATGGGAAAAGGCGGTCTCTCCGCGCTGAATTGAGATGTCGCTAAGTTCGGACTGGGCCCGCTAGCACGCTCATTCCGCCGCTTAAGTAAAACAATTCTCTGAACAAAAGTAAGTTGGGCTCTTCTCCAAGGTACACCTCATAGAAGACTTGGAAGTTGCAAATATTTGACACAGAATTGGGCCCGATGTCTTGAGGTCTGAGGTCAAAAAATTGCAAAACATCCCTGAAGAATTTTGAACCGGGTGGAGCAAATCCCCGGCTCATATGATCAGTAAAAATGATCACTTCCCCCTCCTTGGGTTGAGGTTTCTCCTCTAACGGGTTAGGAGCACGATAAGACATGACCTCCTTCTCGGGTAGATGGTCGGTCTTAACGAACTCAGACAAAGTGCTTTCCGTAACAGTGGACTTGACCCAGTTACAGGTCACAGGAGCTTTGGGAGCCTTAAGTGCCATTATGCAAGTGGAAGCCTATGACAAAATAAGAATTTCTGGTTCAACTTTAACCCGGAAGAAAATATTTTTAAGTCTATTCAAGATGGTGGCTTAAGATGGGGCCTAATGACATATGGCTAATTGTGCAGTGATGCTTAAACCGTTACAGGTATCAGAAGCAGTTTAATTATCTTAAGTCGCCGGAAGCAAGCAAGGCTGACAACCAGTGTTATCTTTTTAAACCAGTTATACAGACTAAACCCGGGCATGGGCAGCCCGGCCCGACGACCCGGCCCGAGCCCGGGCCGGGCCGGGCTTGACACTCGGGCCGGGCTCGGGCTTTGTTTTGCAGCCCGGAAGGTAGTTCGGGCCGGGCTCGGGCTTCCCTTTTTCTATTTTTCGGGCCGGGCTTTCGGGCTTCGGGCCAGGCTTGCGTGTACACGTACTAAAAAACAGCGTTCGGGCCGGGCTTTCGGGCTTCGGGCTTGAGTTCGGGCCGGGCTCGGGCTTCAAATCAGGGAGTATTTCGGGCTTCGGGCCGGGCTCGGGCTTGAGAAATGAAGGTCGGGCTTTTACAAGCCCGGCCCAAAACCCGACCCGGCCCGACGTTTGCCCAGGTTTAATACAGACTGCCGTGATTAAAACAGATCTAACAGATGCAGTTTTTTGGCTAAGTATGGAACAAACAGGTTTCGCAAACTGCAGCTTATTGTTCGATCAAATGGTCGCCCGAAAAGAAAAATTTCTAGACCTAAAATTGGTGCAGAGAAGCTCATACGCTTGAAGGAAACCCCGAACAAAGGAAAAGGGACCTATTTGCATTGAAATGGTGCTAAACAGCTTGTCTGCAGCAGTTCTACACTATTTGACGATCGAGAAAAAAGGCGCCGGAGGTGAAATCTATCAAGGGTTTGTAACGAAGCGGCGATTTAACACCGACGAACTCGAGAAGTCAGAATGCAAATCTAAGGCAGGAAAGGAAAGGGACTTACAGATGCATGACTGCGGCAGAGGTTCGTCGCGTTTCTCTGGTCAAGACAGGTTGATGCAGCGGCCTGAGTTGGAGAAGACGAGGAGCTCGGCGGCGGAGACGGCGGCGGAGCTCGTGCAACGGAGAAACAGTGAAAGGAGGAAGACGACCGAAGGAGGGAGAATGGAAAGACCTAGGTCGTGCCTATTTATAAGGAGAGGTTGACTGGGAAGGCGCGAGAAACGAGGAGGCAAGGTATCATTATCCAACGGCTCCGACGCCTCGGTTTTCGGGATGGTCAGTAAAGAAAGAGATCTGTTCAAGATATGACAAAATAAAATAAGAATTTAATGGAAGATGACGTCACGACGGGTTATCACGGATCCAGAAGATGACATCACGGCGGGTTATAACCTTTGCACAAACAGGAGACAGAAAGGCTTGTTTATTAAGATATTTTAAGATTGACATGAACCGGTTCAAATCAATCTGGGGCCTAATGTTGGGGATATAACTATTTACGTAAGTCGCCTGTGAGGGGCCGGGTTACGCAAAGAAGGATTCATCAGAAGAAGCCCAAGACCAAGCATGAAGATGGCGGTTCAATAAAGGGTCTAAAAGCCGACAGGCGACTTAAGGCCCGTAGTAGTAAACCGCCGTAATGGCATGACTTGTATCATAAGGTAGAGTTAACTAGTCACCGAGCCGGACACTGTTTATGAGCCGGCCGGGACTCTGTAGGCCGTAGGGCGTATCCCCGTGTATATAGGGGGACGACCCGCTGGTGGCTTAGGGCAAGAAACAACTCCTCGCGAACCAGGCATAGCGTATCTCGCTCCCTGGTCATCGAAACCCTAGCAATATCAACCCAACTAGACATAGACCTTACCTTCACCGTAAGGGGCCGAACTAGTATAACTCTCTCGTGTCCTTTGTCCCAATTAACCCCTTTAAGCTTCCTGGTTGCGATGGCTCCACAACTAAGTCCTTGCAAGAGGACATCTGCCGTGACAATTCCACGACAGTCATTGTATAAACACTATTTTGATGTGCGTAAAGCCTAACTTTCTCTCGACAAGAATCACAGTACTATATTTGGGTATGTACTTTTGTTATTCTACTTTATTTCCTATGAATCCGTAGTGTAGCACAGGCATCTTACTAGTAATCTGAAAATCGCTGCATCAAATAGTTTATTTCGTGCTATCTTGTAATCTACATCTATTAAGGCCTTCTTTGGTTTTGAGTAAATTTGTAGGAATTCCAAAGGATATAAATTTTGTAGAAAGAAGTCCTTTGGAGCCCTTTGGCTTGTAGGAATGGATTTCTATTCCTACGTAGGAGGAACCAATCCTTCACATTTCAAAGGAAAAAAACATTAGCCTAAACTTAATGGAAAAGTTCTTATCATATGAATCAAGTGGCATATCTTTCCATATAGGAATTGAGGTACACGTCATTTCACTTTCTATAGTTTTCCTATTCCTATGATATTCCTATCCTATGAACCGGATGAGACTTAAGTAGGACTAATTATCCCTTTCATCTACTGAAACATCATGCATCTTGTAATCTGATAATTGTTGCATCTATAGTTCTTCAATTCTTTCTCCCATATAGTACAGTTGGGCATGCAAATGGCTCCTTGTCTATTATAAATAGTGAAGGCGCCATCCCCTCTATCTCTCGTTTCTCCATAGAAAAGTTCCTCCTGCCTCAAGGCTGCTCCACCACTCCCTAGTCTGGAGCGACGCTAAGTTCTCGATGGCAAAGTGTTGCTAGATCGCTGACACTGTATGTGTGCCATACGGCAGAGAGATTGTGCTTTCGGACTTATTCAAGGGACTGCTCATTCACCAACTCTTCTTCCACTGTAACTCCGAGTTGGTAATGATCAGTTCTAACCTTGTATGCATCTTCATAGAGATGTTGGGTTTCTACGTTGAATGAGATTTTTTTTCTACTACGTTCCCAATGGCGGGGGCGTGCGAGCCAAAAGAGCTGCATGCCAGATAATAAGGGCGATGGGGAAGGAAGCGTCGGGTCACGCTGCGGGTAGGAGCAAGCTGATCAGAGCTCAACTTAGTCCTCATCTCGGGAAGAGACGATGAGATGGAGCCGACAGTAAGCGGTAACAAGGAGGGGAGTGTTAGTTCATGCTGCAGGCAAGGGCAAGCTAGTTGGGGGTTGATTTCATCCTAGCCTTGGGTAGGCATAGTGTGGGAGAGGCGGCAGGACCATACGAGCTAAGTGAGCTGCAAGCCCAGAAGCTAGGGAGGCAAGAGAGGGAGTGTCAGGTCATGCTGCAAGCATGAGAAAGCTGGGAGCGGTGATGGGGCTGTTCGGTGCTGGGAGTGAAAGGCTGCGTGCAGAGAGATTGGCCGAGGGTTTGTCAAGCCCTGTAACATCCCAAATTTTCAATTTGGAATGTTATACATAGGTCATCCATGCATATCATATTTTATTGCATTTCGTTTGCAATCCTCGAAAATCCTAAGCAACTCAAGGACCATCAGAGAGAGTTGAGGATTTTTCAAAATTTTCATATTTGAATTTTATCAAATATTGAAGACGAGGATTTTGATTTTAATTATTTTCTCTCGTGAAAATATTTCATTTTAAAATAATAAATGAGGGAGATAATATGACTTCTCCAAAATAAATGAAATATCGGAGGAAAAATGTTAAAATCATTATTTGGTTTTTATTTGATTTTATTTGCCCTAGAATTTTTTTTGCATGTTTTAAAAATTGCATTTTTAGGAGCCAAGAAAAGTTCATCCTGTTCTAAATATTTTATTTAGACGGAGAAAAAACTTGTTTTTGAATTTTTAGATTTTTATTTATTTTTTCTAGGATTTTTCTGAGTTTGGTGAACGTTTAAAAAAGACAGCTACCGACTAGGCCTAGGGCCCACTAGAAGCACGCCGGCCGGCCGCCCGCCGCCGCCTCCCTGCCTTGTGCCCTTGCCACCAAGACTCGGACGGAGTGTGAGTGGGACTCCGCCTCGCGCCTTGCCCCCTCCTCCAAGTCGCCGCCCGCCCTTTATATACGCCGCCACCTCGCCTCTAAGACACCACCACCACCGCCCTCGAGCCCGAGCCCCGAGAGCCGCCGCCGAAGTCGCCGCCGCCGCCCTGCCGCCGCCGCCGCCTAGCCGCCGCCGCCACCCCGCGCCGCCGAGACCGCTGAGCCGCCCGCCTCGCCGGACGACCTCGCCGGAGGTAGCCACCCCACCGCCCGATTTTTTTTAGAAAACCCCTTCGGTTTTTTAGAAAAACCCTAGTTCATTTTTTTATAGATCGGTTTTATTCTCCGGTTTATTTGCTTAGCGAGCGTTCGCTCGTTCGTTCGTTTTAACAAACGTGTTCATCGTTTAGTTCCTGCTAACGAACGTTCGTTCGTTAAGCCGTTCGTCGTTTTTTCTTTTTATGAGATTTATTCCGTGATTTCCCCGATCGCGATTTCTGATCCGATGTTCGTACTAGTTAACTTTTCGCTCGTTTATCGGAATCAGGCGATTCAAGCGCATGGAGTTTCATCTCGAAACCCTCTTTCCGAATAGTCAACTTAAACCAGTTTTTGTCTCTGTAAAATTTGACCCTAGTTCAGATTAGTAAACGGATCTTATTTCATTTGTCGTTTGAGTTTCATTGCTCCGTTTGGTTTGATTCTTTTTGCGAACCGGAGTTCTTAATTTGAACTTTCTGGTCAATCTCTTTCAGTTGAAGTTTCGTTTGTGCATCGTTGCTTGTTGCTTATGTATGTATTGTTTGCTTGCGATAGAATTCCCGGAGTGCGAAGCGTGTTAATAGGAGTCTCTAGGATTCACGGATCCTCAGCAAGGCAAGTAGCACTTTGATCATACTCTTTTCATACCCAGTTTTTATGCATTAGTTTCAACCCTCAAACATTGCATGGTTAGGATGTCATTAATTTGTGGGTTGGGTAGTAGATGATGAGGTAGGAACCTATTACCCTGTTACTGTCAAACCCTTGGGAGTTACTTCTACGTATTGCCTATATTGCTATGCTATGCTCGTAGATGTGGATTGGGTTTGAGTGTATTCCATGACAGATGTGAGATTGTTAATTAATGGTTCAACTTAAGGTGGCAACTTAAATACACATCGGGTGGATTGAGGCACCTGGGGAACCCAAAGGTGTTCTGCATTTTTGAAATCCGGGTACCCGCCTGATCTTCCTATGGACCGCCACCTGTGCTCAAAGGAACTGAGATTATTCATGCTAGAAACTTCCGTGTGCAGCCACAAGCTATTATGGGCTCTAGCATAGTTGAGTAAGTCACGTGAAGCTCTTGAAGAGGTAGATCAGCAGGTAGTGGGTTTTGTAGGTTTGGTATGGTCTACCCCGAGTAGAGAGTTAATGTTTCAAAGATCGTGTCTCGGTCATCCGCTTCTCAAACACCATGTAGTGCGAGAAATCAACGGAGGCGGTCGAGTCTTGTGGGGAAAAGTGCATAAACCTCTGCAGAGTGTACAATCTAATCATGGTTAGCCGTGTCCCTGTTATGGACAATTCTGAGTATCTAGTACTTGAGTATTCACATGTATCTCATCACTCTTAACTAATATTGCTGGGATGTTAATTACCTTAATTGGGGTTGAGTTGGGGTTATACCTTCTCAATGATGTTTCAACCACCATGATAGTTAATTAAAATATATTCTTTTGTTGTAGGGAAAAATTGGCTTTTCGCAAAAACTTTAACCGTAGAGCTTTCCACCAGCCAAATATGCATGTAGTGGTAGCATTATTATGTTATTGCTCTATTGTGTTACATTGCCAGCATATTTCATGTGCTGACCCGTTCTCGGGCTGCAACGTATTATGTTGCAGACTTTTCAGACGAGGAGTAAGGTTCGATAGGTCGTTGCCGTGTAGCTCAGCTATGCCGTTGGAGTTGATGGACTCACTTTATCTTCCAAGCCTTCCATTTGTTATCATATTAGATGGCCTTAAGCCATATTATTGTAATAAGTTCTCTTTGAGACATTCGATGTAATAAGTGTGTGATTGCTACTCTGTTATAAATCCTTCGAGTATTGTGTGTGTCAAGATTACGATCCAGGATGACATGAAACACGAGACTTGACCATCTCGAGGTCGGGTCGCTACAAGATGGTATCGAGCACACGCTGAGTGTAGGACACGACCACTAAGATAAACCATAGGTCACTCTTCTCTACTCATTTCGACTCCTCTCCATTTTTCCACTCTTTAGGATGACGGAGATGAAGAACAAGTTTGCACAACCGGATGAAGACACACCTTTTGGACACCACTTGAAGGAAGTCACTAGGTACTTGAACATTGGAATACCAGGCTTCACCGGACGCATAACGCCACTTTACTCAAGAAGAGCGCTGGATGATTCAAGTACAAGTTCGGGAAGGACATTCTCGCCAACTTCCAAGCCCATAGAGTTTTCTTTCGAAGCACCCACCTGGAGCCTTGGCAAGAGTATGGCTGCTCACATTACCATGGGACGCATTGGAGAAGTCTACAACAGGGAGCTTAAGGACACCATCTACCAAATATGTGGGCGCCGAGACGAGCAATGGGAAGTAATCAGCACCAAGAATGATAGATCATTGCAGCTTACATCCAGGAGCTAAACCAGCACATTCGACGTCAGGAGAACCAGATGTGCGCAGACATGATGGAGATGAAGAAGGCGAAAACTAGGATCATCGAGCTGGAGGAAGAACTCAAGTTTACGCGCGATGTATATGAGGAGGAAATCAAGACACTACTGGAGAAGAATGACGACCTAGTCAAGAAGATCGGAGTCTTCATGGGAGGATCAGCACCAGAAGAAGAGGAAGAAGATCCCACTTGTCCGGACAACTACATCATCATCGACGACACCGATTCCGATCCAAGTGATGATGACTATGAAGACGAAGCTGGAGCAGACATCATGGAGTCTTCCACCGATCAAAATTTCTAGATGACCACCATATAATAGTAGTATTCCCCCATGTAAATAGTAGTAGTTGAACACTTTTGCGATAGTCCTAGACCGTCTGTATGCCCTTGCTTGATTGATTGAATGAATGGTTGTGTTTGCCTCATGTGCATATGGGTAGTGTTTTCTCACTAGACCTCTTTCTATTCTAATCTCTTCCATCTAAACCCACCAGATGCCTCCGAGACGTGACCGCGGTTTTGTTTTCCCACCGGAGCTCACCCAGTTGATCCAGCAGCAGAATGACTTGATGCAATTGCTAGTTCAGAACCAGGGCAATGCCAACAACAACAACAAAAACAACAACAACAACAACAACAACAACAACAACAACAACAACAACCCGCTGCCAGTGGACAATTTAGCCCGTTTTCTGAGGTTACAACCACCGGTGTTTTCCAGTAGCACCGAGCCAATAGTTGCTGATGATTGGCTATGCCGTATTGGAAGGGAGTTAACCACCGCAGGATGCACGGATGCTGTGAAGGTGCGCTTTGCCGCACATCAATTGGATGGACCAGCAGCCGCATGATGGGAGAATTACACGGCTACTTTTCCTATAGCCAATGTCACTTGGGACCAGTTTCAGCAAGCTTTTCGCACGGCCCATGTCTCAACTGGAGCCATGCAGATGAAGAAGCGTGAGTTTCGCAACTTACGCCAGGGGAACCGTACTGTGGCCCAGTACGTGGATGAGTTTAGCAAGTTATCACGCTATGCCCCGATGATGTGGCCACAGATGCCGCCAAGGTGAGAAGTTTATGGAAGGGCTGAATGATGAGATGAGTATGCGGTTGGTGGTGGCAACTTTCAAGCAACTACCGGAGTTGGTAGATAAGGCACTAATGATTGAAGGAAAGCAGCAGCAAATTGAGAGCCGTAAGAGGAAGTATGGACAAGGGAAGTACAACTCAGAGCTCACCGAAGCCTCGCTAACCCGAACTCGGAGGACTTGTTCATAACCATGGAGGTCATAACCATCTTTGGAGGAGGATCGCATAATCAAAATGGTGCGAAGAACGGAATGGGAATGGAGTCAAAAATAATCGAATCGCTCTAACCCATCTACACCCGCCAAGAGGGACTTAAGCCAAGTTATTTGCTTTAAGTGCGGGAAGACAGGCACTATGCCAATGACTACCTCAAGGAAGGAATGGAAACGGAAATGGGAGCGCCGGAAGAAGCCCAATCCATTCAACAAAGGACAAGTGAACCACGTTAACGTGGAGGAAGTCGAAAGAGCAGCGGACGCGGTAATAGGTAAGTTTTGGTTCGATCATTTACCGCTCTTGTTCTTTTCGATCTTGGTGCATCGCATTCATACATATCAAGGGATTTGTGGAAAAGTTTAAGTTACCAACCCAAACCCTTAGGACCCCTCTTTTAGTGAGCTACTTCGAGTAGAGTACATGGCTAGCAGATGGTGCACCCAGATACCCCTAATCATTGGCACGCATGTTTTTCCATCGACCTAATTATCTTGGAGTCGCAAGGATTGGATGTGATATTAGGTATGGACTGGATGTCAAGTATGGAGGAAGTATTGACTGTGCTAGCAAGTCAATTTATCTTACCACCCCGGAGGGAAAAGGATTAGTATGTGTCTAGGCATGTGCCTAGGAGGAGCCAAGTGAATACCCTCACGGAGTTATACGGGAGGAAGTACACAGTAGTGAAAGATTTTCCGGATGTTTTCCCGGAAGAGTTACGGCATGCCACCGGATAGAGACATCGAGTTCTTGATAGAGCTATTGCTGTGCAGGGCCAATATCCAAGAGACCCTATCGGATGCCCGCAAATGATCCGGAGGAAATCAAAAGCAGATCAAGGAGTTATTGGAGAAAGGTTACATTCAGAGAAGTTCATCACCTTGGGGAGCCCAAGACTTTTGGTGGAGAAGAAGGATAAATCCACGAGGATGGTTGTTGATTACCGAGCTCGAATGAAGTAACGATAAAGAACAAGTATCCCTTACCGATGATCAATGATCTATTTGATCAGTTGCAAGGAGCTAAGGTGTTTTCGAAGATTCATCTACGATCAGGCATCAGTTGAAGATCCGAGAGAAGGATATACCCAAGACAGCATTTACCACACGGTATGGATTATATGAGTATACGGTCATGTCATTTGGACTGACTAACGCCCCTGCCTATTTCATGAGTATGATGAACAAGGTGTTCATGGAGTATTTGGACAAGTTTGTTGTGGTGTTTATTGATGATATTATGGTATACTCGAAGAACGAAGAGGAGCACGCGGAACACTTGCGTTTGGTTCTCGAGAAACTCAGGGAACACCAGTTATACGCCAAATTCAGCAAGTGCGAGTTTTGGTTGAAGGAAGTTGGATTTCTTGGGCATGTTATATCAGGAGAGGGTATAGCAGTAGATCCCAAGAAGTTCGATCGATCCTTGAATGGTTGGCACCCACTTCAGTTGTCGAGATCCGCACTTTCCTTGGACTGGCAGGATATTATCGGAGATTCATTGAGAATTTTTCCAAGATTTCTAAGCCAATGACTGAATTGCTAAAGAAGGATACTAAGTTCAAATGGACAGAGGACTGCAAAGCAAGTTTTCAGGAGTTGAAGAAATGGTTGACTACAGCCCCAGTGCTGACATTGCCAAATATACATAAGGAGTTTCAAGTGTATTGTGACGCCTCACGCTTGGGACTTGGATGTGTGCTTATGCAGGACGGAAAAGTTGTTTCGTATGCCTCATGACAACTGAAGCCTCATGAGTTGAACTATGCCATGCATGATTTGGAGTTAGCAGCCGTAGTGCATGCATTAAAGACCTGGAGACATTATCTCATTGGAAACCGTTGTGATGTGTACACGGATCATAAGAGTTTGAAGTACATTTTCACACAGAAGGAGTTGAACCTCAGACAGAGGAGATGGCTGGAACTTATAAAGGATTACGATATGAAGCTACACTATCATCCAGGAAAGGCCAACGTCATAGCAGACGCTTTGAGCCGGAAGAGTTATGCTAATATCCTTGAAAGTAAAGGATTGCCAAAGGATTAGCTGAGGAGATCATGGAACTTCGGTTGGAAATTGTTCCAAGAGGTTTCATTGCAACCCTGGAGGTTCAGTCGACATTGTTGGACAAGATTCGAGAAGCTCAGAAGGAGGACAAAGAGATTGCTGAGATAAGAGAGAAGATGGGCGAAGGTAAAGCCAAAGGTTTTCGCAAGGATGAGCACGATACCTTGTGGTTTGAGGACCGTATTTACGTGCCCAACAATTCGGAGATCAGGAACTTAATACTTCAGGAGGCCCATGACTCACCATACTCGATTCATCCCGGAAACACCAAGATGTATTTGGATTTGAAGGAACGTTTCTGGTGGACTGGTATGAAGAAGGATATTGCCGAGTATGTAGCCGTATGTGATGTATGTCAGAGAGTGAAGGCAGAGCATCAAAAGCCAGCAGGACTGTTACAGCCTATGCCAATACCCGAATGGAAGTGGGACAAACTTGGCATGGCCTTTATTACCGGATTACCCAGAACCAAGGCAGGATATGATTCAATATGGGTAGTTGTGGATCGTTTGACCAAAGTAGCTCACTTCATCCCAGTGAAAACAACTTATACAAGTGCCAAGTTGGCCAAGATATATATGTCCAGAATCGTATGTTTGCATGGAGTTCAGAGGAGCATCGTATCAAATAGAGGAACGCAGTTTACTTCAAAGTTTTGGCATCAACTACACCAGACTTTGGGTACCAGATTGGAGTTCAGTACCGCTTTCCGCCCACAGACGGATGGATGGATGACCGAGAGAGTCAATCAGATTCGGAAGACATGTTGAGAGCCACGTGCTCTAGATTATGGATCTAGTTGGGATGACAATTTGCGACGCAGAGTTCTCATATAACGATAGCTACCGAGCCGGTTTGAAGATGGCACCGTTGAAGCCCTATATGGACGCAGATGTAGAACACCATTGATGTGGGATGAGGTAGGAGACCGTCGGTTGTTTGGACCAGACTTGATCAAGGAATCGAGAGGAGAAGGTTAAAGCGATCGAGAGATGACTAAAGATTGCTCGATCCAGATGAGAAAAGTTATGCGATTCAAAACGCAAGGAAGTAACCTATGAAATTGGAGCCGAGCCTATCTGCGAGTATCACCCTTGAGGGGAGTGAAACGTTTTGGAGTTAAGGAAAGTTAGCCCCAAGATTTGTAGGACCGTACCTGTTTTGGAGCGGATGGGAGAAGTTTCCTACAAGCTGGAGTTACGGAAGGATTGTCGGGAGTTCACGATGTGTTTCACGTATCACGGTGAAGAAGTGCCATCTTTGAGATGGCCGATATACCGTTAAGAGATCAAGGTGCCCTAGAAGCGTCTGATTGGACAGTATTTGACTTATGAGGAAAAGCCAAGAAAGATTCTTGACTTTGACAATGAGTCACCCATGACAAGGTTATCAAGTTTTGTAAAGTTCGATTGGAGCCACCATACCAAGGAAGAAGCCACTGGGAGCGAGAAGATGATATTCGCAAGGACCACCGCACCTATTTTCTAGTTAACCCGAATCTCGAGGGTGAGATTCATCTTAAGGGGTAGGTTTGTAACATCCCAAATTTTCAATTTGGAATGTTATACATAGGTCATCCATGCATATCATATTTTATTGCATTTCGTTTGCAATCCTCGAAAATCCTAAGCAACTCAAGGACCCTCGGAGAGAGTTGAGGATTTTTCCAAATTTTCATATTTGAATTTTATCAAATATTGAAGACAAGGATTTTGATTTTAATTATTTTCTCTCCGGAAAATATTTCATTTTAAAATAATAAATGAGGGGAGATAATATGACTTCTCCAAAATAAATGAAATATCGGAGGAAAAATGTTAAAATCATTATTTGGTTTTTATTTGATTTTATTTGCCTAGAATTTTTTGCATGTTTTAAAAATTGCATTTTAGGAGCCAAGAAAAGTTCATCCTGTTCTAAATGTTTTCTTTAGGCGGAGAAAAACTTGTTTTGGAATTTTTAGATTTTATTTATTTTTCTAGGATTTTTCGAGTTTCAGTGAACGTTTTTTTAAAAGACCATACCGTGGGCCTAGGGCCCGATCAGCCGAGCCGACCGACCGCCCGCCGCCGCCGCCTCCTCCTGGCCACAAGACTCGGACCGAGTCCGAGTGGGACTCCGCCTCCCGCGCCTTGCCCTCCTCCAAGTCGCCGCCCCCCCCCCTTTATATCGCCGCCACCCCGCCCCTCTAAGCCACCACCACCACCGCCCGGGAGCCAGGCGAGGCAGAGCCCGAGCCACCGCCGCCTCTAGCCACCGCCTAGCCCCCGCCGCCCCGCCGAGCCCCGCCGGAGCCGCCCGCCTCGCCGGACGACCTCGCTGGAGGTAGCCACCCCGCCGCCCGGTTTTTTTAGAAAACCCCTTCGGTTTTTTTAGAAAAACCCTAGTTCATTTTTTTATAGATTGGTTTTATTCTCCGGTTTATTTTCTTAGCGAGCGTTCGCTCGTTCGTTCGTTTTAACAAACGTGTTCGTCGTTTAGTTCCTGCTAACGAACGTTCGTTCGTTAAGCCGTTCGTCGTTTTTTCTTTTTATCGGATTTATTCCGTGATTTTCCCGATCACGATTTCTGATCTGATGTTCGTACTAGTTTAACTTTTCGCTCGTTTATCGGAATCAGGCGATTCAAGCACCGGAGTTTCATCTCGAAACCCTCTTTCCGAATAGTCAACTTAAACCAGTTTTTGTCTCTGTAAAATTTGACCCTAGTTTAGATTAGTAAACGGATCTTATTTCTTTTGCCGTTTGAGTTTCATTGCTCTGTTTGGTTTGATTCTTTTTGTGAATCGGAGTTCTTAATTTGAACTTTCTGGTCAACCTCTTTCAGTTGAAGTTTCGTTTGTGCATCTTTGCTTGTTGCTTATGTATGTATTGTTTGCTTGCGATAGAATTCCCGGAGTGCGAAGCGTGTTACTACGAGTCTCTAGGATTCACGGATCGTCAGCAAGGCAAGTAACACTTTGATCACACTCTTTTCATACCCAGTTTTTATGCATTAGTTTCAACCCTCAAAAATTGCATGGTTAGGATGTCATTAATTTGTGGGTTGGGTAGTAGATGATGAGGTAGGAACCTATTACCCTGTTACTGTCAAACCCTTGGGAGTTACTTCTACATATTGCCTATATTGCTATGCTATGCTCGTAGACGTGGATTGGGTTTGAGTGTATTCCATGACAGATGTGAGATTGTTAATTAATGGTTCAACTTAAGGTGGCAACTTAAATACACATCTGGGTGGATTGAGGCACTGGGAACCCGGTGTTGTCTGTTTTTTGGAAATCCGGGTACCGTGTGATCTTCCTATGGACCGCCACCTGGGCTCAAAGGGACTGAGATTATTCATGCTAGAAACTTCCGTGTGCAGCCACAAGCTATTATGGGCTCTAACTTAGTTGAGTAAGTTACGTGAAGCTCTTGAAGAGGTAGATCAGCAGGTAGTGGGTTTTGTAGGTTTGGTATGGTCTACCACGAGTAGAGAGTTAATGTTTCGAAGATCGTGTCTCGCCATCCGTTTCTCAAACACCATGTAGTGCGAGAAATCAACGGAGGCGATCGAGTCTTGTGGGGAAAAGTCGCAAACCTCTGCAGAGTGTACAATCTAATCATGGTTAGCCGTGTCCCCGGTTATGGACAATTCTGAGTATCTAGTACTTGAGTATTCACATGTATCTCATCACTCTTAACTAATATTGCTGGGATGTTAATTACCTTAATTGGGATTGAGTTGGGGTTATACCTTCTCAATGATGTTTCAACCACCATGATAGTTAATTAAAATCTATTCCTTTGTTGTAGGGAAAAATTGGCTTTTCGCAAAAACTTTAACCGTAGAGCTTTCCACCAGCCAAATATGCATGTAGTGGTAGCATTATTCTGTTATTGCTCTATTGTGTTACATTGCGGCATATTCCATGTCTTGACCCGTTCTCGGGCTGCAACGTATTATGTTGCAGACTTTTCAGACGAGGAGTAAGGTTCGATAGGTCGTTGTCGTGCAGCTCAGCTATGCCATTGGAGTTGATGGACTCACTTTATCTTCCAAGCCTTGCGCTGTTATCATATTAGATGGCCTTAAGCCATATTATTGTAATAAGTTCTCTTTTGAGACATTCGATGTAATAGGTGTGTGATTGCTATTCTGTTATAAATCCTTCGAGTACTGTGTATGTCAGCATTACTGATCTAGGGATGACACTGAAACACAGAGACTTGACCATCTGAGGTCGGGTCGCTACATGCCCCTGAAGATATCGAAAATGCTTCGCCAACTCCCGATTCGCTCCACCGCCCGATCTTCATGGAACGATGGTGTAACGCTTCACTGGGAGTTACTTATCACCATGGCCCTTGATCTTTGATCCAACGGCCACTGCCTTCCAACGCGTCGCTGTTTGCATCCAACTATTGTCGCTTTACTATTTTGCTTTAGTTCTTTTCCTTTCAACACTCTTACTTGGCTATAAAGCCAAGGATCTGGAGCCTTCAAGCTCATCTCCTCCGTACTCGGGTTAAAATCCTAGACGTCATGTCCTGGCTCGCCTAATATGCGTATCTAAATTCCTCCCAAATCGCTTGCAATCATCACAGATTTCTCGCTACTCTTCACTACTTTCACTGATGATCGTCTTCGGTTAGTTCTAGGACTATTTGGGTGTAACAAATGGTATCAAAAGCCTGAGATCCTTGGTGGTGGTGGGTTTGGAAGAGCTCGAATTTAGGATTTCCGGTCAAATCCTCTGTAATTCTCCCCAAACTCTGGCGGCGACATGGCGTTGTTGGTGGCGACTGGGAGTCAGTTCATTCGGGCGCAGTTCAGGTCGGGAACTGGTTTCTAATGAACACATCTTTAGTGCAAAATCTACCCTCCCACAATGTTCGGTGTACCTTGGTGGCACTCCACGCTGGTCATGGTGGTTGGTGATAGTAGGATCAAGGAAGTTGTGGCTGGTTACGGGTCAACCGAAGTAACCCCCACCCACTCACTTCTAATATCTAAAAAAAGTTGAGGCCTTGACTTGTTCACTACTTGCCTTGAATTCCTCCCTTTCGATTCGGCTACCATGGGTGAACATGAGGACACTGCTCTGCTAGATCTTAATGTTGGAAATATGCCCTAGAGGCAATAATAAAGTTGTTATTATCATATTTCCTTGTTCTTGATAAATGTTTATTCTCCATGCTATAATTGTATTGATCAGAAACTTAAATACATGTGTGGATACATAAACAAACATCGTGTCCCTAGTGAGACTCTACTAGACTAGCTCATTGATTAAAGATGATTAAGGTTTCCTAACCATAGGCATGACTTGTCATTTAATAACGAGATCACATCATCAGGAGAATGATGTGATGGACATACCCAATCGTAAGCTTAGCATCTGATCATATCACTGCCATAGCTTTCTTAATGCCAAGTAGTTCTTCCTTATACCATGAGACCAGGACACTCCCTAATACCGGAAGAATACTTTGTGGGTATCAAACATCGCTTCGTAACTAAATGATCATAAACGTGCTCTTCAGGTATCTTGGAAAGTATTTGTTGGGTTGCATGGAAGAAGAATGGGATTTGTCACTCTGTGTGACGGAGAAATATCTTTGAGCCCTCTCGGTAATACGACATCCTAAGTAGGTTGCAAGATGTGAATAATGTGTTTAGTCACAGAGATGTTGTATTACAGGACGAGTAAAAAGACTTGCATGTAACGAGATTAACCTAGGTATGGCGGTACCGACGATCGAATCTCGGGCAAATAAAATATTGCAAGACAAAGAGAATTGTATACGGGATTATCTAAATCCTTGACATCATAGTTCAAACCGATAAAGATCTTTGTTGAATATGTGGGAGCCGGTACGGGCATCCAGGTCCCACTATTGATTATTGAGCGGAGTGATGCCTTAGTCATGTCTACATGTTCTCGAACCCATAGGGTCACACACTTAACGTTCGATAATGCCAGGGTAGTATTGGGATATTCATAGTGGTAAGTCCAAAGGTAGTACAGAGTGCCAAATGGGATTCAGGACATCACGGGGAGCTTCGGAATGGTCCGGATATAAAGATTCATATATGTGAGGTGTTTTTCGGGGTTACGGAAAAGTCCGGGAATTTTTACTGGCATTGTACAGGGGGTTTGCTACTTATAGAATGCATTGGGATTTCCCTAAAGAGGAAGGGTGAATTAATATAGTACCAAAAAGTATTTCCTTCATTAAATAACCAAGGTTTATCGAACCAGTAGGAGAATTATCCAAACCACCTTTAGCGGTACCTACACACACAAGAGCAAATACTTGCACTGGTACATCAAGGTGCTATACAAACGGTTTTTAACCCCTTTCCGCGACGGCATTTGGAACCGTCGCCTAGTGAGTGACTGCGATAGGGGGTCCTTCCCACACGACCCAGAAACCATCGGGGATATGCCCTCCTGGCACATACGCTCGGCAAAACGAGGCCGTGTGCGACCGGCGAGCGATCAAATACGGTTATACGTATAGTAGTGCTTTTAAAAAAATACAATTATACATGCGAAACCGTTTCCGGTCATAAGTACATCCCACACAGTTAGTCCCCGCTAAACGTTTCCATCTGTATCTACACTCCACACAGTCAATCCAAGGAATGTATTTTCGTTAGTATGTACATCACACACGGTGCGTGGAAGAAACTGTGTGGCAAAGGCTGTCCATCGCACACACTTTTTATGTGGTAATATGATACGTCCATTTTGCATCATGCTTTTATATCTATATTTATTGCATTATGGGCTGTTATTATGCATTATGTCACAATACTTATGCCTATTCTCTCTTATTTTACAAGGTTTACACAAGGAGGGAGAATGCTGGCAGCTGGAATTCTGGGCTGAAAAAGGAGCAAATATTAGAGACCCATTCTGCACAACTCCAAAAGTCCTGAAGCTCCATGAAAGTTATTTTTGGAAATAATAAAAAATACTGAGCGGAAGAAATACATCAGGGGGCCACCACCTGTCCACGAAGGTGGGGGGCGCGCCCTACCCGCTAGGGCGCGCCCCCTGCCTCGTGGGCCCCCTGTTGGCTCTCCGGTGGCCATCTTCTGCTATATGAAGTCTTTCGTCAAGGAAAAAATCATAAGCAACCTTTCGGGACGAGACTCCGCCGCCACGAGGCGGAACCTTGGCGGAACCAATCTAGGGCTCCGGCAGAGCTGTTCTGCCGGGGACACTTCCCTCCGGGAGGGGGATATCTTCGCCATCGTCATCACCAACGCTCCTCTCATCGGGATAGGGCAATCTCCATTAACATCTTCACCAGCACCATCTCATCTCAAAACCCTAGTTCATCTCTTGTATCCAATTCTTGTCTCCAAGTCCGGGATTGGTACTAGTAGGTTGCTAGTAGTGTTGATTACTCCTTGTACTTGATGCTAGTTGGTTTATTTGGTGGAAGATCATATGTTCAGATCCTATATGCATATTAATGCCCCTCTGATTATGAACATGAATATGCTTCGTGAGTAGTTACGTTTGTTCCCGAGGACATGTGAGAAGTCTTGCTATTAGTAGTCATGTGAATTTGGTATTCGTTCGATATTTTGATGAGATGTATGTTGTCTAACCTCTGTGGTGTTATGTGAACGTTGACTACATAACACTTCACCATTATTTGGGCCTAGAGGAAGGCATTGAGAAGCAATAAGTAGATGATGGGTTGCTAGAGTGACAGAAGCTTAAACCCTAGTTTATACGTTGCTTCGTAAGGGGCTGATTTGAATCCATATGTTTCATGCTATGGTTAGGTTTACCTTAATACTTTTGTTGTAGTTGCGGATGCTTGCAATAGAGGTTAATCATAAGTGGGATGCTTGTTCAAGTAAGAACAGCGCCCAAGCACCGGTCCACCCACATATCAAATTATCAAAGTACCGAACGCGAATCATATGAACGTGATGAAAACTAGCTTGACGATTGAGGGAGTCCTGGATTAGGGGGTATCCGGACAGCCGGACTGTTTACAACGTCCGGACTATTGAAGCGTGAAGATACAAGACTCAAGACTTCGGCCCGTGTCCGGAGGGGACTTTCCTTGGCGTGGAAGGCAAGCTTGGCGATCCAGATATTATATTTCCTTCCTTGTAACCGACTCCATGTAAACCCTAGCCCTCTCCGGTGTCTATATAAACCGGAGAGGTTGGTCCTTAGAAGGCCAATCACAATTACAATCATACCATCATAGGCTAGCTCTTAGGGTTTAGCCTCTACGATCTCGTGGTAGATCTACTCTTGTACTACCCATATCATCAATATTAATCAAGCGGGATGTAGGGTTTTACCTCCATCGAGAGGGCCGAACACAGGTAAACATCTGTGTCCCTTGCTTCTGTTACCATCAGCCTTGGACGCATGATTGGGACCCCCTACCGAGATCCGCGGTTTTGATACCGACATTGGTGCCTTCATTGAGAGTTCCTGCGTTGCCGCCACAAGGCTCGATGGCTCGTCTCATTGTCAGGGCGACATTACCTCGGAGGGGCTCTGGCTGTAGGCCAGACGCTCCGGCTCGGCGGCTTTATCATGGCCGCCCCATCGGCGATGGCGCCGACGACGACTTCTCGGGTCATCAATCATAACCTTCACGTCAATTCGGAACTTGCCGAACAGATGGATCCAATGGAGCTCTCCTCCCTTAACGAACTCTTGGATCGCATCGCCGCTCTGGGAGTCGCTACAGACTACGACCGGGTTGGGCTTAAACCCGACCAAAGGGACATCAGGTCCCCGCCGGCCACCCATGAGATAGCGATAGTGGAGGAACCACACGCGGATTGCCCCTCAACTTTGAGGACAAGTTATGTTCGGATCACCGAACTCCTTGAGCCAAAGACCTGCTTAAAGGAAAACCTGACACAGGTCCCGGACTTAGAATCGGGCATTGGGCCGAAGAAATTGGGCACTATGGACTCTGAGATGTTGAGCTCGGGACCGCCCGCGCCCTTGGGCGTTAGATCGGATCAAAATCCGGACTCTAAACTGGACCTAAACTGTCTCTCCGCATCGAGGCAAGAGCCCCAGAAACCGTACATCGCTCTTGGGCGATTCCTCCTTGCGCTTAACAAGGTCGGGACTGCGCCAAGAGAACATGGTCTCACTTTTCGCAAAAACTGCGGACGAGGACTCCTCAATGCTATAAGCCGCGACATAGTATGCTTTGCGGACTTAGCAACCATAATGCGTAAATCTTGTGCGATGGAGAGCGCTTGGAAGACCCAAACAGAATTTTGGGATATAATCTGCTCTCACGAAAACCTTTGTCCGAACTAAGCGGACGAACTCTAAATAAGTCGTCCGACCCAACCCCAAGAAACCAAAGCCCACCCAGTATGGGATCCGTATTGGAATAATGGCTCGACGGGCCATGTAAGCTCCTGATACTCGGATACAACACCTACTCATAGCCTTAAGGCATGTTGGATACTCGGCGGTGGCAAAAGTGGCGAGGATCTTCTTGTGGGCCATAAAGCGGAACAACATCCCGCCGAACACAATACGGTACTAACGGTGTTGAGACTTTCGCCTCAAACAATAGGCGCATAAGCGAAGCTCGTCGAAGCTCGCTGAAATTTACCATGTGGCAAAAATAAACCCTTGGAGCGACCTTTGCTATAACTTTTAATATCGGTGAGGAACCTCGATTCCGGGCTGTCGGGCACCGGCCGCTCTAGTCCTTAGTCCGATCATAGATGGCTTTCGGCTCACTAAAGTACTCATGGACGGCGGAAGCGGATTAAATCTGATTTATGAAGAAACACTCAGCAAGATGGAGATTGATAAAAGCCGCATTGAACGAAGCGGCACGACCTTCAGGGGAATTATCCCTACTCAGGAAGCGCGGTGTGCGGGAAAAATCACACTCGATGTGGTATTCGGCACCCCGGAGAATTATAGGTCTGAAGAAATCACATTCCAGGTGGTTCCTTTTAGCAGCGGATACCACGCCCTTCTAGGGCGGGACGCGTTTACAAGCTTTCAAGTTGTACCCCATTATGGGTACATGAAGCTTAAAATGCCCGGACCCAATGGAATCATCACTCTAGCTAGTGATCCGGACGTTGCACTTCGTGCCGAAAATAAAACTGCAGCTCTAGCATTGGAAGCATTATCTGAAGCCCTAGCAGCCGAAGAGTTAACAACACCTCGGGCCACCGTGGACAGGGATGATGTGATACTAGACAAGCGACCCAAGTCCACCTCATTTAAACCTGCAGACAAGATAATCAAATTCCAGGTCCATCCAACGGACCCCACGAAGACAGCTTCCATCGGGACATAGTTGAGCCCCGCGATTGACGCTGCACTACGAGATTTCTTACGCGAGAATTGGGACATTTTCGCCTGGCACCCATCGGACATGTCGGGCATCCCACGCAGACTGGCCGAACACAGCCTCAATATTCTAAAAGGATATAAACCAGTCAAGAAGACCCTAAGGCGATTCTCAGAGCCCAAACGACAGGCAATGGGGGAAGAGTTAGCCAAGCTACTCGAGGCCGGATTCATCAGAGATATCAAACATCCGGATTGGCTGGCAAATTTGGTGATGGTACCAAGAAGGACAAATCACGGCGCCTATCGTCGACTTCAAAGACCTCAACAAGGCTTGCCCCAGGATCCCTTTCCTCCCTCGCATCGATCAAATCATCGATGCCACAGCTGAACACGACTCGCTATGTTTTCTCGCGCGATACTCTGGATACCATCAAATAAAGATGGCAGAGTCTGACCAAGCTGCAACAGCTTTTATAACGCCATATGGCCCTTTTTGCTTCAACACTATGCCCTTCGGGCTCAAGAATGCCGGCGCAACCTATCAACGCATGATTCAAACATGCCTGGAAAAACAAATCGGCAAAACAGTGGAAGCATATGTGGACGACGTGGTCATAAAAACTAGACACGTCGAAACCCTGATAGATGACTTGAGGCTCACATTCGATAACCTCCGGACATACGACATTAAGTTGAATCCGGAAAAATGCGTCTTCGGCGTCCCATCGGGGAAACTGCTGGGCTTCATTGTTTCCAATAGAGGAATTGAAGTGAACCTGGCAAAAATCCGAGCTCTGTCTCAGTTGGCTATACCAACAAACCTCAAGCACATCCAGAAGCTAGCCGGATGCGTGGCCGCTTTGAGCCGCTTTATCTCCAGGCTAGGAGAAAAGGCATTGCCTCTTTACCGCCTCCTGCGGCGCACAGAACACTCCGTATGGACGGATGCAGCAGCGGCCGGACTCGATGAAATTAAGACCTTACTGGCCAGTAATCCAGTCCTAACAGCGCCGAACACCGGCGAGCCTATGCTATTATACATAGCGGCAACACACCAAGTTGTAAGCGCAATACTCGTCGTCGGACGGGAGGTTGACGAATACAAATTCCCGCTCCAAAAGCCGGTTTATTACGTATCCACAGTCCTCACCCCATGCAAATCCCTATACCCACACTATCAAAAAATAGCATACGCGGTCTTCATGGCATCCCGGAAGCTGCGACACTACTTTCAAGAGTGTTCAATCACAGTAGCCTCTGAAGTACCACTCAATGACATAATAAACAACCGCGACGCTACGGGCCGGATTGCTAAATGGGCCATCGAGCTCCTTCCGTTCGACATAATGTACAAACCACGGCGGGCCATCAAGTCGCAAGTACTGGCCGACTTTGTCGCCGAATGGACGGAAGCCGAACTCCCTAAAGAGTATGGCGCATACTCCAACTGGATCATGCACTTTGACGGCTCTAAAATGCTGGCCGGATTGGGAGCAGGTGTAGTCCTGATATCCCCCACCGGAGACACGGTCGATCGTCCTCGGATATTATATATAGACTCCAACAATTCAGCCGAATATGAGGCTCTGTTGCATGGTCTTCGGATGGCAGTATCTATGGGCATCCAACGCCTGGAAGTGCGAGGGGATTCGAACCTCGCAATCTCAAAAATAAACGGAGACTTCGATGCCAAGGATCCGAAAATGGTGGCCTACCGTAATGCCGTCCTAAAAATGTCAGCGCGGTTCGAGGGGCTCGAGTTCCACCATGTGGCTCAAGAAAATAATCAAGCGGCGGACGTTCTCGCCCGCATCGGCGCCAAACGCGACCCTGTCCCACCTAACATATTCCTGGAAAGGCTGTTCAAGTCATCCGTAGTATGGGAAGGGGAGTCCGGCAATACCAGCTCGGACCCGAACACACCCCCAGATATCGAACCATCAGACACAATCGGAGGCTCTGCCACCGTAATAACATCCTCGGCCCACGAAATCATGGCCGTTACTGCCCCGTGGACCGAGCCTTTCTTGGCCTACCTAAATAGGCAGGAGCTACCCGAAGACCAAAATGAAGCACGCTGCATAGTCCGGCGTTCTAAAGCTTACAAAGTCGACGAAGGGGAACTCTATAAGAAAAGCGCGACTGGAGTGCTCCAAAGGTGCATCTCCGAAGAGGAGGGGCGGCAACTCTTGGCTGAAATCCATGCCGGACTGGCGGACACCACGCTGCTCGGCGCTAGTCGACAAAGCCTTCCGCGAAGGCTTGTATTGGCCGACGGCCCGAAAGCAGACGCGACGGGACCTTGTCCAACATTGCGTCGGTTGCCGCTCTTCGTCAATCGAGTCATATGCCCTACCGCTCTCCAAACAATCCCCATAACTTGGCGTTCGCGATGCAGGGGCTGGATATGGTTGGACCCTTAAATGGGAAGCCACAAGAAAAAATACTTATTGGTCATGGTGGACAAGTTCACCAAATGGATAGAAGCCAAGCCCGTTAAAGCGGCGAATCCGGACCGATGTCGACTTCATATCCGGGTCGTACACCGATATGGTGTCCCCATAGCATAAATCGCGATAATGGCTCAAATTTCATAGCATTTGAAGTGAAAACTTAGTGCGGCAAAATGGGCATCAAGCTCGACTATGCTTCCGTCTACCACCCCAAACAAGCGGCCGATCAAGCGGGCAAACGGTCTCATCATGGCGGCATCAAACCCGGACTAGTGCGGTCTTTAACAGAATCGGATACGCCTTTGGGTGGAGGAGCTTGACTCCGTACTCGGGGTTGCGGACCACGAATCGCACCACGGATATACACCATTTTATGGTATGCGGTGCGAAGCGATACTACCTGCGACATAATACATGATTCGCCGCGCGTACGCATGTACGAAGAGAAAGAAGCCAAGTTAGATTGGCAGGATAACTTGGATGCCCTGGAGGAGGAGCACGATGTCGCAAAAGCCCTTTCCGCATTCTATCAGCAGCAGGCTCGACGATATCAAAGCAGAGAAGTGCGGGCCAAAACTTAAAATATTGGCGAGCTCGTTCTACGCCTACCGGAGAAGAAGAAGGACAAGCTCAAATCCAAGTGGGAAGGCCCCTTCGTCATTGACCAAGTTCTCACCGGAGGACCGTACCACTTACGTAATGCATTGGACAACAGACTCGAGCCGAACCCATGGAACGCGGCCAGACTCCGGAGATTCTACGCCTAACGCCGAACTCAGCGTTCGTCTCCCTACTCCCCTCTTTTACTTATGCTCCACCCCTTTTCCCTTTCTCGACCTTTTTTCACACAAAGTATTCAATACAGTGCGGATTGCCAGATCACTCTGGCCGCACTAAGCGTACCTGGGGGCTTCCTATACGGAAGCTGAAAATAATTACTCACATGGCTTTCTGCCCATCACATATGCATTCTTTTTCCATATGTGCCTTTTCTTCACCATTGTATGCATCGATATGAATTAAGATGTTGCCAAGCTGGGTTGCCTGGCTCTTGTGTTTATGCCCTACATTCCTGTTAATTCGGCTAGGGCATAAGGGGAGCACCTCTGCGATTGTTACTGCCGGTTCAGCCGGATGTGTACCTTAGACAGGGTGAAGCCGAAAGCTAGCTTCCTTAAGAGAATATTCGGTCGGTGAACAAAAGATGTGTTCGTTTATTACAACGTAAATCCCCAGAATTCTTGTATCCTGCGCCATCGTTCGCAGTCCGGGCATGCGCATCGTCGCATACGTACCCAGGGAAAGAAACCCCTAACGGAACTATTCTCCCTGGAAGATGTTTCTTACTATCCATGTAATATAACATAACTAGTTGGGTACTTATGCATTCAAGCACTTATGACCCCTATGCCTTGTTTCCACGCATACCCGGTTTTGTATAAGCGAGTGGGTATTCGGACACACCGGACTATAGGATCCGGGGCTGAAGAGAAAAGGTCCGCCATGACAAATGATTTTAATCTGGCTAGGGGCTAATCATGCCCATTAAATTACACAGTCACTTGGACTGACTATAGTCCTCCTCTATACCGTCCAACAGGCTATCTAGCTTACAATCCTGCTGAGAATACTTAGCGGCTAATGCTACCTGGTCATACACCAGACTCACGGGAATTTCTTCGGCCATATGGTTCGGGTCCAGCTTGGTGTAGCGCGTCTTCACCATAGCCCAGGCTTATCTTGCGCCTTGCCGGCAAGTGGACACCTTCCAGAGTCGGAAGCGCCGCCGTGCTCCTTGAAGCATATTCACAAGCTCCGCCATGCCATTCGGCAGCAAGCTTGATGGCCATAAAGCCTGAGCAACACCCTGCATCACTTGCCAAGCTCGCTCATGCAGTTGCGAAAGGTCTTGCAGTAAATCACTAGCAGATGCGGGCATCTCCTCCTCATGGCGACCCGTTAACATTCCTGCAAGCAAAATTCTTTCAATATACTTCCTCGCCGAACTGTAGTATGTGCTCGCCAGCCTCCAGCTGCTTTTTGAGATGCGATGCGTCCTCTCTTACGCTCTCCGGATTCACCCCGGGACTGTTTGCAGAATTTTCTGTTAGACTTGCCACATCAGCCATTTACTAACTGGTGCATCTTCGTGCAATTGTGACAATTGTTACCAGATGAGGGCTTTTGGGGTTCCTCTAATTTGGCAATTGCGGCCCTCAGTTCAGCCTTGCATCCCTCCAGCTCCCGAGACAATTGCTCGTTCTTCTCTACAAGGACCTGTGCATAGATTGATCCTTAAAACTGTTGTTCCAACCGTTTCAAGTCTCGAGGCTCTTGCTATACATACTTATCAAAATTTCTTACCCGTATGTCTTTGGTATCTGGTTTGTCACTTGGGCAAGCCCGCCCGAGCAGCTTCGGACGTGTCGTCCGCGAATTGAAGGCATTAAAAGCCTTTTCGGAAAAGATGTTGTTCGAGCACGGCCCTCGGCGCCCGGTGATTCATGGCGCTCTCCACTTGAGTTCGCGGCGAACACATATCCGCATCCTCCGTCGGGAACTATGCGGTGCTGGCCTCAGTGTCGCCTCGCGCTTCAAAGCCGGTTCGGAACCCGGCTGGTGGAGGCGTGATTGGTGGGTCTCCGGATATAGTCCGGTTATTCCTCTTCCTGCCAGACACAAAGGGCGCTGTCACATTTCAAATTCTATAATTACATGACAGATTACTACTTTACCTCTATAGCGGTGTGTCAACCCTCACCGCCTTCCTCTTGAGCCTGCCCGATCCAGACGCCCGTTGTTGACGAGTCCCTAGGGGCTCGGCCCCTCGCTCCGGCCGTCGTTTCTGCAAATAGAACGACGCCTCATTGGTAAATTATAATACCTGGGAGGAGCCCTCTTCGAAGGATAGGGTTTTTTAGTTCGGCTTACACGCGACGCGGGGAGCAGTCCAGGGTAGTCGGCCGTAATGGCCACTAGGGCGCCATCCCATCTCGCTTGATAGAATACCCCATTGGCAAGCTCCACAGTGATATCCGGATCCACTTAAAGTCCCGGATCTAGGGCCCTTCCAGGGTCCTCTGGTTGCGGGGAGGGGCTGAAGATTCCTTCTACGACCCTCCTCAGTTCCTGCTCAGAAGCATTGATGCAAGTAATCTTAGCAGAAGAACGCTAGAGTAAGTAAAGCAGGGAAAAAGAATGGCAACTTACCCATGTTAGGGGGTTGTACATGGAGAATCCGTCCCGCGTTTTGATGCGAAGGAATTCCTCCTCTTCCCCTTTGTACAAATCGGACAATATCCTTGCCAAAGTGGCAGCGGAGTCCGGACCCTTACGGCCGCAGCGGGTGGCTTCGTCTTCCCCATTGAAATGCCACATGGGCTTCCCCCGATATTGGAGCGGTTGCACACCTCGCCTTATGCATATCGCCATAACCTCAACTATCGTAAGTCCGGATTTGGCAAGTAACTTTATCCTGTTCATCAGGAGGAGTATTTCCCTTGTGTCCTCTTCTTGAGGGCCCGGGACCTTGACTTAGGCGTGCCCTCGGGGCGTTGCTGAACTTGGGGAGACCTGTCCGGACTGGATCCGGAAGGGGAACGTCGTCTATATAGAACCACTCTGAAGGCCAGTTTTCTGGTGCCTTCTCAGGAGGCCGAACACTATTCATCGTAACAGGTACTTTGGAGTATTCGAAGAAGGAACCCGCCTTGCAATGCCGAAGACAATCTGCGCTACGGACTCATCGTCATTGAAGCCTGGTTCGAGAGGCTCTTGAGGAGTCTGGATTAGGGGTATCCGGACAGCCGGACTGTGTACAACGTCCGGACTATTGAAGCGTGAAGATACAAGACTCAAGACTTCGGCCCGTGTCCGGAGGGGACTTTCCTTGGCGTGGAAGGCAAGCTTGGCTATCCGGATATTATATTTCCTTCCTTGTAACTGACTCCATGTAAACCCTAGCCCTCTCCAATGTCTATATAAACCGGAGAGGTTGGTCCTTAGAAGGCCGATCACAATTACAATCATACCATCATAGGCTAGCTCTTAGGGTTTAGCCTCTACGATCTCGTGGTAGATCTACTCTTGTACTACCCATATCATCAATATTAATCAAGCAGGAAGTAGGGTTTTACCTCCATCGAGAGGGCCCGAACACAGGTAAACATCTGTGTCCCTTGCTTCTGTTACCATCAGCCTTGACTTATGATCGGGACCCCTACCGAGATCCGCGGTTTTGACACCGACAACGATAATTCCCATGTGTCCTCGGGAGCGTTTTTCTCTATATAAGAGTTTGTCCAGGCTTGTCCTTTGCTACAAAAAGGATTGGGCCACCTTGCTGCACTTTATTTACTTTTGTTACTTGTTGCTCGTTACAAATTGTCCTATCACAAAACTATCTGTTACCACTTATTTCAGTACTTGCAGAGAATACCTTGCTGAAAACCGCTCATCATTTCCTTCTGCTCCTCGTTGGGTTCGACACTCTTACTTATCGAAAGGACTACGATAGATCCCCTATACTTGTGGGTCATCAAGACTCTTTTCTGGCGCCGTTGCCGGGGAGTGAAGCGCCTTTGGTAAGGAAAAAATTATATAGTGTGCTGAAATTTACTATCACTTGTTACTATGGTAAGTAATCCTCTGAGGGGCTTGTTCGGGGTATCTTCACCTCGACCAGTAGAGCAAAGAGTTGCTCCTCAACCTACTGAACCTACTGAAAATGAAAATGTCCCCTTTGAAGTTCCTTCGGGTATATTAGAAAAACTGCTAGCTAATCCTTTTGCAGGAGATGGAACAAAGCATCCTGATGAGCACCTAATCTATGTGGATGAAGTTTGTGGATTATTTCAGCTTGCATGTATACCCGGTGATGTTATTAAGAAGAAGGTCTTCCCTTTATCTTTGAAGGGAGATGCATCGACATGGTATAGGCTATGTGATGATACGGGGTCATGGAACTACAAACGATTGAAATTGGAATTTCATCAGAAGTTTTATCCTATGCATCTTATTCATCATGATCACAATTATATATATAATTTTTGGCCTCGCGAAGGAGAAAGCATCGCTCAAGCTTGGGGGAGGCTTAAATCAATGCTATATTCATGCCCCAATCATGATCTCTCAAGAGAAATAATTATTCAAAGTTTTTATGCTCGACTTTCTGATAACAATCGCACCATGCTCGATACTTCTTGTGCTGGCTCTTTTATGATGAAGACTATTGAACTCAAATGGAACTTATTGGATAGAATTAAACGCAACTCTGAAGATTGGGATCTCGACGAAGGTAAGGAGTCAGGTATGACACCTAAGTTTGATTGTGTTAAATCTTTTATGGATACCGATGCTTTCCGTAATTTTAGCACTAAATATGGACTTGACTCTGAGATAGTAGCTTCATTCTGTGAATCTTTTGCTACTTATGTTGATCTCCCCAAGGATAAGTGGTTTAAATATCATCCTCCCATATAAGTAAAAGTAGTTGCACCTACTAAAGTTGAAGAAAAGACTATCACTTATAATGATCCTGTTGTTCCTACTTCTTATGTTAAGAAACCACCTTTCCCTGTTAGGATAAAGGATCATGCTAAAGCTTCAACTGTGGTTCGTAAAAGCAATATTAGAACTTATACACCTCCTGAGCAGATTAAAGTTGAACCTAATATTGCTATTGTTAAAGATCTCTTGTCAGATAATATTGATGGGCATGTTATTTATTTCTGTGAGGAAATTGCTAGAATTGCTAAACCCTGTGCTAAAGATAAACATAGACCTGTGGTAGGCATGCTTGTTATTTCTGTTAAAATAGGAGATCACTGTTACCATGGCTTATGTGATATGGGTGCTAGTGCTAGTGCAATACCCTTTGACTTATACAAAGAAATTATGCATGATATTGCACCTGCCGAGTTAGAAGATATTGATGTCACAATTAAACTTGACAATAGAGATACTATTTCACCAATGGGAATTGTTAGAGATGTTGAAGTCTTGTGTGGGAAAACTAAATATCCTGCTGATTTTCTTGTTCTTGGTTACCCACAAGATAGATTTTGTCCCATTATATTTGGTAGACCCTTCTTGAACACTGTTAATGCTAAGATAGACTGCGAAAAGGATGTTGTTACTATTGGTTTGGGTGATATGTCTCATGAGTTTAATTTCTCTAAATTTCGTAGACAACACTGTTGTAGCGACCCGACCCGAATGGATCAAGTCTCTGTGCTTTCGTGTCATCCCTGGATCGGTATGCTGACACACACAGTACTCGAAGGATTTATAACAGAGGTAAATCACATGTATAAAGTAACGTAAATACTATTACCTCGATCCAAATATATAGCGGAAGCAACAAGGTTGTGGATTCCCATCAACACCAACGACAAAGTTGAGTATAGGAAATCGTAACCCTAACGTATCACTTACTCGTCGTCTGAAAATTCTGCAACATGAAAAGTTGCAGCCCGAAAACGGGTCAGCACATGGAATATGCTGGCAATGTAACACATAGAGAGTAATGAAAGAATAGGCTATACTACATGCATATATGGCTGGTGGAAAGCTCTATGGTTACAGTTTTTGCAAAAAGCCAATTTTTCCCTACTTCAAAGGAATAAATTTTATTTAACTATCATGGTGGTTGTTAAACATTGAGAATGGTTGACAGCATCCTCAATCCCAATTAAAAGTACTCATTAAAACCCAACAATATTAATTAGAAGTAACATGATGAGATCAACAGGAAAATCCAAGTACTAGATACTCAAAATTGTCCATAACCGGGGACACGGCTAATCATGATTAGTTTGTACACTCTCTGAGAGGTTTGCACTTTTCCCCACAAGACTCGATCGCCTCCGTTTGGTTCTCGCACTACATGGTGTTTGAGAAACGGATGACCGAGACATAGTCTTTCAGAAGCGCTAGCACCTTACATGTGGGTAGACCGTACCAACCTACATCCCCTACATCTGCTAGTCTGCCCGTAAGAGTTCGCACAACTTAGTCAACTACGCCAGAGCCCATAATGGCTTGTGGCTGCACACGGAAGTTTCTAGTTTGAATAATCTCATGATCCCTTTGGGCCTGGGTGGCGGTCCGAAGAAATACAGCAAATCCTGTCTACCAGGTGCCTTGACAGGCAAGTCCTGGAATAGCCAGGTGCCTCAATCCACCCAGATGTGTGTTTAAGTTGCCACCTTAGATAAACCATTAATTATCAATCTCACATCTGTCATGGATATTCACTTAAACCCAATCCACGTCTACGAGCATAGCATGGCGTAATAATCAAACGTAGAAGTAACTCCCAAAGGTTCATAAGTAAAACAGGTAATAGGTACTACCTCAATCTACTTCCCATCCCACAATTTAATTAGATCCTAAACATGCAAGTGTTTGAGGATTGATCTAATGCATAAAACTGGGTATGAAAAAGGTATGATCAAAGTGTTACTTGCCTGCAAAGTTGATGAAGATGATTCGCACTCAAAACTCTTGATAGCTCTACTCGTCACACTCCGGTCAATCTATCGTAATCAAGCAATAGTAACCACACATAAGCAATCACTCAAAAGATCAGAAAGATTGAAGAAAACAATTCGGAAAACGTCAAAACCAAATCAAATAACTCTTGCAGCATAAAACAATTTCTAACAGTACCAAAATTATGTGAATTTGGCCTTATCAGAAAGTTTAGGTCAAGAGCTTCGATTAGCAAAAAGAATCAACTAAATCGGAGTTACGAAACTCAAGTTATGATCAAACGAAGTTCAAATACAAATATATTTAAATTCAAATTTTAAAACTTTCAAAAACATGTTTGAGTTGTATTACTGGATAGAAGAGATCATAACGAAGAAGTGGGCGTTGGTTTCGTTGGATTCCGACTTACGAGTAAAAAGTTATAGCCGTTTGAAGATTAGGGACTACGGATAGGTCCATGACGGAAATTAAAATAAAAGAAAAATCAATCGAGCTAACGCCGCTAAACAAAACCGGAAAGAAAAACCGACAAGAAAACCGATCTAGGGTTTGGAAAGGAAACCAAACGAAAAACCGATCTAGAAAGCGGGCGAAACCGATCTAGAAAACCGATCTAGAAAGCGTGGCCAAGGCGAGGCTAGTACCTCAAGAGGCGAGGCTCTCGGTGGCGGCGAGGGCGGCGGCGGCGGCAAGTGGCGGCGGGCGGCTGGTGAGGCGGCGGCGTGAGGGCGGCGGGCGGCACTGCTGCTTCTTTGCTTTGCGGAGGAGGAGAGGAGAGTTGATTTGATGTGTTGGAGGGGGTGCTTGGGTATTTATATTGGGGAGGAGGGTTTTGCTTGGGGTAGGGGACAAGAAATAGATTAGGATTAGGAATCCTAGGAATAAAAACGGAATAACAAAACGGGTCAAATTCTACCAGAATCGTAAAAGAATAGGAAACTTGGGGCTCCTTGCTCCCCTAGGTGCGTGTGATGCGTCGTTGGCTTGGCCTTCGCCGACGGTGACTTAGCGGCTTGGGCCTTTGGCCCAAGCGCCCGCTTTTTTTTTTTTTTTTTAACAGAGACAAATAAAATTAATAAAACCAAATAAATAAATATATTATATAGGCATATAATATATCAAAATTTTCAGAAAAAGATTTCCTACATGATGAACTTTATTCTAGCTTCAAATAAAATACACAAAAATTCAAATAAAACAAACAGTGCTACTACCCTAATAAAATCCTTTGAAAATCATTTTAAAAATACCAAAATTAATTTCTCTCCAATTTTCGATGTAGGGAATCATGTTACCCTATTTCCATATATTTTATTTTGGAGAAAAATAATTTAAATAAAACTCAAATAACTCCAATTGAAAAATAATTCAAAGGAACTTTGAATTTAATTCTTTGAAACTCCCAACTCATATTTCATATGTTTTGAAGAAGTCATTTTATCTTCTCTCGTGAAAATCATTGAGTTGCATAAAGTTTCAGAATTGGAAATGTTTTTCAAATGAAATTCAAATATTTTCAACACCCCTTGTCATTTAAATAAATGGAAGAAGTCATGTCATCTTCTCTCCAGGGTTTTGTGATAAAAGAATTTGAATTCCCGAAGTTCATAAAAGCAAAATGAAAGTTTGGGAAAGTCCTTTTATTCCCTCTCATTTAACTTTCAAAAGTTTCGAATTCACTCACTTTCAGTCAATCAATCAAACAATCAATCAAATCTATCTATTTGTTTATAACATTCCAAAATTTAGAATTTTGGGATGTTACAACTGTGAAGAGGAATTACCTAGTAAGGATGAAATTATTGGTCTTGCTTCTATTGCCGTACCTCCTAGTGATCCTTTAGAGCAATATTTGCTAGACCATGAAAATGATATGTTTTGAATGAAAGAAGGGAAATAGATGAAGTATTCTTTAAACAGGAACCTATCCTGAAACACAATTTGCCTGTTGAAATCCTAGGGGATCCTCCTCCACCCAAGGGTGATCCCGTGTTTGAGCTTAAACCGTTGCCTGATACTCTTAAATATGCTTATCTTGATGAAAAGAAGATATATCCTGTTATTATTAGTGCTAACCTTTCAGAGCATGAAGAAGAGTGATTATTGAAAACTCTGAAGAAGCACCGTGCTGCTATTGGATATACTCTTGATGATCTTAAGGGCATTAGTCCCACTCTATGTCAACATAAAATAAATTTGGAAGAAGATGCCAAACCAGTTCGTGATCATCAACGACGGCTGAATCCTAAGATGAAAGAAGTGGTAAGAAAAGAAATACTAAAGCTCCTTGAGGCAGGTATAATTTATCCTGTTGCTGATAGTCAGTGGGTAAGTCCTGTCCATTGTGTTCCTAAGAAGGGAGGTATTACTGTCGTTCCTAATGATAAAGATGAGTTGATTTCGCAAAGAATTATTACAGGTTATAGGATGGTAATTGATTTCCGCAAATTTAATAAGGCTACTAAGAAAGATCACTACCCCTTACCTTTTATCGATCAAATGCTAGAAAGAGTATCTAAACATACACATTTTTGCTTTCTAGATGGTTATTCTGGTTTCTCTCAAATACATGTGTCAGCCAATGATCAATCAAAAACTACTTTTACTTGCCCTTTTGGTACTTTTGCTTATAGACGTATGCCTTTTGGTTTATGTAATGCACCTGCTACCTTTCAAAGATGCATGATGGCTATATTCTATGACTTTTGTGAAAAGATTTGTGAGGTTTTCATGGACGACTTTTCTGTCAATGGATCCTCTTTAATGATTGCTTGAGCAACCTTGATCGAGTTTTGCAGAGATGTGAAGAAACTAATCTTGTCTTGAATTGGGAAAAGTGCCACTTTATGGTTAATGAAGGTATTGTCTTGGGGCATAAAGTTTCTGAAAGAGGTATTAAGGTTGATAAAGTCAAGGTTGATGCTATTGAAAAGATGCCATGTCCCAAGGACATCAAAGGTATAAGAAGTTTCCTTGGTCACGCCGGATTTTATAGGAGGTTCATTAAGGACTTCTCAAAAATTTCTCGGCCTCTGACTAATTTATTACAAAAAGATATACCATTTGTCTTTTATGATGATTGTGTAGAAGCATTTGAAATACTTAAGAAAGCATTGATCTCTGCACCTATTATTCAACCACCTGATTGGAATTTACCCTTTGAAATTATGTGTGATGCTAGTGATTATGCTGTAGGTGCTATTTTAGGGCAAAGAGTTGATAAGAAATTAAATGTTATTCAATATGCTAGTAAAACTCTAGACAATGCTCAGAGAAATTATGCTACTACTGAGAAAGAATTCCTAGCAGTTGTATTTGCTTGTGATAAGTTCAGGCCTTACATTGTTGATTCTAAAGTAACTATTCACACTGATCATGCTGCTATTAAATATCTTATGGAAAAGAAAGATGCTAAACCTAGACTTATTAGATGGGTTCTCTTCCTACAAGAATTTGATTTGCATATTGTTGATAGAAAGGGAGCTGAGAACCCCGTTGCAGAAAACTTGTCTAGGTTAGAAAATGTTCTTGACTACCCACTACCTATTGATGATAGCTTTACTGATGAGCAATTAAATGTCATAAATGCTTCTCGTACTACTCCGTGGTATGCTGATTATGCTAATTACATCGTTGCTAAATTTATACCACCTAGTTTCACATACTAGCAAAAGAAAAACTTTTCTATGATTTGAGACATTACTTTTGGGATGACCCACATCTTTATAAAGAAGGAGTAGATGGTGTTATTAGACGTTGTGTACCTGAGCATGAACATGAACATATCCTACGCAAGTGTCACTACGAAGCTTATGGAGGACACCGCACTGGAGATAGAACTGCACATAAGGTATTGCAATCCGGTTTTTATTGGCCTACTCTCTTCAAGGATGCCCGTAAGTTTGTCTTATCTTGTGATGAATGTCAAAGAATTGGTAATATTAGTAGACGTCAAGAAATGCCTATGAATTATTCACTTGTTATTGAACCATTTGATGTTTGGGGCTTTGATTATATGGGACCTTTTCCTGCCTCTAATGGTTACACGCATATTTTAGTTGCTGTTGATTACGTTACTAAGTGGGTAGAAGCTATTGCTGTTCATAACACTTCTATTAAGATGCTTAAAGAAGTTATTTTTCCGAGGTTTGGAGTCCCTAGATATTTAATGACTGATGGTGGTTCACATTATATTCATGGTGCTTTCCATAAAATGCTTGCTAAATATGATGTTAATTATAGAATTGCATCTCCTTATCACCCACAGTCTAGTGGTCAAGTAGAATTGAGTAATAGGGAACTCAAATTAATTTTGCAAAAGTCTGTTAATAGGTCTAGAAAGAATTGGTCCAAGAAACTTGATGATGCATTATGGGCCTATAGAATTGCATATAAAAATCCTATGGGTATGTCTCCGCATAAAATGGTTTACGGAAAAGCATGTCACTTACCTCTCGAACTAGAACATAAGGCATATTGGGCTATTAAAGAGCTCAACTATGATTTCAAACTTGCCGGTGAGAAGAGGCTATTTGATATTAGCTCACTTGATGAATGGAGAACCCAAGCTTATGAAAATGCCAAGTTGTTTAAAGAAAAAGTTAAAAGATGGCATGACAAAAGGATACAAAAGCGTGAGTTTAATGTAGGTGATTATGTATTGCTATACAACTCTCGTTTAAGATTTTTGCAGGAAAACTTCCCTCTAAATGGGAAGGCCCTTACGTTATCGAGGAGGTCTATCGTTCCGGTGCCATAAAATTCAACAACTTCGAAGGCACAAATCCGAAGGTGGTGAACGGTCAAAGAATCAAACATTATATCTCAGGTAATCCTATAAATGTTGAAACCAATCTTATTGAAACTGTAACCCCGGAGGAATACATAAGGGACACTTTCCGGAATGTTTCAGACTCCGAAAAGGAATAGGTATGTGGTACGGTAAGTAAACCGACTCCAAAACAATTTTTATGGCAATATTTCTCCGTTTTGGAATATTTAGAAAAATAGAAAAATCAGAAGCAGTCCGGGAAGGACACGAGGCCTCCACGTGGGTGGAGGGCGCGCCCCCTACCTCGTGGGCACCTCGTGCGCTCTCCGGACTCCGTTTTCTTGCACGATACATATTTTGGTCGGTAAAAATTCATTATATAATATCCCGAAGGTTTTGACCACCGTATCAGGCAATTGTCCTCTGTTCTTGTTTCGAGCTGTTTCTTGTTAGGGTTGTCAAGGCCAGGCATCATGTCGTCCCCCTCCTCCAACAATGGTGACAACGATGCTTGGCTAATGAAGATAGAGTTGAAGAGGGAAGAACCCATGGAGATCAACAAGGATGAAGGGATCAAGAAGGCCACGGAGGATCAAGCTCCGGCAGCAGAAGACATCCTTCAACTTGATCACAATCTTCTTACCCCAACTGAGATTGAAGCATTCAAGATGATTGAGTTAGCTCGTATACAGAACAAGTATCTCACACGTGAAAATATTTTGTTGAAGGAGCATATCGTTGCACTCAAGGGCATTATCCGCAAGCTGGAGGACCTCTTACGTTCGATGTGCGACTATCCATCATCACCTCCACCTTCTTCACCAACAAAAAAAATAGACATAATCACATGGGTATGGGCACTCCCGTTGGCAACTGCCAAGCTTGGGGGAGGTGCCCGGTATCGTATCACCATCACACTCCTATCTTTACCGTTTTTCTTAGTTCGATCCTCTTATTAGTATCTTGATCTAGTAGAATAAAGTTTATGGCATGTTCTAGTTTTGAGTTTTTGCTTTATGATCTCTCTATGTAATCGAGTCCGTGAGCTATATAATAAAGATTAGTGTTGAGTCAAGGGCTTGATTATTTTGCCATGATCTTAGGGGAATAAATGAAAAGAGAAAAAGAATAAAAAGAAACAGAGAGATCATATTGATCTTATGGAGAGTAATGACTTCACATAGAAAGAGTATGATGATTAAAAGTTGTTGGGAGTTGGCAAACATAGCTTTGGTCATCGTTTCAATTAATAGGAAGTAATAAAGAAAGAGAGGTTTCACATATAAATATACTATCATAGACATCTTTTATGATTGGAGCACTCATTAAAATATGACATGCTAAAGAGTTGATGTTGGACAAGGAAGACAACGTAATGGGTTATGTTTTCTTATATCTGAGATAAAGTATATTGTCATGGATCATCCAACATGTTGAGCTTGTCTATCCCCCTCATGCTAGCCAAATTCTTAGCACCAAGTAGAGATACTACTTGTGCTTCCAAAAACCCTTAAACCAGTTTTGCCATGAGAGTCCACCATATCTACCTATGGATTGAGTAAGATCCTTCAAGTAAGTTGTCATCGGTGCAAGCAATACAAATTGCTCTCTAAATATGTATGATTGATTGGTGTGGAGGAAATAAGCTTTATACGATCTTGTGATGTGGAAGAAATAAAAGCGACGGACTGCATAATAAAGGTTCATATCACAAGTGGCAATATAAAGTGACGTTCTTTCGCATTAAGATTTTGTACATCCAACCCTGAAAGCGCACGGCAACCTCTGCTTCCCTCTGCGAAGGGCCTATCTATTACTATTATCCCCTACCTTATGCAAGAGTCATGGTGATCTTCACCTTTCCTTTTTATTTTATCCTTTGGCAAGCACAGTATGTTGGAAATATCCTGATAGATATATCTAATTGGATGTTGGTTAGCATAAGCTATTATTGTTGACATTACCTTTGAGGTAAAAGGCTGGGAGGCGAAACTATAAGCCTCTATCTTTCTATGTGTCCGATTAAAACTCCATAACCACAAGTATTGCGTGAGTGTTAGCAATTATGAAAGACTAAATGATAGTTGAGTATGTGGACTTGCTAGAAAGC
Organism: Aegilops longissima; assembly: GCA_021605205.1. Taxonomy (NCBI): domain Eukaryota; kingdom Viridiplantae; phylum Streptophyta; class Magnoliopsida; order Poales; family Poaceae; genus Aegilops; species Aegilops longissima. The sequence continues at coordinate 369,386,089 of CM038678.1, forward strand.
TCTGACATAGACTCTTTCTTATGTTATGATAAATTGCAATTGCTTCAATGACTGAGATTATAGTTTGTTAGTTCTCAATAAAGTTTCTGATTCGTACTTTTGCATTGTGAATAGATTATTACTTGAGCATAAGAAATCATATGACAATATCCATCTATGTTGCTATTATGAGAATACTCATGATGCCCTCATGTCCGTATTTTATTTTATCGACACCTCTACCTCTAAACATGTGGACATATTTATCGTTATCGGCTTCCGCTTGAGGACAAGCGAGGTCTAAGCTTGGGGAGTTGATACGTCCATTTTGCATCATGCTTTTATATCGATATTTATTGCATTATGGGCTGTTATTATGCATTATGTCACAATACTTATGCATATTCTCTCTTATTTTACAAGGTTTACATAAGGAGGGAGAATGCCGGCAGCTGGAATTCTGGGCTGGAAAAGGAGCAAATATTAGAGACCTATTTTGCACAACTCCACAAGTCCTGAAACTCCATGAAAGTTATTTTTGGAAATAATAAAAAATATTGAGCAGAAGAAATACGTCAGGGGGCCACCACCTGTCCACGAGGGTGGGGGGCGCGCCCTACCCCCCAGGGCGCCCCCCTGCCTCGTGGGGCCCCTGTTGGCTCTCCGGTGGCCATCTTCTGCCATATGAAGTCTTTCATCGAGGAAAAAATCATAAACAACCTTTCGGGACGGGACTCCGCCGCCATGAGGCGGAACCTTGGCGGAACCAATCTAGGGCTCCAGCAGAGCTGTTCTGCCGGGGACACTTCCCTTCGGGAGGGGGAAATCATCGCCATCGTCATCACCAACGCTCCTCTCATCGGGAGAGGGCAATCTCCATCAACATCTTCACCAGCACCATCTCCTCTCAAAACCCTAGTTCATCTCTTGTATCCCATTCTTGTCTCCAAGTCCGGGATTGGTACTAGTAGGTTGCTAGTAGTGTTGATTACTCCTTGTAGTTGATGCTAGTTGGTTTATTTGGTGGAAGATCATATGTTTAGATCCTATATGCATATTAATACCCCTCGATTATGAACATGAATATGCTTTGTGAGTAGTTACGTTTGTTCCCGAGGACATGGGAGAAGTCTTGCTATTAGTAGTCATGTGAATTTGGTATTAGATTCGATATTTTGATGAGATGTATGTTGTCTAGCCTCTAGTGGTGTTATGTGAACGTCGACTACATAACACTTCACCATTATTTGGGCCTATAGGAAGGCATTGGGAAGTAATAAGTAGATGATGGGTTGCTAGAGTGACAGAAGCTTAAACCCTAGTTTATGCGTTGCTTCGTAAGGGGCTGATTTGGATCCATATGTTTCATGCTATGGTTAGGTTTACCTTAATACTTTTGTTGTAGTTGCGGATGCTTGCAATAGAGTTTAATCATAAGTGGGATGCTTGTTCAAGTAAGAACAACGCCCAAGCACCGGTCCACCCACATATCAAAATTATCAAAGTACCGAACGCAAATCATATGAACGTGATGAAAACTAGCTTGACGATAATTCCCATGTGTCCTCGGGAGCGCTTTTCTCTATATAAGAGTTTGTCCAGGCTTGTGCTTTCCTACAAAAAGGATTGGGACACCTTGCTGCACTTTATTTACTTTTGTTACTTGTTGCTCGTTACAAATTATCCTATCACAAAACTATCTGTTACCACTTATTTCAGTACTTGCAGAGAATACCTTGCTGAAGACCGCTTATCATTTCCTTCTGCTCCTCGTTGGGTTCGACACTCTTACTTATCGAAAGGACTACGATAGATCCCCTATACTTGTGGGTCATCATAATCGTTGGCGCAAGGTGGCCTAACACAAACCGTTTTCAAGAGGATATCGTGTGTGATTGTTCATTGATCCAACACGGTTTATTCCTAGAAACTATATGTGTTATCTGAGGTCATCGCCCATAGTGTTTTAGCAATAACCGTTTGCAACAGAAAAACCTAATTAGCAGGATAATTGTCCTATTATTAATTATCCATTTATCAATCTAATTGACGTTTCATATTAAGCATACAATATATTTCATTTCCATATTAAGGAAGTAGGATTTCATAATTAAAATACATTAGAGTACAACATCATATAGCTTCAGCACTCAGCTACCCTATTACACAGCTGCACCAGCACCAAGTTTCAGATGCAACATCTACAACCTTCCAAATTTAGCATCATAGATGGAACATAGATAGATGAATGTCATCTGGAAAACTGCTGAAGCGGAAGGCGAATATTGAGCCTTCATTGATGTTGAAGCTCTTTCAACTTTAGGCCAGTGCATGTGGATGATTGGCTGTCCATCCTTCATCCTCTTCAGGAACACTTCAATATTGAACCGTGGGTGTTGTATGAAAACCTTCCTCGCCTAACAGCATAAGGGAGCAATGAGATGAAAGTTAATTTGTTTGTTGCAGGAAAGGACGTATTAATGTACTACATGATATTTACACCAGCAATATACAATTATATGCGCTTAATTAGTCACCCAATCAAGCAACGCTAAACTAAAAATAAGCAATAAACTTCAGTCCTTATTTGTCATTATTAGAATTAATATTTAGAAACAACAGCGAACAAAACCAGCATTGATCTCCTAGAGCACTACTTAAAATAAAATGAACAAATCTCGGTACTGCAAAATTATTATGAAAATATTTATAGAATGCACGTTCGTTGTACATATACACACAAATAGAAAGATTTAAGCTAAAGCGCTGTCAGCAACACAATGGAACCCACATCTGCAAAATTTGCGCTGAGCTTTTCTGAAGATGTCGTTGCTCTTTTCAGATTCATCAATAATATATGATACACCAATGTAAAAATTGTAGCCATGTAGATCCCCAAATATATCTAATTAGTTTGAAAACCGTACAAAATTCTAACCGTAGAGTAAAAAAGACAAACTCTAAGGTCTCTTGCACTAAAGGATCTCCTTGTACACTTGCCAAATTATTTCATTGTGATTCTTCGGCTGTGATTAGAACTTTAAGTCCATCTGTAATACACCAACATTTAAATGTAGCCTTGTAGATCCGTAAATATATAAGATTAATAAAAAACTGAGAAAATTCCTTTTTGAGAACCGTACATAGAGTATAGTGGACATATTCTGATTTTTTTTGCACTGAAGGATATCTCTGTACACAATACATTTTGCCAAATTACTTCTTGCGATTCTTCATCTAAGATTTTTCGTGGTAAATATAGAGTTGGCCATGTGTGAGCACGTGCTTTGTAAATATAGTGCAACATGTTTGAATATGACTGCCACTGGCTCTAATTTATCTTCATTGCAAAATAAACTGATATCGTGTACTCCTTCTCTTCGAAAAACGACGATTCATTTTGTGGCATTTATTTCATGGAATGTAGACCTTGTTTGCAATTTTAGTTCCTGTTATTATTTGAACTTCTACGCACCACTTCCCTAGTTGTATTACAGTTAGTCTCGTGCCATTGCATAAGCCCTCGCTTTGATTGATATTTCGCAAGAGCATTATTGGTAGGCCAACCTTTAGCCGTTTCAAGAATTATTTTGCGTTTGTGTACAACTAATCTCCATCTTCTGTATCTGACATTGCATTGCACACTATATCAGAACTTTGGTATGTTACCTCTTCTCCATCTATTCTACTCATGTTGTAAGAATTTACCTCAGGTACCATCTCGTTTCTCGGCCATACGGTGGTTGTTTCTTCAAGTTATTTTCAATTTGTCCACGGGTTAGGATAGGTGTTGTTGATGATTGCTTCCAAATTGGTTTACTCCTTTTTCGCTGAAGTACATCTTTAGGTATATTTACCCAAGCCTCGTCTTCCTCATTTTCTATTAACTCATCACCAATGTTTAGAATCCACTCACCAAATTTCGAGGTCTTCTTTTCTTCCTCTAGAGTATCTGTTAGTGCAGTAACACACATGATCTGAGTGAGCTTAAATTCCTCAAAGTGCTTCCTTTCAGTAGCCACTAATTCTTGACTTCTACAAACATGCAATGGACTAAGGAAACAATGGTGATATGATTGAGAATCTATAGTTTAACTACTTACTGCCATCAATTCATCAAACATAGGTTGTCATCGATGCCATCTTTTTCACATTCTCTCATCAAGTCGCAATATGAAGGATGGCTATTTAATTGGTGGAAACACATTCTTTCAATGACAAATGATCGACACTGATAGAATATATCAAGCACACATAGTATTATATGGTCTACACGATTATTGTGAAGAGAATCATCTTTCTAGATTTCTTACATTTTGGCATGGAAACTATGAAACCTATGAGTAGATAAGAGAAATAAATCAAGAGTCATATTATATGAATTTAAGTTTTAAAAATAACAACAAAGAGCAAAATTATAAACGTTCGATCATGGTATATTCATTACCTGATTTCAAGTGAACTGCATCTAGAAATGTTTGTTCACACAAAATTCCATTGAATCTATAGTATTCCGTTGCAATGTTACCTGGGCTTTTCAAATATGCACAGGAAGGGATAAATTTTGCTCATTCACACTAACTTCATTAATCCTCACTCCTTTACCTGTTGATTATGTATGTTCTTGTTTGATGCAGAAGGCAACGTGGCTGGCGATACGTGCAACTTAAAGTTGTCTTAGCTTCTACACGGGCTAGCTACCCACTTATCTCGATTCTAGTAAATCTGTAATATTCTAGTTTGATGCTACGTTTGCTCTTCAAATCTGCACATGAATGAAATAGTTGTTCTCATTGACACTTACTTCATTAACCCCAACTCCGCTGCTGTTGGTGATGTACGTTCTTGTAATCTTGTCTATGCAGGAAGGCGACTCGTCAGCCGGAGATCTGCACCTTGCAGTTGTCTTAGCGTCCGCACCAATTGCTACTTGCGGAGCACCGCGCGGCAGATCTCAATGTCTGCTTGCCCGGACTGCCCTAACACCCCTGCGCCTTCTAGGGTTTGGGATGTGCGGACATACGTACAGATCGAAGTCAATGCACACTTGATGTTGGATATTTGTGTTGTTTGCAATTTGTCACAAAGGAAACAGATCAAGGCCAGTGTTGGTAGACGGGTGAAGGCATGCGGCGGAGTCAGATAGTTGAGGAGGATGATGAGGAGCGGCCCTTGTTGGTCTCTCGATGATGCATTTGTGCCTTTATGGAGCAGATTTGGTGGAGGAGTTTGTGGGGGATCCCGTGTAAGTTTTTTTTGAGGGAAACATATCCGGTGCTAATTTACTTTTCAAGGCTAATGGAGGAGGCCTTAATTAAGGAGGCATGAACGTGGGATAGAAGTATGGACACTTTTTCTACTTCATCTGATGGCTGTAGATCAGTAAACGGGAGATCTAATGGTTAATTTTATGCATGTGGGATAGAACGCGTGGACTCTTGCTCTACTTCATCTGATGGCTGTAGATAAGTAATGGGGAGATCTAATGGTTAATTTTCTTACTTGTGGAGGATTAACGTGGTGCTTCCTTTGGTGCCTCCAATTAGTAAATATAAGATTGCTTTGAGTCATCTAAAATCCAAATGTCCATGCTACAAAAGAAAAGATTATATGATGAACATGTTGGCAGCATTCCACATCAAAAAATTTGTCTTTATCATTTACCTACTCGAGGATGAGCAGGAATTAAGCTTGGGGATGCTGATATGTCTCCAAGGTATCTATAATTTTTTATTGTTCCATGCTGTTATATTATCAATCTTGGATGTTTTATATTCACATACTGGAAACTTTATATCATTTTTGGGGATTAACCTGTTGGCATAGTTGTTGGAAATATGCCCTAGAGGCAATAATAAAATGTTTATTATTATATTTCCTTGTTCATGATAATTGTCTATTGTTCATGCTATAATTGCATTGACCGGAAACCGTAATACATGTGTGAATACATAGACCAGAACATGTCCCTAGTGAGCCTCTAGTTGATAGATTGTTGATCAACAGATGGTTGTGGTTTCCTGACCATGGACATTGGATGTCGTTGATAACGGGATCACATCATTAGGAGAATGATGTGATGGACAAGACCCAATCCTAAGCATAGCACAAGATCGCGTAGTTCGTTTGCTAGAGCTTTTCTAATGTCAAGTATCGTTTCCTTAGACCATGAGATTGTGCAACTCCCGAATACCGTAGGAATGCTTTGGGTGTATCAAACGTCACAACGTAACTTGGTGACTATAAAGGTGCACTATAGGTATCTCCGAAAGTGTCTGTTGGGTTGGCATGAATCGAGACTGGGATTTGTCACTCCATATGACGGAGAGGTATCTCTGGGCCCACTCGGTAATGCATCATCATAATGAGCTCAGTCTGACTAAGGAGTTAGTCATGGGATCATGCGTTACGGAACGAGTAACGAGACTTGCCGGTAACGAGATTGAACAAGGTATAGGGACACCGACGATCGAATCTCGGGCAAGTAACATACCGATAGACAAAGGGAATTGTATACGGGATTGATTGAATCCCCGACATCGTGGTTCATCCGATGAGATCATCGTGGAGCATGTGGGAGCCAACATGGGTATCCAGATCCTGCTGTTGGTTATTGGCCGGAGAACGTGTCGGTCATGTCTGCATGGTTCCCGAACCCGTAGAGTCTACACACTTAAGTTTCGGTGACGCTAGAGTTGTTATGGGAAATAGTATGTGGTTACCGAAGGTTGTTCGGAGTTCTGGATGAGATCTCGGACGTCACGAGGAGTTCCGGAATGGTCCGAACATGAAGATCGGTATATTGGACGAAGGGTATTGGAGTCCGGAATTGTTCTGGGAGTACCGGGTGACGACCAGCGTGACCGAAAGGTGTTTCGGAGGTCCCGGCAAGCGTTGGGGGGCCTTATGGGCCAAGGGGAGGGGGCACATCAGCCCACTAAGGGGTTGTGCGCCCCTCCCACCCCATCTCACCTAACTTGGAGAGGTGGGGGCGCCTCCCCTAGGTCAGCCGCCCCTCCCGGCTTGGGGGGCAAGTTTCCTAGGGGTGCGGGCGCCCAAACCCATCTAGGGTTTTCCCTGTGGCCGCTGCCCCTCCCCTAGGGAACCCTAGGGCGCCTCCTCCTCCCGCTTCCCCCTATATATAGTGAGGGAAAGAGAGGGCAGCAGCACCCCTTCCCTGGTGCAGCCCTCTCCTCCTCCAACTCCTCCTACATAGTGCTTAGCGAAGCTCTGCAGGAGAACCACAAGCTCCATCACCTCCATGCCGTCGTGCTGCTGGAGTTCTCCCTCAACTTCTCCTCTCCCCTTGCTGTATCAAGAAGGAGGAGACGTCCCTGGGTTGTACGTGTGTTGAGCGCGGAGGCGCCATCCGTTCGGCGCTAGATCGGATCTTCCGTGATTTGAATCGCCGCGAGTATGACTCCATCAACCGCGTTCTTGTAACGCTTCCGCTTAGCGATCTTCAAGGGTATGAAGATGCACTCCCTCTCTCTCTCATTGCTAGCATCTCCTAGATTGATCTTGGTGACACGTAGGATAATTTTGAATTATTACTACATTCCCCAACAGTGGCATCATGAGCTAGGTCTATGTGTAGATTCTATGCACGAGTAGAACACAAAATAGTTGTGGGCGATGATTTGGTCAATTTGCTTGCCGTTACTAGTCTTATCTTGTAACATCCCAAATTTCCTATTTGGAATGTTTTACAATTATAGCTAAGCATCTATGCATTCTGTTTGAATTTGAGTGCCATTTGAAGTTTCTGAAGTTTTTGAGTTTTGGAATTTGAATTCAAACTTGGCAAGTGGGAACCATTTCAAAAACTATGCCTGATAAATACTTGAGCAAAAGTATGAGAGGAGCAAACATGACACTCCAAAAATATCAGAGGAAACAATGCCAAAAGTTTTGAATTCAAATTTGGGTTTTATTTGCATATTGGAAAAAATGAAATTTTATAAAGTTTGGATTTTGCCTTTGGAAAAATGTTCAAATGATAGGGAATATTTCGCTGATCATTTTGGTATATATATGTCCTATATAAAATATTTATATTTTATAAGTTATCTCTGTTTTGTTTTTATTAAAAAAATAAATTTTAAAAAAAAGAAACCTCAGGCGCCAGCCAGGCCACTGGCCCAGCCAGCGCCGAGGCACCCGCAGCGCCAGGCGGCCCAGCCGGCCCACCAGGCGCCAGCCAAGCCGGCCCAGCGCCAACCGACGCGCCCCCCTCGCCGAATCGCTCCGGCTCGGTCGCCCGACCGCACCGCACTCCCCTCTCTCTCTCTCGACGGCGGGCCCCACCTCCTTCAACCCTCGTCCCACGACGCGCCCGCCGCCGCCGCCGGATCCCAACGGATCCGGGATCCGATCCTCCCGATTCACCCCGCCCAAGGTGAGGCCCCGCCTATAAGCCCCCCCCCGCACCCCATTCCCCCTTGCCCCCTCGCGGAACCCTCTCCCTCCTCCACGCGCGCTGAGCCCGAGCTCACCGCCGCCATTTCCCTCGCTCATGTGTCGCCCTAGCCTCCCGATCTCACGGAGCTCCTCTCCGCCGTCCGATCGCGTTTGTGCGGCTAGGATTAGAACACCTCAAGAAGGGTATGTCCTTTAATTAAAACCGGTTCGCCCGGTTCGTTCACGGTTTAATTTTTAGTTAGGTTTTATTTATTAGATCGGCCCGATTCAGTTTAACCCTAGGGCCCGTTTAGCTATATTACGCTCAGTGCGTAGGTTAGGCCCATTAGGCCATTTTTTCTTTATTTTCGTTTTTCTGTTTTAACAGAATAGTTTCAGATTTGAAAAATTCATATCTTTTATTCTACTTAATATTTTTAGGTGATTCTTTTTCTGTTGGTTTGAAAATTTTCTATAGTTTCTGTAGAAAATATATTTAGCTATGTTAAAATTTTTATAATTGCTTTAATTTAGTTTTAGTCAGAATAGTAAATCTGTCATAAAATGAGTTAGGAAAATTATTTTTGGATGATTCTTTTTGTCCCAACTTTATTTTGACATTACCTAACCATAGGAACTAATTTGGGTATTTTAGGATTAATAAAAAAATAGTTTCTAGCAGAATCTTGTTATTCTTAATTAGTTAACTAGCTACTGTTTTCCTATTATTTTAATTAGTAAATAAATTTAGCTTTCACATGTGATTGATTATTCTAGGATAGTTTCTGTCACTTTATGGGATGAACTTTTATTTATAATAAATAAAACTTTTATTTTATTTTTCTTAATAGAATTTGAATTAGGCCTAATAGGAGTTTTATAATAGCTTTTAAATTGATTCTTTTTGCTCCTAGTTGCTTAATGCTTTCTTTTCTGTTAAGTTAACATGAACTCATGCTTAGGTCATGTTGAGAATTTTTTTTTGTTATGTAAAACTATTTTTAGTTGTTGCTTGAAGTAGGAAAAACTTTGAGTTGGTTTTCTTTGAGTTTTTCCTTTGGGTTTTGATTTGTTTGTTTGGTGTGTTATGTTACTATGTTGCTATGTTAAGTGATCTCATGCTATATGCTTATTGTGATTATTGTTTGTCTCGGTAGAGTTTCCGAGTCTGAAGCTTGCTACTCTGAGTCCTTAGCTTACGAGGATCATCAGCAAGGCAAGTCTTGATCATGTTATTTTCAATACCTATGATTTTTGTGCATTAGAAATTATACCACCCCACCATGCATGCAGTAGTTGAAATTTTGAAGTTATAATCTTGAGTAGTATCATGTGGTAGGATGAACCAATTCCCCTTGTTACCATGACCCCGGGACGAAGTAGTTTATTTTGCTATGCTCGTAGACGGGTTTTGGTTGAGTGAAATTCATAAGCAAGATGTGAGAGTCAATGATGATGACAACCCCATGAACTACAAGATCAAGATGGACTTGAATTCACTCTTGGGTGGAGGACGGTTGACGGGCACCTGGAGAACCCGGTGGTTGGCGAGATGCATGGAGAAGTGCCATGACATCTTGCGGAAAGCTTCACCCAGCCACGAAGAGACGGATGGATGCCCTTTGACCGGAAGCTTACTGTGCAGCCGCAAGCCATTATGGGCTCTGGCTGGGTCAACCCTAGTTGTGACGCTGGCTGGACGGTACTACGAGATGTAGAAGAACGGTAGGATTGGATGGGTACCGGCAGTAGCCAGAAGAACTCTTTGGAAGACCCTGTTTCATTCGTCCCATCTTCAAACACCATGAAGTGCGAAGACTTAAAAGGAGGGAATGATTCTTGCGGGTAAAGTGCGCAAACCTCTGCAGAGTTAAAGTTCTAATCGATTAGCCGTGTCCCCGGTTATGGACAATTTGAGCCTCTGGAACTTGGAAGTATTTGGAAATCTCAACACTAAAACTAATGAATTAATTTGAGGGGTTATGACTTAATAATTTGGGAATGAGATATTGGTTGGCGGAACCATCTCAATAACTACCAACAATTATGTAGTATTTGCAAGCAAGTCCACTGTAGTAGGAGAAAATTGGCTTTTCGCAAAATGATGAAACTTAGAGCCCCACAGCCAAAATGCATATAGTGTTAGTAACTTTATTATTGTTATTCTCTTCATGACTTGCCAGCTTATTCAAAAAGCTGACCTACACGGCTGCAACGTCTTATGTTGCAGAGATTTATTCCGATCAGGGGTGAGGCTACGCTCCGCGCTTGGCGATTGCCCTTTGGAGTCGGATGGACTCGCTATTTCTTCTACGCTTCCGCAGTTTTAGTAGTTTATTTCTCATGAGTTGGCCTTGAGCCGAATTTATTCTCTTGTAATAAAGACTCTATATGAGAATCGTGTAATAAATTCAGGTGTGATTGAACTTTGATTATTTCATCGATGTACTGTGAGTACCAGCATGATCTTGGGATGGTATAGACACAGAGACTTGACCGATTTTGGGTCAGGTCGCTACAGAGATGGTATCAGAGCACACGCTGACCGTACGATCGTAACCCCTAGGATCGGAAAGCCATAGGAAGAGACTATTTGCTTATTATCCTTATCATTCCGTAATTCTCCCCTGTTCAATTCTGACTCCTCTCCGATTTTCAACATTCTAGATGGCCGTCGAGTTCACCCGGTTTGCTACGGAGTTTTGCCGGCCCGACGAGGCGATGCCCTTGGAAGGAAGCTGGTCGAGATGGTGAAGAAGCTGAAGATTGCTCGCCCTCGATCACCGGAAGCCAACCAATGCACTTCCGACGGACACCGCTCTGAGATTGAAGTGCATATTCGGAAGAACCTTCGGAGGACATACGGAGCCTATTGACTTTGAGTTCACCGACTTCAACTGGATCATCGGAAGGGACATGGCGATCTATCATGCACTTGGACATCTCCGAGAGGAGTACAGGGCCGAGCTTGATCCCTCAGACCTCGCCATGGTTTCTCGCAGGGCAAGGAATGGAGATATCATCAGCACCGTAGAGGACGACTCCACTCTCTCTTATATCCAGGACTTGGAGTGTCTCCTCAGGAAACGGGAGATCCAGACTCGCCGTAACTCGAAGGTTCACAGGAGGCTGTTGTTCCGTGAATTGGAACTGGAGGAGAAGGCACACGCGGACTTCCTTGGCCATGAGGAAGAAATCGCGGACTTCATGGAGAGAGTCGACGACCGAAGATGAAGCTTGCCGCAATTGAGGAAAAGATGGACTTGGAGAGGACCTTTTCCGAGTGGAGATGATGGACCCTCGTGAGCAATGATCAGGATTATGAAGGAGTTCCTTTGGAGGAAGCCGCAAGAGGAGGCGCCACAACAGAGGACACCACACCGGAGGACATCGCACCAGAGGACGCAAGGATTATTGATGAAGACTTTTTAGTCGACCACCATGTTATTTTTACTTTTCGTCGATCAGTTAGGTCGTTATTTTCGATTAGTCGTGATCTTTTGTAATCGAGATTGAACCATGTTTGAGTGGAATGAATAAATGATTGGTGTGTTTATGTTTGTGCATCCATATGGGTAGTGTTATTTCTCATTAGACCATTGTTCTATTCTAATTTTCTCGTCCACCCCAAAACACCAGATGCCTCCGAGACGTGACCCCGGTCTCAACTTCCCGCCGGAGCTCACCCAGCTGCTCCAGCAGCAGAACGCCATCATGCAGATGCTCATCCAGAATCAGAACAACAACAACAACAATCCACCACCGCCACCACCACCCCCTGTTGACAACTTGACTCGATTCCTGAGGCTGAATCCACCGGTGTTCTCTAGCAGCACCTTGAGCCGATTGTGGCGATGATTGGCTCCGCAAGATCGGAAGAGAGTTAATCACTGTTGGAAGCACTGATGCGAGAAGGTGCGCTTTCCGACATCAACTTGATGGACCTGCAGCTTCTTGGTGGGAGAACTACACCGCCACTTATCCCATCGGCACCATCACATGGGATCAGTTCCAGAGGCCTTCCGCACCGCTCATGTTTCAGTGGAGCCATGAGTGCAAGAAGCGTGAGTTCCGCAACTTACGCCAGGGAACCATCTTGTGGCACGAGACGTGGATGAATTCAGCAAGCTAGCCCGCTATGCCCCCGATGATGTGGCCACAGATGCATAAGCAGGAGAAGTTTCTCGAGGACTCAATAACGAGCTGGGAATGCAGCTTATGGTGGCTACTTTCGCCAACTACCAAAGAGTGGTAGACAAGGCCATCGTACTTGAAGGCAAGCAGCAGCAGATTGAAAGCCGCAAGCGGAAGTACAGCCAGGGGAAGCACAACTCAGGAGCTCAGCAGAAGCCCCGTTATGCCCCATACTCAGGAGGGCATATCCATCACAACCATGGAGGACATAACCATGGAGGCAATGGGAACAACCGCAGCCAGGACAACAGGTCAGGCAATGGAAATGGCAATGGAAACGGTAATGGGAACCAGCATGGTTCTGCCCCGACTCCGAAGGATATGAGTCACATCACCTGCTTCAAGTGCCAGAAGACAGGGCACTATGCCACCGACTGCCCAGAGGCCAAGCAGAGGAATGGAAACGACAATGGAAGCTCAGCGAAGAAGCCCAACCCTTTCCCTCGTGCTCAGGTGAATCACATCGACGTGGAGGACGTCTATGATCAGCCAGACACTGGTGGTTGGTAAGTTTTATTGAATTCACGTTCAGTTTTGGTACTCTTTGATTACGGTGCAACGATTCATTCATATCAAGGGTAGTTGTGGAAAAGTACGGGTTGCCCACTAAAACCCTTAGAAACCCCTTCGCGTCGATTCGCAGGAGGAGAAATGATGGCAGGTTTAGGCTGTCATGCAACCCTCAACATCGGGAACCATAAATTTCCCAGACCTCATAGTGTTGGAAACCCGGACCTTGGATGTAAATCCTAGGCATGGATTGGTTGACGAAGTTTGAAGGAACATAGACTATGCCAAGAAGTCTATTCTGCTCACCACCCCGGAGCGAAGAGGATCAAGTATGTATCCAGGCGTAGCGGATGAAGAATCAAGTGAATTCCCTCACGGGAGTTGTTGGGAGGAAGTGCCGAGAGTGCAAGATTTTCCGATGTGTTTCGGAGGAATTACCAGAATGCCACGGACAGGACATTGAATTTCTGATCGAGTTATTACCCGGCACAGCCCCAATATCCAAGAGACCTTATCGGATGCCCCCGAATGAGTTGAAAGAGATCAAGGATCAAATTAATGAGTTATTGGAGAAAGGATATATTCGGCCAAGCTCATCACCTTGGGGAGCCCCAGTTCTTTTGGTAGAGAAGAAGGATGGAAGCTTGAGGATGGTTGTGGATTATCGTGCGCTGAACGAAGTGACCATCAAGAACAAGTACCCTCTGCCGATGATTAATGACTTATTTGATCAGCTAGTAGGAGCCAAGGTATTCTCCAAGATCGATCTTCGATCAGGGTATCATCAGTTGAAGATCCGTGAAAAGGATATACCCAAAACAGCATTCACTACCAGGTATGGTTTATATGAGTATACCATCATGTCATTTGGATTGACTAATGCTCCTGCATACTTCATGAATTTGATGAACAAGGTATTTATGGAATATCTGGACAAGTTTGTCGTGGTGTTCATCGATGATATACTGATTTTCTCCAAGAGCGAGGAAGAGCATAAGGAACATTTGCGTCTAGTTCTGGAGAAACTTCGAGAACATCAGTTGTATGCCAAGTTCAGCAAATGTGAATTTTGGCTGAAGGAAGTTGGATTCCTCGGACATGTTATTTCAGGAGAAGGAATAGCAGTTGACCCCGCCAAGGTTGAATCATCACCGATAGGCGTCACCCACCTCAGTCAAGGAGATCCGCAGTTTTCTCGGACTCGCAGGATATTATCGGAGGTTCATTGAGAATTTCTCGAAGATTGCCAAGCCCATGACTGAGCTGTTGAAGAAGGAAGCCAAGTATGTTTGGACCGAGGATTGTGAAGCCAGCTTTCAGGAATTGAAGAAACGTTTGGTCACAGCCCCAAGACTGATTTTGCGGACATACACAAGGAATACCAGGTTTATTGTGACGCTTTCGTCAAGGACTCGGAGGAGTACTAATGCAGGAAGGAAAAGTTGTAGCTTATGCCTCCGGACAGCTACGACCTCACGAGATGAATTATGCCACACATGATTTGGAGTTAGCAGCCGTAGTGCATGCACTCAAGACAGAGACATTTCCTCATCGGAAACCGTTGTGATGTTTACACAGATCACAAGAGTTTGAAGTATATTTTCACGCAGAAGAGTTGAACCTCAGCAGAGGAGATGGCTAGAGTTAATCAAGGACTATGACATGAGATTGCATTACCACCCAGGTAAAGCTAATGTTGTAGCAGATGCTTTGAGCCGTAAGAGTTATGTGAATACTCTTACAGCAGGAGGATTACCCCAGGAGTTAGTCGATGACCTCAGAGATCTCCGACTGGAGATAGTTCCGAGAGGATTTGTTGCAACTCTGGAAGTTCAGTCCACTTTGGCCGAAAGGATTCGTGAAGCTCAGAAGTCGGACAAGGAAATTGATGAGATAAAGCAGAAGATGAATGAAGGAAAAGCTAAAGGATTCCGTAAGGATGAACACGGAACAATATGGTTCGAGGATCGTATTTATGTGCCCAATGACCCCGAACTCAGGAAGCTAATTCTTCAGGAGGCTCATGATTCACCGTACTCGATTCACCCCGGCAACACCAAGATGTACCTGGATTTGAAGGAAAGTTTCGGTGGGCGGTATGAAGAAGGATATTGCCGAGTACGTAGCAATATGCGATGTTTGTCAACGAGTAAAGGCAGAACATCAGAAGCCAGCAGGGTTACTTCAACCTTTGCCGATTCCCGATTGGAAATGGGAAAAACTTGGAATGGATTTTATCACAGGATTACCCAGGACCCGTTCAGGTTATGATTCTATCTGGGTAGTGGTTGATCGTTTGACCAAGGTAGCTCACTTCATTCCCGTGAAGACTACCTATACCAGTGCTAAGTTGGCCAAGATATACATGACCAGAATCGTATGTCTGCATGGAGTTCCGAGGAGTATCATGTCAGGTAGAGGAACACAGTTTACCTCAAAGTTTTGGAATCAGTTGCATGAAACTTTGGGTACGAGGCTGGAGTTCAGTACAGCTTTTCATCCGCAGCAGATGGATGACCGAGAGAGTCAATCAGATTCGGAGGACATGTTGAGAGCTTGTGTGCTAGACTATGGGTCTAGCTGGGATGATAATTTGCCATACGCAGAGTTCTCATACAACAACAGTTATCAATCCGATCGAAGATGGCCCTTTCAAGCTCTATACGGAAGGAGGTGCAGAACACCATTGCTGTGGGATGGTGTTGGTGATCGATCACTTTTCGGTTCCGATCTTATCAGAGATTCCGAAGAGAAAGTCAAGCTGATTCGGGATAGACTCAAGATAGCTCAGTCGAGACAAAAGAGTTATGCCGACAGTAAGCGCAAGGAAGTGACTTACGAAGCGGGAGACCGAGCATATCTTCGTGTGTCTCCACTTCGTGGGATCAAGAGGTTTGGTGTCAAAGGAAAGCTAGCACCCCGATTCATTGGCCCCTACAAAATCCTCGAACGTCGTGGAGAAGTTGCTTACAAGTTGGAATTGCCGGAAGGATTGTCCGGAGTTCATGATGTCTTCCACGTTTCTCAGCTGAAGAAGTGTCATGCCGACATGGCCGATATTCCGTTGAGAGACACAGTGCCCCTAGAGGCCATACAGCTCGACAGTGATCTGACTTATAAGGAGAAACCCGTCCGAATTATCGAGACTGCGAGCAAAGTCACCCGCAGCAAGGTCATCAAGTTTTGCAAGGTGCTGTGGAGTCATCACTCCGAGGAAGAAGCCACCTGGGAGCGCGAAGAAGACCTTCTTCGAGACCATCCGCACCTATTTGCTAGCCAACCCGAATCTCGAGGGCGATATTCATCTTAAGGTGGGTAGGTTTGTAACATCCCAAATTTCCTAGTTGGAATGTTTTACAATTATAGCTAAGCATCTATGCATTCTGTTTGAATTTGAGTGCCATTTGAAGTTTCTGAAGTTTTTGAGTTTTGGAATTTGAATTCAAACTTGGCAAGTGGGAACCATTTCAAAAACTATGCCTGATAAATACTTGAGCAAAAGTATGAGAGGAGCAAACATGACACTCCAAAAATATCAGAGGAAACAATGCCAAAAGTTTTGAATTCAAATTTGGGTTTTATTTGAATATTGGAAAAAATGAAATTTTATAAAGTTTGGATTTTGCCTTTGGAAAAATGTTCAAATGATAGGGAATATTTCCCTGATCATTTTGGTATATATATGTCCTATATAAAATATTTATATTTTATAAGTTATCTCTGTTTTGTTTTTATTAAAAAATAAATTTTAAAAAGAAACCTCAGCGCCAGCCAAAGCCATCGGCCCAGCCAGCCGAGGCACCATGGAGCGCCAGCGGCCCATTGCCCACCAGCGCCAGCCAAGCCGGCCAGCGCCAACCGTCGCCCCCTCGCCGAATCGCTCGGCTCGGTCGCCGACCGACCGCCTCCCTCTCTCTCTCTTTGACGGCGGCCCCACCTCCTTCAACCCCTCGCCCACTTTTCGCTTGCCGCCGCCGCTTTCGCCGGATCCCGACGGATCCGGGATCCGATCCTCCCGATTCACCCCGCCCAAGGTGAGGCCCCGCCTATATAAGCCCTCCCCGCACTCCCATTCCCCCCCCTTGCCCTCGCTGAACCTCTCTCCTCCACACGCGCTCGCCGGAGCCCGAGCTCACCGCCGCCGCCATTTCCCTCGCCGCCGTCGCCCTAGCCCTCCCCGATCTCACCGGAGCTCCTCTCCGCCGTCCGATCGCGTTTGTGCGGCTAGGATTAGAACACCCCCGAAGGGGTATGTCCTTTTAATTAAAACCCGGTTCGGCCCGGTTCGTTACGGTTTAATTTTTAGTTAGGTTTTATTTATTAGATCGGCCCGATTCAGTTTAACCCTAGGGCCCGTTTAGCTATATTACGCTCAGTGCGTAGGTTAGGCCCATTAGGCCATTTTTTCTTTATTTTCGTTTTTCTGTTTTAACAGAATTGTTTCAGATTTGAAAAATTCATATCTTTTATTCTACTTAATATTTTTAGGTGATTCTTTTTTTGTTGGTTTGAAAATTTTCTATAGTTTCTGTAGAAAATATATTTAGCTATGTTAAAATTATTTATAATTGCTTTAATTTAGTTTTAGTCAGAATAGTAAATCTGTCATAAAATGAGTTAGGAAAATTATTTTTGGATGATTCTTTTGTCCCAACTTTATTTTGACATTACCTAACCATAGGAATTAATTTGGGTATTTTAGGATTAATAAAAAATAGTTTCTAGCAGAATCTTGTTATTCTTAATTAATTAACTAGCTACTGTTTTCCTATTATTTTAATTAGTAAATAAATTTAGCTTTCACATGTGATTGATTATTCTAGGATAGTTTCTGTCACTTTATGGGATGAACTTTTATTTATAATAAATGAAACTTTTATTTTATTTTTCTTAATAGAATTTGAATTAGGCCTAATAGGAGTTTTATAATAGCTTTTAAATTGATTCTTTTTGCTCCTAGTTGCTTAATGCTTTCTTTTCTGTTAAGTTAACATAAACTCATGCTTAGGTCATGTTGAGAAATTTTTTTTTGTTATGTAAAACTATTTTTAGTTGTTGCTTGAAGTAGGAAAAACTTTGAGTTGGTTTTCTTTGAGTTTTTCCTTTGGGTTTTGATTTGTTTGTTTGGTGTGTTATGTTACTATGTTGCTATGTTAAGTGATCTCATGCTATATGCTTATTGTGATTATTGTTTGTCTCGGTAGAGTTTCCGGAGTGCGAAGCTTGCTACTACGAGTCCTTAGCTTACGAGGATCATCAGCAAGGCAAGTCTTGATCATGTTATTTTCAATACCTATGATTTTTGTGCATTAGAAATTATACCACCCCACCATGCATGCAGTAGTTGAAATTTTGAAGTTATAATATTGAGTAGTATCATGTGGTAGGATGAACCAATTCCCCTTGTTACCATGACCCAGGGACGAAGTAGTTTATTTTGCTATGCTCGTAGACGGGTTTTGGTTGAGTGAAATTCATAAGCAAGATGTGAGAGTCAATGATGATGCCAACCCCATGAACTACAAGATCAAGATGGACTTCGAAATTCACTACTGGGTGGAGGACGGTTGACGGGCACCCTGGAGAACCCAGTGGTTGGCCGGGATGCATGGAGAAGTGCCATGACATCTTGCGGAAAGCTTCACCCAGCCACGAAGAGACGGATGGATGCCCCTTTGACCGGAAGCTTACCTGTGCAGCCGCAAGCCATTATGGGCTCTGGCTGGGTCAACCCTAGTTGTGACGCTGGCTGGACGGTACTACGAGATGTAGAAGAACGGTAGGATTGGATGGGTACCGGCAGTAGCCAGAAGAACTCTTTGGAAGACCCTGTTTCATTCGTCCCGTCTTCAAACACCATGAAGTGCGAAGACTTAAAAGGAGGGAATGATTCTTGCGGGTAAAGTGCGCAAACCTCTGCAGAGTTAAAGATCTAATCGATTAGCCGTGTCCCCGGTTACGGACAATTTGAGCCTCTGGAACTTGGAAGTATTCGGAAATCTCAACACTAAAACTAATGAATTAATTTGAGGGGTTATGACTTAATAATTTGGGAATGAGATATTGGTTGGCGGAACCATCTCAATAACTACCAACAATTATGTAGTATTTGCAAGCAAGTCCACTGTAGTAGGAGAAAATTGGCTTTTCGCAAAATGATGAAACTTAGAGCCCCACAGCCAAAATGCATATAGTGTTAGTAACTTTATTATTGTTATTCTCTTCATGACTTGCCAGCTTATTCAAAAAGCTGACCTACACGGCTGCAACGTCTTATGTTGCAGAGATTTATTCCGATCAGGAGTGAGGCTACGCTCCGCGCTTGGCGATTGCCCTTTGGAGTCGGATGGACTCACTATTTCTTCTACGCTTCCGCAGTTTTAGTAGTTTATTTCTCATGAGTTGGCCTTGAGCCGAATTTATTCTCTTGTAATAAAGACTCTATATGAGAATCGTGTAATAAATTCAGGTGTGATTGAACTTTGATTATTTCATCGATGTACTGTGAGTACCAGCATGATCTTGGGATGGTACAGACATAGAGACTTGACCGATTTTGCGTCAGGTCGCTACATATCTTGATTCGGCGGCATTGTGGGATGAAGCAGCCCAGACCGACCTTACACGTACGCTTACGTGAGACAGGTTCCACCGACTGACATGCACTTGATGCATAAGGTGCCTAGCGGGTGTGTGTCTCTCCCACTTTAGTCGGATCGGATTCGATGAAGAGGGTCCTTATGAAGGGTAAATAGCAATTGGCATATCACCGTTGTGGCTTTTGCGTAGGTAAGAAACGTTCTTGCTAGAAACCCATAGCAGCCATGTAAAATATGCAATAACCATTAGAGGACGTCTAACTTATTTTTGCAGGGTATGCTATGTGATGTGATATGGCCAAAAGGATGTGATGAATTATATATATATATATATATATAGATTGATCATGTTCTTGTAATTGGAATCACGACTTGCATGTCGATGAGTATGACAACCGGCAGGAGCCATAGGAGTTGTCTTAATTTATTGAATGACCTGCGTGTCAATGAAAAACGCCATGTAATTACTTTACTTTATTGCTAACCGTTAGCCATAGTAGTAGAAGTAATAGTTGGCGAGACAACTTCATGAAGACACGATGATGGAGATCATGGTGTCATGCTGGTGACGAAGGTGATCATGCCGCGCCTCGAAGACGGAGATCAAAGGCGCAAGATGATATTGGCCATATCATGTGACTTTATGATTTGCATGTGATGTTTGTCGTGTTTACATCTTATTTGCTTAGAACGACGGTAGCATAAATAAGATGATCCCTCACTAAAATTTCAAGAGATGTGTTCCCCCTAACTATGCACCATTGCGAAGGTTCGTTGTTTCGAAGCACCACGTGATGATCGGGTGTGATAGATTCTAACGTTCGCATACAACGGGTGTAAGCCAGATTTACACACGCGAAACACTTAGGTTGACTTGACGAGCCTAGCATGTACAGACATGGCCTCGGAACACAAGAGACCGAAAGGTCGAACATGAGTCGTATAGTAGATATGATCAACATGGAGATGTTCACCGTTGATGACTAGTCCGTCTCACGTGATGATCGGACACGGTCTAGTCGATTCGGGTCATGTATCACTTAGATGACTAGAGGGATGTCTATCTAAGTGGGAGTTCATTAAATAATCAGATGAACTTAATTATCATGAACATAGTCAAAATGTCTTTGCAAATTATGTCGTAGCTTACGCTTTGGTTCTACTGTTTAAGATATGTTCCTAGAGAAAATTTAGTTGAAAGTTGATAGTAGAAATTATGCGGGCTGGGTCCGTAAACTTAGGATTATCCTCGTTGCTGCGCAGAAGGCTTATGTCCTTAATGCATCGCTCAGTGTGCTGAACCTCGAGCGTCGTCTGTGGATGTTGCGAACATCTGACATACACGTTTTGATGACTACGTGATAGTTCAGTGCGTAATGCTAACGGTTTAGAATTGAGGCGCCAAAGACGTTTTTGAAATGTCGCAGAACTGTAGGGCCTTGAAGTATGTCTAGACGGGGGGGGGGGGGGTTATTAGACTACTTGACCAATTAAAAACTTGACCTTTTCCCAATTTTAGAGTTTGACAGATTTTAGCTATCTTAGGACAAGTCAAGCAATCATCACACAAATCGAGCAAGCATGCAAAGAGTATATAGGCAGCGGAAATTAAAGCATGCAACTTGCAAGAAAGTAAAGGGAAGGGTTTGGAGGATTCAAACGCAATTGGAGACACGGATGTTTTTGGCGTGGTTCCGATAGGTGGTGCTATCGCACCTCCACGTTGATGGAGACTTCAACCCACGAAGGGTAACGGTTCTTGTGAGTCCACGGAGGCTCCACCCACGAAGGGTCCATGAAGAAGCAACCTTGTCTATCCCACCATGGTCGTCGCCCACGAAGGACTTGCCTCACTAGCGGTAGATCTTCACGAAGTAGGCGATCTCCTTGCCCTTACAAACTCCTTGATTCAACTCCAAAATCTTGTCGGAGGCTCCCAAGTAACACCTAGCCAATCTAGGAGACACCACTCTCCAAGAAGTAACAAATGGTGTGTTGATGATGAACTCCTTGCTCTTGTGCTTCAAATGATAGTCTCCCCAACATTCAACTCTCTCTCATAGGATTTGGATCTGGTGGAAAGAGGGTTTGAGTGGAAAGCAACTTGGGGAAGGCTAGAGATCAAGATTCATATGGTAGGAATGGAATATCTTGGCCTCAACACATGAGTAGGTGGTTCTCTCTCATAACTGGTAAGTTGGAAGTGTAGGTTTGTTCTGATGGCTCTCTCCACGAATGAAGAGGAGGTGGAGGGGTATATATAGTCTCCACACAAAATCCAACCGTTACACACAATTTACCAAACTCGGTGGGACCGATTCAACAGACTCGGTCGGACCGATTTAGTAAACCTAGTGACCTTTAGTGATTTTCGGTGGGACTGACATGCAACTCGGTGAGACCGATTTGGTTAGGGTTAGGGCATAACGTAATATCGGTAAGACCGATTACACAAACTCGGTGAGACCGATTTTGGTAATAAGCTTTCCAGAGAGTTGGTCAGGTAAACTCGGTGGGACCGATTTGCTCTTTTCGCTGAGACCGAAATGTTACAAAAGGGAAATAGAGAGTTTACATTGCAATCTCGATGGGACCGATCGCTCACTTCGGTTAGACCGAAACGTTACGAAGAGAAACCGAGAGATTACAATCCCATCTCGGTGAGACCGAGATCCCTATCGGTAGGATCGTTTTGCCTAGGGTTTGTGGCAGTGGCTATGACTTTTGAAATCGGTTGTGCCGGGTAGGAAGAATCGGTGTGACCGATTTTGGCTCTGGGTTTAGGTCATTTTTGGATTGTGAGAAAGTAGCTGAGGGTTTTGGAGCATATCACTAAGCACATGAAGCAAGAGGCTCATTAAGCAACACCTCATCCCTCCTTGATAGTATTGGCTTTTCCTATAGACTCAATGTGATCTTGGACCACTAAAATGTAAAATGAAGAGTCTTGAGCTTTTGAGCTTGAGCCAATCCTTTGTCCTTAGTATTTTGAGGGATCCACTTTCATCATCCATGCCATGCCATTCATTGAGCTTTCCTGAAATAATAGTCTTGGAATAGCATTAGCTCAATGAGCGATTTGTTGTTATGAATTACCAAAACCACCTAGGGATAGTTGCACTTTCAAGAACATATGAGATGTTCCAAAGACTGAAATTGGGATTTCAGACTAGTGCCCACGTCAAGAGGTATGAGACCTCTGACAAGTTTATTAAGCCTGCAAACTAAGGGAGAAAAGCTCAATCATTGAGCATGTGCTCAGATTGTCTGAGTACTACAATCGCTTGAATCAAGTGGGAGTTAATCTTCCAGATGAGATAGTGATGGTTCTCCATAGTCACCGCCACCAAGCTATTAGAGCTTCGTGATGAACTATAACATATCAGGGAAATTAGAAATCAAGTAGGAGCATCAATTGTTGATGGTTAGTAAAACCACTAGTTTCAAGAAGGGCAAGGGAAAGAAGGGATACTTCATGAAACGGCAAATCAGTTGTTGCTCTAGTGAAGAAACCCAAGGTTGAACCCAAACCCGAGACTAAGTGCTTCAGTAATGAGGGGCAGTCCTTTGAAGGAGAACTACCCTAGATACTTGTTAGATGAGAAGGTGGCAAGGTTTATGTAAGTATTTTGATATACATTATATTAATGTGTACTTTACTAGTACTCTTAGTAGCACCAGGGTAATAAATATAGGTTCGGTTGCTAAGTGTTAGTAACTCAAAATAAAAGGCTACGAAGACTAGCTAAAGGTGAGATGCCGATATGTTGGAAGTGTTTCCAAGGTTGATACACCGCACGCTCCCTCTACCATCGAGATTGGTGTTAAACCTAAATAATTGTTATTTGGTGTTTGCGTTGAGCATAGACATGATTGGATTATGTTTATCGCAATACGGTTATTCATTTAAGGAGAATAATGGTTACTCTATTTATTTGAATAATACCTTCAATGGTCTTGCACCTAAAATGAATGGTTTATTGAATCTCGATCGTAGTGAAACACATGTTCATGCCAAAAGATATAAGATAGTAATGATAGTACCACATACTTGTGGCACTGCCATTAGAGTCATATTGGTATAAAACGCATGAAGAAGCTCCATGTTGATGGATCTTTGGACTCACTCGTTTTTGAAAAGATTGAGACATGCGAACCATGTCCATTGGTATATATGCATGAAGAAAGTCCATACAGATGGATCGTTTGGACTCACTTGATTTTGAATCACTTGAGACATGCAAATCATACCACATGGGCAAGATGACTGAAAGGCCTTGTTTTTAGTAAGATGGAACAAGAAAGCAACTTGTTGGAAGTAATACATTTTGATGTGTGCAGTCCAATGAGTCTTTGAGGCTGTGATGGATATCATTATGTTCTTACTTCACAGATAATTTGAGTAGATGCTGAGTATATTTACTTGATGAAACACAAGTCTGAATTATTGAAAGGTTCAAGTAATTTGAGAATGAAGTTGAAGATCGTCGTGACAAGAGGATAAAATGTCTATGATATGATCATAGATATGAATATCTGAGTTACGAGTTTGGCACACAATTAAGACATTGTGGAAATTGTTTCACAACTAATACCGCCTGGAACACCACAGTGTGATGGTGTGTCCGAACATCATAACTGCACCCTATTGGATATGGTGCATACCATGATGTCTCTTATCAAATTACCACTATCGTTTATGGGTTAGGCATTAGAGACAACCGCATTCACTTTAAATAGGGCACCACGCAATTCCGTTGAGACGACACCATATGAACTATGGTTTAGAGAAACCTAAGCTGTCATTTCTTGAAAGTTTGGGGCTGTGACGCTTATGTGAAAAAGTTTCAGGCTGATAAGCTCAAACCCAAAGTGGATAAATGCATCTTCATAGTATACCCGGTATACCTCCCATTTCAGATCCGGAAGCAAAAGTGATTGTTTCTAGAAACATGTCCTTTCTCGAGGAAAAGTTTCTCTCGAAAGAATTGAGTGGGAGGATGGTGGAGACTTGATGAGGTTATTGAACCGTCACTTCAACTAGTATGTAGCAGGGCACATGAAGTTGTTCTTGTGGCGCCTACACCAATTGAAGTGGAAGCTTATGATAGTGGTCATAAAACTTCGGTCAAGTCAATACCATACCTCGTAGGTCGACAAGGATGCGTACTACTTCAGAGTGGTACGTAATCCTGTCTTGGAAGTCATGTTGCTAGACAACAATGAACCTACAAGCTATGAAGAAGCGATGGTGGGCCCGGATTCTAACAAATGGCTCGAGGCCATAAAAATCCGAGAGAGGATCCATGTATAAAAGCAAAGTATAGACTTTGGAATAACTACTTGATGGTTGTAAGGCTGTTGGGTGAAGATGGATTTTAAAAGGAAGACGGACAATGATGGTAAGTGTCACCATTAAGAAAGCTCGACTTGTCGTTAAGATGCTTTCCGACAAGTTCAAGAAGTTGACTACGATGAGACTCTCTCACTCGTAGCGATGCTAAGAGTCTGTTGGAATTATATTAGCAGTTACTGCATTATTTATGAAATCTTGCAGATAGGATGTCAAAACATTGTTTCCTTGATGATTTCTTGAGGAAAGGTTGTATGTGATACAACTAGAAGGTTTTGTCAATCCTGAAATATGCTAACAAGTATGCAAAGATCCAACAATCCTTCTAAGGACTGGAGTAAGCATCTCAGAGTTGGAATGTACGCTTTGATGAGATGATCAAAGATTTTGGGTTACAGAAAGTTTGCAAGAAACTTGTATTTGCAAGAAAGTGAGTGGGAGCACTACAACATTTTAATAAATATATGTGGATGACATATTGTTGATCAGAAATGATGTAGAATTTCTGGAAAGCATAAAGGGTTGTTTGAATGGAGTTCTTCAAAGGAAGACCTATGTAAAACTACTTACATGTTGGGTATCAAGATCTATAGAGATAGATCAAGATGCCTGATAAGACTTTCATAGAGCACATACCTTGACATGACCTTGAAGGAGTTCAAGACGGATCAGTCAAAGAAGGAGTTCTTGCCTGAGTTGTAAGGTGTGAAGTTAAGACTTGAAGCTCGACCACGGCAGAAGAAATAGAAAGGACGAAAGTTGTCCCCTATGCCTTAGCCATAGGCTCTATACGATATGCCATGTTGTGTACCGCGATGTGCCTTGCCACGTGTCTAGCAAGGGGGTATAAGAATGATCCAGGAGTGGATCATTGGACGGCGGTCAAAATTGTCCTTGGGAATAAGGAAATGTTTTCTCGATTATGGAGGTGATGAAGAGTTCGGCGTAAAGGGTTACGTCGATGCAAGCTTTAACACCTATCCGGATGACTATGAGTAGCAAACCGGATACGTATAGTGGAGCAACCATTTGGGATAGCTCCAAGTGGAATGTGGAAGCAGCATCTGCGCTATGACATAGAGATTTGCGAAGTACATACGGATCTGAATGTTGCAGACCCGTTGACTAAAAACCTCTCTCGTAAGCATAACATGATCAAACCCTAGAACTCATTGAGTGTTAATCGCATGGTGATGTGAACTAGATTATTGACTCTCGTAAACTCTTGGGTGTTAATCACATGGCGATGTGAACTAGATTATTGACTCTAGTGCAAGTGGGAGACTATCGGAAATACACCCTAGAGGCAATAATAAAATGGTTATTATTATATTTCCTTGTTCAAGATAATTGTCTATTGTTCATGCTATAATTGCATTGACCGAAAACCGTAATACATATGTGAATACATAGACCATAACATGTCCCTAGTGAGCCTCTAGTTGACTAGCTCGTTGATCAACAGATGGTTGTGGTTCCCTGACCATGGACATTGGATGTCGTTGATAACGGGATCACATCATTAGGAGAATGATGTGATGGACAAGACCCTATCCTAAGTATAGCACAAGATCGCGTAGTTTGTTTGCTAGAGCTTTTCTAATGTCAAGTATCGTTTCCTTAGACCATGAGATTGTGCAACTCCTGGATACCGTAGGAATTCTTTGGGTGTATCAAGCGTCCTGGCGAATCGGGTGACTATAAAGGTGCACTATAGGTATCTCCGAAAGTGTCATTGGGTTGTACGAATCGAGACTGGGATTTGTCACTCCATATGACGGAGAGGTATCTCTGGGCCCACTCGGTAATGCATCATCATAATGAGCTCAGTGTGACTAAGGAGTTAGTCACGGGATCATGCTGCGTTACGGAACGAGTAAAGAGACTTGCCGGTAACGAGATTGAACAAGGTATAGGGATACCGACGATCGAATCTCGGTCAAGTAACATACCGATAGACAAAGGGAATTGTATACGGGATTGATTGAATCCCCGACATCATGGTTCATCCGATGAGATCATTGTGGAGTATGTGGGAGCCAACATGGGTATCCGGATCCCGCTGTTGGTTATTAGCCGGAGAACGTCTCGGTCATGTCTGCATGGTTCCCGAACCCGTAGGGTCTACACACTTAAGGTTCGGTGACGCTAGAGTTGTTATGAGAAATAGTATGTGGTTACCGGAGGTTGTTCGGAGTCCCGGATGAGATCTCGGACATCACGAGGAGTTCCGGAATAGTCCGGAGGTGAAGATCGGTATATTGGACGAAGGGTATTGGAGTCCGGAATTGTTCTGGGAGTACCGGGTGACGACCAACGTGACCGAAAGGTGTTTCGGAGGCCCCGGCAAGCGTTGGGGGGCCTTATGGGCCAAGGGGAGGGGGCACATCAGCCCACTAAGGGGTTGTGCGCCCCTCCCACCCCATATAACGTAACTTGGAGAGGTGGGGGTGCCTCCCCTAGGGCAGCCGCCCCTCCCGGCTTGTGGGGCAAGTTTGCTAGGGGTGGGGGCGCCCAAACCTATCTAGGGTTTCCCCTGTGGCCGCCGCCCCTCCCCTAGGGAACCCTAGGGCGCCTCCTCCTCCCCCTTCCCCTATATATAGTGAGGGAGAGAGAGGGCAGCAGCACCCCTTCCCTGGCGCAGCCCTCTCCTCCTCCAACTCCTCCTCCTCCGTAGTGCTTAGCGAAGCTCTGCAGGAGAACCACAAGCTCCATCGCCACCATGCCATCGTGCTGTTGGAGTTCTCCCTCAACTTCTCCTCTCCCCTTGCTGGATCCAGAAGGAGGAGACGTCCCCGGGCTGTACGTGTGTTGAACGCGGAGGCACCGTCCGTTCGGCGCTAGATCGGATCTTCCACGATTTGAATCGCCGCGAGTACGACTCCATCAACCGCGTTCTTGTAACGCTTCCGCTTAGCAATCTTAAAGGGTATGAAGGTGCACTCCCTCTCTCTTGTTGCTAGCATCTCCTAGATTGATCTTGGTGACACGTAGGAAAATTTTGAGTTATTACTACGTTCCCCAACAATAGTGCCCAGTGCCAATTGCTGTTTTTGCTTGTTTTTTACTTCGTAGAATATCCATATCAAACGAAGTCCAAATGCAGCAAAACTACTCGGGAAGATGGAGATTGATAAAAGCCGCATTAAACAAAGCGACACGATCTTTAGGGGAATTATCCCTACTCGGGAAGCGCGGTGTGCGGGAAAAATCACACTCGATGTGGTATTCAGCACCCCGGAGAATTATAGGTCCAAAGAAATCACATTCCAGGTGGCTCCTTTTAGCAGCGGATACCACGCCCTTCTAGGGCGGGACGCGTTTACAAGCTTTCAAGATGTACCCCATTATGGGTACATGAAGCTTAAAATGCCCGGACCCAATGGAATCATCACTCTAGCTAGTGATCCGGACGTTGCGCCGTGCGAAAATAAAACTGCAGCTCTAGCACTGGAAGCATTATCAAGCCCGGCGATCGAAGAGTTAACAACACTGCGGGCCACCGTGGATAGGGATGACGTGATACTAGACAAGCGACCCAAGTCCACCTCATTTAAACCTGCAGACGAGATAGTCAAATTCCAGGTCCATCCAACGGACCCCATGAAGACAGCTTCCATCGGGACACGGTGAGCCCCGCGATTGACGCCAAGACTAAGAGATTTCTTCTGCGAGAATTGGGACATTTACTTTGGCACCCATCGGACATGCCGGGCATCCCACGCAGACTGGCCGAACACATCCTCAATATTCTAAAAGGATATAAACTAGTCAAGCAGACCATAAGGCGATTCTCAGAGCCCAAATGACAGACAATGGGGGAAGAGTTAGCCAAGCTACTCGAGGCCGGATTCATCAGAGATATCAAACATCCGGATTGACTGGCAAATTTGGTGATGGTACCAAAGAAGGACAAATCCTGGCGCCTATGCGTCGACTTCAAAGACCTCAACAAGGCTTGCCCTAAGGATCCCTTTCCCCTCCCTCGCATCGATCAAATCATCGATGCCACAGCTGGACACGACTCGCTATGTTTTCTCGACGCATACTCTGGATACCATCAAATAAAGATGGCAGTGTCTGACCAAGCTGCAACAACTTTTATAACGCCATATGGCCCTTTTTGCTTCAACACTATGCCCTTCGGGCTCAAGAATGCCGGCGCAACCTATCAACGCATGATTCAAACATGCCTGGAAAAACAAATCGGCAAAACAGTGGAAGCATATATGGACGACGTGGTCATAAAAACTAGACACGTCGAAACCCTGATAGATGACTTGAGGCTCACATTCGATAACCTCCGGACATACGACATTAAGTTGAATCCGAAAAAATGCGTCTTCGGTGTCCCATCGGGGAAACTGTTGGGCTTCATTGTTTCCAATAGAGGAATTGAAGCGAACACAGCAAAAATCCGAGCTCTGTCTAAGTTGGCTATACCAACAGACCTCAAGCACATCCAGAAGCTAGCCGGATGCATGTCCGCTTTGAGCCGCTTTATCTCCAGGCTAGGAGAAAAGGCATTGCCTCTTTACCGCCTCCTGCGGCGCACCGAACACTTCGTATGGACGGATGCAGCCGCGGCGGACTCGATGAAATAAAGGCGTTCATGGCGATAATCCAGTCCTAACAGCGCCGAACACCGCCGAGCCTATGCTATTATACATAGCGGCAACACACCAAGTTGTAAGCGCAGTACTCGTTGTCGAACGAGAGGTTGACGGATACAAATTCCCGCTCCAAAAGCCGGTTTATTACGTATCCACAGTCCTCACCCCATGCAAATCCCGATACCCACACTATCAAAAAATAGCATACGCGGTCTTGATGGCATCCCGGAAGCTGCGACACTACTTTCAAGAGTGTTCGATCACAGTAGCCTCCGAAGTACCTCTAAATGACATAATAAACAACCGCGACACTACGGGCCGGATTGCTAAATGGGTCGTCGAGCTCCTTCCGTTCGACATAATGTACAAACCACGGCAGGCCATCAAGTCGCAAGTACTGGCCAACTTTGTCGCCGAATGGACGGAAGCCGAACTCCCTAAAGAGTACGGTGCATACTCCAACTGGATCATGCACTTTGACGGCTCTAAAATTTGGGCGAATAGGGAGCGGTGTAGTCGACATCCCCACCGGGACACGGTCCAATCGTCCTCGAGATATTATATCTGAGACTCAACAATGCAGCCGAATATGAGGCTCTGTTGCATGGTCTTTGATGGCAGTCTCTATGGGCATCCAATGCCTGGAAGTGCGAGGGGATTCGAACCTCACAATCTCACAAATAAACGGAGACTTCGATGCCAAGGATCCGAAAATGGCGGCATACCGTAATACCGTCCTAAAAAAGTCAGCGCGGTTCGAGGGGCTCGAGTTCCACCATGTGGCTCGAGAAAATAATCAAGCGGCGGACGTTCTTGCCCGGATCGGCGCCATACGCGACCTGTCCCACCTAACATATTCCTGGAAAGGCTGTTCAAGCCATCTGTAGTATGGAAAGGGGAGTCCGGCAGTACCAGCTCGGACCCGAACACACCCCCAGACACAATCGGAGCCTCTGCCATCGAAATAACATCCTCGGCCCACGAAATCATGGCCGTTACTGCCCCGTGGACCAAGCCTTTCTTGGCCTACCTAAATAGGCAGGAGCTACCCGAAGACCAAAATGAAGCACGCTGCATAGTCCGGCGTTCTAAAGCTTACAAAGTCCACGAAGGGGAACTCTATAAGAAAAGCCGATGGAGTGCTCCAAAGGTGCATCTCCAAGAGGAGGGGCGGCAACTCTTGGCTGAAATCCATGCGGACTGGGCGGACACCACGCCGCTGGCTCGGCGCTAGTCAAGCAAAGCCTTCCGACAGCTTCTATTGGCCGACGGCCGAAAGCAGACGACGGGACCTTGTCCAACATTGCGTCGGTTGCCAGCTCTTCGCCAATCAGAGTCATATGCCCCCTACCGCTCTCCAAACAATCCCCATAACTTGGCCGTTCATGGTCTGGGGGCTGGATATGGTAGGACCCCTTAAAGGGGGAAGCCATAAGAAAAAATACTTATTGGTCATGGTGGACAAGTTCACCAAATGGATAGAAGCCAAGCCAGTTAAAACGGCCGAATCCGGACCAGTAATCGACTTCATATCCGGGGTCGTATACCGATACGGTGTCCCCCATAGCATCATCACTGATAATGGCTCAAATTTCACAGCCGATGAAGTGAAAACTTGGTGCGGAAAAATGGGCATTAAGCTCGACTATGCTTCCGTGTACCACCCCTAAACAAACAGCCAGGTCGAACGGGCAAACGGTCTCATCATGAGCGGCATCAAACCCAGACTAGTGCGGTCTTTAACAGAATCGGATACACACTGGGTGGAGGAGCTTGACTCCGTACTCTGCGGGCTGCGGACCACACCGAATCGCACCACCGGATATACACCATTTTTATGGTGTACGGTGCGGAAGCAGTACTACCCTGCGACATAATACATGATTAGCGCAGCGCTGTGTCTGAAGAGAAGGAAGCCGAGTTAGATTGGCAGGATAACTTGGATGACCTGGAGGAGGAGCGCAATGTCGCAAAAGCCCGTTCCGCATTTTATCAGCAGCAGGCTCGATGATATCAAAGCAGAGAAGTGCGGGCCAAAACTTACAATATTGGCGAGCTCGTTCTACGCCTACCGGAGAAGAAGAAGGACAAGCTCAAACCCAAGTGGGAAGGCCCCTTCGTCATCGACCAAGTTCTCACCGGAGGAGCGTACCGCTTATGTAATGCATTGGACAACAGACTCGAGCCGAACCCATGGAACGCGACCAGACTCCGGAGATTCTACGCCTAACGCCGAACTCAGCGTTCGTCTCCCTACTCCCCTCTTTTACTTATGCTCCACCCCTTTTCCCTTTCTCGACCTTTTATCACACAAAGTATTCAATACAGTGTGGATTGCCGGATCACTCTGGATGCACTAAGCGTACCTGGGGGCTTCCTATACGGAAGCTGAAAATAATTACTCACATGGCTTTCTGCCCATCACATATGCATTCTTTTTCCATATGTGCCTTTTCTTCACCATTATATGCATCGATATGACTTAAGATGTTGCCAAGCTGGGTTGCTGGCTCTTGTGTTTATGCCCTCGTTCCCGTTAATTGGCTAGGGCATAAGGGGAGCACCTCTGCGATTATTCTTGCCGGTTCAGCGGATGTGTACCTCAGGTGGGTGAAGCGAAAGCTAGCTTCCTTAAGAGAATATTCGGTCGGTGAACAAAAGATGTGTTCGTTTATTACAACTTAAATCCCCGAAGTCTTGTATCCTGCACCATCGTTCGCGAGTCCGGGCATGCGATCGTAAATGCGCATCGTGGAAAGGAACCCCTAACGGAACTATTCTCCTGGAAGATGTTTCTTACTATCCATGTAATATAACATAACTAGTTGGGTACTTATGCATTCAAGCACTTATGACCCCTACGCCTTGTTTCCACGCATACCCGGTTTTGTATAAGCGAGTGGATATTCGGACACACCATGGACTATAGGATCCGGGGCTGAAGCGAAAAGGTCCGCCATGACAAATGATTTTAATCGGCTAGGGCTAATCATGCCCATTAAATTACACGATCACTTGGACTGACTATATTCCTCCTCTATAACGTCCAACAGGCTATCTAGCTTACAATCTGTTGAGAATACTTAGCGGCTAACGCTACCTGGTCATACACCGGTCGACGGGAATTTCTTGCCCATCGGGCCCTTGATCCTACTTGACCATATGGTTGGGTCCATCCTGGTGTAGCGTCTTCACCATAGCGAGCTTCTCTTGCGCCTTCTCGGCAAGCGGACACCTTCCAGTCGGAAGCGCCGCGTGCTCCTTGAAGCATATTCACAAGCTCCACCATGCCATTCGGCAGCAAGCTTTATGGCCATAAAGCACGAGCAACACCCTGCATCACTTGCCGAGCTCGCTCATGCGATTCATGAAAGGTCTTGCAGTAAATCACTTGCGATCGGGCATCTCCTCCTCATAGCGACCCGTTAACATTCCTGCAAGCAAAATTCTTTCAATATACTTCCTCGCCGAACTATACTACAGTTCGTCTAGGCACTTACCGTAAATGCTGCGTCAAAGCCTCTTGTTCTCCTTCACGGAGTCCGCCAGCTGAGCGCGGAGATCTTTTAACTCCACGCACAGCTGGACTTTGGCATCTTGAAGATCGTTCTTCTCTGCCTAACTTCGCGTAAGAATGCGCCGCCAGCCTCCAACTGCTTTTTGAGATGCGTCGTCCTCTCTTACGCCCCCGGATTCACCCGGGATTGTCTGCAGAATTTTCTATTAGACTTGTCACATCAGCCATTTACTAACTGGTGCATCTTCGCAATTGTGACAATTGTTACCGATGAGGATTTTGGGGTTCCTCTAATTTGGCTATCGGCCCTCGATTGACCTTGCATCCCTCCAGCCCCGAGACAATTGCTCGTTCTTCTCTACAAGGACCTGTGCATAGATTGATCCTTAAAACTGTTATTCCAACCGTTTCAAGTCTCAGGGGCTACTGCTATGCATACTTATCAAAATTTCTTAACCGTATGTCTTTGATATACTGGTTTGTTGCTTGGGCAAGCCCGCCCCGAGCAGCTCGGACGTATGCGTCCGCCGAATTGAAGGCATTAAAAGCCTCTTCGGAAAAGATGTTGTTCCGGAGCACGGCCCTCCGGCGCCGGTGATTCATGGAGCTCTCCACTTTGGAGTTCGTGGCCGAACACATATCTGCATCCTCTGTCGGGGAACTATGCGGTGTTGGCCCTGTGTCCGCCTCCGCCCCCGAAGCCGGTTCTGGAACCCGGCTGGTGGAGGCGTGATTGGTGGGGTCTCCGAATATAGTCCGGTTATTCCTCTTCCTGCCAGACACAAAGGGCGCTGTCACATTTCAAATTCTATAGTTACAGGACATACTACTAGTTTAGCTCTGTAGCGGTGTGTCAACCCTCACCGCCTTCCTCTTGAGCCTGCCCGATCCGGACGCCCATTGTTGACGAGTCCCTCGGGGCTCGGCCCCTCGCTCCAGCCGTCGTTTCTGCAAATAGAACAACCCTCATGGGTAAATTATATTACCTGGGAGGAGTCCTCTACGAAGGATAGGGTTTTTTAGTTCGGCTTACACGCGATGCAGGGAGCAGTCCAAGGTAGTCGGCCGTAATGGCCACTAGGGCGCCATCCTAGCTCGCTTGATAGAATACCCCGTTGGCAAGCTCCACAGTGATATCCGGATCCACTTTAAGTCCCGGATCTAGGGCCCTTCCAGGGTCCTCTGGTTGCGGGGAGGGGCTGAAGATTCCTTCTACGGCCCTCCTCGGTTCCTGCTCAGAAGCATTGATGCAAGTAATCTTAGCAGAAGAACGCTAGAGTAAGTAAAGCAGGGAAAAAGAATGGCAACTTACCCACGCTGGGGGTTTGTACATGGAGAATCCGTCCCGCGTTTTGATGCGAAGGAATTCCTCCTCTTCCCCTTTGTACAAATCGGACAATATCCTTGCCAAAGTGGCAGCGGAGTCCGGACCCTTACGGCCGCAGCGGGTGGCGTCATCTTCCCCGTTGAAATGCCACATGGGCTTCCCCCGATATTGGAGCGGTTGCATGCCTCGCCTTATGCATATCACCATAACCTCAACTATCGTCAGTCCGGATTTGGCAAGTAACTTTATCCTGTTCATCAGGAGGAGTATTTCCCTTGTGTCCTCTTCTTGAGGGCCCCGGGGGCGCCAGCTTAGGCGTGCCCTCGGCGGGGCGTTGCTGAACTTGGCGAGACCTGTCCGGACTGGATCCGGAAGGGGAACGTCGTCTATATAGAACCACTCTGAAGGCCAGTTTTCTGGTGCCTTCTCAGGTGGCCGGACACTATTCGTCGTAATAGGTACTTTGGAGTATTCGAAGAATGAACCCGCCTTGCAATGCCGAAGACAATACTGCGCGCCGGACTCATCGTCATTGAAGCCTGGTTCAGGGGCTACTGAGGGAGTCCTGGATTAGGGGGTATCCGGACAGCAGGACTGTGTACAACGTCCGGACTATTGAAGCGTGAAGATACAAGACTCAAGACTTCGGCCCGTGTCCGTAGGGGACTTTCCTTGGCGTGGAAGGCAAGCTTGGCGATCCGGATATTATATTTCCTTCCTTGTAACAGACTCCATGTAAACCCTAGCCCTCTCCGATGTCTATATAAACCGGAGAGGTTGGTCCTTAGAAGGCCGACCACAATTACAATCATACCATCATAGGCTAGCTCTTAGGGTTTAGCCTCTACGATTTCGTGGTAGATCTACTCTTGTACTACCCATATCATCAATAATAATCAAGCAGGAAGTAGGGTTTTACCTCCATCGAGAGGGACCGAACCTGGGTAAACATCTGTGTCCCTTGCTTCCTGTTACCATCAGCCTTGACACACAGATCGGGACCCCCTACACGAGATCCGCCGGTTTTGACACCGACAATGACCTCTCCAAGCCCACTTTTATCAAAAATTTCATAAGATTGAACACTCTACAAATATGTGGGATTAGTTTTACCTAGACTTGACACTCTTCCGAACCCACTTTTTATATTATTGCAAAGATATTCATCATGAGGCATAAATAAATTTTCAAGATCATAAGAATCATCACCCCAATCATGATCATTGCAACAAGTAGTGGACATAGCAAAATTGGCATCCCCAAGCTTGAGGTTTTGCATATTATTAGAATAATTGACATTAATAGAATTTATAGTAAAATCATTGCAATCATGCTTTTCATTCAAGGAGCTATCATGAATCACTTCATAATTTTCTTCATCACAATTTTCAGATTCACGAATGTCAAGCAAAACTTCATAAAGATAATATAGTGCACTCAACTTACTAGCAATTGGTTCATTATGATTGGATCTTTTAAAAAGATTAGCAAGTGGATGGGGATCCATATCAATAGATATTTAGCAAGCAAATATGCAAGCATATAGAAGGCACATGGCAACACAAGCAAACAAAAGATCCAACAAGAAAAAGGAGAACAAAAAAGAGCTGAATAAAATGCAATTTTTTTGTGAAGTGGGGGGAGGAAAAGAGAGGAAAATGGAAAATAATGTAAATTGCAAGGAGATGAGATTTGTGATTAGGAACCTGGTAGATGTTGAAGATCCTCCCCGGCAACGGCGCCAGAAATTCCTTTTGATGCGGTTTGAAGCTACGTCGGTATTTCCCCAAAGAGGAAGGGATGATGCAGCACAACGGCGGTAGGTATTTCCCTCAGTTATGAGACCAAGGTTATCGAACTAGTAGGAGAACCAAGCAACACTATGTACCTGCACACAAATAACAAATACTTGCAACCTGACGTGTAAAAGGGGTTGTCAATCCCTTTCGGGTAGCGGTGCCAGAAATTGGCAAACGGATGTGAGAGAGTACTAAATATTGATAGATCGAACGCCAAATATAATAAAGTGCAGCAAGGTATTTTTGCATTTTTGGTTTAATAGATCTAAATATAAAAGGCAAATAAAATAGATCACGATGGTAAATAATATGAGAAAGAGACCCAGCGGCCGTAGGTTTCACTAGTGGCTTCTCTCGAGGAAAATAACAAACGGTGGGTGAACAAATTACTGTTGGGCAATTGATAGAACTTCAAATAATCATGACGACATACAGGCAATGATCATTATATAGGCATAATGTCCAAGATTAGTAGACCGACTCCTGCCTGCATCTACTACTATTACTCCACACATCGACCGCTATCCAGCATGCATCTAGTGTATTAAGTTCATGTAGAAACGGAGTAATGCAATAAGAACGATGACATGATGTAGACAAGATCTATTTATGTAGAAATAGATCCCATCATTGTATCCTTGGTAGCAACTATACATACGTGTCGGTTCCCCTTCTGTCACTGGGATCAAGCACCATAAGATCGAACCCATTATAAAGCACCTCTTCCCATTGCAAGATAATTAAATAGATCGAGTTGGCCAAACAAAACCCAAATATCATAGAAGAAATACAAGGCTATACGCAATCATGCATATAAGAGATCAAAGAAACTCAAATAACTTTCATGGATAAAAAGATAGATCTAATCATAAACTCAAAGTTCATCCGATCCGAAAAAACACACCACAAAAAGAGTTACATCATATGGATCTCCAAGAGACCATTGTATTGATAATTAAACGAGAGAGAGAGAGAGAGAGGAAGCCATCTAACTACTAACTACAGACCCGAAGGTCTACAAAGAATTACTCACGCATCATCGGAGAGGCACCAATGGAAGTGGTGGACCCCTCCCTGATGGTGTTTAGATTGGATCTGGTGGTTCTGGACTCTACGGGGTCTGGAATTGATTTTCGTCGACTCTCCTAGGGTTTCTAGAATATTGGGGTATTTATAGAGCAAAGAGTCGGTTCAGGGGGCACCCGAGGTGGGCACAACCAACCAGGGCGCGCCTGGGCCTCCTCGCGGCCTGGTGGGTTGTGCTCCCCACGGAGCACCCCCGAGGCGCTTCTCCGACCCACTGGATGTCTTCTAGTCCAAAAAATTCCACAAAAAGTTCCGTTGCGTTTGGACTCCGTTTGGTATTGATTTCCTGTGATGTAGAAAACATGCAAAAAACCGCAACTAACACTTGGCACTATGCCAATAGGGTAGTACCAAAAAATGATATAAAATGACTATAAAATGATTATAAAACATCCAAGAATGATAATATAACAACATGGAACAATAAATAATTATAGATACGTTGGAGACGTATCAATACTAAACCACAATTACTCGCCAACATGACTCACATATTATCATCTCCATATCGCAAAACCATTGCAAGGAATCAAACTTATCATATCCAGTGATCTATATGAAAGTTTTTATTATATCCCTCTTGAATATTCATCACTTTGGGACCAAATTCGTATCTTGTGCAAATTACTATTGCTATTATAAACTCTCTGAAGGATATAAGTGAAGCATTAAAGTGCAAATATTTCTTAAATATACAATTTTATAAACTACCAAAAAATATAAGTGAAGCATGAGAGTGTATGTATTTCTTTAAAATATAATCACCACTGTGCTAAAAAAGATATAAGTGAAGCACTAGAGCAACTGCCTAGCTCAAAAAATTTAAGCGAAGCACATAGAGTATTCTAACAAATCATGATGAACGTGTGGCTCTCTCAAAGAAGTGTGTCTAGCAAGGATGATTGTGACAAACTAAAAAGCAAACAAACCAAAGACTCATATAATACATGACACTCCAAGCAAAACTCATGATATGTGACGAATAAAAATATAGCTCCAAGTAAAATTACCTATAGTTGGTAGAAGAAAGAGGGGATGCCTTCCGGGGCATCCCCAAGCTTTGTTGCTTGGGAGTCCTTGAATATTACCTTGGGGTGCCATGGTAATCCCCAAGCTTGGGATCTTTTCACTCCTTATTCCTTCATCCATCGTGATCTCACCCAAAACATGAAAACTTCAATCACACAAAACTTAACAAAACCTTCATGAGGTCCGTTGGTATAATAAAGCAAATCATTACTTTAAGTATTGTTGCAAACCCATTCATACTTTATTATTTCATTATACCTATTGTATTCTAACTTTACCATGGCTTATACCCCCCGATACAATCCATAGATTCATCAAAACAAGCAAAACAATGCATCAAAAACAGAATAAACTAAAAAGGTGTGTCTCTCAAATAGGTGTGTCTAGCAAGGATATATGACACAAACTAAAACGCAAAACAAGCAAAGACTTATATAATACAAGACACTCCAAGAAAAACTCATGATAGTTGACGAATAAAAATATAGTTCCAAGTAAAATACCGATGGTCGTTATAAGAAAGAGGGGATGCCTTCCGGGGCATCCCCAAGTTTAGTTGCTTGGGAATCCTGGAATATTACCTTGGGGTGCCTCGGGCATCCCCAAGCTTAGGCTCTTGCCACTCCTTATTCCTTCATCCGTCGTGATCTCACCCAAAACTTGAAAACTTCAATCACACAAAACTCAACAAAACTCATGAGATCCGTTAGTATAATAAAGCAAATCACTAATTTAAGTACTGTTGCAAACCCATTCATATTTTATTTTTGCATTATACCTACTGTATTCTAACTTCTCCATGGCTTATACCCCCGGTACAATCCATAGATTCATCAAAACAAGCAAAACAATGCATCAAAAACAGAATCTATAAAAAACAGAACACTCTATAGCAATCTGAACATTGACCATACTTCTGTAACTCCAAAAATTCTGAAAAATTAGAACAACGTGGGCAATTTGTTTATCAATTATGTGTAAAAAATTCAGAATTTTATCGCTGCAACAAATTTTAACAATTCTGCTACTGGACGCAAAAGTTTCTGTTTTTGCACAAAATCAAAACAACTATCATCCAAATCATCCCAAAGGCTTTACTTGGCACAAACACTAACTCAAACATAAATACACAATCGTAACAGTAGCATAATTGTGTGCACACAAGAAAATAGAAAAATAAACACAACAATTAAGATAACTATTGGGTTGCCTCCCAACTAGCGCTATTGTTTTACGCCCCTAGGCATAATGCATAGTTTCAAAGTTGTCATATTTGGTTTTAGCTCCATAGGTGGCCCTCATGATTTATTCATATGGCGGCTTAATTCTAGTTCTAGGGAAGTATTCCATACCCTTCTTTTAATGGAAACTAAAGTTTTATATTCCCTTCTTTCATGTCAATAACGACACATATGGTTCGTAAGAACGGTCTACCAAGTATTATGGAGCAAGACGGATTGCAATCAATGTCAAGTACGATAAAATCAATGGACACATAGTTCCTATTTGCAAGAATAAGAACACCATTAATTCTACCCAAAGGCTTTTTAATAGTAGAATCCCCAAGTGCAAATTAAGAGAACATTCATCCATATTGGTAAAACCTAGCACTTCACATAGAGATTTTGGAATTGTGGAAATGCTAGCACCCAAATCACATAAATCATTGCACTCATAGTTTTTAATCTTGACTTTAATGGTGGGTTCCCATTCCTCATATAATTTTATAGGAATTGAAATATCTAATAATAGCTTTTCTTCTAAAGCTTTCATCGTCGCTTCAACAATATGTTTAGTAAAAGCCTTATTTTGTCCATAAGTATTGTTGGGTGAATTTAGCATGGATTGTAACAAAGAAATACATTAAATCAAATAAAAACTATCATAATTAAATGTAGCGACCCGACCTCAGACGGTCAAGCCTCTGTGTTACTATGCCATCCCTGGATCAGTATGCTGGCACACACAGTACATCAATGTATATATCAAAGTGCAATCACATGTATAATTAACGTAAAACTGATATATACCTCATAAGTCACAGCGGAAACAAATAGTCGGGTGTGGAGTCCCATCAACGCCATCGGCAGGTTGAGTGTAGACCGTAACCCTGTACCGTATTCTTACTCGTCGGAAAAAGTATCTGCAACATGATACGTTGCAGCCGTGTAGGTCAGTACATTGAATGTACCGGCAAGATCACAATATGAGAAAACAGGTGATAAAACTATACTACATGCAATATGGCTTTATGGCTCTGTATCTGACTTTTGTTTGCATAAAAGCTGGTTTTATTTTACCTACATCAAAGGAATAAATGAAGTCTGTACTATGGAGTTTTCTATCATGACATGGTTCCGCCAACCGATGTCTCATAGCCCAAGGTCATCATAAGTTGCCCACAATTAAGTTATCATCCGGTGTTGAGAGTTCCGAGATAGATCCAAGTCCGGATGCTCAAATTGTCCGTGAATCGGGACACGGCTAATCGATTAGGTTTAAACCTCTGCAGAGGTTTGTACACTTTACCCGCAAGATTCGATCCCTCTTTTACGTTCTCGCACTTGAGTGTTTGAGAACAAGATGACCAAACATGGTCTTCCAAAGAGTTCCTCGACCACCGTCCGGTACCCATCCAATCCTACCGTAGTTCTACATCTGCTAGCACCGCCCCAGCCAGAGTCACAACTAAGGTCAACCAAGCCGAGCCCATAATGACTTGCGGTTGCACGGGTAAGCTTCCGGCGTGAAGTATTCTTCCGTCTCTTTGAGTCTGGGTGAAGCTTTCCGCAAGATGTCATGGCGCTTCTCCATGCATCCCGCCAACCACTGGTTTCTCCAGGTGCCCGTCAACAATCCTTCACCCGATGAGCGTGTATTGAATTCTTGTCTTGAGTCTTGAAGTCTTGAGGCCTTGAAGATGCAGTCCTTGCAGCTTTCCATCATGGAGTTATCGTCATTGACGTAGAACCTCCATTCTCACACCACTCCGAGCACTCATACCAACCCCGTCTACTATAGCGTAGCATTAAAATAAATAACGTCCGGGCTTGGTAACAGGGTGATGGGTTCCTACCTCATGCATACTACTCAACTACAAGGATTCAATAACACTCTGAGGGGTGGTTGCAAGGTGCCACTAAATGCAATAAAACATAGGTATGAAAGCATGGTCAAAGTGAACTTGCTCGGTGATGTTGACGAAGAAGAATTATCGTTCTCAAGAAATAACTTGATAGACTACTCGTCACTCTCGATGAAATCTATATAACAAACATATCATTCACATAAGCACTCATACTAACAATCAAAACAAAAGAGAGAGCGAATAAGAATCGAAGGAACTTCAAATAAAACTAGGGAGTTTTCTTCTACAACATTCACAAAAATAGTTTTGTCTAACGGAAAATAAAACACTAAAATAACAGAGAATAAAATATAAATTTAGTTAAGACAAAAAAAGTATTTTTTTCATAAAGCTATTTTGA
The DNA here is from genome assembly GCA_021605205.1 of Aegilops longissima. Lineage (NCBI taxonomy): Eukaryota > Viridiplantae > Streptophyta > Magnoliopsida > Poales > Poaceae > Aegilops > Aegilops longissima. The sequence continues at coordinate 369,427,983 of CM038678.1, forward strand.
AAGTATTTTCAATTGGGAGTTAAAACAGTAGAGAAATCCATTGCAAGTTATTAGCGAACTTGAATTGATTTCACGATTACAAAATAAAAATAAATATAAAAACTTGTTGAACACCTACTGTTTAACTAATAGAAACCAAACATAAACTTTCTGAAATATAAAATAAAATAATTTAAAAACAACTATAGAAAAGAAGTAGCTATAATTGAATAGAACTAAAACAGAATTTGTTTTACATGAAACAATAAGCTAAAATACTCAAACAGTTTTGAAGTTTTTACCACTGGTAAATATGATCACTAGTGATCAGTAGAAAAAAGAATCAAATAAAAATCTATTTTTAAACTCCCGTAATAAGCAAAACAAGCTTTAATTCAAATCTGATCTAACTCAATTTTTATAAATCCAAACATAGACAAATAATATATTTTTGGAAACTACAAGAAAATTGTGATCTAACGCAAAAAGAATCAGCATCATTGGACTTCTAGATCAAAAGTTATAAGCTAAACAAGAATGGAACTAAATCTGTTACGGAAATAATTCTGAAACGAAAGCGGAGTTACCTGACGTGAGGCAGAGATGGCAGGAAGGAGGCGGCGATGTGGAGGGCTGCTCGGCGAGGGGGCGAGGTCGCCCGGCGAGGTGGGGTGGCGGAGGAGGGGCCGGCGCTGGGGAGGTGGCGCTGGGCGATGGGAGGTTCAGGAGAGCTCTGGTGAGCGTTCTAGGCGGGAAAAGGAGGACGGTGGCGAGAAGGCTACGGGCAGGGAGGCGTGGTGATGGGAAAAATGGAGCGAGGAGAGGGAGGGGTTTTATAGGCGGTCTCAGGAGGCGCTGGGATGGAAAGACGAGGGAGATCGGGAAGGTGGAGTTTCCTGCCTCCATGGATATGGAAAGCTTCAGAACGTGAGAGGAAACACAGGAAGGAGATGATCTCTTGTTGGGCTAGAATAGGAAAGTGCTTAATGGGCCAGCAGGTTTTTCCTAATAAAACGATTCCATTCCTATTTTTAAAATTAGGAAACTAAAACAATAAAAAGGAAATCAAATCAATTCGAATAAAGAGTTTTATATACTAAAATTATCAGAAAAATAAAATGTAGATGATGAGCATTATTCCACGGCCAAAATAAAACTTAAAAAATGTTTTCAGAAAATCCCTAAAGGCTTTATTTCTTTTGCAAATAATTTTTAAATAAAAACTTTGGTTTTTTCTTGGCTCAAATATTTTCAAAAATGCCCCTGATTTTGGAGGGTCATTTTCCTCCGCTCTTTCTTGCTTGCAAGAATTTATTTATTCGGGATATTTCTCGGGGAAGAAAAATAGAGAAACAAGTGCAAATATATGAAAGAATTAAATTGCAAAACTCCGTTCAAATTCTTCATAGTTGAAGAAGTCATGTCATCTTCTCTCATTGATTTTAATAGGATGAATTTGAATTTACGGAGAAGGGAAAGTCATTTTATTCCTCTCATTCAACTTTCAAAAGTTTCAAATTCCACTCAACTTCACTCACTCAATCGGACAAACAATCGGACATCAAGCATAGTTATTTATTTAATATAACATTCCAAAATTTAGAATTTTGGGATGTTACAAACCTACTACACTTAAAATGAATCTAGTCCTCGAGATTGAAGAAACTAACAAGAAAAGGTTAGGGGTTGGGGGTCTTCTAGTAAATATTTAGGTCGAAAGGTCGGGGTGCTACCACACTTAAAAATGAGGTCATGGTTCCAATAAACTCAGATACTTCCTCGGAGTGTTGACAATGTATGTCCCTTCACATATCTTACAATAGCTCCTTCATTAAAGCTCTTCATCGAAGTATAGAGTTTTCCTCAAAAGCTTGGGTCGGTTCGTCAAAGTTGAAGTTCGTCCGAGACCGGATCTTCTTAGTGATGGAGTGTGTCCATTCTAAACAACTATCGAAACACTCATGGTGGTCTACAATTTATGGTTTTCTCCTGCAGAAACGGGTCTGGGTTGAACTTCACCGTATAACCTCGATTGTAGCGGTTGCTGTAAAGGGTTCCATCGTACTACCATTCTATGGTTTTATGGCTTATCGCGTCGACACTCTTCTAAGTTTTTCAAGGCTCTCGATTTTCCATCAACATATGATAGTTCATGATAGAAGTCTCGGTATGGGGCCAATCCATCCGTGCTTGAATCATTACCACATACGTAAATATCGAATCACGTATTCTAACACTTGGGCATACTCACAAGCATTGCAGAATTTCTCTTGTTCTCGAACCGGGTTCGAGTAATTCCATGGTTTCGCAAGCCAAACGAAACATCTATCGTTACTTCACCACTCTCGGTTTTTGCGTAACCTCCTACGTAAACGTATGCTGATTGGATCACCGATTCTTCCAAATTTCTTCCTTCATCAAGGGTACATCTGTTCCTTCTCAAAATCTCGGCACGTGGGTTATGGCCCACTTCAACACTAGTGCAGCTTTAACTTCATCCTTGGAGTAACTCTCTTGTTACACCTCCTTAAATCCAAGTAGTACTGCTTCGTCATACCATCATATCAAAACAAAACTCCAACTTATTTTGTCCAGCTTCCTTCTATGGCCGTCATGAATAACACGTTTCTTTCTTCATTGATCCTGTGGCTTTATAGAGTACTATGACCAAAAGAAGTGCACCAGTTTATCCATAAAATCTCATTAATCTCATATCAATCTTTCATTACATCCTTAACCATTTTCGTAAATCCAAATTCCAAAAGTACTTGTTACAAATGCTGCCACCCACATGATTTGGTATGGTGGACATTACTTCCACTTTATTTATTTATCCTCCTCGAGGATTCTTGATCCCACCGAATTGTGCGACATGAGCCTTGAAATCTTCAATCTTCTGTTTCATCATGGTGGTCTTGAGCTTCACCTTCATCATCTCTGCATGCACTTTGCTTAGGTATTCCTGAGTATAACGGAGTCTTGCTTCAAGTATTTCTCGATCCGCGTATGGCTTCCATGGCTGCTTCACGAACGGCATCAAGAAAGTTGCTTGTGGCACACGTGAAATGAAAAGTACTGCCCCATCATTTTTGGGCAAACTCCTTTCAAATGGTGGAGGTGTACCTCCACATACCAAAGTTCCACTCCCTTTTGCATGAAGGGTAGCCTTTGTAGACTGCATCTCCTTCAAGGTGAATATGCTTCATCATGTCCTTCAAGATCTTGGGTAATCATGATCACTTGTCGTGGTCATGATCGTTTGAGGCCCTTAAGGAAAGACTCATAAAGGGTTGTCATCTGCATGTGTAGGATAAGAGGGTGCTCGTAACAAGGAATGTATCTCCATGGGGAAATTGCAATTGTCTCCGTAAAAGTTTGGTGTTCAGATTGTCCATGGGTTCAAGATTTGGGTCTGGTTGAGATAGAAAGAGGAAGCAATTACCCACTCATCAACAAAATTATCGCTTGTAATGGGCCGTTCTACTATGGTTTCGTTTCTAAGTCCTCATTTCTTCAGTCTTCAATGCTCGGAGTTTCCAATTCCGATGTCGTTCCCATATGAAGGCCTTCTACCATTCTTTCAGAAACTTCGTCCCTCATGGTTGAAATAAATACAAACCTACGAATATCGCATTTATCCAACCATTCAATAAACACACAAAAATAATAGCAACCAAGCATTCATTTATTCAATCAATACTACAGTATCGCCACCCACATAAGTTGGTATGGTCAGATACTTAAATCGAGGAAGCGTTCATCTTTATTTCTCTCATGGTGGGATACTACTAAGCTAATTTATTAGGAACTTGGTCATTGTCCCCACTGGAGCTTCTTCTGTGTGGACTTGATCTCCTCCAGTTCTTCTGCTAGATTTTCCCTGTCGACTCGGAGTTTCTTGTGACGACCCTGTATGTCCTGAAGTTGTTCCTTGAGCTTCTGGATTTCAACGTCCTTTGCATGAGACATGGTCCTGCTGTTCTTCAGTTCCTGACGCATCCTCGAGATTTCGAGGTTCTCCTCCTCCAGCTTGTTTACCTTCAGTCTCTGAGTCTTGTCCTCTTCTCGTAGTGCTTCATTGTCAAACAGGGCTTCCAGGAGGTCCATCTGAAGATTCTTGACGTATTGTTCCAGATCCTGATTGTACACTAAAAGTGGGGAGAACTTCATCTTTTGCGCTTCCGTCAAGGCAATAGTTGCTCCATCGGACTTCGCCATCCAATCCTTCCAAAGAAGTGTGAGTTTAGTGCAGCACGATGGCGATAGCATAAGCGTGCAATAGCATCATGGACGGCGTGTTGATGCCCATATCACGATCACCATGTATAGTTCAAGTTGATGTCTGCAGTCTTGGGGCATCTTTACGACCAAAAACTTGGGTCTTGACTCCCCATGATCTGGGCGTCCTCTTAGTTGCCTTGATCTCGGTATCGGTAACTTCAGCAACTGACTAGCTCCACAAGGAAGGGGCCTCCGAGAACCTTCTCGTAGTGTTCTCTTTTGTTCGAATGTAGCTCTCCATCTATAGTTCGAAATAAGGAGGGTTCAGTAAAAGGAATCAGGTGTTACGAGAGTAGTACAAAACAAAGGTCATTCCTATTGGGGTCTTCATATTACTAATTCATTTTCTAGGGTCACGTTCTACAGCCAACATGTGCTCGATACCATTTACAGAGCGACCCGACCTCGAGACGGTCAAGCCTACGTGTTACTATGCCATCCACGGATCGGTATGTTGGCACACAGTACATCAATGTATATATCAAAGTGCAATCACATGTATAATTAACGTAAAACTGATATATACCTCATAAGTCACAATGAAACAAATAGTCGGGTGTGGAGTCCCATCAACGCCATCGGCAGGTTGAGTGTAGACCGTAACCCTGCATCGTATTCTTACTCGTCGGAAAAAGTATACGCAACATGATACGTTGCAGCCGTGTAGGTCAATACATTGAATGTACCGCAAGATCACAATATGAGAAAACAGGTGATAAAACTATACTATATGCAATATGGCTTTATGGCTCAGATTCGACTTTTGTTTGCATAAAAGCTGGTTTTATTTTACCTACATCAAAGGAATAAATGAAGTCTGTACTATGGAGTTTTCTATCATGACATGGTTCCGCCAACCGATGTCTCATAGCCCAAGGTCATCATAAGTTGCCCACAATTAAGTTATCATCCGGTGTTGAGAGTTCCGAGATAGATCCAAGTCCAGATGCTCAAATTGTCCGTAATCGGGACACGGCTAATCGATTAGGTTTAAACCCTCCGCAGAGGTTTGTACACTTTACCCGCAAGATTCGATCCCTCTTTTACGTTCTCGCACTTGAGTGTTTGAGAACAAGATGACCAAACATGGTCTTCCAAAGAGTTCCTCGACCACCGTCCGGTACCCATCCAATCCTACCGTAGTTCTACATCTGCTAGCACCGCCCCAGCCAGAGTCACAACTAAGGTCAACCAAGCGAGCCCATAATGACTTGCGGTTGCACGGGTAAGCTTCCGGCGTGAAGTATTCTTCCGTCTCTTTGAGTCTGGGTGAAGCTTTCCGCAAGATGTCATGGCGCTTCTCCATGCATCCCGCCAACCACTGGTTTCTCCAGGTGCCGTCAACAAATCCTTCACCCGATGGCGTGTATTGAATTCTTGTCTTGAGTCTTGAAGTCTTGAGGCCTTGAAGATGCAGTCCTTGCAGCTTTCCATCATGGAGTTATCGTCATTGGCGTAGAACCTCCATTCTCACACCACTCTCGAGCACTCATACCAACCCGTCTACTATAGCGTAGCATTAAAATAAATAACGTCCGGGCTTGGTAACAGGGTGATGGGTTCCTACCTCATGCATACTACTCAACTACAAGGATTCAATAACACTCTTGAGGGGTGGTTGCAAGGTGCCACTAAATGCAATAAAACATAGGTATGAAAGCATGGTCAAAGTGAACTTGCTCGGTGATGTTGACGAAGAAGAATTATCGTTCTCAAGAAATAACTTGATAGACTACTCGTCACTCTCGATGAAATCTATATAACAAACATATCATTCACATAAGCACTCATACTAACAATCAAAACAAAAGAGAGAGCGAATAAGAATCGAATGAACTTCAAATAAAACTAGGAGTCTTCTTCTACAACATTCACAAAAATAGTTTTGTCTAACGGAAAATAAAACACTAAAATAACAGAGAATAAAATATAAATTTAGTTAAGACAAAAAAAAGTATTTTTTCATAAAGCTATTTTGAAAGTATTTTCAATTGGGAGTTAAAACAGTAGAAATCCATTGCAAGTTATTAGCGAACTTGAATTGATTTCACGATAACAAAATAAAAATAAATATAAAAACTTGTTGAACACCTACTGTTTAACTAATAGAAACCAAACATAAACTTTCTGAAATATAAAATAAAATAATTTAAAAACAACTATAGAAAAGAAGTAGCTATAATTGAATAGAACTAAAACAGAATTTGTTTTACATGAAACAATAAGCTAAAATACTCAAACAGTTTTGAAGTTTTTACCACTGGTAAATATGATCACTAGTGATCAGTAGAAAAAGAATCAAATAAAATCTATTTTTAAACTCCGTAATAAGCAAAACAAGCTTTAATTCAAATCTGATCTAACTCAATTTTTATAAATCCAAACATAGACAAATAATATATTTTTGAAACTACAAGAAAATTGTGATCTAACATAAAAGAATCAGCATCATTGGACTTCTAGATCAAAAGTTATAAGCTAAACAAGAATGGAACTAAATCTGTTACGGAAATAATTCTGAAAACGAAAACGGAGTTACCTGACGTGAGGCAGAGATGGCAGGAAGGAGACGGCGATGTGGAGGCTGCTCGGCGAGGGGGCGAGGTCGCCGGCAAGGGTGGGGTGGCGGAGGAGGGGCCGGCGCTGGGGAGGTGGCGCTGGGCGATGGGAGGTTCAGGAGAGCTCTGGTGAGCGTTCTAGGCAGGAAAAGGAGGACGGTGGCGAGAAGGCTACGGGCAGGAGGCGTGGTGATGGGAAAATGGAGCGAGGAGAGGAGGGGTTTTATAGGCGGTCTCAGGAGGCGCTGGGATGGAAAGACGAGGGAGATCGGGAAGGTGGAGTTTCCTGCCTCCATGGATATGGAAAGCTTCAGTAACGTGAGAGGAAACACAGGAAGGAGATGATCTCTTGTTGGGCTAGAATAGGAAAGTGCTTAATGGGCCAGCAGGTTTTCCTAATAAAAGCGATTCCATTCCTATTTTTAAAATTAGGAAACTAAAACAATAAAAAGGAAATCAAATCAATTCGAATAAAGAGTTTTATATACTAAAATTATCGAAAAATAAAATGTAGATGATGAGCATTATTCCACGGCCAAAATAAAAACTTAAAAAATGTTTTCAGAAAATCCCTAAAGGCTTTATTTCTTTTGCAAATAATTTTTAAATAAAAACTTTGGTTTTTCTTGGCTCAAATATTTTCAAAAATGCCCCTGATTTTGGAGGGTCATTTTCCTCCGCTCTTTCTTGCTTGCAAGAATTTATTTTTTCGGGGTATTTCTCGGGGAAGAAAAATAGAGAAACAAGTGCAAATATTTGAAAGAATTAAATTGCAAAACTCCGTTCAAATTCTTCATAGTTGAAGAAGTCATGTCATCTTCTCTCATTGATTTTAATAGGATGAATTTGAATTTACCGGAGAAGGGAAAAGTCATTTTATTCCCTCTCATTCAACTTTCAAAAGTTTCAAATTCCACTCAACTTCACTCACTCAATCAGACAAACAATCAGACATCAAGCATAGTTATTTATTTAATATAACATTCCAAAATTTAGAATTTTGGGATGTTACATTAAAGTCTTCGTAATCCAAGAGAGTGGGCACATCACTAGTTAAAGTTTTTACCTCTCCAAACCCACTTTTATCAATTTATTCATCAAGATTTTTGCCCTACGAATTATGGGGACACCTTCTAGCTAAAGTTGACTCTTCTTGAGTCCCCCTTTCACAAGTTTTATATTGCTAAACAATGAATCAATATATGAAACACCAACCATTTTAATATCCTCATCATTACTACGATAGAAATCATGAGGTATTGCTTTTTCTAAAAAATCTCGTTTAGCTCTTAGCATAGCGGTTCTTTTCTTACTCTCATCCATGGAGACATATAAAGCTTTAAGTGATTCGTTAATATCAATTTTTTGGGTGGCAAAAATTCGGTCTTAAGATTTTCCACATCATGAATAATTCTATCAATGCTCCTAGACATATCATCAAGTTTACTCAATTTTTCTTCTATCGTAGTTTTGAAAACTTTTTGAGCATTAATAAATTCTTTAATATTACTTTCAAGATCAGGGGGCATCCTATTATTATTATTATTATTATAAGAATTACCATAGGAATTGCCATAATTATTAGAGGAATATCTAGGAAACGGCCTAGGATTAAAATTATCTCTATAAGCATTACTATTATAATTGTTTTGCGAGACAAAATTCACATCGACGGGATCATTATTTTGCTCAATTAAAGTAGAAGGCACATCATTAAGATCAATAGGAGCATTTTTACTAGCAACCAATTTCATAAGCGCATCAACTTTATCACTCAAAGTACTAATTTATTCAACAGAATTCACTTTTTTACTAGTAGGAGCTCTTTCAGTATGCCATTGTGAATAATTTTCCATAATATTATCAAGCAATTTAGTAGCTTCACCCAATGTGATTTCCATAAAAGTACCACCCGCGGCGGAATCTAAAAGACTTCTAGAAATAAAATTTAACCCCACATAATTTTTTTTGTATGATCATCCACAAATTTAAACCATGAGCGGGGCAATTTCTTATCATAAGTTTCATCCTTTCCCAAGATTGGGCAACATGTTCATGATCAAGTTGCTTTAAATTCATAATTTTGTTTCTAAGGGTATGATTTTTGCGGGAGGAAAATACTTAGTAATAAAAGAATGCTATAGTAGTGGCAAAGATGAAAACCAAATTTTTGCACGAGCCCTCAACGAGAATGGGAATAATTTTCACAATATCATTATCCACATCTTTTTTCTTTTGCATATCACACAATTCTACCAAAGTGTTAAGATGGGATGCAACATCTTCATTAGGACTACCAGAAAATTGTTCTTTCATAACAAGGTTTAACAAAGCGGCATTAATATCACAAGTCTCTGCACTAGGAGTACTAATAAAATCATTGTTATCAGTATTGGAAAAATCACACAATTTTGTATTTTCTTGAGACATCGTGGCTATGCAAACAATATAACAAGAAACCAAAGAAGCAAAGAAGCAATTACCACATTTTATCTATCTGGGGTGTGGCTCTCGGGTTGTGTGCGTGTTTGGGGTTGGAAACAGAATAGCAGCACTGCGCGTGTCAACCAAGTGCACTGCGTGTGTTAGTGCGAGGCTGAGCAGGGGGAGGGGGTTGTGACCCCACAACCCCCCTCCCCTCCCTCCTGCGAGGCCAAGCCTGGAACGAGCCAGAGTAGGCGACGACGCGGCGTGCCGCGACGTCGCATGCGGAGGCGAGTCCGTCACATCCCGTGGCCCCACTATCTATCTTAGGGGTGTGGCTCTGGGGTTGCGTGCGTGTTTTGGGTTGGAAACAGAATAGCCGCACTGTGCCTGTCAACCAAGCGCACTGCATGCGTTAGTGCGAGACCGAGTAGGGGGGGGGGGTCGTGACCCCCCTTGCCTCCCCCCTATGAGGCCAAGCCTGGCATGAGCCAGAGCAGGTGATGACATGGCGTGCCGCGGCATCGCATATGGAGGTGAGTCCGTCACACCCTGTTGCCCCACTATCTATCTTAGGGGTGTGCTCTGGGGTTGCATGCGTGTTTGCGGTTGGAAAAAGAATAGCCGCATTGAGCGTGTCAACCAAGCGCACTGCACATGTTAGCACGAGGCCGATCAGCGGGGGTCATGACCCCTCCTTCCCTCCCCCTGCGAGGCCAAGCCTGGAACGAGCTAGAGCAGGCAACGACGCGGGTGTGCCAAGTTGTCGCATGCGGAGGCGAGTCCGTCACACCCCATTACCCCACTATCCACCTTAGGGGTGTGGCTCTGGGGTTGCGTGCGTGTTTGGGGTTGGAAAAAGAATAGCCACACTGCGCCTGTCAACCAAGTGCACTGCATGCGTTAGCGCGAGGCCGAGCGGGAGGGGAGGGGGGTCGTGACCCCCCTCCCATCCCCTCTCTGAGGCCAAGCCTGGAACGAGCTAGAGTAGGTGACACCACGGTGTGCCATGGCGTCGCATGCGGAGGCGAGTCCGTCACACCCCATGACCCCACTAAACTGTACTTAGCGTCCATGTTTAGGGAACTGCATACTCTGATGTAAGTGGACTGCATTAATCCATGTTTAGTGAAATGCATACTCTAACGTAAGTGGACTGCATTAATCCATGTTTAGAAAACTGCATACTCTGACGTAAGTGTTTAGTATTGGAAGTACTTACGTGTCAACTAAACTGTACTTACGTGTGCACAACTAAATTGTACTTAGTGTCCAAGACTGCTTGTTTTTGTTGTTCTTATAGTGAAGAGCAACATAACTACTTCAACATGACATGATTGCTGGATAAACATAATACCAAGCAAGCTAGATAACTTGTTCAATCACATAAACAAACTACATACTTGACATAAGCAAACTTGTGTAACATGATACACATGACATTATGAAATTGGTTCATTCTAACATAAGCAAAGTACGAACTTGAAACAATAGAAAGGACAAGCACAAGCACAAGCAACCCCAATGCCAGATTTTGATGTTTTCGTCATCACTCGTAGCCTTAGTAGGGGTTGTCATAATTCTTGTCCGCCTCTTTTGAAATCTCCAGACCTTCTTTAATGTTTACAATTCTCTTCCATGACTCATAGGTGGCATACGCATCTATCACTGCGTACTCGATGAGGTAATCTGGAAGTGGGTTGATCCCCCACAGCTTATAGTCTTCTTCCCAGTCGATCTTTTTCTTCTTGTTATTGTAGAATGGATGGATCATGCTGCCTGCAACATCGGCCAAAGAATGGAACATCTTTCTTTCCTTGAATGTAACTCTCCATTTGCGTTGTATGCCAATGTACTTGTCGTGGTTGATCTCCAAACCAGATTCCTGCAACTTCTGTTTGTCACCTTCAATGCTAAAGCCGACAATGGTGTACAACTTGTCGTCCTTCAGGAACGGGTGGAGGCTCTTGGGCCTGCAATGGGGAAGACATATTGAAGATGAATCCATCAATTACTTGCTTATATATTATAATTCATGGACGAATAAATTTCAGAAACTAGTATACAAAGTTCAAAAATTAAATTCAAGCACAAGATGTTATTTTTCTTTTGGTATTTATAGTTGAGTCAATGATCTATCTGTTGCTTAGTACTAGTTTAGTTTTCCTTGTTGAATAAAATAACATTTACCAGTGCTTCACCAAGTTTCTTTACACTTTTTTGCTGATGAAAAAAACATCAGGCCAAGTTCAAAAACTAGTTTACTACATCAATTTGAGAAATTATATATTGCATCAAGATCAGAAACCACACTAGTACATCAAGTTCAAAAAATAATCTGGTACATCAAATAAATAATTTAATCTAGCTAGGGATGGCAATGGGTAGGGTATGGGCGGGTACAACATCCTTCTGCCCAAACCCATACCCATAGAAACTTTCTATACCCACCCATTTCAATACTCATGGGCATAAATTGGCACCCATGCCCATACCCATTGGGTATGCTATACCCAATGGGTATCCAGTAGGTATAATATATAACATTTAAAATTTTAAAAGGTAGAGAAATGAGTTTAAATTTGAAGTGATCATGGGCGATTAGTATAGCACTGACATAGGCTGCTACGGTGGGTGGCCTCTTGGACGCATCAAGGGAGTATGAGCGGCAGTTGGTGGAAGCCCAGTATAGTGGGAGGTGGTGGTCGGAATGGGCGATCGCTTGATCGAGTTTTGAACATGAGGTTGGTAGCGAAGAGTCAATATTTCATCATTTCAACGGGATTGGTGAGCAGGTGATTATGGGCCTATAAGCTATGGCCGATTTAAGGAATTGAGACTTAGGGTAGGCCATAGGAGTTGGAAGATGACCCCACATGTCATAAGAGTTCTTTTCATTTTTTTTCTGGGTACCCATGTGCGCAATTTCATACCCATATCCTACCCATATATTTTGCGGGTATGGATACCCGTTACCCATGGGTACAACATCTCTCAGAGTCTTGCCCATACCCGTTGTTTTCGGGCAGGGTAGGATGATTCACCATTTTGTTGCTGTGGTGATGTGGTATACCAGGCAGAGTTCCTCCACGCATAACTGCAGAACTGCTGCCCTCTGCGGAGGTTCGTCTTCCCTGGTATACTCCACATCAACGCCGATGTACTAAGGGTACAAGCCGCCGACCCTCTTCCTGATCCTAGTGATCTTCTTGTCACCTTCCTCTGGATTGGTGGTGCATATGATATCCAGCTTCTCCTTGCCGGGGAGGTCAACCTTCTTGAGGTACTTGGTGTAGTCGAGCTTCTGTCCGGGGACCTGAACGTCGTCGAGCTCGCTTGTCTGGTCGGATGTCTCACCATGAGGACGCATGGCAGATGGTTCCTCCGCCATTGCCCTCCTCCAGCGACGGCGGGCTTGAGACAGAGATGTTGTGGGGAGTTGCTAGTTGAGATGGAGCGGCAATGGTGTTTTCGGAATAGAGGGGCAATGGAAGCGGAGGTGGCTTTTTGTGGCATGGTTTGCGTCATGGAGGAGGTGGTTGTATGCTAGCTCGCCGTGGTAGTGGGGATAGTGGATGTGCGATCGCCTTTTCAATGCGTCGTGGCAACCGCTGAGTGGCAGTACTCCCGGTTGCATGGGAAAAACAAGTCTGCACTGATTTTAAAGTAGTATTTAGTTGAAAGCGAACTGCAATGCTTAACTGACAGCACATCTTGCTTCAACATACTGAACTGCATTCTTTGGGGCCACGGACTGCATCCCTTTTGTAATTTTGCAGCTTCCTGCATTTTTTTAAGTGTGAGCGAACTGCAGTTGCTCGCTAGTTGTGTGGCAGGGGGCTTGGTGGTTTGGGCCATGAGAATGTTCTGGGCCCGTTTGGGTGTATGTCACATCTGGCCCAAGTAGGCCTTTCCTTGCTGTACGGGTGCTTTTGCTCTGCGCCGTGTGTATGCGGTAAAGTTTAGTCCCACCTCACCCGCCGAGAGTGCCCAGGACCGGTTTATAAGCCCTCGTGAGGCAGCCCTTTCGAACTCCTCAGGTTACTGATTGGGCGCTTATACACGGCGCTCTGTTCACTATTTCCCCTGACCTTTGTGTCGGGGAAGCTGATCGTAACCCACGAACACCTATGAGACCGGCGGACCGAGTCCCTTTCGGTTCGGTGGGGGGCGGAGATTGCACGAAGAGCAGATCGAGGCGAAAAACACGAGCAGTTTACCCCGCTTCGGAGCTCTCCGGAGAGATAATACTCCTACTGCTGCTTGTCTGATTGTATTGTTTTCTTGCTAGGGAGCGCTGAGAGCTACAAAACCTAGCGTTAGTGTATCTGGTTTCGAATGAGTCGAGTCGAACCGAACCCTTTCTACGTTGCGCATGGGCCTCCTTTTATAGGCTCAAGGGGTCACCAACAGGTGGCAACGTAGATAAGGGCAAAATGGGAATATGAGTTGCGGTTGGTACAGCTACTTTGTACAGTGTATTCTACCTAACTCTGACGGCAAGGGACAAAGGCATTAAATGCCCATCCATGTCGCCTAAAAAGGCGAGAAGGGACCGTCGGGAGCGCCACCGCTTGCCACGATGGCAATCTGTCGCCGCCGCCATCGCTGCTCTCCGTCAAGACAGACCTCTTGACACGCGCTACCGAATGGTCCCATGGCGACACGTTGGTGGATGAGCCGGAGCGGAGATGAAGAGAGTTGCTCGCCGCTGCAAGCGCTTTGCCGCGGCTGAATCCTTGTCGCGCCGGAAGCTTGTCGCCATCGAGCCTTCCGCAAGCTCCTCTTGCCGGGTCTTGTCTTCTGCGTGCCTTGAGGGCCTTCCCGCAAGCTCCTCTTGCCGGGCCTTGTCTTCTTGGCTTAAATACTTTGTTCTTGAGTGGCTCCAAAAGAACCATGGAGGACCTTGGCGGTCACTAGGCAAGCCTTGCCGCTGGGTCTTCAGAATCGCCCGGCACGAAGTTCGGGATACTAGGGTACCCTACTCTAGTACATCGGCAGAGCCTCGGCTGGGCTACACACACAGTGCCGAGCGCTGTTGGGCCAGCCCAAACAAAGGTCTACGTGCACGTGCGGCCTAGATCACGCCGTGAATCGGCTCCGGACCCACCACGCCCCCACTTAACAGACGCTACTAACGTGGCATCGTGGGAGAGATCGTGGGGTTTTTTAATTGAAAGCGAACGTCCGCCTCTCCCTCCTTATATACAGGGGAAACAGGGCAGGTCGCCCACCTCGCCATTTGCTGTCCCATCTCGAAAACCACCGCCGCTCTCCCCTCCTTCTGTAGTATGAAGAGAGCAGCGCTCCGCCCCCCATCGCCTCCAGCGCCATCAACGCCGTCGGTTTCCTCCACCACCTCCGCCATGGCTCCGAAAGCCGATAAGGGGAAGGGCGTGAAGTCGGCCGAGGCGCAGCTGCTCACGGCTGCGAAAGGAGCGGGCCGTCTTCCCCCCAGCTCGACGCAAAGGAGCTGAGTGAGGGCTACTACCTCTTTCGTCGACGGAGACGCGGCGCATCCGCGCACGAAGGTACTCTCCGCCGCATCAGAGCTGGTTCCGGGCAGGTACCCCTTCTTCGCGCTCTTCTTCTATTGCGGGCTCTGCCCACCCTTCTCTGAATTCTTCTGCGATATCATGAACACCTACGGGCTTCGCCTCCTTGATTTCACCCCCAATGCTGTCCTGACCATGGCAGTTTTCGCACACCTTTGCGAAAACTTTGTCGGAGTCCACCCAAACGTAGCCCTCTTCCGCCACTTCTTCATGCCCCGCGTCGAGAGAGGAGAGCCACTTGCCGGAGGGATTGCTTGGATCTCTAGGATCGGCAAGAAAGAAGCCTATCTGGAAGGAGAGCTCCGCAGCAAGTGGGAGGAGTGGAGAGCCGATTGGTGTTGGATCGTTGAGGAGAACCCGCAGCCCTTCATCGCCAAAGCGTCAAACTCCCATAGTGCGCGGCAACGATTGGAGCAACTTGGCGCGGAGGATGCTAGGTTGAAGATTGTCGTGACCCGGATCTCGCGCCTCGGGCTTGCCGGACTCACCGTAGGCGCTGTTGGCAGATTTCTTCGCCGCCGATCGCTTCCCTTGCAGGAGAGGAGGAGACCTGCCAGGAGTTCCAAAATGCGGCGGACATCATGAGGCTGCGCCGGGCCTCAACGGAATTTCACTGTCTTGGAGTTGGATGCGATCTTCTTTGGAGCTGTTCAAGCACGCACTCGATCACCCCGAGTGGTTTAGGTTGCCGAGGGACTCGCCCCATTGTGCAACAACTCTTCGCCGACCGCATCCGCGTAATGATGCCGCAGTGCAATTCGCATGGGATCGTTCCAACCTGGCAAGAGCCTGCAGACGATGTCGTGTGGCAGTTCTTCGACAGCTTGGAAGAAGTGCCGATCCGCCTCGACGAGCAGAAGTGGCTCACCCGTGACACTACCGATGCCGAGATGCAACGTATCGCCACCAGGCTGGAGGAAGCGGCAGCAGCTGCTGCCGCTGGCGAATTCAGGTTCACCGTGGAGGAGGCAGAGGCAGCAGAGGCGGCAAGCCTTGCCGATCGAGAGGAGCTTGCCGGCGAGGAGGAGCAGGCCGAGCCCGGTTGACCCGATCGAGTCGCCGAGGGCGCCTCCATACCTTCAAGTAGCTTGCTGCGAAGGAGTCCACAGCTCCACCAAGAAGGCGCTCCGCAAGGCCGGGAAGTGACGGGCGGCAGACGGGCTAACAGCCGCAGAAGGCTGCAGGCGACGCGCTCCATCATGCAAGCATCCTTGTTGCCTTGGAGCACCCCACACCGCTGCAATAACCGAGGCAGGATCCTCTCGGGCCACCGCTGCCACCCCGCTAAGCGGTCAAGAGAACCTACTCCTCCGCCTCTTCGCACCGGAGGCGAGCCGAATTTGATCTCTCCGCCAGCTCCGACGAGGAAGAAGAAGAAGAGTAAGCTTCTATCTTGTGCTTGTATTTCTTCAATTTGGTTGCTTTGTCTTGTATCCGATTTGCTTCATTTCAACTCTTTCCTTTTTCGTGACGCTGGCCCAGAGCGTCAAGAGAGCTAAGACACCGGTGGTTGTCATCGAAGACGATCCTCAAGGCAACAGGAGGCGCTGCTCGAGACCCCTTGCCGGACCCGCAACCCTTCCTCAAAGCAGCCCCCAGCACAGCCCCCAGCGTAAGTATATGGTTCACTCCTTACTGTTAGTTGTGCATGGATGCTTCTTCTTTGTTGATATCTGACTGTTGGTTTATGTAGGAGCAGAGCAGCCTCATCAGGAGTGCCCGGAAGCCGCCCCTGAAATTCCATCTGCTTCAACTACGCCGCCAAGGGAGAATTCTCCGGCAAGGGAGCGTTCTCCGGCAAGGGAGACTTCTCCGACGAGGGACAGCACCAGTGATCCTCCGGTGATCGAGACCATGGATGCAGATCATATCGCAGGTAATCTTCTTGCTTGAAAATTTCCCTTGGGTTCTTTTTCTTCTGCTCTTCTTTTCGAACATTTGCTTGATCGTTCTTTCTTTTTCGGTCGCCGATCCATCCGCCTTGAGCCGATGGAGACCGAGGTCGCCGGGCGAGGAGGGTGCGCAAGGCAACACCGACGACGCCGCCACCATGGAGGAAGAGGCTGGCGCCGATGGGTCCGCCGGAGAAGAGGCCACCAAGGCTGCCACCGCAAAAAAGTGGCGAGGGTCCGCGATCGATCGACGACCTCGAGGCCGCAGGAGCGCCAGCGCCACGCCGACCGCCGATCCCTCCGCCACGGTGCAGCGTCCAGTTCAAGAGCCCCAGCCCGGCGCCTATCTCAAGGCCAGCGACGGCGTTTTCATCAAGCTCCCGGGCGCCGAGCTCGGGCGCCGGTCAAGGGGAGACCTTCGACGGAGCTGCTTCGCCTCGCTGGGTTGACGCTGGTGGATGCGCCGCACAGCAGCAGGGCGAACCGAGGAGGAGCAGCTCTTGAAGAAGCTCTTGTCGCTCTACCGCGCCCGACAAGCCAAGTTGGAGTCCGGGAAGCACTTGTCGCGAGGGCGGAGCGGAACATGGATAAGCGCGCATAAGAGCTCCGGGCGCCAACCAAGAAGCTCTCGGAACGTAGCGTAAGAGCGGGAGCGACTTCATTGAAGAGCGCATAACCTTCATCCTTGAGAAGGCCGAGGTCGAGGAGCAGCAACGGATTGCTGCCGAGAAGCTATCTGCGCAAGAAGGCGAGTTGGCGCAGCGGAAGATCAATCTTGACAGCTATGAGGAAGAGCTTGCCGCGCGCGAGCAATCAATTAGCGGAGCTCTCAAGGAAGCAAAGGATGCTGCCGCAGCTGCCGAGGCCGCCAAGAAGGAATTGGAGACAAAGGTGACGCAGCTGGAGGCCAACCTTCAGAAGAGCAGCGAGGAGCTTGCTGCGCTGAAGCACGAGCACGAGAAGGACGCCTACACTCTTGGCGAGTTGCAGGGCCGTCTCGCTGAAAGGATCAAAGAGCTCGATGCCGCCAAGGACTCCAAGGCAGATCTTGAGCTGAAGCTGACCACCCTGATGCAAACGTTGGACGGCGCCAAGGAGCGGGAGGTGGCCCTGTTGGAGAAGATCAAGACCGACGAGGAGCTGCTGACGAGTGCCACGACCGCCGTAACACCTTCGAGAGAACGTGATGCCTTCGGACGGAGGGTCTTGTGGATCGCCGCCGCCATCGACAAGGAGCCGATGGAGCTGGGGATGGTGGATCTTGGTACTCTTCCGATTTAACGTCTCAACCCAGCGCCAAGCTCAGCTTGTTCCTCAAGGGCGTGGGACGGCTCTCCAGCGACTCGGGAAGAGATCCCAAAGCAGCTGGCCGAGGAATCGCGCCAGATCTGTAAGGGAGCTCTCCATAAGGTGTTGATGAAGGTGGCCTTCCGCAATCCCGCCTCAACCTCAACGGCGCCTCGAGATCCTTGCCGCCAGATGCCGATGTGGAGGCGCTCAAAGCCCTTGTCGCACCCATTGTGGACAAGGTGGGCAAGATCAAGCGGGTTGATGGCGACCGCGAGACTAGGCCGCCAATTTCATCTTTCCTTGTCGTCTGCCGATCATGTTTAGGAGAACAATTTATTAGATCTCATGACAAGCTATTTTTGTAATATAACTCTATCTTAGGCAATGATTGCAATGTTATTTCCTTTACTTGATTCCTTCCTTTGTATGTTTGTGCCCCACGCTTTTAGGGAACTTGTCGGCGCTGGCACCTTTGTCGAAGCGCCGAAAAGCGGAACGTCAACAGCTTCGTTGGCGGTGCCGCTCCGACAAGCAACCTTGTCGCCACTAGTTGTAGCTCACTTAAGTGAGCGGACTCAAACAAAGTAAGGGCGCGACCAGCTACGAGTTGGTTCCTCCCGCACAGGTTTTCCATACAAAGTACTATCGCTCGAGGAAGATAACTTAAAATTTAAAACTGATTGCTCAAACTTTGGCAACTTAGCTTTTTCGTCGCTTGCTTCCCGGTAAAGTGACACTTCCTCGAGCGACGCCATGCCCACACCATTATCTTCTCCTCCCCCGCTAACTTGTGGGCGAAGGAACCTTCCTTTCTTTGAGAAAGAGAGAAGAGAAAATAAAGTTATGGAGCCTTGTGGCTCGTTATTGCTTACCGGGCGTGGATGCTGCACAAGATGTTAGACAACACATGCAAAAATGATAATGAAAGCATGTATTTGACAAGTTGCGGGCAACACATGAGCTTTACTTATGCACAGGGTCTGCGCCCGGCTTTGTACAAAGGATTACATGCAACATCGGCAAGACTTGTATTAAAGGTGGTTGCTGGAACAGGTTCCAAGAATCGCGCTCTATGGGTAAAACTTACGAAGATGTTCAATGTTCCAGGAGTTGCTCACCGGAATGCCATCTTCGGTCTCAAAGCGGACAGCGCCAGCCTAGTGACTCGTTTCACCCGATAAGGGCCCTCCCACTTGGCGCCAACTTGTTGGAATTCTTGGCGGACTGAACGCTACCAAGAACAAGGTCGCCTTCCTCGAGACTTCGGCATTAACTTTGCGGCTATGGTAGCGGCGCAAAGCTTGCTTGGTAACGAGCAGCTCAGACAGAGCTCAAGACGGTCCTCCTCAAGGAGCAGCGTCATCTTGTCGCAGCTGCTCTTGCTCAAGCTCATCATAAGCGAGCACTCGAGGTGACCCAGATACGAGCTCCGTGGGGAGAACTGCCTCGCCCATAGGCTAGAGCGAAGGTGTCCGCCGGTGGCTCGATTTGGCGCCATCCCGATCGACCAAAGAACCACCGCAGCTCCTCAATTCCAGTTTCTTCCGCTTTGTGCAGCACTCGTCGAAAGTTCTGGTCTTGAGCCCACGCAGCACTTCAGCATTTCCCTCTCGCTTGACCGCTGCTTCTCGGATGAGCAATGTATAAAGCAGACCTTGGCGCCAAGATCTTGGACGACTTCATGAAGGTGCGGCTCGTGAACTGTGTGCCGTTATCGGTGATAATCTGTTAGGAATTCCAAAACGGCAAACAATCGACCGAAGAACTTGATCGACGATCGGTTGTCACCTTCCTCATCGCTTCCACTTCCGCCACTTTGTGAACTTGTCGATTGCAACGCATAAGTACTCAAAGCCCCGACAGCTTCGGGGAAGGGGCCGAGGATGTCGAGCCCCTGCATCGAAAATGGCCAGGATAAAGGGATCGTCTGGAGAGCTTGAGCTGGCTGGTGTATCTGCTGGAATGGAACCGCACGCTTCACACTTGGTTACTTGTGCAGTTGCATCACGGAGGGCTATCGGCCGAAGAAACCTTGCCGGAAAGCTTTGCCGGCAAGTGCCCTTGCACCAATGTGGTGACCACATATGCCTCCGTGTATCTCGCCGCCAGCTTCATCCATCTTGCCGTGAATACACTTCAATTTCACATCGTTGAGTCTTCTTCATACAGCGTGTCTTGTCGACAAACTGGTACATACTTGACTGCCGGGCTACTCTCTCCGCTTCTTCTTGCTCTTCGGGAAGTTCTCCTGTCTGAAGGAAATGGACAATCTGCTGCACCCATGTTGGAGCTTGCGGCTCGACAACAAGGACTAAAGGCACATCTGTTGCTGCGGGAACATCCGCTTCTACGGCGGGAACCTGCGGCTCAGCCGGAGCTTGATGTTCCCCGGCAAGCTTGCCGGAGCAAAACTTGTCGGGAGCGTCTGCTTCAACGAAACAAACCCTGGTGCTTGTCGGAGCAGACTGCTCCTCAGCGCTCTTGGTGTTGATCTTGGGGACCTTTTTGGTGGCGGCTTCGGGAAGCTCTGCCAGAAAATAGTCACTAGAGATCAACTTCCTCTTCTTGTTCTGTCCAGTTGATGGCGTTACAGTCGGTTGAGTCAGCTTGAGCACAAAAATCCCTGGTTCCATTGAGTAACTTGAGTCTGGCGCACTTTGATGAGGCATCGGTAATATCATTTCGAGCTCTTGGAACATGTTCCATCTGCAGCCGTCAAAGTGCTCTTCTAGCTTTCTCACTTCATCAACGAGGCTTCCATCAACGGACTCGATAATCTTTGTTTACTTGGCGGACGACAAGCTGCGAGTCACCCCGACAATGAGCTTCTTGATCCCAAGGTCTACTGCATTCGAGACCGGCAAGCAAACCTTCATACTCTGATATTGTTTGTTGCTTGCTCCTTGGGAAAGTGCATTTGGACTATGTACTTGAGGTGCTCTCCGTGGGTGCGACGAGCAGGACGCCAAGACCGGGCGCCTTTGCAGCGAGAAGGCACCATCAAAGTACATCAGCCACTCTTTGCTTGCTTCCTTGACGGGATGCTCGCTCGAATTTCTTCATCTTGCGCTACGCCCATTCGCTATGAACTCGCCAATGCTCTCGCTTTGGATAGTTGAAGTGCTTTCAAACTTGAGGCCAAAGCTTGACAGTTCCAAAGGCCCACTCGACAATCCTGCCTGTTGCTTCGGATTTTGCAATATCCTCTTGAGGGAAAGCGAGTGACGATCGTGATTTCATGTGCTTGGAAGTAATGGCGCAGCTTTCTCGAGGCCATGAGGAGGCGAAAAGCAATTTCGCACACCGTAGTACCTTGACCTAGCCCCCGCAGAAGGGAACCGACAAAAGTAAACCGGGCGCTGCACCATCCTTTTTCGCATCTTCTCGCACGCTCAAGCAGATCCGTCCTTGTCGGGACCAGAGCTTGTCGGTGAAGCCCCCGCTTGTCGCTGGATGCATCCGCCTTGGTTGCGGCTCATCATCCGCCTCCCTTTCCGCTATTAACGCAGCACTAACCACTTGATTGGTTGCCGCTATATATAGCAGCAACTTCTCTTGTGGCTTAGGTGCGACAAGTATTGGAGTGGAGGACATGTACCTTTTAAGTCCTGCAGTGCAGCCTCCGCTTCGAGTCCATTTCATTGACTTGCCTTTTCAAAATCTTGAAAAATGGCAGGCGCGCTCAGCAGACCTAGAGATAAACCTCTTGAGAGCAGCCACGCAACCGCAAGTCTTCGTACATCCTTGACGCGCTTTGGTGCTTCAATCTGCTCAATGGCCTTGATCTTGTCGGGATTGGCTTCAATTCCTCATTTGAGACACGAAGAACCCGAGAAGCTTGCGGAAGGGACTCCAAACACGCACTTCTCGGGTTGAGCTTGAGGTTGATCTTGCGCAGGTTTGCAAAGGTCTCATCTAAATCTTGAACTAGAGTTGCCCTGTCCTTGCTTTTGACCACTATGTCATCCATGTAGGCTTCTACATTTACGTGCATTTGGGCTCAAAAGCGTCATGGACTACTCTTGCAAACGTTGAACCAGCATTCTTTAGCCCAAAGGCATCCGTACAAAACAAGATGTGCCACATGGGGTGATGAATGCGGTTTTCTTCATCCTCTTCGCCATGAAGATCTGATGATATCTCGAGTATGCATCAAGAAATGAAAGCAAATCACATCCAGCCGTGGAGTCAACAATCTGGTCGATGCGCGGCAAGGGAAATGGGTCTTTGGGACAAGCTTTATTAACATCCGTGAAGTCGATACAAAGTCTCCATTTCCCATTTGCCTTATGCGATACAACTACAGGATTGGCCAACCACGAGGATGGAGCACTCCTCGACAAGGCCTCGCTGCTTCCAATTTCTTGATCTCTTCGCAATGAATTCTTGGCGCCCACCGCGCGCTCGACGACTTTACGCTTGACGGCCGCGCATGAGGACAGACAGCTAGGTGTAATTACTTTCCTGGGAACACCAGGGATGTCAGACGGTTGCCATGCAAACACGTCGACGTTCGCCCGCAGTAAAGCAACGAGCGCGCCTTCCTATTTAGGGTCGAGAGTGGCACTGATGGTGAAGGTACCACCAGTGCCGTCCTCCTTGGCGGGCACCTTCTTGGTCTTCGGTGGAGTTGCCATCGTCTTCTTGCACTTGCCGGTGAAGCTCGATGGTGCGTCCTCGACGGTAGCGCAGCACTCCGAGGAGGTGCGCTTGCCGGAGTGGGCATCAGAGCTCTTGCCGGACTTGGTCTTCTTCTTCCCCCCGGGAGCTTCAGTGGCAAGTGATTTGCTATCTGTTGCAGTTGCTGCCTCCCGGTAGATCTTGTCGGCGCAGATAAGAGCATCCTTCTTGTCGCCATGGACTGAAATGACACTTATCGGGCCTGGCATCTTGAGCAAGTTGTATGCATAATGAGAGGCTGCCATGAACTTGGCGAGTGCTGGACGGCCAAGTATCCCATTGTAAGGCAATGGAAAATCAGCAACGTCGAACGTGACCCTCTCAGTCCTGAAGTTTAGCTCGCTGCCAAAAGTTACCGGCAACGTGATTTTCCCCTTCGGCTTGCTCCTCCCCGGATTGATTCCTTGGAAGGTGCCAGTCTCTTCGAGCTCGCTGTCAGGGATTTGAAGCTTCTGGAGTACCGCGGAGGAGATCAGGTTTAAGCCGGCCCCGCCGTCAACTAGCATCTTGGTGACCTTGAGGTTGCGGATAGTTGGTGAGACCAACATCGGCAAGCACCGACCGCATTATGCGATCGAGTGGTCCTCAATATCAAAGATGATAGGCGGTTGGACCATTTCGAGGCTTGCGTGACTCTACGGATGGTTCTGCTGCATTAACTTCCCGCATCCACTGCTTGAGTTGGCAGTGTGAAGTATGCAGAGAAGCACCGCCGTCAACGCAGAGTACCTCTATTGCTTTCTGAAACTCCTGCTCATCGGTCTCGTCATCTTCCATATCTTCATCGTCGTCGCCGTCTTCATCCTTGTCGCCGCCGCGGGGAGGTCTATCTCCTTGCCACTGCTTGGCCTTTCCGCGGCGTCCTCCCGGCGGGTCCCTTCTTGCTAACTCCAAGCACCTTCTGGGCCTTCTCCTTGTCGCGCCGCTTCGACTCAGCCTTCGGTGTTCAACAAGCTGCTCGACCTTCTTGCAGCTCTGGAGGTCATGGCCCTTGGTGCGGTGGATCTTGCAGTACTGTTTGTTGGAGCTGTCCTGCTTGTCGGCGGCCGCCACAGCTTGGCGGTCGGTGCCAGCGGCAACCTCCTTGCCGGAGCCACCAACTTTGGCTTTCTTGGCGGCACCACCGTTGCCGGACTGCTCGACAACTAGCACCTCTTTGCCCTTCTTCTTTCTGTTGTTCCATCGCCGGCTCTTCTTCGCCGGGGCGGTCTCCTCACTATCGATCCTCGCTTCAGATTCTCTCCCGGAGTCTCCTCCTTCCCAAAGACGCACACTTGTCGGCCGTGGCATACAGCTCATCGACGTCCTTGACTTTGCACATCGCCATCTCCTCCTCATCCGCGGTTCCGCGACGTTTTGATGAAACGCGCCGATCACCGGGCAGGGTGGACATCTGGGATGTTGTAGTGCACATGGTTGAATCTCTGAATGAACTTGCGCAGGGACTCTCCTTCCTTCTGGGCGAGCAGGTGAAGGTCGCTTTCTTGGCCATGAGGCTTGTGGCCGCCTGTGAAGGCGCCGACAAACTGATGGCATAGATCTGCCCAAGAGGATATGGAGCTGTCCGGCAAGTGCCTGAGCCAAGATCTGACATAGGGCTTGAGTACCAGCGAGAAGTAGTTGGCGAGGATCTTGTCGTCTCGCCCCCCTGCAGCTTGCACCGCGATGGTGTAGATGCTGAGGAACTCCGACGGATGCGTCCCGCCATCGCATTTCTAGTACGCCGGCTTGAAATTCTTCTTCTTGGGCCATCGACTTGCCGCAGCTCACGAGTGAACGCAGGGCAACCTATCACAGACGGCAAGTCGCTCGTTCTTCGGGCGCATGCATATCGACAGAGGGCCAGCGCGCTGGTCGGATTGACGCCACGCTTCTCTTGGCGCCGGCGAGTTCGAGCGTCTTCTTGTTGCCGTTCTTGAAGAACTTGGAGCTGATCACGGCGAGCTCGTGGATCCGGCGACGCGGTGGAGTCATTTGCCGAGGTGGATCCGACGAGTTGGTGATCTTGGCCTTCGGTGGAGAGTGCATGGTGGTTGCACCCCACAGGTTTCGCCGCCACCGCTCGTGTTTTGTCGCCTTGCCGCGCAACGATGTAGTTGGTTGCCGCGAGCGTCGCCGTTGGCAAAGCCGATGAGACTCGATGGTGGCCTCCATTCGCCGACCTTGTCGGCTGTTGGAGGGTAGTCTAGAAGTAGTTGAGCTCTCGCCAAGGCTTCCGCTGGAGTGGTGGGTGGCGATGGTGAACGGCGCGAGGAGCGGATATGCTCGGACTTCTAACTATGTTAGAAGGAGCGACATCCCGCCCAGCGATCGTACCCTTCGCCGCCAAAGATGTTTGGCGGCACGCTGGTCTTGAGGGCCTCGCGATCCTCCGGCTTGGTCTTGATCCAACGAAGCGATGGTACTATGAATACCATGACGCTGTCGGTCCCGCGCCTCCGAGATGGGTGCGGTGCGTGTACGACGCCGAGGTCCGCGCGCCTTGTCCTTGACTTGGCAGCGTCATGAGCTCCCTCGTCGACGCCGTTCTTCGCCGGCGTCTACCCCGCCATCCGCTTGCTCGGTGGTGGCGGGATCGACGTGGAGCGGCTCGCTGCCGCCGAAGCCTTCTTCTTCGGTGGCATGTTGATGAAGATGATGAAGATGTTGCTCGTGAACGCCGGATCAGGTTCACACAGCCTCGACGCTTCTACCGGGCGCGCCAAAGATGTCGGGAAGCTGATCGTAACTCCACGAACACCTATGAGACCGGGCGGACCGAGTCCCTTCGGTTCGGTGGGGGCGGAGATTGCACGAAGAGCGGATCGAGGCGAAACACGAGCAGTTTACCCAGCTTCGGAGCTCTCCGAGAGATAATACTCCTACTGCTGCTTGTCTGATTATATTGTGTTCTTGCTAGGGAGCGCTGAGAGCTACAAAACCTAGCGTTAGTGTATCTGGTTTCGAATGAGTCGAGCCGAACCGAACCCTTTCTACGTTGCGCATGGGCCTCCTTTTATAGGCTCAAGGGGTCACCAACAGGTGGCAACATAGATAAGGGCAAAATGGGAATATGAGTTGCGGTTAGTACAACTACTTTGTACAGTGTATTCTACCTAACTCTGACGGCAAGGGACAAAGGCATTAAATGCCCGTCCATGTCGCCTAAACAGTGCAGAAAGGGACCGTCAGGAGCGCCACCGCTTGCCACGATGGCAATCCTGTCGGCGCCATTACGCTGCTCTCCACCGCCGCAAGACCTCTTGACACGCCGCTACCGAATGGTCCCATGGCGACACGTTGGTGGATGAGTGGAGCGAGAGATGAAGAGAGGTTGCTGCCGCTGCAAGCGCCTTTGCCGGCTGAATCCTTGTCGCGCCGGAAGCTTGTCGCTCATCGAGCCTTCCCGCAAGCTCCTCTTGCCGGGGTCTTGTCTTCTGCGTGCCTTGAGGGGCCTTCTCGGCAAGCTCCTCTTGCCGGGGCCTTGTCTTCTTGGCTTAAATACTTTGTTCTTGAGTGGCTCCAAAGAACCATGGAGGACCTTGGCGGTCACTAGGCAAGCCTTTGCTGGGTGTCAGAATCGCCATGCACGAAGTTCGGGATACTAGGGTACCCCTACTCTAGTACACCGACACTTTGGGCCCTTGTGTGCCCGGCCCCACTCATCGTGGCTCAGAATAGACTCGCTTATTGTGGGCATAGACTTAATACAAGACTGGCTGGGGCCTGGTTGCACCTGGGCGGTTAATTTTTTTTCGTATTGCAAGCAATTTTTTTCTTTTGAACTGCATGTAGTTGCATTTTTCGTATGCACCATTTGTACTGTTTGTACCAACGTTGCAGACTGCACTGCATGCACTAAGTCTATGCTTTGTGTACTGCACAAAAGTGCATCTCTTGTGCTTCTTCTAGGCACTCACTGCATGTAGATACCTTGTGCACTGCCTGTATTTACTCTTGTGAACTGCATTCACCTTTCTTATTAGGTGGGAGTAGCAGTCAAAATTCTTAGTTTTTTGGTCATCCCTATTTTCTTAGTAACGTAGGGTTTATTAATTGTACTTATATTCTGGTGACGTAACTTCCATTAATTTTCCACCTTTTTGTTGTGCACTCCATGTACTTTACTTCCGCACTACATACGTCGACAAAGAGAACTTCATGTACTTTGCTTGTGTACTGCATTTTCCTTCGTTATTCACTGACTGCTCAAAGCTATTTCAAAATAGTTGTTGGAACAGTTTTGTTGAACGATGTTTTTGAATATGTTCGGATGTTTGTAGTATGTTTTGGTGTCACACATCGGATTTTTCAAACTTATTTGAATACTTGTTCTAATACAAACTCAACAATCAAAACCTAGTCAACATTGTTTTACAAAGAAAAATTCAATATGAAGCAACGGACATAAGCTAAACCTAGCCCTGTTCATTTCTAGTTGTTGTATGGAATTACAGCCTTTTTCTTCTTCGCTTCTTTTTTTCTTTTTGCCCTGTCTAGCCCCATTATGACATCATAGATGATTCTCCAAGAATCGTAGATTGCGAATGCATATATTTCTGCATACTTGATAAGCTTGTCTGGCAGCGGGCAAAACCCCCCACAAGTATGGTCTTAGTTGCGGTTGATTTTGTTTTTCATGTCATAGTAGTGAATGTCGATTAGTCTCCCGGCAACATAAGCCAAAGAGTCAAATTTCTTTTTCTTGTATGGGTCTCTCCATTCCACCTGAATATCAATGTAGTTGTCGGAGTTGATCTCCAAGAAAGATAGATGCAGCTTGTTTTTGTCTCCTTCAATGGCGAATCCGGCGAATGTGTATTCATCATTCATGAGGAATTTGTCTAGTTCCATTGTCTTGCAAGATGTTTGTATACAATGAATATAGTGAGATAGTACCAGTTATTTTGAGAACCACCCAATGTTTTTTGATTTTCTGAACTGAACTACAATATGAATACCTAATTTTGTTGCAGTGAGTAGCTGCTAATACTTTATACATCATAACTAGTAAATCTCATAATAGATTCCAGAAACAAATGCATGTTTCCGGTCTTGAATTGAAATTCATACATGACTCAGATAGATTGGACTATGATCTTTTTACCCCCAAATCCATACATGATTGAAAGTAGGAAGTACTAGTGCAACTTTCTATTCTTCAGGCAGATAATTTGTATTTGGTAAAACAAAATCAAACTGTGTGGATCCCTAGATCATCTAAAAATTCAGGAATTGAACACATGAGTTACATGGAGCCAGCCGAAAACTGTCAATGAATTCGTATGCCATGCTTTTTAAAAATGACAACCCAAGTTTATATAATGGCATTTGCGATGAAGAAAATTTAAAATCAATATTCACAACCAAGAGTATAGATTGATAATTATTGTCACCTATCTTTAGCTGCAGAGATGCGGTAGACAAGGCACTATTGTTCTACACATAGCTGGAGCACTGCTGCCCACTGTGGCTTCACATAGCGCGTGTACTCGACATCAACGCCAACTAGTTTGACGGGCATTCCGCCGAGCTTCCTCCTGAGCGTGGACAACATCTTGTCCATGTCTCGACACTTGCTTGTGCAAACAATGTGGAACTTGTGGTTGTCGTGGAGCACCCTGGTGTACCCACGGTCCTGCTTGTACAGAGGTGCATCTGCCATGGCTCTCCTCCGCTCTCTCACGTTTGTTCTGGAGAGAGAGGTTAGTGAAAGGAAGTGGGGAGAAGAAGCGGCAATGGGGTTTTGGGGGGACGAAGCAGTTGTGATTTCTCCTCTGCCCTCTCTCTGCTCTCTGTGACAGGACGTGGGAGTGGTGGAGGGGGCTGGTAGCATGGTAGGGTTGTGGTTTCAGTTACGTGGCAACTGCAGAGAGGTTGTACGATGTCGAGGTTGTGTTAGTGCGTTGGAAATCCGAAACGACTTCGCCTCTTTTTTGTGACAACTTCAGATATGCACGCAACTGTTGGAAATGAGATGATTGTGTTTTTGGTGAATTTTCTTACTAAGTGCACTTCTTGGGTATCATGATAGAACTACCCATGTCCATAAATTGAACTGCATGCAACTGGTTTTATTCTTCGTATAATGTATTAGATCAGATCAAGATTCATACAGATGTAAGTGCACTTCTTTTTCAATTTAATGTATTTTTATTTTGTTATTTTCATAAGTGATGGTGATGCTACTTTTGTGGGAGTGGAAGGTTGTGTGGGTAGGTGTACCATACATCTTTGTTTAACTAACAGGGTTGCATTCTTCATTTTAACCGAACTGTAATACAGTAGAAAGGGAGCATTCCAGAAGTAACAATACTTCCTGCTTCCATAGGACGAACTGCATTGTTGTAGGCCATGCTACATCTTGAGCATGCGTTGGTTTTCCCTTGAAGAGGAAAGGGTGATGCAGCAAAGTAGCGTAAATATTTCCCTCATTTTTTGAGAACCAAGGTATCAATCCAGTAGGAGACTACACACAAGTCCCTCGTACCTGCACAAACAAATAAGAACCTTGCAACCAACGCGATAAAGGGGTTGTCAATCCCTTCACGGCCACTTGCAAAAGTGAGATCTGATAGAGATAATAAGATAAATATTTTTGGTATTTTTATGATATAGATTGGAAATTAAAGGTTGCAAAATAAACGGCGACAGAAATAACACGTTGGCGGGAGATTAATATGATGGAAAATAGACCCGGGGGCCATAGGTTTCACTAGTGGCTTCTCTCAAGATAGCATAATCTACGACGGGTGAACAAATTACTATCGAGCAATTGATAGAAAAGCGCATAGTTATGAGAATATCTAGGCATGATCATGTATATAGGCATCACGTCCGCGACAAGTAGACCGAAACGATTCTGCATCTACTACTATTACTCCACACATCGACCGCTATCCAGCATGCATCTAGAGTATTAAGTTCATAAGAACAGAGTAACGCATTAGGCAAGATGACATGATGTAGAGGGATAAACTCAAGCAATATGATATAAACCCCATATTTTTATCCTCGATGGCAACAATACAATACGTGCCTTGCTGCCCCTTCTTTCACTGGGAAAGGACACCGCAAGATTGAACCCAAAGCAAGAAAGATCAATCTAGTAGGCCAAATGAAACTGATAATTCGAAGAGACTTGCAAAGATATCAAATCATACATATAATAATTCAGAGAAGAACCCAATATTGTTCATAGATAATCTTGATCATAAACACACAATTCATCGGATCTCGACAAACACACCGCAAAAAGAACTACATCGAATAGATATCCAAGAGAATCGAGGAGAACTTTGTATTGAGATCCAAAGAGAGAGAAGAAATCATCTAGCTAATAACTATGGACCCGAAGGTCTGTGGTAAACTACTCACACATTATCGGAGAGGCTATGGTGGTGTTGATGTAGAAGCCCTCCATGATCGATTCCCCCTCCGGCGGAGCACCGGAAAAGGCCCCAAGATGGGATCTCACGGGTACAAAAGGTTGCGGCGGTGGAAATAGGGTTTCGTGGTGCTCTCAGATGTTTTCGAGGTATATGAGTATATATAGGCGAAAGAAGTAGCTCGGTGGAGCCACGAGGGTGGGGGCGCGCCTCCCTACCTCGTGGCCGCCTCGTTGCTTCCTTGACGTCCACTCCAAGTCTCCCGGATTGCGTTTGTTCCAAAAATAACTCTCCCAAAAGTTTCATTCCGTTTGGATTCCGTTTGATATTCCTTTTCTGCGAAACACTGAAATAGGCAAAAAAACAGCGATTTGCACTGGGCTTTTGGTTAGTAGGTTACTCCCAAAAATAATATAAAAGTGCATGATATAGCCCATTAAACATCCAAAACAGATAATATAATAGCATGGAACAATAAAAAATTATAGATACGTTGGAGACGTATCAAGCATCCCGAAGCTTAATTCCTGCTCGTCCTCGAGTAGGTAAATGATAAAAATAGAATTTTTGATGTGGAATTCTACCTAGCATAATTCTCAATGTAATTTTCTTTATTGTGGCATGAATGTTCAGATCCAAAAGATTCAATATAAAAGTTTAATATTGATATAAAAATAATAATACTTCAAGCATACTAACAAAGCAATCATGTCTTCTCAAAATAACATGGCCAAAGAAAGTTATCCCTTCAAAATCATATAGTCTGGCTATGCTCTATCTTCATCACACATAATATTTAAATCATGCACAACCCCGATGACAAGCCAAGCAATTGTTTCATACTTTTGATGTTCTCAAACTTTTTCAATCTTCACGCAATACATGAGCGTGAGCCATGGACATAGCACTATATGTGAAATAGAATGGTGGTTGTGGAGAAGACAAAAAGGAGAAGATAGTCTCACATCAACTAGGCGTATCAACGGGCTATGGAGATGCCCATCAATAGATATCAATGTGAGTGAGTAGGGATTGCCATGCAACATATGCACTAGAGCTATAAGTGTATGAAAGCTCAACAAAAGAAACTAAGTGGGTGTGCATCCAACTCGCTTGCTCACGAAGACCTAGGGCATTTTGAGGAAGCCCATCATTGGAATATACAAGCCAAGTTCTATAATGTAAAATTCCCACTAGTATATGAAAGTGACAACATAGGAGACTCTCTATCATGAAGATCATGTTGCTACTTTGAAGCACAATTGTGGTAAAAGGATAGTAACATTGTCCCTTCTCTCCTTTTCTCTCATCCTTTTTTTTATTTGGGCTTTTTTCTCTTTTTTATGGCCTCTTTTTTTCTTTTCTTTTCTTTTTCTTTTCGTCCAGAGTTTCATCCCGACTTGTGGGGGAATCATAGTCTCCTTCATCCTTTCCTCACTTGGGACAATGCTGTAATAATGATGATCATCACACTTTTATTTACTTACAACTCAAAATTTACAACTCAATACTTAGAACAAAATATGACTCTATGTGAATACCTCCGGCGGTGTACCGAGATATGCAATGAATCGAGAGTGACATGTATGAAATAATTATAAAGGTGGCTTTGCCACAAATACGATGTCAACTACATGATCATGCAAAACAATATGACAATGATGAAACATGTCATAACAAACGGAACGGTGGTAAGTTGCATGGCAATATATCTCGGAATGGCTAAGGAAATGCCATAATAGGTAGGTATGGTGGCTGTTTTGAGCAAGGTATATGGTGGGTGTATGATACCGGCGAAAGGTGTGCGGTATTAGAGAGGCTAGCAATGGTGGAAGGGTGAGAGCGTGTATAATCCATGGACTCAACATTAGTCATAAAGAACTCACATACTTATTGCAAAAATCTATTATTTATCATAACGAAGTACTACGCGCATGCTCCTAGGGGGATAGATTGGTAGGAAAAGACCATCGCTCGTCCCCGACCGCCACTCATAAGGAAGACAATCAAGAAATAAATCATGCTCCGACTTCATCACATAACGGTTCACCCTACGTGCATGCTACGGGAATCACAAACTTTAGAACAAGTATTACTCAAATTCACAACTACTCAACTAGTATGACTCTAATATCACCATCTTCATATCTCAAAACAATCATAAAGAATCGAACTTCTCATAGTATTCTATGCACTTTATATGATAGTTTTTATTATACCCATCTTGGATGTTCATCATATTAGGACTAATTTTATAGCCAAAGCAATTACCATGATGTTCTATAAGACTCTCAAAATAATATAAGTGAAGCATGAGAGATCAATAATTTCTATAAAATAAAACCACCACCGTGCTCTAAAAGATATAAGTGAAGCACTAGAGCGAAATTATCTAGCTCAAAAGATATAAGTGAAGCACATAGAGTATTCTAATAAATTCTGATTCATGTGTGTCTCCCGAAAAGGTGTGTACAGAAAGGATAATTGTGGTAAACTAAAAAGAAAAGACTCAAATCATACAAGACTCTCCAAGCAAAACACATATCATGTGGTGAATAAAAATCAAGTAAAGTTACCGATGGACGAAGACGAAAGAGGGGATGCCTTCCGGGGATTCCCCAAGCTTAGGATTTTGGTTTTCCTTGAATTTTACCTTGGGGTGCCTTGGGCATCCCCAAGCTTAGGCTCTTCCCACTCCTTATTCCATAATCCATCAAATCTTTACCCAAAAACTTGAAAACTTCACAACACAGAACTCAATAGAAAATCTCATGAGCTCCGTTAGCAAAATAAAACAAACCACCACAATAAGGTACTGTAATGAACTCATTCTTTATTTATATTGTTGTTAAATCTACTTTATTCCAACTTCTCTATGGTTCATACCCCCCGATACTAGCCATAGATTCATTAAAATAAGCAAACACCACACAAAAAACAATCTGTCAAAAACAGAAGAGTCTGTAGCAATCTGATTTGTTCGAATACTTCAGGAACTCCAAAAATTCTGAAAAACTAGGAAACCTGGACAATTTTTATATTGATCTACTTCAAAAAGAATTGGCAATTTATCACGTTCTGGTGAATTTTAACAACTATTTTTGTGAGCGCAAAGTTTCTGTCTTTTTCAGCAAGATCAAATAATTATCACCGAAGAAGATCCTATTGGTTCTACTTGGCACAAACACTAATTAAAACATAAAACCACATCTAACCAGAGGCTAGATGAATTATTTATTACTAAACATGAACAAAAAGCAAGGAACAAAAATAAAATTGGGTTGCCTCCCAACAAGCGCTAACGTTTAATGCCCCTAGCTAGGCATAAAAACACGAATAGATCTAGGTATTGCCATCTTTGGTGTTGGAAAGAAAAGAGAAAATTTCTTATCTATAGCATTTATCTTTCTATTTTGAGAAAGTACGTGGCCATTAATGGTGGAAGAAAGATTAAGCACGCTACGGAAATTTGCAGCTAAGCTGGCCTTCATTTCTTTGATAATTTCATTTTGATAAAAGCACAAAAGAGAGGTGTATTCAACCTTCTCACTCATGGGGTGCCCAAATATGGTTTTCATCTTTTCATAGGTATCTATGGGATCCCCCTCAAGGAAACCTTCTTCAAAAATAGAATCTAAAACTTGCTTGAACAAAGAGGGTAAGCCAACATAAAAGCTTTTTAGGTATATCTCAATTTGATATTGAGGCACATAGCTAGCTCAGATCCTTAATAACCTATCCCAAGCATCTTTTAAAGACTCATCAAGTAAATAACGAAAAATTCTGAGATCATCTTCATCGAAATTATTCAAACCCTCATTGATAACCCCGATAGGTCTTTCCATAGCATCATTATTTATGAGCTTAGAGAGGACAGAGGGACTATCCAAAGTACTAAGACCCGGGGGAGAACCCTTAGCCCTTTTTGATTCAGCCATGGCGAAAGAAAGGAAAATGGGGAAGAGGCGAATAAAACGACAAAGGTGAAGTGGGGGAGAGGAAAACGAGAGGCAAATGGAAAATAATGTAATGCGCGGGATAAGAGTTTGTGATGGGTACTTGGTATGTCTTGACTTGTGTGTAGATCTCCCCGTCAACGGTGCCAGAAATGGCTAGTTGCTGGGAGATTAAATCTTGACTTGACTTGGCGTAAGCCTCCCCGACAACGGCGCCAGAAATTCTTCTTGCTACCTCTTGAGCATGCGTTGGTTTTCCCTTGAAGAGGAAAGGGTGATGCAGCAAAGCAACGTAAGTATTTCCCTCAGTTTTTGAGAACCAAGGTATCAATCCAGTAGGAGACTACACACAAGTCCCTTGTACCTGCACAAACAAATAAAAACCTTGCAAGCAACGCGATAAAGGGGTTGTCAATCCCTTCGCGGCCACTTGCAAAAGTGAGATCTGATAGAGATAATAAGATAATTATTTTTGGCATTTTTATGATATAGATTGGAAAGTAAAGATTGCAAAATAAACGACAGAAATAGCACATTGGCGGGAGATTAATATGATGGAAAATAGACCCGGGGGCCATAGGTTTCACTAGTGGCTTCTCTCAAGATAGCAAAATCTACGATGGGTGAACAAATTACTATCGAGCAATTGATAGAAAAGCGCATAGTTATGAGAATATCTAGGCATGATCATGTATATAGGCATCACGTCCGCGACAAGTAGACCGAAACGATTCTGCATCTACTACTATTACTCCACATATCGATCGCTATCCAACATGCATCTAGAGTATTAAGTTCATAAGAACAGAATAATGCGTTAGGCAAGATGACATGATGTAGAGGGATAAAATCAAGCAATATGATATAAACCCCATCTTTTTATCCTTGATGGCAACAATACAATGTGTGCCTTGCTGCCCCTGCTGTCACTGGGAAAGGACACCGCAAGATTGAACCCAAAGCTAAGCACTTCTCCCATTGCAAGAAAGATCAATCTAGTAGGCCAAACCAAACTGATAATTCAAAGAGACTTGCAAAGATATCAAATCATACATATAAGAATTCAGAGAAGAACCAAATATTGTTCATAGATAATCTTGATCATAAACCCACAATTCATCGTATCTCGACAAACACACCGCCAAAAGAATTATATCGAACAGATCTCCAAGAGAATCAAGGAGAACTCTGTATTGAGATCCAAAGAGAGAGAAGAACCATCTAGCCAATAACTATGGACCCGAAGGTCTGTGGTAAACTACTCACACATCATCGGAGAGGCTATGGTGTTGATGTAGAAGCCCTCCAGGATCGATTCCCTCCGGGGAGCGCGGAAAAGGCCCCAAGATGGGATCTCACTGCATGAGAAGGTTGCGGCGGTGGAAATAGGGTTTCGTGGTGCTCTCGGATGTTTGCGGGGTATATGAGTATATATAGGCGAAAGAAGTAGGCCGGTGGAGCCACGAGGGGCCCATGAGGGTGGAGGCGCGCCTACCCCCCTGTGCGCCTCCCTACCTCGGGGCCGCCTCGTTGCTTCCTTGACGTCCACTCCAAGCCTCCTGGATTGCGTTTATTCCAAAAATAACTCTCCCGAAGGTTTCATTCCGTTTGATATTCCTTTTCTGTGAAACACTGAAATAGGCAAAAAACAGCAATTTGCACAGGGCTTTTGGTTAGTAGGTTAGTCCCAAAATAATATAAAAGTGCATGATAAAAGCCCATTAAACATCCAAAACAGATAATATAATAGCATGGAACAATCAAAAATTATAGATATGTTGGAGACGTATCAGGCCGCAGACTGCATTTGTACGTTGACTTGGGGCTTCCTGTATTTATTTATGAGAGCGAATTGAAGTTTCTTTAGTGCCCACACACATTTTTTTGTTGTGGTTATTCATTTTAATTTTTTTTTAATTTTTCTTGCTGTTTTATTTTAGGTTTTTTTATTTTTCTAGTCACTGTTTTATTTTAGTGGGCCGTGGAATTTTAAGCCCTCTCACGTGTTGGCCCTGTGTTGGGGAGAGAAGGCGCATTCGGCCCAAGTAGGCCTGTCGGCACGGCTGGTTCGCAGTGCGCTGTGTGCGCGCGCTAATGTTTAGTTCCACCTCACCCGCCGAGAGCACCCCCGACCAGTTTATAAGCACCGGCGAGGCAACACTCTCTAGCTCCTCTGGTTACTGATTGGGCGCTTATACACGGTGCTCGCTTCACTTTCCTCCCTGACATGTGAGCCCTTGTGTGCCTGGCCCCACGCATCGTGGCTTAGAACAGACTCGCCTACTATGAGCGCAGACTTAGTACGAGACTGGCTGGGGCCTGGTTGCACCTGGGCGGTCAATTTTTTCTTTTCGCATTGCAAGTATTTTTTTCTTTTGAACTGCATGTAGTTGCGTTTTTCGTATGCACCATTTGTACTGCTTGTACCAACGTTGCGGACTGCATTGCATGTATTTACGGACTGCACTATGTGCACTAAGTCTATGCATTGTGTACTGCACGAAAGTGTATCTCTTGTGCTTCTTCTAAGCATTCACTTCATGTACGCACCTTGTGCACTACCTGTATTTACTCTTGTGAACTGCATTCATCTTTGTTTAGAATGGTTTACGAATTATATTTTTTTAGAAATATAAATATTAATGAGCTGCAGTTAGTGGGTGGGAGGAGCTGCAGTCAAAGTACACATTTTTTTCTTTCTTTTTCTTAGTAACATAAGCCTTTACTGGTTGTCCTTCATTCTTGGTAACATAAGTTTCATTAACTCTCGTTTAATTTTCAATGTTATTTTCTGCGTGGCTAGACCTTTTGCATTCCTCTTCTATATATCTAGGCCAACCTCTAACCTTCATTTGCAGTTCATTTCCCCTCTAGCCGCAACTTCTCTCCTTCCTCCAGCCTCCCTTTCTTTCTTTTCATTTTCTAGGGTTTGTTGCGATGGCTCCAGGCCCCTGCGCGAATCTCTCCTGCTGCAGCCATGGTTGTGGTGTGCTGACGGACCGCGATTACTCAGCTTGCTCGCAGGCCCGTCATGCTCTTGGGGCAAGGTCTTGTGCCGAGCTGGGCGAGCGGAGCAGCTTGCATAAGGCACAGTTTTCATGGAGGGATTGAATATTGACCATATCAACGTTGTTGCGTCCTATTTCACCCTGCTTCGCCGTGGCCTTGGCCACACAAGTCCTTTTGTCCATCAGCTTACGCCCACAGACGTGGAGACTCACTACAAGATGGTAATTTTTGTTTGATCTGATTTTATCTTTCTGACTTTTTTTTGTATAATTCCATACTAGTCTGAACTTGTAGTACTTTAGGAACACACTTCTTCTGTTTTACTGAAGTGTACTGCGTGGTGTTCTTATATCTTGTTTTCATTTTTTCCTTGTGTGTGTGGAGCTCGTGTTTGTTTGCATGTACTACGATGCTCCATGAATATAGAGTTCGTACTACATGGTTACAATATGTGAACTGCTTAGGTATGAGATGAGCACTACTAGTTTTCACAATGTTTCCCCGTGTATGGTGTGTACTACATGCAACTATTTTTAAGAATTACATGATAGTTAGAAGCGTACTGCATATTAGCATGCTCCATACTGCATGTACCTCCCTTGTATAAGAGGTTCATGAACTGTGTGTGCGTTTTATCTGTACTGCTTGTTGGACTGTTGTGCACTTCATCTAGCTCGCGCATGTACTGTGTGTAGGTTTGTCTGCTGTGGGCACAATATGAGAATTGTACTTCTAGTATCGTCCTCTAACAGTTTTATTATTTTTTGCAAAAAATCGCCCAACGAGTTGTTAGGTATCTCTGGCTCAAGAAGGGAATTCTCCAAGTTGTTCTCGTTAATGGACACCCGAAACTAGCTAAGTACCGTGTAGGCGTTGATGGGCGGCTGTATCTGCAAAAAGGCTGGAAGGAATGTGTCATTGAGAGTGGCCCGAAGTCTCAGCAAGTTGTTTTCCTCAACTTTTTTGACCTCGAGGATCGTATAGTTAGAATCACGTTTGACGTGATTGGTTAAGGATATGAGGTTGATTGTAATAAGTATTTTGCGTATTGAATGCTTCATCTTTTGACGTGATTGTAATGACTACTTTTGTGATTTGAACCGCCTGGCTTATAAGTCAGAACTTCGTGTTGTCTATGAGCTAACTGCATTTTTTGTGGGTTGTGGATCAAAGTGCGCTAATGTTTACTCCAGACTGCTATATATATAGTTTTCTCTATACATCAGTTCTCTCGCATGGCTTAGTGGAAGAACTCAAAGTCAGCGGGAAATTTGTGTTTACACAAAATTTAAACTGCTACATAAGTCATACAGATATGCAAACTGCTATATATATGATTAATTTATTGAACTGTATCTATTTGGTCGTTAACCTGCTGCTTCTTCACGGTGACTAGAGTATGTCTAATGTTGCACTTTGTCTTGTTTTCCATGGTGGTGCTGCCGCTTCTTGTCTTTGCACCGTTGTTTTTGTCGCCCCTCGCGTGCTGGTTGATGGCAGTTTTTGTTTTCCAGTGTTGTGAACTGCAACGTTCTTTTCTCCTCGCATGCTGATTGATGGCGGTTTTTGTTTTGCAGTGTTTTGAACTGCATCCTTTCGCGCTCCTACCTTGTTTTTGTATGTGGTGTCGTTCTCAGTTGTTTCTGTACAACAACATTCCCTTTTGTTCTCTATCTTTTGTTTGGTGGTCTTGTGGGCATTGTTTCTTCATGTTCTTCGTCCTCTTCACTCTCTTCTTCTCCCTCCTCCTCTCCTTCATCTACTTCTTCGTAAGCCACTTCTTCTTTAGTTGTATCACCATCTTCTTTGTCTTCCTCGTTTTGTGATCTTGTTCTTTTGGCACAGGTTCTTGAATTGTGTCTCTTCCTCTTTCTGTAGATGCTGCAACGTCTCGGTTTCGTCCATTTCTTAGTACTATCAACGGAATCTCTGTTTTGTTGTGCATCGCCATGGCCATGGTTTTCTTGTTCATGTCTTTTTTTCACATGTCTTGGCATTGTGGCCGTTGATGGCATTACATGTATTGCACCTTCTTATTCCAAGTGGCTAACCATCACTGTCTAGCTCAGGCTGTGGTTTACTGTTTTTGTCATCATTTTCTCCTTGGATCCAGCCTTTTTTTGGGTTGCATCGCCCCCTTTCTTCCTCCATCTCGTGTTTGAAACAGGAAGTGGAAGAAATGTTTCTTTTTTTATTGCACCAGTTGCACTGTGTTTGGCATTTTCTACTTGCTTGGTATTCTTGTCAAGCTAGGAATTCTCTGCTTGTTTTATGTTTGTTGCTTCTTCTTCTTCTTCTTCGTTGAGCACATCAAGTTCCTCGATCAGTTCCCTCATACCAGACAACACCTTGTGGTACTCGGCATCGGACCTTGCCCCTCTGTTTGCAAGGTCCATTGTTGTTTCTGGCAGCAATTTTCTATGACAAAATAGTGAACTTCCATATGGTGTTGTTTGTTCGTAGTCTCTTCCGTCAAATGTTTGATTTGATCTTGCGTTCCGGGTGTATCTTTTCATGATGTACACCTCAGGAATCTTGAGTACTCTCAGGTGACAAAGCATGCATAACACATGGACGCAAAAGATCCCTGCAGACAACACATGTTTCTTTGTTTTGTAAGTGAACAACATGAAATTAAGGAAGCGAACTTCACTTGCTTTTGTCAGTTAATTGTGCAAGTGGACTTTTAAATTTCAGTAAGTGAGCTTCATGCATAACTTTAAAAAATTTGGATTTTTGTGCTAGCAAGTCGCACCTGTGTGTCCAGAATTTGCACTCACATTCGTAGACACCATTCATTTCATCGGCGACCACTTGGAAGTCATGCCTTGGCCAATCAAATGCATCTGATCTGTTGTAGTGGTGTACGAGATATTTTGTTGAGTTCTCAGGGCACTGTTCTGCTCTGAATGCAGTGTTGCGGTAAATTGTTTCTTTGAAATATGCAAAAACTCCCTTGTGTATAATTTCGACAGCTGAACTTCGAACCCAAACTGGGTCATTGTCTTTACTTCTGACTGCATGATCAGAATGTAGCGTTATGAATCAGAGAACTGAAAAATATTATTTGTTTTGTAGTTATTTTAGCAGTTTTTGATGGAAATTTTATTTACCTCA
Organism: Aegilops longissima; assembly: GCA_021605205.1. Lineage (NCBI taxonomy): Eukaryota > Viridiplantae > Streptophyta > Magnoliopsida > Poales > Poaceae > Aegilops > Aegilops longissima. Next base: position 369,468,091 of record CM038678.1, read on the forward strand.
TTGACAACTGTCTCTGCGTGCTCGACAGCCTTCCTGGTCTAAATGCACTTGTCCACCTGTTGAGCAAACATATGGAGATCATGCTTCTCTTTGACGAAGTTTTTCTTCAATATACGGTTCATGCTCTCGCTTCTCTGCGTGGAAGTCATCTGAGCACAAAAAATTTCTTGGAGTAAGCTGAGATCCACTCGTGCCTGTCATCCCACAACAAATTCATCACTTCGTCGTTTTGCAAGTTGTATTTCTGCATGAGGTCCTTCCATGTCCGTTCAAATTCTGACGACATTAGTGGGTGGTTCAGCACCGCAGTGAGTTCATCCTTGAGTTTCTCATGTGCCTTGTACAACAAGGCGAGGTGGTCTTTGTACATCTTCATGATGTGCCACCGACCCAACTTATGTAATATATCTGGGAGGCTAGCTTTTAATGCTGCCTTCATCTTCACTCTGTCTGCCGAGTGAAGATCGATCGTTCGTAATATAGTGGCCCTGTTGAAGCGCATGTCAGTTATCTACGTAGTAGTGTAGCTCAAATATAGTAATAATATCACACAACACAGTTGGATTATAGATTGTCACAATGATTCACTTATTAGGACAATTCGGATTCAAGAGGCACAAAACTATGCCGCATACGTCATAATGACATATTTTCAGGCGTTAATCACAAACTTGTGCACTAACGACACACATATTTGACCAAAATAAAAACATGGGTAAACAAAGCAATGCAAGGATATGGACGCTGAAAGGACAAGCATATATACACCCCACGAGAGAACTCTGAACTCTCCCTCGCTAGTCATGAGCCAAGTGCAAAAGCTGAACCCTGAACCCTGAACTCTGAACGCTAAAACGATATCAATTACTAACGGCAACACACAATCAAGCCAAGTGCAAATGTTGAATTCCAAACACACGCAAGCAAGCCCACACACATGCACGTACGAGTACGACCAAGTCCATCTAATTAACCGGCAATGGAGATGGTCCGAAGCGGCGCCTCCACTGCTCGGCTGGGCGGGTTATGCTGGTGTGGGTGACAATCGCCCGAGCACGGTGATGAACTCGCCGCCGCCCGGCGCCTCCTTGTGGGCCTTCATGTGCAGCTCGCCGCTCGTCGGCGCCACGTCTGACAAGACCTCGGTCCAGAGGTCGCCCAAGCAGCTTCCAAACTCTCTCGCGTCGTCATCTTTGTACTGTCGATGAAAACCTTCCCGAGCCTTGCTCCCTTGCTTATCACCGTGGTCTCCTCCTGCCTGCTGGTCCGTGCGAAAAGCGACCTGCATCAGCTTGGTGTACCGGTCGCTCTCGCCGGAGCGGTAGTAACCCCACCAGCCTCCCATCTCCTCTCTCGGCTGCTTTTTCATGTCCGCGTGCACCAGCTCCGCCCCGCCCTTGTCGCCCGGAGGAGCTTGGATGGAAGGCGACCAAGTAGGCGCAGATCCGGACAACGCCGTGGCCGCCTCGCGTCCGTCCTCAAAGCCGCGTGCCCCTCTGCCGCCCGATGCGTGCTCAAAGAGCAGCGCCGTGGCGATGTGCCACGGAGAATCACCTCAGCGATCTTGCCGCTCTTGCACGCCCACGACAGCTCATGTGATCAGATCGACAGCGGTGCTCCGCCGATCGCAGAACCGACATGCCGTTCTTTGAGAGGAGTGTCGCGGTGACCCTAGCCGACGCTCCATGATTAACGTCTTGGCTTCCTCGGGAACCTCCACGGTGGGTAGCGGCAACGACGACGCCCGGCTGAACCGTAGCACGTAAAACTGCTTGAAGCGGACACGAGGTTGGTTCATGGTGTTCCTCACCGAGACGATGGACGGATGATCCTTCTCGAAGCGGTGCGTGCACCACTCCGGCGTGGAGGTGTGGCTGCGAGCGAGGACACCATGAACCAGTTGGAGAGCAGGAACACGATGAACTCCTGCACCTCCTCGTAGGCAAAGGTGAGGATGAGCAGGATGGTGATGGATATGTCGATCTTTGCAGAACACGAAGGAGTCGACGGGTCCCAAACCTTCCCAGACGCACTGGCGATCCTTAGGACGCCGCCGGACATGACGGAGTTGTCGGTCCTGAAGCTATGCAAGGCGAGGGCACGTCCCGTTGCTACACAAGATGAGCATGAGGATGCGTAATGCCCATACAATGATGGGGAACAGGATGTAGTTGTGCACCAAGAAGAAGGGGCCGCAAAGACCACCGGAAGAACGGAGTGGTAGTACTGCAGAGGAACCGGAGTTCGTCGCTGAACACTTGGATGGCATCCTCCCACCCATGCCCTCTCGCCAAAGACCTTTGAAGACGAGGTCGTGGCAGTTGGAGGCTTCGCGTCGGTTATGGGAACTCCTCCGACCTCGGCGGAGCAGTTTGTGGAGGGCGAAGGACAGCAGAGCCGCTTCAGCCTCGGGTCCCACGAAGCAGCGTGTCTTTCTCGGCGAGGGCCCAGATTTTGCCAACCGTGACGACGCTGAGTCCGCTTCGATATTGCCTTCTCCAGCTCGTCGAGCTTGTAACCCTTCGGGCCGGCCTTCTTTTTCAGCTCCTCGGTTCGCCGCCCCGCCTCGGTTCGTTCTGCCTCGGTTCGTTGCAACGGTGCCTCCAATCGCCGGACAGGCCTTCTCCTGAGCCTCGTTGCAGCGGTGTAACATGGACTTATAAGTCCCTGTAAACAAACAGGCAGGGACTCGGGACTTATAAGTCCCTGTAAACAAACAGGTAGGGACTCGGGACTTATAAGTCCCTGTAAACAAACAGGTAGGGACTTATGACTTATAAGTTGAGACTTAAAAAAGTCCTAAGACTTATGAAACAAACAGGGCCTAAGTCGTTCTGCTCGCAACCTTGGAAGGAATTTGAGATCATTGTGCCGGCCGAATTGGTGGCGCTCTTCAGGTGGGCGACCTCTGTGTCTCATGGAGATGGAAAAAGCATGTTGTTTTGGTAAGACCGGTGGCTAGATGGTGCACGACTGGAGGAAATTGCACTACAAGTCTATGCACGAGTTGCTAAGCGTAGAAGAAGAACTTGCGCCATGAGTCTACGCACAGTCGGACGTTGTCTCTCGACGCACAACATCTTGCTGTTGTGTACGCGTGCGCGAAAGCCACCAGCCGGAGGAAGGAGATGCGAGGAGAGAGCCTGGAGGGGAGCGGCGGAAGGGCCCCCGGCCGCCTCACCCGGAGAGGCGACGCGGGGGGTACGGGAAGGGGAGGGGCGGGAGAGGGAGAGGCGGGCGGCGATGGCGGGCTCCGCCAGCGGCCATGGCCCACATGGGGGAGCCGCCACGGCGCAGGAACCCTAGGCGGAGGAGGGAGCTCGGGAGTTGCCACCCGCGTTTATTAAGTTGTTTTACATGTGTTGCGATGAAGGGGAACCCATTGGTCTGAGGGGCACAAGTAGTGTTTTTTTATTAAGTTGTTTATGTGTAAGAAATACGGAAGAAATAGAAGTGTACCAAACAAACGTAAGTATACATGTGTTGTATTGTACCTGTGAGCATGCAGATTGGCGGCTTATAGTTCATACACCTCAAGAATGTTTTGAAAACCCACTCGAACGACGGTATCATCTCATCTCGCACAAGGGCGACAACAAATATGGTGCTCTGTAGATGATGGTCACTCTCACGAAGACTCCCAGCGGCATGTGGAATTTGTTAGTTTTATATGTCATGTCAAATGTAACGTAGTCTCCAAAATCATCATACGATCCTTTGCAACTTGCGTTGGCCCAAAAGACGTTTCTTACATGATTATCTGCATCAATGTCGTAATCATAGAAAAACTTTGGGTCGATCTTCTGCATCTTCTTGAAGTCCAGAAGTTTCTTGACGTCATCTTGAGACTCTTGTCTGGCAGACTTCTGTTTCCTGCATTTCAAACACAATGCAAACTCATCTTATCAAATAGGAAATAATTACCCACAAAATGCTCAAGCAATATGTTCTGTGACGTGATTACTTGTTGATCCGGTCGCGGCTAGTATGTCCAATGACCTGCAGACCACGAGACATAAGCGACATCGTTGACATCATCTGTGCGTGTGTGTGGTTGTCCAGCTGCATGTCCTTCACCAATTGGTCAATCAAAGGATCGTCACTTTTGTGCGAGTGCATGTGAAAAAGCATCCCAGGGCTTTCTAGCATCTTGTGATTGTGGTTGAGCTCAACCATTTCTATCACAAAACTACCATTCTTCCTCTTTTTGACTCTAATTCTTGCCTTACAGCCAATCCTTTTTTTATGTCTTCTCACGTTTCCGGTCATAATATGACATAGTCTGCTTGTGCATCCCTTCTCTTGAGCAGACAATGTAGGCATTTGTCTTGTGTTTTGCCCTCTTGCGTATGCCAAACCCTGCATATCTTGCATAAGTGTTGTAAAAGTCCCATGTATTGTCGTACATGGTGAACTTCATTACAGCGGCAAGTATGAGGTTCGGCAACATGTTTTTATCCTGCATCAAGTGCAATGCTCTATGAGACAAAGTGTACTATTCTGTTTAAATACGAGGACTACATTCGAGTTAAGAAAGCACTGCAATGTTACTAAGTTTTCGAAAGAGTTGACTGTATTAGATGTTAGGCCGAACTTCACAAGAAATATCAGTGTGCACTGCAATGTTATTTGAATGGACTGCAAATATTATTATTTTCCAGGACATAAACTTACATGTGTGTAATGGCGTTCATCCGATGGCGTTTGCACTTTCACTGGGTTGTATTGGACATGGTGGGGTTATAGAAGATCTGTGTAGTTGAGGATCTCGCGGTGGCAATAGTGAGGGGAACTTGTAGCTGTCGTTGACTTCTGACTGAGGCACCCTTGGTGGTTGAAGTGTTGAAGTTCATGCAGTAGGTCCACTCGGAGCTCTGTTTTTTGGTGCAGCAGGTCCACTCGAAGCTCTGTTTTTTGGTGCTGTAGGTGGATGCTGGTCTCTGTTTTGTGGTGCAGCAGGTGGACGCGGTGGTAATCCAGTGTTGTGGTGATGTCTCACTGGATTGGTTTGAAATTGTGAGAGCGGCGACACATCATCATAATCATCATATTATGCAACATCATGGTCAACAACATCATGTCAACAACATCATCCTTGTCTGTTCGGACATGATGTCCAAATGTAGTGAACTTGTGCTTGTACTCTAGGTTGAGAGCTGTTATTGGCTCATCTTCATCGTCATCATCTTCATCATCCTGTCGGTTAGTGCCCTCCCACGTGAAGGTGACATCGTCGCCATCTTCGACTACCTCTTCTTCCTGGAAAAAATCTTCTTCCGAAGAGTATTGCACCCGGTTTGTTGCGTGAAGAATCCTCGAGGAATCACAGGGTTAACCCAACCAGTGTCTCTTCCGGAAGAAGCTTGACTCTTCCGAAAGTTGATGGTCCCTAGGTTTTCAATTATGCGCGGCATTTTGCATCTGCTGAACGTCATTTTCTGCACAAAATGGCCGAGCTGCATTGTCAGGTAAAATGAACTGAATCATACGAACTAAAATGTGTTTGAAAGGGTACTGCAAACTAATGCATGCAGACTGCATCATCTTGCATGGTGAAATGAAGTAACCGCATTGCATCATTGTCCATAGTGAACCTATACAACCGTACTGCATAACCGAGCAACTACGCTGCAATTTTAGTCACGGCAAACTGATGTTACCGCGCTGCATCATTTTTGGAGGCGTAATCGACTACGTGTACTGCTTTGTATGGAATAAGTAAATTGAGGGAGATGTGGAAGTGTACTGCTTACCTCGTGTTGCAGTGTTTTCTTGTGTTTGCAGGAGGAAGTTCCCTTCTCGTCCGTCTGCACCACTTTTGCGTTCACCCATGCAGTCCACTTGCCCTTCAGAAGTTCATGAGCGTTCTAGACGTTGCTCAAGGTGAGTGGAGATGGAGGATTTGCGTTGAAGGTCATCGCAACCTTCATCCAAGAAGCTGTCGTGGATGAAGGAACCTTGTGCACAGTCCTCCTTCCTTGAATTGGTGTTATGTCGAGGCAGCACCAATCCACATCTGATGAAGGATAGGTAATTGAAGACGCACTGCTCAATGTCGTGGAAGAAGGCCCGGAGGAGATCGGCGGCGACGCTACCGAGCTGCTACCGCGGAAGAAGGCCGGTATGTGAGAGGAGGAGGCGCTCCTCGGTTGCTGCCTTGGAAGAAGGCCGAGAGGCGATGTGCGGCGGCACTGCTTGGCCGCTGCAGCGGAAGAAGGCTACAAGGGGAGGGCGGCATCGCTGCCGGCCGCCACCGCAGGAGAAGATCGGAAGGGCAGTGGAGGCGATGCTCCCTGGCCGTCACCATGGGAGAAAGCGGGGAGGGGAGGGGCGGCATCGCTCCCAGGCCGCTGCCACGGAAGAAGGCGGAAGGGGAGGGTCGGCAACGATCCCAAGCCGCTGCCGCGGTAGAAGGCGGGGAGGGGAGGGGCGATGGCGATCCCAGGCCACTGCCACGGTAGAAGGCGGGGAGGGGAGGGGCGGCGGCGATCCGGTGGGGGATGTGCAGAATAAGCCCAGGTGTTATCAGAATAAGACTCTTAAGGGGTGTTATCAATATATATCTTCCACCCATAGTACTATGTTCATGGCCCACTCTCATGTATTGAGTGGAGTTGAAAATGTTGAAGCGCATTAAAAAGTACTCCCTCCATCCAAAAAACCTTATCCCTCAAATGGATGTATCCATCCGAAAAAGCTTGTCACTCAAATGGATGTATCTAGCACTACCTTGGTACTAGATTGTAGCGATCCGACCTCAGACGGTCAAATCTCTGTGTCTAGTGTCATCCCTGGATCGGTAATGCTGACACACACAGTACTTGAATGGATTTATGACAGAGTAGCAATCACATACTTATTACATCGAATGTCTCAAAAGAGAACTTATTACAATAAATATGGCTTAAGGCCGTCTAAATAAGATAACAACGGAAGGCTTGGAAGATAAAGTGTGTCCATCAACTCCAACGGCATAGCTGAGTGCATGACAACCGACCTAGCACACCTTACTCCTCGTCTGAAAAGTCTGAAACATGATATGTTGCAGCCCGAAACGTGTCATCACATGGAATATGCTGGCAAAGTAACACAGTAGAGCAATGAATAGACAAATGCTATCACTACATGCATATATGGCTGGTGGAGGCTCTATGGTTATAATGTTTTGCGAAAAGCCAGTTTTCCCTACAACAAAGGAATATGCTTTATTTAACTATCATGGTGGTTGAAACATCATTGAGAAGGTTCCTCCAACTCAATCCCAATTAAAGTAGTCATTATCGTCCCAAGAAATTAATTTAGAGTGATGAGATCAAACCAATAATTCAAGTACCAGATACTCAAGATGTCCATAACCGGGGACACGGCTAACCATGATTAGTTTATACACTCTGTAGAGGTTTATGACTTTTCCCCACAAGACACGATCTCCTCCGTTGGATTTCTCGACTACATGGTGTTTGAGAAACGGATGACCGAGACACGATCTTTCCAAGCATTAACTCTTTACTCGGGTAGACAGTTACACCTACTTTCCCCTACATCTGCTAGCCTACCACTGAAAGAGGTCATACAACATAATCAACTATGCCAGAGCCCATAATGGCTTATGGTTGCACACGGAAGTTTCTAGCATGAATAATCTTATGATCCCTTTGAGCTGGGTGGCGGATCAGAGGATGATCACCCAGGTACTCTGGGATATCCTAGGACAACTTGGATTCTCCAGGTGCCCACAAGCAATCCACCTAGATGTGTATTAAAGTTGCCACCTTAAGTTGAACCATTAATTTAACAAACTCACATCTGTCATGGATACACTCAAACCCAATCCACATCTACGAGCATAGCGTGGTAATATAAGCACAACATAGAAGTAACTCCTAGGGTTTGATAATAAATAGGGCAGGTTCTACCTCATCAACTACTTCCCAAAACCCACAAGTTAATCACATCCTAATCATGCAGTGTTTGAGGATTCTAACTAATGTATAAAAACTGGGTATGAAAAGATTATGATCAATGTGTTACTTGCCTTGCTGACGATCTGCAAATCCTAAAGACTCGTAGTAGCATGCTTCGCACTCCGGGAATTCTATCGCAAACAAACAATAGCGTACATAGGCAATCAAGCAAAGATGCACGGGTAAAACTCAAATAAAAAGACCGAATCTGAAAACTCAACAGAAGAGATTCGATTTGCAAAAAGAATCAAATCAAACGGTGCAACAAAACTCAAACTACAAAAGAAACAAGATCCGTTTACTAATCTGGACTAAAGTCAAATTTTACAGTACCAAAATCTTGTTCAAGTTGGTTAAACAGAAAGAGGGCTTCGAGACGAAGATCTAGGCGCTTGTTTCACCTGGTTTTGATAAACGAGCGAAAAGATAAACTAAAATGAAGATTAGGGCAGAAACCGCGATCAAAAATAATCGCGGAAAAACCCTGGAAAATAAAACAAGACGAACAGGCTAATGAACGAATGTTCGCGGTCTGCGGCTAACTGACGAACAACGTTCGTTAAAACGAACATACGAACGAACGTCCGCTAAATAATAAACCGATGAAAAACCGAACCGAACCGAAATCTAAAAAAACAAATCTAGGGTTTACTTAAAAAACCGATCAGTTTTCTCGAGAAAAACCGGACTACGGCGGCTACCTCGGTGGCGGAAATTCGGTGGCATGATGGGCGACGGGTGGCGATTGCAGACGACGGCGCGCTGGCGGCTAGGGTTTAGAGGCGGCTGGGTCAAGGGCGGGTTGGGCCTGCTTATAAAGTTCGGCCAGCAAAGAAGGTCCGGATCGGACACGGCCCGGTTAGGTCGGTGCACTTTTTTTTAAATAATCCTGACGCATAAAAACAAATAAAAGAAAAACTAAACAGAGTCCAAAAATCCTGAAATAAATTTTCGCGGTCCTCTAATAATATTGCGGACAAAGTGAACATTTATTTGGGCCTCTAATGCAATTTTGGAAACTGCATATTTTTTCCTAATTTAAATAAAATAGCAATAAAAGTCCAAAAAGAATTAATTATTTGATTTTAATATTTTCCTCCAATATTCCCTTTATTTTGGAGAAGTCATATTATCTCCTCTCATATATTTTAATATGAAATATTTTTGGAGAGAAAAATAATTAAAACCAAAGTGATCCTTGTTTCGATATTTGATAAAATTCAAATATGAAAAACATGAAATCCCCAACTCTCTCCGTGGGTCCTTGAGTTGCTTAAAATTTCGAGGATTGCAAAGCAAAATGCAGTAAAATATGATATGCATGAATGACCTATGCATAACATTCCAAATTGAAAATTTGGGATGTTACAAACCTACCCCCCTTAAGGTGAATCTCGTCCTCGAGATTCGGGTTGGCTAGAAAATAGGTATGGGTGGTCTTTGCGTTGATCATCCTCTCGTTCCCAGGTGGCTTCATCCTCGGTATGGTGGCTCCACTGAACTTTGCAAAACTTGATAACCTTGCTGCGTGTAACTCAGCTGGCAAACTCGAGAATCTTGACTGGTTTCTCCTCATAGGTCAAATCACTATCCAACTGAATTGCTTCCAGGGGAATATCGGCCATCTCTGCATGGCACTTCTTCAACTGGGAAACGTGAAACACATCATGAACTCCTGACAGTCCCTCGGGTAACTCCAACTTGTAGGCAACCTCTCCCATGCGTTCCAAAACATGGTACGGTCCTACAAATCTCGGGGCTAACTTTCCCTTAACTCCAAAACGTTTAACTCCTCATAGTGGTGACACACGGAGATATGCTCTGTCTCCGATTTCATAGACTACCTCCTTGCATTTTGAGTCTGCATAGCTCTTCTGTCTGGACTGAGCTACCTTCTGTCTATCTCGAATCAGTTTAACCTTCTCTTCGGACTCCTTAATCAAATCCGGTCCAAACAACTAGCGGTCTCTAACTTCATCCCACATCAACGGTGTTCGGCATCTTCTTCCACACAAGGCTTCGAATGGTGCCATCTTCAAACTGGCCTGGTAGCTATTGTTGTATGAGAACTCCGCGTAGGGCATGTTGCCATCCAAACTAGATCCATAATCTAGCGCACAAGCTCTCAACATGTCCTCCAGAATCTGATTGACTCTCTCGGTCTGTCCATCCGTCTGCGGATGAAAGGCTATACTGAACTCTAGCCTGGTTCCCAAAGTCTGGTGCAGCTGGTGCCAAAACTTTGAAGTAAACTGTGTTCCTCTATCTGATACGATGGTCCTCGGAACTCCGTGCAGACATACGATCCTGGTCATATATATCTTGGCCAACTTTGCACTGGTATAGGTGGTTTTTACTGGGATAAAGTGAGCTACTTTGGTCAAGCGATCCACTACTACCCAGATAGAATCATATCCCGATCAGGTCCTGGGTAATCCGGTGATAAAATCCATGCCAAGCTTGTCCCACTATTCGGGTATCGGCATAGGCTGCAGTAATCCTGCTGGCTTCTGATGTTCTACCTTCACTCTCTGACATACATCACATATGGCTACATACTCGGCAATGTCCTTCTTCATTCCAGTCCACCAGAAACGCTCCTTCAAATCCAAATACATCTTAGTGTTTCTGGGGTGTATCGAGTATGGCAAGTCATGAGCTTCCTGTAGTATCAACTTCCTGATCTCGGCATTATTGGTCACATATACACGGTCCTCAAACCACAAGGTGTCGTGCTCATCCTCACGAAAACCTTTGGCTTTTCCTTCACTCATCTTCTCCTTTATCTCGGCAATTTCTTTGTCATCCTTCTGTGCTTCTCGAATCTTTTCCAATAATGTTGATTGCACCTCCAGTTCTGCCACAAAAACTTTAGGAACTATCTCCAAACGAAGCTCCCTGAGATCTTCTTCTAACTCCTTTGGCAATCCTTCGCTTACGAGGGTATTGACATAACTCTTCCGGCTCAGAGCGTCTGCTACGACATTGGCCTTGCCTGGATGATAGTGCAACATCATATCATAATCCTTTATGAGCTCCAACCATCTCCTCTGCCTGAGGTTCAGCTCCTTCTGAGTAAAAATGTACTTCAAACTCTTGTGATCCGTGTACACATCACAACGGTTTCCAATAAGAAAATGTCTCCAGGTCTTGAGCGCATGCACTACAGCTGCTAACTCCAAATCATGCGTGGCGTAATTCAACTCGTGTGGTCGAAGCTGACGTGAGGCATATGAAACAACTCTTTCGTCTTGCATAAGTACTCCTCCAAGTCCTAAGCGAGAGGCGTCGCAATACACTTGGAAATCCTTGTGTATATCCGGCAGAATCAGCACTGGGGCTGTAGTTAGGCGTTTCTTCAACTCCTGGAAACTTGCTTCACATTCTTCCGTCCAATGGAACTTGGTGTCCTTCTTCAGCAACGCCGTCATGGGCTTCACAATCTTAGAAAAATTCTCAATGAATCTCCGGTAATATCCCGCGAGTCCAAGAAAACTGTGGATCTCTCCAACTGAGGTGGGTGCCAACCACTCAGTGACTGACTGAACCTTGGTAGGATCCACTGCTATACATTCTCCTGATATAACATGTCCAAGAAATCCAACTTCCTTCAGCCAAAACTCATATTTGCTGAACTTGGCATATAACTGATGTTCCCTGAGCTTCTCAAGAACCAAACGTAACTGCTCCTTGTGTTCCTCCTCATTGTTCGAGTATACCAAGATATCATCAATGAACACCACGACAAACTTATCCAAGAACTCCATGAACACCTTATTCATCATACTCATGAAATAGGCTGGGGCGTTAGTCAGTCCAAATGACATAACCGTCTACTCATATAGCCTATACCGTCTGGTGAAAGCTGTCTTAGGTATATCCTTTTCCCGGATCTTCAGCTGGTGGTATCCTGATCGTAGGTCGATCTTCAAAAACACTTTAGATCCTTGTAGCTGGTCAAACAAATCATTGATCATCGGCAGTGGGTACTTGTTCTTGATGGTCACCTCATTCAAGGCTCGATAATCAACAACCATTCTTAAGGATCCATCCTTCTTCTCAACCAAGAGCACTGGGGCTCCCCATGGTGATGAACTTCGTCGAATGTAACCTTTCTCCAATAACTCCTTAATCTGCTTCTTGATCTCTTCCAGATCATTTGCGGGCATCCGGTATGGTCTCTTCGATATCGGTCCGGTGCCTGGCAACAGTTCTATCAAAAACTCAATGTCTCGATCTGGCGGCATGCCTGGTAGCTCCTCTGGAAATACATCTGGGTAATCCTTCACTACAGGCACTTCCTCCTGAACAATTCCTGAGAGAGAATTTACTTGAGTCCTCCTAGGCGCATGCCTGGATACATACTTGATCCTTTTTCCCTCTGGGGTGGTAAGTAAAATTGACTTACTGGCGCAATCAATGTTTCCCCCCATACATCGATAGCCAATCCATTCCTAGTATCACATCCAATCCTTGTGACTCCAAAATTATCAGGTCTGAGGGGGAAAACATGGCTTCCAATGGTCAATGGCATCTGAAAACAACCTTGACTTGCCATATACTCCGCTCCTGGTGAGCTTACTAACATAGATGTCCTAAATACTTTAGTGGGCAACTTATATTTATCCACAAATCCCATTGAAATGTATGAATGCGATGCACCAGTATCAAAAAGAACAATTGAGGTAAATGACTTAACCAAAAACTTACCGACAACTGCATCAGGTTGCTCTTCAACCTCCTCCATGTTCACGTGGTTCACTTGTCCCCTGTTGAAAGGGTTGGACTTCTTACCAGAGCTTTCATTGCCATTCCCATTCTTCGCTTCGGGGCACTCAGTGGCATAGTGCCCAGTCTTCCCGCACTTGAAACAAGTAATGTGACTTAGGTCCTTCTTGGCGGGTGTGGCTGGATTGGAGCGGTTCTGATTACTGCTTGCTCCATTCCCATTTCCATTCTTGGGGCCATTGTGGTTATGGGAACTTCCTCCATTGTGAGTGTGGCCTCCATGGTTATGGGTATATCCACCCGTGTTCGAGGTAAGACGGGGCTTCTGCTGTGCTCCTGAATTGTACTTTCATTGCCCATACTTCCTCTTGCGGCTCTCAATCTGCTGCTGCTTCCCTTCAATCATAAGAGCCTTGTGTACCAGCTCCTGGTAGTTGTTAAATGTTGCCACCATCAACTGCATGCTCATCTCATCATTCAGCCCTTCCATAAACTGCTCTTGCTTCATGGCATCTGTGGCCACATCTTCAGGGGCATAACGAGATAGCTCACTAAACTCATCTACATACTGAGCCACAGTATGATTTCCCTGGCGCAAGTTGCGAAACTCGCGCTTCTTCATGATCATAGCTCCAGTTGAGATATGGGTTGTGCGGAATGCTTGCTGAAACTGATCCCAAGTGATATTGGCTATAGGGAAAGGGGTCATGTCATTCTCCCACCATGAAGCTGCTGGTCCATCCAATTGATGTGCGGCGAAACGCACCTTCTCAGCATCGGTGCAACCTGTGGTGGTCAACTCCCTTCCAATCCTGCGTAGCCAGTCATCCGCAACTATTGGCTTGGTGCTACTGGAAAACACCGGCGGCTGCAACCTCAGAAAACGGACTAAGTTGTCAACTGGAGGTGGTGGTGGCGAGTTGTTGTTGTTGTTGGTGTTGCCTTGGTTCTGGACAAATATCTGCATCAAGGCATTCTGCTGCTGGATCAAGTGGGTGATCTCCGGTGGGAAGACAAATCCGTTATCATGTCTCGGAGGCATCTGATGGGTTTAGAGGGGAGAGATTAGAATAGAAATGAGGTCTAGTGAGAAAACACTACCCATATGCACATGTGACAAACACAATCATATCACACCAAATCAATTCAAGCAAGGGCATACAATCGGTCTAGAACTATCGTTACAAAAGTGCTCAGACTATTACTATTTACAGGGGGGAAACTACTATTCGTATGGTGGTCATTCTAGAAATTTTGATCGGTGGAAGACTCCATGATATCCGCTCTAGCTTCGTCTTCATAATCATCATCACTACCATCAGGGTCGGAGTCGGTATCATCGATGATGATGTAGTCTTCAGAACGTATTTCCTTAGGTTCGTCGTCATCTCCTCCTAGCGCGGGGTCTCCCATAAAAACTCCTAGCTTCCTTGTCAGGTCATCATTCTTCTCCACGAGTATCGTCATCTCCTCCTCATATCCATCGCGTGTAGACTTGAGTTCCTCTTCTAGCTCTGAAATCCTGGTCATTGCCTTCTCTAGGTCTATCATGCCTGCGCACATCTGATTCTCCTACCGACGAATGTGCTGGTTTAGCTCCTGGATGAATGCTGCAATGGGCGTCCCTCCTGGTGCTGACTATCTCCCATTGCTCATCTCGGCGCCCACATATTTGGTAGATAGTATCCTTGAGATCCTTGTGATAAACTTCGCCAATGCGTCCCATGGCGATGTGGGCTGCCATGCTCTTTCCTAGACTCTAGGTTGGTGCATCAAAGGACAACTCTATGGGCTCCGTAACTGGCATGAATGTCCTTGCTGGAACTTGAACTCGAATCATCCAGAGCTCCTCTTCTGGTAAAGTGGTCGTGTAGGTCCCAATGAAACTGGGTATTCCGATGTTCAGGTACCTAGTGACTTCCTTCAAGTGTCGTCCAAAGGGTGTGTCTTCATCTGGTTGAGCAAACTTATTCCTTGAGTCTGCCATCCTAAAGAGTAGAAAATGGAGAGGAGTCAGAAATGAGTAGAGAAGAGTGCCCTATGGCTTATCTTAGTGGTCATGTCCTACATTCAACATGTGCTCTGATACCATCTGGTAGCGATCCGACCTCAGACGGTCAAATCTCTCTGTTCAGTGTCATCCCAGGATCGGTAATGCTGACACACACATTACTTGAATGGATTTATGACAGAGTAGCAATCACACACTTATTACATTGAATGTCTCAAAAGAGAACTTATTACAATAAATATGGCTTAAGGCCATCTAAATAAGATAACAGCCGAAGGCTTGGAAGACAAAGTGAGTCCATAACCTCCAACGGCATAGCTGAGTGCATGACAACCGACCTAGCGCACCTTACGCCTTGTCTGAAAAGTCTGCAACATGATATGTTGCAGCCCGAAACGGGTCAGCACATGGAATATGCTGGCAAAGTAACACAGTAGAGCAATGAACAGACAAATGCTATCACTACATGCATATGGCTAGTGGAGGCTCTATGGTTATAATGTTTTGCGAAAAGCCAGTTTTTCCCTACAACAAAGGAATATGCTTTATTTAACTATCATGGTGGTTGAAACATCACTGAGAAGGTTCCTCGAACTCAATCCCAATTAAAGTAGTCATTATCATCCCAACAAATTAATTTAGAGTGATGAGATCAAACCAATAATTCAAGTACCAGATACTCAAGATGTCCATAACCGGGGACACGGCTAACCATGATTAGTTTATACACTCTGCAGAGGTTTGCGCACTTTTCCCCACAAGACTCGATCTCCTCCGTTGGATTTCTCGCACTACATGGTGTTTGATAAATGGATGACCGAGACACAGTCTTTCCGAAGCATTAACTCTTTACTCTGGGTAGACAATTACACCTACTTTCCCCTACATTTGCTAGCCTACCACTGAAAGAGGTCATACAACATACTCAACTATGCCAGAGCCCATAATGGCTTGTGGATGCACACTGAAGTTTCTAGCATGAATAATCTTATGATCCCTTTGATCCTAGGTGGCGGACCATAGGGTGATCACACGGGTACTCCAGGATATCCTAGGACAACACTGGATTCCCCAGGTGCCCACAAGCAATCCACCTAGATGTGTATTAAAGTTGCCACCTTAAGTTGAACCATTAATTTAACAAACTCACATCTGTCATGGATACACTCAAACCCAATCCACGTCTACGAGCATAGCATGGCAATATAAGCATAACGTAGAAGTAACTCCCAGGGTTTGATAATAAACATGGCAATAGGTTCTACCTCATCAACTACTTCCCAAAACCCACAAGTTAATCACATCCTAATCATGCAGTGTTTGAGGATTGTAACTAATGCATAAAAACTGGTTATGAAAAGAGTATGATCAATGTGTTACTTGCCTTGCTGACGATCTACAAATCCTAAAGACTCGTAGTAGCACGCTTCGCACTCCGGGAATTCTATCGCAAACAAACAATAGCATACATAAGAAATCAAGCAAAGATGCATGGGTAAAACTCAAATAAAAAGATCGAATCTGAAAACTCAATAGAAGAGATTCGATTTGCAAAAAGAATCAAATCAAACGGAGCAACGAAACTCAAACTACGAAAGAAACAAGATCCGTTTACTAATCTGGACTAAAGTCAAATTTTACAGTACCAAAATCTTGTTCAAGTTGGTTAAACAGAAAGAGGGCTTCGAGACGAAGATCTAGGCGCTTGTTTCACCTGATTTGGATAAACGAGCGAAAAGATAAACTAAAACGAATATTAGGGCAGAAATCGGGATCAAAAATAATCGCGGAAAAACCATGGAAAATAAAACGAGACGAACAAGCTAACGAACGAAGTTTCGCTGTCTGTGGCTAACTGACAAACAGCGTTCACTAAAACGAACGTACGGACGAACGTCCGCTAAATTATAAACTGACGAAAACCGAACCGACCCGAAATCTAAAAAAACAAATCTAGGGTTTATTTAAAAAACGATCGGTTTTTCCCAAGAAAAACCGGACAGGGGCGGCGGCGGCTACCTCAGCGGCGGGGTCGGCGGCGTCATGAACTAGCGGGTGGCGCCGGATCAAAGCGGCATGCTGCGGCTAGGGTTTGGGGCGGCGGGGTCGGGCCGCGGCTTATAAAGCCTGGCCGGGCAGTGTCCGAATCGGGCACGGCCCGGTTAGGTCGGTGACTTTTTTTTTTAAATAATCTTGACGCGGAAAAAGAAATAAAAGAAAAACTAAACAGAGTCTAAAAATCCTGAAATAAATTTTCATGGTCCTTTAATAATATTGCGGACAAAGTGAACATTTATTTTGTGCTCTAATGCAATTTTGAAAAACGCATATTTTTTCTAATTCAAATAAAATAGCAATAAAAGTACAAAAAGAATTAATTATTTGATTTTAATATTTTTTCCTCCAATATTCCGTTTATTTTGGATAAGTCATATTATCTCCTGTCATATATTTTAATATGAAATATTTTCGAAGAGAAAAATAATTAAAACCAAAGTGATCCTTGTTTCGATATTTGATAAAATTCAAATATGAAAAACGTGAAATCCCCAACTCTCTCCGTGGGTCCTTGAGTTGCTTAGAATTTCGAGGATTGCAAAGCAAAATGCAGTAAAATATGATATGCATGAATGACCTATATATAACATTCCAAATTGAAAATTTGGGATGTTACATAGATACATCCATTTGAGGGACAAGATTTTTCGGATGGAGGGAGTATGATCCAATTGCTTGGTTTGACACTGGGGTGCTCATGATTTATCTAAACGTGGTGAAGGCGGAGTCATGCCAGATACAATGAGCAGGGATAACATTCGTCGAGCATCTTATATTTTGAAAAGGTAATGATTATGTTATTATATTCATGGATATTATTATGTTGATATTAATCACTTCATCGTTTATCAATATTTATATCGTAAAAGATATTACATGATAAACATGCTAGGTAGCATTCAACATCAAAAAATATGTTTTTATCATTTACCTACTCAAGGACGAGCGGGAATTAAGCTTGGGGATGCTGATACATCTCCAACATATCAATAATTTTTGATTGTTTCATGGTATTATATTATCAATATTGGATGATTTATATGCAATTTTATATCATTTTTGGGAACTTACCTATTAACTCAGTGCCCAGTGCTAGTTCCTGTTTTCTGCATGTTTTTTGTTTTTCAGAAAATCAATACCAAACGAATCCAAACATGATGAAATTTTATGGTTATTTTTTCTGGACTAGAAGGGACCCTATAAGCTTCAGGAGGAGACCAGACGACCTACGGGAGTGCCACAAGCTCACACGACACGCCCCCAAGGGGTGCACCACCTGAGCTTGTGGGCCCCACGCAGCTCCATTTGACCTAATTCCACTTGTATAAATTCCCATAAATCGCAAAACGAACATAGAGCCACCCAAAACAATTTTTTCGCTGCTGCAAGCTTCTATTCTTCCGCGATCCCATCTGGAGGCCTTTTTAGGTACTCTACCGGAGGGGGAATCGATCACGGAGGACTTCTACATCAACCTAGCTCCACCTTCGATGATGTGTGAGTAGTTTACCACAGACCTATGAGTCCATAATGATTAGCTCGATGGCTTATTCTCTCTCTTTGATCTTCAATACAATGTTCTCTTCGAGACCGATTCGATGTAATCTTATTTTGCAGTGTGTCTGTTGGGATCCGATGAATTGTGGGTTTATGATTTGGGATATTCACTGAAAGTAGTGGAGTCTTTGCTGAACTTTATTATGCATGATTATTATAGGTTTGTATTTCTCTCTGATCTAACCGTTTTGTTTGGCCAACTAGATTGATTTATCTTCAGTGGGAGAGGTGCTTTGTAGTCGGTTCAATCTTGCGGTGTCCTCACCCAGTGACAGCAGGGGTAGCGAATCACGTATTGTATTGTTGCCATTAAGAGTAAAGTGACAGGGTTTAATCATATTGCTTGGTTTTATTCTGTCTCCATTATTTCATCTTTCTTAAATCATTACTCTATTTTTCATGAACTTAATACCATAGATGCAGGCAGGAGTCGGCCGATTGGTGGAGTAATAGTAGTAATGGAGAATCATTTCGGTCTACTTGTCACGTACTTAATGCCTATATACATGATCATTGCCATGAATATCCACTACAAAAAAATACACTTCGTGATGATACGTGTTTGTCGCAGTAGGTCAAGTTTTCTGTCATGCATGTACATCCATGACAAATTTATGACATAATCAAGATAGTCATACATGTGCTATCGTAGAAGTGTTCCATGACATTACCAAAATTATCATCACGGAAGTTTCCACTTCCATGACGATAAATCGCGTGTCACAGAAGTGCTTTCGTCAAGGGTGACCGACATGTGGCATCCACCGTAACGGAGCGCCGTTAAGCTATCGGGTCCGGTTTTGGATTCGATAACCCGTTAACAGCCCCGACCAATGGGGATTTTCCACGTGTAAAATCATCATTGGCTGGAGGAAACACGTGTCGGCTCACCGTTGGGACAGATGTCATCCACTCATTGGACCCAAAGCGCCTATGATACGTCGACACGTGGCACGGCCCAACAGAGGCCCATTCCTGTGAAAAGGCCGGCCCGTTTGACTTGGTCAAAAGGTGGTGGGCCGGCCCACGGCAAGCCTGTTAACGGCCTGTTCGCATATAGCCCATTTACAACCCGCTAACCCAGGGCCCCTTTACGACCTATCCGAATTAGGCCCAGTAGCGTCATCTGGGCCGTCCAATATAATTCCAGCCCGTTTTAACTTCCAGCCCATGTATGGCCCATGACGTCTTTTGGCCCATATGAGGCCCTTAGTAACCCTCGGCCCATTAACGGCCCATGGTAAAACTAGCCCGTAATGAACAGTGTATCACTTTATACCCATTAACGGCCCATTATTCCATTGGGCCGTTTCCAACCCATGTTATCTTTGGGCCTTCTCAGGGCCCATTTATTCTTGGGCTCATTTCCAGCATTCGGTTACTTACGGCCCGTTATTGTCATTTTCTGCTTGTGGGCCAAATTCAGCCCGTGCTTACAGTCGGCCCGTTTGTGGCCCGTTAATACGTTGGGCCGTTTTCATAGCGTCATCAAATACGGCCGATTAACAACGACCCATTATGGTCGGCCCATGAACGGACGATTCCAACTCTAGCCCGTTTACGGCCATAAAGCGGTATGTTATTGGCCCATGTTTGGGCAATCGATCATACGGCCCGTATAAGGCCCATTGATGATACGACCCGTAGAAGGCCCATTGATGATACGGCCCGTAGAAGGCCCATTCTTTCTACGCCCCGTAGAAGGACCATTGTTTCTACGGCCCGTAGAAGGCCCAGTGTCACTACAGTAAATATGTAGCCCATGGTTATTGTGGCCTAGTTTTAAAAAATAGGTTATTGCGGCCACTAGCAAACCGCGGAAAAAGAACAGCACTGACTACAAGCAAACAAATAAACAAGACAACAAGGAAATAAATAAGCAAGCAACTTACGCTAGGCTATCACGGCTATTACATATTACATCCTTTGGGCATCAAAGTTCGCCACGAGTGCAAATATAGGGAACAAAGCAGCATATCATATACTTTGGTTGTCAAAGTTGGCGACCCGTGCAAATAAACGCCAGACAAAACAAGTCCGAACTGAAACCACTTCATAAGATCTCAAGAAACAATATCCCGGTACCCATAATTTGGCAAGATGCTTAGCAAGCTTATTAACTTTCTCTTGTTTGGCGCTTAAATCCTCCGGTAGCTTGTTGTTGCACCGAAAGTATGCATCTGAATTCGCAAGGACTTCTCGAAGACTTGACTTCTGTCACAACACATCTGATCGATGTATTTCAACTTGAAGCTGAGACTCAAGAAGACGAACTGATTCAGGCAGCGAGTTCGAAGAGCTTGTGCCAACAGTAGTGGCCAGTAACTCGAACACTACATCAAGACAGGATTTCTGGGTTCTCTCACTGTCGTCAAGGTAGTTTTTATCAGCTTTCTTGGAGACCAATAGGGATGTCTCACTATCTTGAACCTTATCTGCATTACTTCCTTCACCATTGCATAATAGGGTATTGTTCTCCAATATTTTGTCCGCATTCTAAAAGAGAAACAAGCAGACATGTCACAGGTTTACCATGTTGTATATGAAACTCATTTTGGTAAATCAGTTCAGTAGTAAAGTGCAGAGGATAATAGCATGAAACAAACATATATCTATGTACCATGGTCACTTTATGGTCTATATGGTTCTAGTTTTTGTTGCCAAATCAAGATAGAGACACAGTTCAAATAATATTTGTTCAAGACAAAGCAGAATAGACAGAATATAAGTGTGGGAAACTATAGAGACACTTGTAATGTGCATGACATGAGAACATAACTGTTTATTCAATTGAAACTGAATTCAATATAGAGCAAGTTACAATAGCAAACCAGTTAAAGAAACAAGTTTAAAACATACCTGTTGCGCCATTGGAGTTTCAATTCCATCCTTCAAATTTGAAAATAGTTGGCCTGAGTAAATACAGTGATGCAAGAGCAAAAGAGTATGAACCATAGCTACAGAACCTGACCTGAGAACAATTCTTCTTCTCCTTTAAGCGTTGAGTTGGGATTCGGAGTGGTGGTCCTCGTGCTTTGGGCACTGCAGTTCCCTTACTAACTGCTCGTGTTTGGGGTGCTCTGTGGTGGAGCCAGTGCTGTGTCAACTGGAACTGGGTTACTATCTGCTGGGGTTGGGGTTAGAAGGGGTGTAGATGGTTCTCTGTCCAACTGGGTAGGGGTACAATCTGCGAGAGTCTGGGTTATGTGTGGTGGGGCTGGTTCTTGGGCAAGTACAACCGTGGTTCTATCTGCATCAACTGGTAGCACTATCTTTTCTGAAGACCGTGTTGTTACTCCCTTAGATACTGCCATCACCCTCTCCAATTAAAATGGCTGATAAACAAGAAAAGTAATTGAATGTACAGACATTGTATGATAGACAGGTGCAATGGATAGTGGGGAATAAAAGAGGGCATGAAATAATTCACATTTATGTTTTCTAACCAAACAGGATAGCATGACACAATTTCACATATATGATGGCTAACTAAACATGATAGCATGATACAATTTCACATTATGATGGCTAACTAAAAAAGATGGAAAGGCATAGTTCAAAATATGATGACTATGTAAACAGGATGACATGATATAACTATATAATGTGTTTATTAAATAGGTTGGCATGCCATAATTCACATACATGCCGCCTATGGAATCATGATAGCATGATATAATTCCCGGATAGAATGACATAATTCAAAATATGATGACTCTAAACACTAAACAGGAAGAGATGATATAACTATATGATGTCTTTATTAAATGGGTTGCCATGCCATAATTCAGATAGATGTTGTGTATGTAAACATGATGGCATGATATAATTCAAATATATGATTTATATAGTAAGCAAGTAAGCAGATGGCAATCCATATATGATGTAAAAACTAAGCAATGCAACACAACATGCATGACATGGGTAATATAACCCGCCAAGTTTGAGCATAGACCTCGTGGGAAATAGGACTGGTCATCGGTCTCGAATCCTCCTCGAGGAGCTAGCTCTCAGTATTCAACAAGATGTCTCGCTTCACAGTAGCATTGTCTGCTCTGAATACCTTGTTTTCACTCCAGATACTTCCATCACCGCTTCAAATGGTTGATGCACAGGAAGAGTAGTTGAATATACAAACGTTGTCGACAAATGGAACACGTAATACAAAAAAATGATAGCATGATATAATTCACATACATGATGATTGACTCACCAGCATGGCATTGCATAATTCACATATATAATGCCTTTGCAACAAGATAGCATTGCATAATTCACATATATAATGTCTTGCAACAAGATGGCAATGCATAATTCACAGATATGGTAATTAGACACTAAAAAGGTGGCATTCACACAAAGCATGTCTAAACTAATCAAATGACATCGCAATGCAAGACACCATACTCACGATATGAGCAACATAACCCTGCCAAGTTAATTAGAGCATACACCTTGGGGGGGAATAGGACTGGTCATCTGTCCCTGAATCCTCCTCTGAGGAGCTACCCGTAACCAGCGAGATATGCACTTCGTCAGATAGCATAGTCTGCTCTAAAGACCTTGTTTTCACTCCAGAATTTTCCATCACTGTGTCAAATGGCTGATGCACACGAAGAGTAGTTGAATGTACTAACATTGTTGACAAATGTAATACATAACGAAAAAAAGGATGACCTGATATAATTCACATATAAGATGACTGGCTAAGCAGGATGGCATTGCAAAATTCACATATATGATGCCTGGCTAAACAAGATGGCATTGCATAATTCACATAAATGATGAATAAACTAAACAGATGGCATTCACACAAAGCATGTCCAAACTAAGCAATTGACATATTTGATGTATAAAGTAAGCAATGCAAGGCATCATATGCATGATATAACCAACATCAGCATGCCAAGTTAGACCGAAGACCTCATGGGGTAAATAGGAGTGGTCTTCTGCTTCTAAATCCCCCTCAAATCAGTTATCTTCCTCTTGATTACGATCCGAAATGGGTGGAGGGGGGCTGCCTTTGCGCCCACCATGGAGCGACGTCTGCATGAAATTTTATTGCCACGCAAGGCTCGTCTCTTTTGCTCTACATGTCCAGTTCCATTGTGTACAATAATTGACATGCATAGGAATAAAACATAGTGAGATTATGCAAGGAGTGCATGCACAAATCCAGAGTGATGGTAGCAAACTGTGGATAGAACCAAAACCAATGATAGCAGACAGATAATAGCTTTAGTTAAAAAATACAAATAATGACTCCTTTAATGTTTGTTTGCACCCAACATGAAACTCATAGTAGACACCCGAGATTAACCAGATAGTAGACAGATAGTACTGATTGCTGCCCCAATATGTACCCCACAACCATTTAAAAACTCAAGTTTTAGCATTAGTTTGGACCTGACTCAGAGTCAAATAGGTGAACACGACGATAAAGTAGCATGTCATCATATTAAGCGATGCATAACGTAAGCAGACACGGAAGAGTGCGACCTCTCTTGCGGACCCGTGTAGTCCTCAAGGTCATTTGCTCGCTTGATGATGGTAATGCGGTTGTCAAGTGGCTGCGCGGCGGGAAGAAGATCTGAGGCGGCGAAAGACAGTCTGGAGAGCGGATCCCTGCTGTGGTGAACCCTTTCGTCGTTGGAGCAGCTGAGCTAGGGTGGAACACAACACCGCAGGAGCAGGACAAACCACACAAGGTTTTCTTTGACACATATCTGTAATAGAAGTAATTGTGTAAGGGCTTGTTTGAATTTGAGGATTCTAACAATGCAGGGATAGGAAATAGACAGGAATAGGATAGGAATGCACGTGCAAAACAGAGAATTTAAAAACAGAGGATTTCTGCCAATCTGGGTGTTTGGTTCACAAGAATTGGAAGATCACAGGATGCAAAGAAAATGTACGGTTATAATGCTATTATGCTACTATCTCTTAGTCTTGTGCTTCATGAATAGGAATTTCAAAAAGGAGGACAAGTGGAAATTAAAATTCCTACAGGTTTTCATTCAAGGAGACACTAAAGGAACAAATCCTATAGTTTTCCTTTGCTCCATTCCTTTGCACCAAATTCATGAAAAGTAGTACCATACGAAACTTTCCAATTCCTATGTTTTTCATTCACTTTTCCTTTCAAGCACTGGCGATTCCACTAGGCAGGCTTGAGCAAGGAAAAGCCTACACTAAAAAAATGTTTTTGTGCTACTTCTATTACTTTGGACCCAGGCCACTGCCCTACTAGCTCAACTCCCAGGGCCATCGACAAATGCACACCTTAAACGCGCAGAGATAAATAATGATGGTATTCAAGAGAGTCTGTCACGGATAGCTAAGTTGCCTGGTACCTCACTGCTTGTCATATAGTAGGATAAAATGATTGTATTTCCCGTTACTCCGTGTGCTCAGTGGACAATATATATAACATGTAGAGTAAAAAAGATATGCAGCAAGTGTACAACCTCTTTGGCGAAGCCATGTCGATCTTAGCGTGATTGGGTTGGCCGGTGAGGATGCTCCGGCTGACTTGGCTGTCGGATGAGGGGAAGAAGATCTCAGGCGTCTGGAGATGGAGCCTGAGGTACTGCTCCACTGTGATGGAGGGTTTCGTTGTGGGAGCAGCGCCGGTGAGTTGTACGACGCCGAGGCTGAAGCAGGACAAGAGAGACAACGTTAACCTGAGTGGAATTCTAATAGCATCTCCAATAGATGACGTAAAATACAGAACCACAAAGTGCTAGATGTATACATCAGCCACTCATCTCTGAACTTAACTGTCAAAACTGAATTTAACTGTCGAAACTGAACTTAACTATCGAAACTAAATTTTGCTGTCGAAACTGAATTTTCTTGTTAAACCGAACACACTAGAGGTGAGGCTACACGTCGGTCGACCGACTTTTTCATCTCCGCCACCAATTTTGCAGCCGTTGGATACGAAATCAAGGGCTGCAGTTCATCTTCAACCTCCACCCCCGAGCCGCCAACAACCACAGGCCAAACAGCCGCCTCCGCCGCCCATGTCGGCGGTCGCGCCGCCGCCTCAAAACACTCCCCACCGCCGGTCCACCGCCGCCTGCCATCCTCTGTAGCCCCCCGTGACGAGCTTTTTCTCCGTGATCCCCACGCCACCGACTCCACCACCGCCGCCACCACCGCCCCACCCTGAACCCTAAGATAGATAGTGGGTTACCTCTCTGGTGAGCCCCCTCCTCACTTCTGGCTGGTTCTTCCTTAACTCCGTGAGCCCCCACCCCTGAAAATTGGTGACCCAAAAGTTGATTCAATCGATCAAGTATAGCAATCGAGCAGCATCGCAAGCAAGAGCAAAAGCGAGAGCAGCAGCGCAAGCAAGAGCAGACCGGGCAGGGGACCGAGAGCAAGAGCAGAGCAGCATCGCGAGCGAGAGCTAAAGCAGCAACAGCTCCTACTGATGTGGACGTAGCTGCCGAGGGAGCGACACCGTGGAGGAAGTGGCCGACAACGCCGCCGTGGATGGAGTCGCGCCGTGTCGGCTCGGGACCGAGCGCCGGCAGCACCGTGAGATCGAATCAAGAAGAAAATGCGGTGATTAGTGTACAACCTCTTTGGTGGTGCCGATTAGGCCGCAGCTTCATCCAAGGAAACGGTGATGATGATGCTCTTCTGGTGGTGTAGGTGAATACAGCGGTGTGGGAATGGAGGTGGCGCGAAAGACGAGGGGAACATCGGGGCAGCTCCTTGGAGGTGGAGGACGGGGTGGCTGAACCGGCGGGACGACCAGATCGACGACGGATCCTCATCCGGTACGGTGGATGAGGGACGTCGAGGTGTTGCTGTGGACGACGTCGTCGAGGAAGAGGCTCCGGCTGGGTGGCGGACGGAGGAGGGTGTGGGGCTTCACGGGTTTTCCTGGCCTCGGTGTACGAATGGGTGGGCGGATGGGATGGGAGTGGGGAACCATGGCTTAGGGACGCGCTTGTCCGAAATGTGGGGTAAGTTATGAAAGTACCCCCACCAATTTGAGGCGGTTCTTTCGGTTCAGGGGTATCACGGGCATTTCACCTGTCGGGATTTCACAGGAGGTGGGAGTTTTCGCGCGCGTTGTAATTTTGGAATAGCAAGGCGCGGGTTGAGATGGAGGGAGTTGTCGGAGCACAATGAGACAAAGATATATCTTAAATATTTCGGGCTAACAAGGCGCGGGTTGAGATTTCCGGACAAGCCTAACGTGTATTGTACCAAATCAATTCGCACTAAAAATGTCTTTCAAAACTTTGAATTCATGTTATGTTCAATTAAAATATTTTGCTACGTGTATAATGCATGCAACCTACTACTCAAATGAACGTTTTAGTGCATTCCAAACGTATATACTACCGCTTCAATATGAACTAAATTTGAATTCGTTTCTCTATTTGAATAAGATCTACAATAATGATTGTTGTGAAGTCAAAGCATTTGAATTCGTTTCTCCATTTTAATAAGATCTACAGTCGTCATTATTGTCAAATTGAACCATCGTTTGTGTATTATCTTCACAACACACCACATGATTAGTCTCAAGTTACATATGAACTATGTGTACTATATGAACTCGAACTCGATTTTTTGAATCCACTTTATGTTGATTTCAAATCATAGTACATTTCAAGCTCTAGCTAGATCTTCACAAACTAAACCATGTCTCATATGTATAATGTGTTTATCACATTATGTATGGTGCCCCGCCCCCTACGCCTACAAGTATTTAGATGTGAGTTGCAAACACCACACATTACCACAAATTCAAATAAAATGTGAGAATGTTTGATATATAGTATTGTTTAGATTGTTTGATATTTAGTTGTAAGCTACAAACACCACACATTATCACAAATTCAAATAAAATGTGAGATTGTTCGATGTATAGTATGGTTTAGATTGTTCGACATTTAGCTGTGAGTTGCAAACGCCATGCATTATCACATTATGGTATAACATGTGCAAAACCACAACACGCGTATCACCGCTATATTCATGCATGCATATGTTTAAAACACTATGATCTCCTGTTCAAATATATGAATCCACTTTCATATCAAATTATGATCTTTGTTAGTCTCTTACAACCACACAATCCTCTAACCTTTGTAGCTACCACTAACTTTCTCTCGTGCATGCACAGGCCCTCCTCCTCCCTCAGCATTCTATCCATCGCACACATTCATTTTTTTTCTTTAGGTCGTTCTCCCACAGTCTCCACAACTCCTTTTCGACACACACCGATCGATAAACCTCTCCAGCAATGTCTGCCTACAACATACACACGCACCTTCAATCTCCTCCTTTATGTGTCCTTGCCTCGTGTCTCTCATACGGCCCCACACACGTGTAAACTCTCACCCCTCTTTTCATCGATCTCACAACTGCACACTCCTCCCCCTATCTAGCTTGTAGCTGGGCCTCTCGCACCACCTCCTAGCTCCATTCTCTCTGTCTATCCGTCTCACCGGGCCTTATTTGCCTCTAACAAATGGACGTACACCAACTGATATCCCGCTATACATATATCTAGCTAGGTCCTTATAACTTGTTTTTCCCCACGTGTCGATCGATCTACCTCATTAGTTGTGTCTCTCCCTTCCTCCGACAAACAACAATTGATCTACCGATCTAGTTAGGTTTGCTTACCAAACACATGGTTCCCCTTCATCATCCATGGATGTGTCCCGACAGATCTATCACACACAGGCACACACAGAAACACATCCCCACTCTTATTGATAATATTGTAGTTCCACCCTCAGTTTTTCTAGTAGGCCTCTCCCACAATCTTCGAGAAGCAACTCCATCACCCGTCCAGCACTCTACCCCTCTCCCTCCCTCTCTCTCTCCTCTCTCTCTCTATCTGTCCCATCCTATTTCCCGTCCTTCAGTTATGTCTGGACGTCGACCGATCTCCTTCAAGACATAGCTGGGTCTCTCCTTCTCAACACATATAAGAGTCGTTCTACCTATATAGTTAGGCCTCTGCCTACCCCTCCCCACCCCCGCACACACACACACACACACACCGATACATCGAGCGCTCTAGTCATGTCTCCCTGCCACACACAAACTTGACATGTGCCCTCTGACGTTCTGGTAGCTAGGTCAGTCGCCCTATATCTTTGACTTGCACACACACACTATTTCGATGGCTCTCTTAATCGATCTCGCACCCACCCACTTGATCCTCTCTTCGACTCTATCGATATCTATGACCCCTCCCTCTCTTCTCTTGGATCGCCCGACCCTCTATATATGATATGGATAGGCCTCCATTTCACACACATTGCATGCAAAATTTTGTTCGATATGTCATCGACACATATTCCCACAAATACATTCACGAAATCAACCTCCCCCCAAAAACAAAAAACACTCACGAACGCACAAGCCATTTGTCTAGGTTTTTATCTCTCACACACACACACGTAGGTGGGGTACGTGCACGAAGAGAAGAGGTGCACGCACGGCGCACGTACTCCCGTCTCTTTCCCAACCACACCCGCGCGGGTACACGGTGGAGCTCATTTCTGTACGAAAAGGCAGCCCACGTGGTAACTTGACACATGTACTGGTTATCCACTAGATGGAGGGAGGATCGTCTACCACGGGTGAACAAACAAATTGCGACTTGACGCGTTATGTTAAAAAAGAGGCAAACCATGTGGGGCCTACCTTAGAGGCAAAGCTCGATACACTGGAGTACTTTTGATGTGTCCCGTCAACTCACGGAACGAGAAGAAGCTTGCTTAGTACGCCGTATCCCCCGCCCACGGGCGGGTGGCTCGCAGGATGAGGTGAAGCTTGCTTACTACGCCTTACGCCCGCTCCCTCGCCCACGCGCGCGATGGCTCACAGGACGAGGAGAAAATTTTACTAGTAATCCCTCCGTTTACTCCTCGTCCCTACCTTGGTTAGAGAGATTATCATATTGTTTGGAATATATGTCCTTTAGTAGATTTCAATATGAGCTACTAGTACATACTCCAAACACTGATGTATATAGACGTATTTTAGAGTGTAGATTCACTCATTTTGCTCCGTATGTAGTCCATATTGAAACAGACATAATAGTACGCACTCTCCCTCGCCCCTCGACCCTCGCCACGTGGTGGACGTGCAGCAATTCATTTCGTCTCATATAGCCAGAATGATATATACTGTAGTACCATTATTGCTCGACTTCCCGAAGAGGCGAAGAGCCAATCGCAAGGTTAATAGTTTGGAGATGCCAAGCGCAAGGTTTATAGGAGAACGAGTAGTAGGTGTCGCGTCATTTATAAATAAAGTTTTTTTCTTCAGTGACACGTACGCAATATAAATAGGTTCATATGGAGAGAAAAGGAAACCGCTCCAGTATATACATAGGCAGGACGAGCCTACACCGTTGCTTGCTCGGGTTGCTCTCTTCAGTTTTCACACTCTCCTGCACAAAACCACTGTGGCCACATCTCTAACATCCCGGCGGATCACGTCTGCCGAGGGAAGGGGTGGATGCTTAGTGTAGATGCGGTCGCTGTTGCCAACGGCGAAAACCCTCTGTCGGCACGTCCCGATCAGGTGTCCCGCCATTCTCTCTCACAAAGCCGGTGAGGTTGCCATCGTCCATTGCTCACTGCCGTGACGTGGGTAGTTGCCTCCTCCCGCCGCCCTCCTCTAGGTTGAGCTACGTCCCGACATCCCTCAGGTACAACGCCCTTTATAGCCGGCTTGCACCAATGCTCCAGCTGCCCACATCACTCCATGTGGATATTTCTCTACTTCTTTGCCCCGCACATACCTCTACTGGCTTCTACGTACTGTATTTGTGATGAGTTTATGTCTCATCAACTAGTCCCAGTAATCTTATTCTAATCACGCTTCTTCAATTTCTTTGCCACAGGGATGCTCATCTCGATTTTGGTGAAACTGCACAAAATGATCCGATGGTCAAAGGGTTGCAAACTTCATTTCTTAGGAAGCACCGACGTTGCCAGCAAATTAAAGCCTGGTTAGGGTTTACGGTTCAAGGGCTAGGGATTGCATGGATCATTTTTTCTTTAGCTGTCTCTATTTCAATGGCTAGGGACTGCATGAGTAGTAGTAGTACTATACGCCTTACGCCTGCTCCCTCGCCCACGCGCGCGGTGGCTTGCAGGACGAGGAGAAAATTTTAGTACTCCCTCCATTTACTCCTCGTCCCTACTACCTTGGTTAGAGAGATTATCATATTTTTTGGAATATATATGTCCTTTAGTAGATTTCAATATGAACTACTACTACATACTCCAAACACTGATGCATATAGACGTATTTTAGAGTGTAGATTCACTCATTTTGCTCCGTATGTAGCATAAAGTTGAGACACTTATTTTGGAACGGAGGGAGTACATACTTGCTATGATTTGTCAATCATTGAGATGCAATAGCATGCATGTTAGTCTCCTTTGTATTTGATGAAATATTGCAACGGGCAACCTTGGACGCAAGATACATGTAACAGAAGCTGGAAGTTTCATAGCATTGTACTATCTCGCTGATAAATTATAGTACGTACTATACAACTACTTCCTCCGTTCCTAAATATAAGTCTTTGTAGAGATTTCACCACGAACCACATACGGATGTATATAGATGCATTTTAAGTGTAGATTCATTCATTTTGTTCCGTATGTAGTCCACCTAGTGGAATCTCTACAAAGACTTATATTTAGGAACGGAGGGAGTACTATGTAAAGAGTTAGGTGTCGCATGGTGTCCAGAAAATATGGTGATAGTGTGAGGTGGGCCATGTAATCACTGAGCCTGCGTGTTTTCACTCCTCTTGCACTCCTCCGCCGTAAGAATGGAGAAAACTGTAATCTAGTAGTACCTCCTTTCGCTGAAAGCGTGGTACATCCAGCAGTCCTACCACCTCAGTAATAATGACCAGTGAGCCATCAAATCACATAGACCCAGCAGTAAGTTGGACGGATGAAGCAACCATCACTCTTGAATCCGCTTCTCCCTTCAACGCAGGCGCCAGTGAGAGGTCATGTCCGCTCTGCCCGGGCATGAATGCGGCACTGACCGTTTCGGGTGGGAAGCACGCGCGGGCGATGGAGGGGCTTTGGGTGGGCCAGGCTGGTCAGGAGCGGGCGTGGCAGCTGTCCGCCTGTCCCTACCGGACGCCCGGAAATGAGAGGATGCACCGACTCTGGCGGCTAAAATCATACACTACACACCATCTCTCTATAGGAGTAGGTCGATCTGTCGCTCTCTCTAACACACACATGTTGTTAAACACACACACGCACACGCACACGCACACACAGGTTCATAGAATAGGAAAATCGTGCGAGTGTGAAGCCACATGAAGTGAGATACAAATGGAGTACATACAAGAAGAGAAGAGGTGACGAATATTCCATCAAACCTGGACTGAGGAGTAATACTCCCTCTGTCTAGGTGTTAAGTCATCCTACGGAAATCAGATATTCCCAAAAAAAATAGGCATCGTCCATTAACTTCGCATCTCAATCCCCTCCTGGCCTCGTTGCTAGTGAGCGTTGTTACTTAGGGAGCGTTTGGATCCTTAGCAAGAACAGCTTATAGCATAGCCGGGCAAGGTTAGGCGTTTGTAACTATTAAAATATGTTAGCTTTTGTGGGCCAGCTAGCTTGGGTGGACTAGAAAAACCTTGCTAGCTCAGGAGAGCCAGATCGGCTCGCTTCCGACGGCAAACTTTGCGTAGTAGTAACATAGACTAGTAACATATGCATGTTGTACTAGTCCAAGTTAATCACCACTATGACCAGCCTAAGCAATGTAACAAAACGCTCCTTACTCTGCCTTGTTATCTCCCCCGGAAACCCAATGCATGGAGCGCAACTACGCGTTGATCAGTCAAGAAATCAAAGTCGGTTTGCATGTGAGTTAATACGTGGCCCTGCATGGTAGCTAAAACGACATATCTTAGTTGTTTGGATTAATTGTTGCATTTAGAGACAGAAATCAGGGCTTTGATTGGAGGAATGACCAGTCAAGTTTCTCCTTCTCCTCCAATCTGCTTGCACCTTGGTCCCGCTGGACCTTCTAACGTGACTTATTACACCTAGACGGAGGGAGTCGTACGAGATACGGTGGCACACTGACTTAGGTCCAATACAAGTGCCCAAAATTGTGTGCATGTTATAATAAGGATTCACTTAAAATAGTACGTGAGCGAACATAGGCATCAATTGGACAGTGTTCCCGAGAAGTAGCGAGATGTGTGAGGTAAGATACACCGCCGGCGCTTTTAAATTTTCTTATTAATTTGTTTGTTTCACCCTCTGACTGGTGGGACCCAACATACTACGTGGAGAGAGGTAAGGTGACTAAGGCTGCATTATTTCTGCACCACTGTGGATAGTCTTACCACCAAAGCCACATGACATGATTATGATTTAAATCCCAATGACTCGCACACACACAAAAAACACGGCATGCTTGTCACACGAATGCAGGAATGTATAAAAGGTTATTTTCCTCTTACTGAACATAATGGGAGGGTTGTGTAGCTGGTTAGCCTGTTCGCTCATCAAACTTGAGGTCTCGGGTTCGATAACTACACTTGAGCATAATTAGTGCCAGGAGGATTCTTTGACTGGTCAAAATGGATGGATACGGAGCTATACGATCTCGTAGTGACCGTATAATCACCTCATCACGTATAAGCTGCAGCCTCGGCGCTTGTTTTCTAGGGTTTGCACTCTTCACACTCTCTCGAGTATATATATACACACTGGAGACTCAGCGCTTGTAGTTGCTCTCTTCACACTCTCTCACCCTCTCCAGATCTAAACAAGACTTCATTGCCCTCTCTCTCTCCCCTCACTGCTGGTCTGCTTGTAGTTGCTCTCTTCACACTCTCTCACCCTCTCCAGATCTAAACAAGACTTTGTTGGCCTCTCTCTCTCCCCTCACTGCTGGTCAAAGAGTCGACAGGATCCGTCCGCCAGGAAGGGAAGGAGGCTTAACGTTGTCGCCGTTGGCGAGGGAGGGAATCCACTACCGGCGTAGTTGTTCACTTTCACCCAGCGGCGGCGCGGGAGGGCCTCCGACCCCTTCTTCTTCGTCGCCGTACATACTGTGGGTTGAACGGCCTCCGGTCGCCCACCGAACCACACCCCAAGAACCTTAAGGTATAATTTACTTATTCCACATGCATTGCTCTAGCTGCGTGTGGGCTTTTTCCGCTTCTGCACTCGAATCTAGGTGTTGGATCAAACAGGAAAGTAGTGGGGAAAGTTGTATACCATGAATCTAGGACGTGGTTCAAAGAGGAAAGGAATGGAGGAAAGTAGTGGGAAAAGCTATATAGCATGAATCTAGGACGTGGTTCAAAAAGGAAAGGAAGGGTGAAAGTAGTGGGGAAAGTT
Source organism: Aegilops longissima (assembly GCA_021605205.1). NCBI lineage: Eukaryota > Viridiplantae > Streptophyta > Magnoliopsida > Poales > Poaceae > Aegilops > Aegilops longissima. The sequence continues at coordinate 369,501,804 of CM038678.1, forward strand.
GTATCGCATGAATCTAAGACGTGGTTCAAAGAGGACAGGAATGGGGGAAATTAGTGGGGAAAGTTGTATAGCATAAATCTAGGGTGTGGTTCATAGAGGAAAGGAAGTGGGGAAAGTACTAGTACAGACTGGCTATCCAGCACCTACGTTGGTCGAAAAGGGAAAACAATGACAAACACAAGACGCACATCCAGAATCTAACTGATCTTTTGTTTTGGGGACAAGGTGTAGAGTTTGAGCAGACTAGATTTGATGCGCCACATAGGGAAAGGTGTCTAAAGATAACAAAACTGGGACCAACACAAATATGCTCCTTGGTTGTTTGTTCTTTGTTGCAACAGATCGTGCATCACCCAAAGACATTGGTAGATGCACATGGTGCTGAAAGGCCCACCGTCCCATGCAACTCTTTAGCTGTTGTTAATCTAAGGCCCTATTTGGTTAAAAACTCCTAGTCCCTACCGCTTGGTTCCAGTGGACTAAACATGGACTAGAGGTTATTAAATGACATGCTAAAAGACCATGTTACCCCTAGTAATGAACTAATAGAGACAAGGTGCGATGTGTGGCGGGGGCAACTGTTGGAAAAAGTCCCAAAAGACTCTCCTCGGGTCTTCTTTCTTTAGTCCCAAATGCCCACTTTTTGTCCCTAAAAGTCCCTCCTGTTTGGTTTAGATGGGACTGACACGGAGTTTTTTTAGTCCCTCCACCAAAATGTCCGTGTAAACAAGCACCCTTTAATAATGCCGCTGAAAAATTGATGCAATGCCATAGTTAAAAGCAAATTACATGTTTAACGAATTTTATTGTTAATATAATCTCTCTGTTAATATCAATGCCACCGTTTGAGAAATGCTACCGTCTTTCTTTCTTTCCCATTTAGGTAAGGTAGATGCTTCTTTTTTTTTGCTTCTGTGTCATCCACCGTTATTGACCACTAGTTTTTTCCTTTGCACCTCTGTGTAAATAGGGTTATCTACTTCACCTCATTGCCATTGTGACCTTTTGTTGCACTGCACAAAACACTTTTGTTTTAAGAGTGTTTTGTGCAGTTCAACCAAAATGTCACACCGACAATGTTGGTTTATTGCTTGATCTTAGTGGAACTGCACAAGAGGAGATCTTACTTCCTATCCCTGTTGGCAAATTTGGTTCATATTTTCTTCTTGTGAGTTGTTTGAATTCCGCGTCATGAGAGGTCAGTACTTGCCTTCTTTCACATGATTCTGCAGTGTGCTTTCATATGTTGTGCTACTTGTACGGTAATGTTGCTTGATTTTAGTGAACTGCACAAATGGAGACAAGACTTCCAATCCGTATGTGCACCGCAATATCCCATTGAGGTAAGATAAGGATATTTCACAACTGTTGGCCTGTATTTTGCCACTTTCATCAGAAAATTAATGTCATTGTTTAGTGTTATACTTGTGCAACCTAATTGACATGCCAAATCTTACATTGAAGGCGAAGCTTGTCTGTTATTGAACCAAGTGATGAAGGGGAAGAACAAGCGGAAGAAAAACAAAAATCAACTCCTGTGTTGAAATGAAGCACTGGAACTATGATGACACAAGTAATGATATAGTTTTGCATCTTAATTTATTGCTATGGCTGGAATGATCAATTGTTTTGCCACTGATTTGATGCCACTCTTAATGTAATACGTAATTATCTCTACTTGTGCAAACAGGGATCTTCTTTGAAGATACCATATATTTTAGTGGAACTGCACAAGAAGATGTTGGAAACATTAATCTAATCGAGGAGTATATAGTAAGCATGGCCACCACAAGAGATAGCAACAGATGGTTCCGGAGAAGTGCTTCATCTGTATGCTCTACACAATAATCCTCCTGACAAAGGTTGGTACTCGCCCACTGATTTCATCCATATGATTGAGCTTTGTCATCTCTATTGGTGTTGTGCTACTTTTTAGATACTGTCATCAAAAAGTGGTATTGTCCTTGAGAAGTGCTTCATCTGTGTTGTTTTAAATATTTCCTTTCCTTTTTTTTCGAGCAAACAGGGATGCTAGCATTTAGTTATCCTCTTGTCTTTGCACAACAGGATCATCCTCCTCTGAAGAAGAATATGGAGTACGTGAAGTGACTAGTTCCGATTATGCCAGGATGAAGAAGCCATGTCTATCTTCTCATCAGAAGGAGCAGTTGAAGGATGGTTACATTACCCCCACAAGACCAAACTAACTTCAGCTTAGAAGGACTGACAAATCTCCATTTTTTTGCTGTGATGCGCGAGTACAATGTTGTTCTAGGATTCTTTCCGGTGAGTTCCATTTTTCGTAAAGTGTAGTCTACATGGACCATGTTGGTGCCTGTTTAAACTATCAATTCATAGTACAGTTTGCTTTATACTAATCACTTTTTTATTTGTGCAAACAGGGTGCTTAGCTTGATTTCAATGAGAACTGCACAAAATGTTCATGAATACATCAAATCATTCATTTCCACCACAAAAAAGGAGGTGCCGATAAGTTCAAGGTGTTGCAACATATAAGGGTGAAATCATACAAGCTACTCATGAATTTGGTTGATTTTGGTGGAACTGCACAAAAAGAACAGCTGGTTTATTTAGCACGAGGTGTCATGTCAATGTCCGAACTGATGGCAAACCCTGCCCATTCCACAATCGTAGGCATTTGATACTTTGGAATGGGAAAACCTTGTCAAATTTTGCTCATTGATTTTAGCAAGAAGACATGCGTTTGATATTTTCGAATGGGACGCCCTTTGCTGTCAGCAGCGTCGATCCATTATTTATTTATTCTTTAGTTGTGAAGTAAATATTGGCTCTGACATGTGAATCGTTGAGATGCATAATCATCGATTGTTTTGAATGTTCTCTATGAATTGCCAGGCATGTGTGTTTGATTGCAATGTACAGGAACGCTAAAAAGCTGCTCAAACTCTTTGTACTCCTTCTGTTCCTTTTTACTTTGCACATTGTGAAAGTGCATACCTTTTTCTATAAGATTGGTCAAAGTAGAGATACTTTGACCGCAGCATAAAACTTGTATGCAGACTAGAAAGGACCAGAGGGAGTACATGTGAAACTGCTGCAAACGAGGTGATCACCCTGGGAATAATGCTAGTACGTATTGTTTTGCATGTTCATCCAATGCCAATGATACAAGAATTCGAACTAATCGAAATAAATTCATTCATACACGGTCGGATTTCATATAAACATGCCGGATTTCATTACATTTCATACATTCTTCAACTAAAAAGGGGTGCGCTGGAGGTATAATTAATTAATCGAAGCTACCCACATGTGTCCTGCTGAGCCGAACAAAAGCTTCAGTGACTTAACTGCAGGTGCAGTTTTGTAACTAACATGTGGCCCAGATGCCTGTTGGACCCACGTGTCAGTCTACCAACTGCACCAGCAGTTAAGTAGAAGCAGCGTCCTTCTCCAACATAGCTCTCCGACTCCACGTCGCCGCCAAGAAGCTAACCGGCCATCAGTGGTCAACCCGCCTAGCTTGGCTTCAACCGAGGGTAGCAGCGGTGGCCTTACTTGGACCCGAGCGGCGGTGACCTACCGTGTTCTACTCTTCCTCGTTTTTTGTGTGGCGCGGCCTCGCTGGCAGCGGGGCGGGGCCTCGGCGGAGCCGGCGATGTCCTCTGTCTCGTTGCCGGTGGGCGGCGCCTTGGTGGAGCGGGGTAAATCCTCCCCCTTGTTGCCGACAGGGTGGGGCCTCAGCGGAGCCGGCGGTGTCCACTGCCTCGTTGTTGGCGCCGCGGGGCCTCGGCGGAGCAGGGCCTCATCGACGCCGGCGGAGTGGGGAATCGTCGGAGCCGGCATTGTCCTCTTCGCTCGCCCTCGGTCTCGCCAAAAGCGCCGCTCGCTTTATCGCCCTCTTTGTAGGCGGCCGCAGCCTCCGCCACCCGCATGCGGTACCGCCAGCGCTCGAGGTGGCCCTCGCGGGCGGAGCGGTATGAGTCGAGCAGCGCCTCCTACTCTGCCCGCTCCGCGGCGATCTGTTCCTCTGCCTGCAGGTGCTCCTGGAGGAGATGGTGGTTGTAGGCGGTGTCGGCCTGCGCCTCCCGGAACTGCTCCTCACGCTTCTGCCTCACCGTGTCCATATATTGGGCACGGGCCTCGCCGATGGTCCTGGTGCAATGCACCGGCGAGGATGGCGCGGAGGAGGGGGTTGGCGCCGGATCATCGACTACCATGTTCTCCATTGGGACGTCGTTGCCCTCCGGCTGCTCGCCGGCCTGGGCCGGCAGCAATGGCTGCCATCTCCTTGTGGTCCGTCGTCCGCCCATCCCGAAGAGCGCCGGAGCGTGAGGAAGCCATGGTGGGCAGTAGTGGTGTGGACAGGAGAATAGGAACAGATGCGGATGACAGCGGCTATGGCCGGCACAGCAGTTTATATAGCAATGGTGGGCGGCGGAGGGATGGATGTGTGGCACCGGAGTAGCCGCCTCGGCAACCGCGTATCATTAATGTGGGCGGCAGAAGGACGGACGGACGGCACTTGTGTCTTTTGAAGGCGGAGTAATCGCATGCACCGGGAAGCGGGGCGGGCGGCGCTGACCATTTCGGGCGGAAAGAGCGCGCGGGCGAGGGAGGCGGTCTGGGTGGGCCAGGGCAGTCAGACTCGTGCTTGGCAGTGGGTCGGTCCAGCAGCCGGACATGTTGTCTCGCCAGCTACCTTGTCGAGCTGAGCAACGACAATCAGACGATGGACGTAGCTTCCGACCAGGAGCCGGTGCCACTGTCCAAGTCGGTTCATGCCGTGTTCACCATAGAGCAGGTGCGGCCGCACTTCGACGCCCTAATGGCGGAAGAGCTACCAGCGCAGGAGGACCTGTGCTGCAACCTCCGTCTCCTCAACGAGCACCGGTGAACAAGCGAACGACAATGCTGTCGCGTACATGTGGACCTATGATCCTGGCTTCCCGAATGAGTAGCCGGGCGCAGATCGGACCATCCGTAGGGCTCATGAGGCCCTCCATCATCCTTCAAGTTGTTGCGCTCGCCGTGGCGCCGCCGTCTCGCGTTGTCAACATGGTCAACGGACATGAGGATGAGGAGATGACTTTACTTGGAGAGGATGACAGTGGGGACCCACCAGGGCCATAGCCGCATGTACGCAAGTGCCTCCTTATTAGTATATAAAACATTTTTTTTGCTTCCTCCTGGTTCCTGACATCAGGGTCCCACACCATTGTCAACCTATGTAGTCAATAAATAAGAGAATTGCTCAAGAAGCGGCCTACAGCTGGGACCAAGCAGCTCGAGCAATATTTGTGTTTTTGAGGTGTGATCACTGCAGAGTTTTTCTTGAGCGATGTTTAGCCCAAATATTAATTTTTCTCCTCTGAACAACAACGAAAACATCGCTGCAGCTATTAAATGGGCGGGCTGTGGCCCATCTAGCCCATGCCAGATATCTAGCCCAGATATTAATTTTTTTCAAGCTGAAAATGGCTAGCCCAACTATACTTTTTTTAGGACTACCCAAGCAAGGTCAAGTTGTTATTCTCCGCCCCGCTGGGCTGCAAATCTTTCCTAGGAGGGATGCATTAGGCTTAACAAGAAAATGGGCTTTAAGAAATAATAAATGGGATGTAACTATAAAAAATGCACCAAACAAGTAATTACTTTATAAAATATTATTTTTGATATTGAAAATTTAATTTCATTAATTGTTGCGAGCGCAATGTTTCGTTGGATTTTTACGTAATATAAATTTATATTGAAATTGTATTTAATCTGACTAGAAATTTCGGGATAAAAATATTTCGGATCCAATCAAAATGTGGGAATGTCACAGCCCAGAATTGTTTGTAATTAGTGGCATCTGCATCCATGCATCATGTTTGTTTCAAAGGAAATTTTGAAGTGGGGATGACCAAGCCCTAGCACTAAAGCAATTCAAATAGGTTTAACTAAAAATATTTTTCCGTGAATCCAAATGGCTTTAAAAAATGTTCATCATTTCTGGAAAAATGCTATAAACCATAACCAGAGGTGTTGCACATTTTTCATGACATATTTGGTCACTGGATTAAATCATATAGTATTTGAATTTGGGCATTTAAATATGATAAAATATTTAAAATGTCCAAATAATCCTAAACTGAAATGTTCCATGTTGGATATATTCCAAACAGTGGACATGAGCAGTTTGGAGATTTTTGAGTGTGCCTAAGTATTTTAATAAAGCCCGTAACAAAATAACAAAATAGAAAACAGAAAACAAAATAGAATAAGAGAGAGAGAGAGACAAGACTGGTCACTTACCTTGGCCCAAGATTATAGTTGGTGGCCCAGCCCACCGGCGCCTCAGTTGTCTTCAACTTTGAGGTAGCTGGCGGCAGAAGAAGACACAGAGCCAAGGCCAGCTCCTCCCTGCATGCTCGCCTCATCCCGACTCCCAGACGCGCCACGGAGACGCCCAAGCACCCCCTGCACCCTCTCTCTCTCTCCTCGACCTCCTCTCCTCCTCTATCTCTCGGCCCAAGTGCGACCGAGAACAGCCGTCACCGCCGCTCGCCGCAGCCGTGGCCACCGACCTCCTCGCGCCCATCCGGATATGCCACGAGCTCCGCCTCGACCCCCGCGTCCTCTGCGCCAAGCCAGGCGCCGCCAGGAGCTCCGTGACGATGTCCCCGACCCCTTCTTCCTCCTCGGTCGCGGAGATCTTCTTCGCCCGCTTCGCTCCGATGCTTCCCCGAGCTAAACGAGCGCCCAACCAACTCCCCTGTGAGCCCGCCGCCATCTTTCCCCCCTCCTCCTTGGTCGATTTTCGCTGCAACGCCGCTGACCATGAGTCCCAGATGCCGCCGCCAAGACGAAGCTTCGCCGACGAGGCTCCGGTGACCAAATAGTCTGTCGTTCCTCCGTTGGGTTGGGAGCTCCGTGAGGTCACGAGGTGCAAACCGCTGGTCCTCCCGCGCCGTGTCATGGATTCCGCTGACACTCGAGCTCCGGCGACCGCTAAGGTCGACGCCGGCGATAACTCCGCCACCCCAGGCCCAACCGTCACCACCACTCGTGCGCGAGTTCGCCACTCCCGTAGCTCCTCTCCTCAGGTCGCTCGAACGCCGGAACAACGACTCGGCGAAGAACCGCCATGCTCGAGTTCGTCGCCCGGCGAACTCCGGCGAGGCCGGGCGTGGCTGTCATTAGCGCCTAATCCGCAGCCTAAACCACCCACCACCACCGATCAGGCCCTGTAGGCTAAGTCAAACCTCGTCAAGCGGGTTTGACCCGGCTTAACCATCGAGTCACCGACGTGTGGCCCCACACGCCGTTTGACCAGGTTGATCTGCCGACGAGTGTTGACCTCAAGTCGCGCGAATAAACCCTTTTTCGATTATAAATAAATCTAAACGATTTATTTATTTCGTAAAGTAGCTAAAACTTCTAAAAATCATAGTAATTCAACCGTAGCTCCAAATCAAATAATTTATATATGAAAATTATCAGAAAAATTCAAGGAATCCATCTGTACCATTTTCATGCATGTTTGAACAATGTTTGTCCTCTGTTTTGGACAAAACAAATAAAGGGCATTTAAATAATCATATATGGGGTTGGAATTTGAATCATGTATTCAAACCAACTTCATTTAAATCATAGCTAGATGCATTAGCTCAAATCACAGCATATTGCCATGTCATGATCATGCATCATATTGTGGCATTGCATTGATTGTGTTCTTTCTCAGTTGCCGGTGTTTGTCCCCCCTCAGTAGACGACGTACCGACGATGAGTTCGATGACACCGATGAAGAGATATAATATCTTTAGGAGTGCCAGGCTAGCAAAACCCCCTTGTTCATTCCGATACAATCCCACTCTCTCCCTCATGCTCTCTTTTTACTACATTAGGACAACAACGATTCATCTGTTACTTGCTACGGTAGCTGAACCCCTTTATCCTCTGCATGACCTGTCATTCCACAGTAATTAGATGAAACCCACTAGCATGAGTAGGAGTTGTTTGAGCCTTGTTGTGCCTACTCATTCATGCTTGATTGTCATGCCTGCTACTACTTAGAGTTGAGTCAGGTCCGATTCATCGGGGATGAATCAGAGGTGTGTGAACATGTCCTACTGTGTGTGAGCTAAGTGTGTGTGAACACGATTTGGTAAAGGTAGCGGTGAGAGGCCATGTAGGAGTACATGGTGGGTTGTCTCATTGAAGCCGTCCTCAGGAACTGAGTTCTGTGTTTGTGATCCATGAAACAGTTACTACCACACATTGGGATCCTTAATTGACTCTCTCGGCTTCTTAACCACCCTTGTTCTTTGTCCAGGAGTTGCAACTAGTTTCTGGTGTTTGTAGGATATGTGTTGGAGGCCGTGCATAGCGCTGACCCTAGGGGTGGGCTATGATGCGGTAGATACACCGTGGCCGGTGTCAAAATTAATGCCCGCTTGATATCTCGAACCTTGCACACATCGCTCGGGGCCGTTAGTGGAAACCTCGGCTGGACTCCTCATGGATGGAACCCGAATAGGCGATAAACCCGGACTAGGGACTTGAGTGTTTAGGTAGGCCGTGGCCGACACCCACGCTGGGATTCCGCTTGAAGGTTGCCGAGTACATGTCGTGTAAACGGCAGTAAGTGGTGAGAGCGTAGAAGAATTACACCCCGCAGGTTATAAATGATCTATTCAATAGCCGTGTCATGAAAAGGACTTGGGTTGCCTATATCAGTTCATAGACAAGTGAAAGTGGATACTCTAAAATGCGCAAGATAAGCGTGAGTGCTATGGATGGTGTTCTCGTAGGGAGACCGGAGGGTCCATAGTGGTGTATTGATATGGTGAATATGTGGACTCGTAGCGCCACCTCAAAAGAGTTACTTGCAATGTAGTTTAGGATAGCCACCGAGTCAAAGCTGGCTTGCTGCAGCCAAACTCCACCACCCCTTTGTTGATAATGATGCATATGTAGTTAGTTCGATGTAAGTCTTGCTGAGTACATTTGTACTCACGCTTGCTTATTTTATGTTTTGAGAGAGACGTCGGTCTCGCTAGTAGTTCCGCGTGGACTTGACGCTTAGCTTGTTACCTCAGCTACGATCTTGTGCCTCGGCAGATGTGGTAGATAGTCGCTTCTCAGCCTTTTTCATTTGTAGATGTCTCAGACTGTGACATGTTAAGCTTCCGCTTGTGCTTGATGCTTGTATGCTCGTATGTTGGGTCATGAGACCCATGTTTGTAATATCTCGCTCCTCGGAGCCTAATGAATAAATATTTGAGTCGAGAGTTATGTTGTGATGCCATGTTGTATCTACACATATTGAGCATATTGTGTGTATGTTTGAAATGCTTGGTATGTGTGGGATCCGACAATCTAGTTGTTTATCCTTGGCAGCCTCTCATATGGGGAAATGTAGTCTAGTGCTTCTCGAGCGATAGTAGTCCGCTACAGCCCGGTTCACCGGAGTCCTGCTAGCCCAAAGACTACTGCTTTGGACGCTTGATCGCCGGCATGTGTTTCACTTCGCTCCTATGTACATGCCTTCGGAAAATGTCACGCGGTGATATCCGAGTCCTTCCTAGCCTGCTACAGCCCGGTTACGGAGTCTGTTAGCCCGGTGCTACAGCCCGGATTCATACGCTGATGACCGACATGTTCGATGTGATTCATGTATGCCTGTCCCCATGGGTTAGCGCCGCTTTGGGTTCATGACTAGCCATGTCGCCCCGGTTCTTCGTCATGTGGATGCTAGCGACACTATCATATACGTGAGCCAAAAGGCTAAACGGTCCCGGCCATGGTAAGGCGACACCGTGTGGAATACCGTGCGTGAGGCCGCAAAGTGATATGAGGTGTTACGGCTAGGTCAATGTGACTTGGAATCGGGTCCCGCAGCGTTGGTATCGAGCCCGATCGCTCAGAGGATTACCAAGCCAAACCGGTCAAGTTGTGTCTACAAATGCTTTAGTTATGTAAGGAATTGATTGTGGAAGGAACGAAGGCTCTTTTTACTCCTTATACCTCATGGTCTTTCGATCCGAGTCATCCTCTTCTCTTCTACGGGTTAAGAACTAGGCCTTCTCATCTATCTATCGTGATGACGGTTACTAATCCATAGACTTTTAAGATTGTTGGTTTTAAGCCCCAGTTCAGTTTCTACTACTTCCGCGTGTTCATAGTTGGTCTCAGAACCTTGATATTGTGATGTTGAGTGGTTATGCCACCATTTTTGCAGGATGTCTCAAATCATTTTGAGCATTTACAGCCGTTATGCTGTCCGAGTCATCCCAGGTCTCTAAATAGTCTGATGCATTTGCAAATCCTTTCCTTCCGTTTCCGATGTCCTTTTTGGTCAGAATAAGCACACTAATCGGTAAGTTGAGGTACTTTGTTGCCTCGGCGTAAATTTTGGAGCTATTATTATGACCCTAGGTGTTTAGGAAGTAACCTAGCAATTTAGCAATGCTTTTGTATCCCCAGTGTGATGATTCTGGCCATTATTCTTGAAAGCATCCCGTGATGTTATTAGTTAGTAGGCATTCTACTCCTGGGTTTCTGAACCCGAGATTCACCCTACTTCATGTTGTTAGTATTTGCTAGTTCCTTTAGGATATTAGTAACCTTGCGACAGTCCTCGAGGTTCGTGGTATCTCATTCTTCCACATACCATGAACCATCCTTGGCAGGAGTTCCTTTGAACCAAAAGGTCACAACAAGAGTGCTTTCGATGAGTTCCCCATTATATATTGTGACTCTGCCAGTTCTACCTTATCCGCATGGGTTATCCGGAAGAAATGTTGAACTTTGCTCGACATACTAATCCATGCCTCCACAACTCGAAAAGTTATATGTTCCTTTGAGTTGTCCCTCTTCGCTTGTATTCGACCTTCGCCTATCAATTGATAGTCAGGAGTAATTGTGCATTCGTGTTCATCGATGCCTATTATTCTTGTGATCCGTCGAGCCATTCTATTCTGGAATGACTAGGAAAAACAAACTCCAGTACCTTGTCCATTTCGAGGATTGGGTCAAAGTAGTTGTATTCCGCAGATTAAAATGCCAATCCAGCTTTGATTCTGCTCTACCTTGGAGTGTTAACATCTTTATGTCAGGAACATCATGAGAATTGCACCTTCTCTTATGAATTCTTGTCGTAGTGATACTTCTCGCCATCATTGTTCATTCCTTGGTGTCGTGTTGTCGCAACCAGAATGCCGACAAGTGAATCGTGATGTGTGAAATCAATACTCCTAGCAACAAGTTGCTTGGTAGTAAATGGACAATATTCTCATTCTTAGCGTGTTGGTTATTAAATCATCATCCTAAGATTGATCGTGCTATCTAGTCCTTATTTCCGGTGTACTCTTCGATCAATGAGTTAGGACTGTGCCAATTCCTCACTCTTTGGATCATATCGTCTTGCCCTGAAAAGCAAGATTGTTCTCGACCCTAGTAATATATCGGTGGTTCGTGACTTTCAATATCTTCTCTGAGGTATCACCAGTTGTCACCGACCGCTATGTTGGGTTCGTGATCATGTTGGTTTTCCTCCAAACCACCCATTCTCCAATAATCTGTGTTGGATACCTTGAGCTAGTTGGTTAAGCTAAACAACAACTTGGAGAGTTGGAAGATGAAAGCTTGCCTGACTTAGTTCGTTCCAAAGGGATATTCTTGTGTAGTGTGTGTTGAAGAAAGATGATATCTTCATCGAATGGTTCCTGTGATCATTTGTTGAATCTATTGTCTTGTCCAAACTTTGACTCGAGTATGGGCTATCGTCAAGTCAAATCAGAACCAACGATGTTCGTAATGTTGTCTTACTCGTGGTTGATCCTCAAGCATACACCATTACATCTTTGGTCCGACCTAATGCTATCACCGTGTTCACATGATGGTGGAAGTCCGTGATATGGAAATTCGATGAGTTGTGTTGAGCCCATCAAGAGCATTTTGTCTCCCCATGATTCATGTTGAACATCAACCTAGTGTTGGAAACTTTGTAAGCAATGCCTTCGTGTTCCGCTCATGAAGCTTATGCTTGGATGGAAGAAGTGACTTCTCTAATTCACGTGCATTAGGTGCAAGTTGCCGCCACGAATTTGAGAAAGGTTTGTTTTGTTTCCGGAATCATCCCAAGTCACCATGCACATGTGCAAAGTATTCGTAGTCCGGAGACTTGCAACCTTCATTCTATATGTATTCCTAGCACACCAAGCCACCGATTGACTTGTTCAAGGAAAATAAGTCTATGCTTGGGATCTAATCCATGGACTTATGTAAAGACTTTGATATCCTCGATGATGGTTCCCCACGAACTCGGTAGTGTTTTATTATAAGACTACTATGTGGTCATGCTTGTCTCGAACAACATGTTCACATGTTTGTAGCGTAACCCGCCATGTTTTGGAGCTCACTACCATATTCCATCTCCGAGAATCTCGCAACATCATCTCGCCGATTTGTGTTGCACCCTTCCCTTTCGCATATGCCGAGTCCGGAGTATCCTATTACCAATCGGATCTGAATCTCGTGCAGATATGATGGTTGGAACCTTCCCAACATTTGCATGTTGTTCCCATCTTGCACCCCATTGTGCCAATTTTCCATGGGATGTCCTTCTCAGCAGTTGATGTCCGGGATCATCTTCAAAGTGGACTTACCATGGGTCCCTCCACCCGATGATAAGCAAAATCATCCATTGTGTTGTCTTCAACAAGGTAGTCCACATCATCCATTCTAGTCCGAGTATGCCATTTCTTCGAGCTCTTTCAATCAATCAATTGTAAATTGCCTTAAGCTGGTATGAAGAGTTTCAATGATCTCTGAATCAAAAGTAATTCTTTTTGCCACTTAAGGGAATAGTTCTTCGAGTCACCTTTTCCAAAGTGCCCCGTTGCGGGATCATGGCAATTATTTCCTCGCCACCTTGACACCGTCCACCATCTTTCTAAGCGTGGAATTGTTGCCCACCAAATCAAACCCCGTCGCTTGTTCTTCCATCCCTCTTGATGTGTTCCGTGTCGCAGCTCGAGAGATGTTTCAATGTCTCGCTCGATGAGTGATCCTGAGTTGTTCGATCCTTGAGAAGATCAATCCTAGTAAAGTTTCTTTCCGTCGTCATCGCGTGGATGAAGATCTCAAAAGCGAGGATGTCCAGATCAAGGTATGCGATAATCAACAATATTATGAGGTGCAACTGGATCGTGAAGACCGTGTTAGCTTGTGCCCCTCTGTCTTCTTACCTCACGTCTTGAATCTTGGGACGAGATTCTTGTTTAGTGGGGGTGAGTTGTCACAGCCCAGAATTGTTTCTAATTAGTGGCATCTGCATCCATGCATCATGTTTGTTTCAAAGGAAATTTTGAAGTGGGGATGACCAAGCCCTAGCACTAAAGCAATTCAAATAGGTTTAACTAAAAATATTTTTCCGTGAATCCAAATGGCTTTAAAAAAAATGTTCATCATTTCTGGAAAAATGCTATAAACCATAACCAGAGGTGTTGCACATTTTTCATGACATATTTGGTCACTGGATTAAATCATATAGTATTTGAATTTGGGCATTTAAATATGATAAAATATTTAAAATGTCCAAATAATCCTAAACTGAAATGTTCCATGTTGGATATATTCCAAACAGTGGACATGGGCAGTTTGGAGATTTTTGAGTGTGCCTAAGTATTTTTAATAAAGCCCAGAACAAAATAACAAAATAGAAAACAGAAAACAAAATAGAATAAGAGAGAGAGAGAGACAGTACCTGGTCACTTACCTTGGCCCAGTACTGTAGTTGGTGGCCCAGCCCACCAGCGCCTCCAGGTTGTCTTCAACCTGAGGCAGCTGCGTGGTAGCAGCACAGCCGAGCCGCGCCAGCTCCTCCCTGCATGCCTGCCTCATCCCCGACTCCCCCAGACGCGCCACGGAGACGCCCAAAGACCCTCGCACCCCTCTCCTCTCTCCTCGACCTCCTCTCCTCCTCTATCTCTCGCCCAAGTGCGACCGAGAACCGCCACACCGCCGCCAGCCGTGGCCACCGACCTCCCGCGCCCATCCGGATATGCCACGAAGCTCCGCCGACCCCCAAGGCCCTTCCGCACCAAGCCAGGCACCGCCAGGAGCTCCGTGATGACGTCCCCGACCCCTTCTTCCTCCTCGGGTTGCCGGAGATCCCCTTCGCCGCCCGCTCGCTCCGACGCTTGCCCGAGCTAAACGAGCCGCCCAACCAACTCCCTGTGAGCCCCGCCGTCATCTTTCCCCCCTCCTCCTTGGTCGATTTCGCGCAAAGCCGCCGACCATGAAGTCCCAGATGCCGCCGCCAGACGAAGCTTTCGCCGACGAGGCTCCGTGACCAAATGGTCCTGGCGTTCTCCGTTGGGTCTGGAGCTCCGTGTGAGGTCACGAGGTGCAAACCGCTGGTCCTCCCCAGCTGCGTGTCGCTGATTCCGCCGACACCCGAGCTCCGAAACCGCCAAGGTCGACGCCGGCGACAACTCCGCCACCCCAGCCCAACCGTCACCACCACTGATGCGCGAGTTCGCCAGCCCGTAGCTCCTCTCCTCAGGTAAATCGAACGCCGAACAACGACTCCGGCGAAGAACCGCCACGGCTCGAGTTCGTCGCCGGCCGAACTCCGGCGAGGCCGACGTGGCTGTCATTAGCGCCTAATCCCGCAGCCTAAACCACCCACCAGCCGGTGACCGTGGGCCCCAGGGCCAAGTCAAACCTGGTCGGTCAATGGTTTGACCCGGCTTAACCATCGAGTCACCGACGTGTGGCCCCACATCGTCAGTTTGACCGAGGTTGATCGCTGACGAAGGTTGACCTCAAGTCGATTTAATAAACCCTTTTTTCGATTAGAAATAAATCTAAACGATTTATTTATTTTAGAAAATAGCTAAAACTTCTAAAAATCATAGTAATTCAACCGTAGCTCCAAATCAAATAATTTATATATGAAAAATTATCAGAAAAATTCAAGGAATCCATCTGTACCATTTTCATGCATGTTTGAACAATGTTTGTCCTCTGTTTTGGACAAAACAAATAAAGGTCATTTAAATAATCATATATGGGGTTGGAATTTGAATCATGTATTCAAACCAACTTCATTTAAATCATAGCTAGATGCATTAGCTCAAATCACAGCATATTGCCATGTCATGATCATGCATCATATTGTGGCATTGCATTGATTGTGTTCTTTCTCAGTTGCCGGTGTTTGTCCCCCCTCAGTAGACGACGTACGACGATGAGTTCGATGACAGCGATGAAGAGCTATAATATCTTCAGGAGTGCCAGGCAAGCAAAACCCCCTTGTTCATTCCGATACAATCCCACTCTCTCGCTCCTGCTCTCTTTTTACTGCATTAGGACAACAACGATTCATCTGTTACTTGTCATGTAGCTGAACCCTTTATCCTCTCGCATGACTGTCATTCCACAAGAATTAGATGAAACCCACTAGCATGAGTAGGAGTTGTTTGAGCCTTGTTGTGTCTACTCATTCATGCTTGATTGTCATGCCTGCTACTGCTTAGAGTTGAGTCAGGTCCGATTCATCGGGGATGAATCAGAGGTGTGTGAACATGTCCTACTGTGTGTGAGCTAAGTGTGTGTGAAGACGATTTGGTAAAGGTAGCGGTGAGAGGCCATGTAGGAGTACATGGTGGGTTATCTCATTGAAGCCGTCCTCAGGAACTGAGTTCTGTGTTTGTGATCCATGAAACAGTTACTACCACACATTGGGATCCTTAATTGACTCTCTCGGCTTCTTAACCACCCTTGTTCTTTGTCCAGAGTTGCAACTAGTTTCGTGTTTGTAGGATATGTGTTGGAGGCCGTATGAAGCGCTGACCCTAGGGGTGGGCTATGATGCGGTAGATACACCGTGGTCTGCAAAAGAATGCCCGCTTGGTATCTCGAACCTTGCACACATCGCTCGGGGCCGTTAGTGGAAACCTCGGCGGACTCCTGCGGATGGAACCCGAATAGGCGATAAACCTGGACTAGGGACTTGAGTGTTTAGGTAGGCCGTGGCCGACACCCACGCTGGGCTTTCGCTTGAAGGTTGCCGAGTACATGTCGTAAACGGCGTAAGTGGTGAGAGCGTGTGAAGAATTACACCCCGCAGGTTATAAATGATCTATTCAATAGCCGTGTCCGCGAAAAGGACTTCGGGTTGCCTATATCAGCTCATAGACAAGTGAAAGTGGATACTCTAAAATGCGCAAGATAAACATGAGTGCTATGGATGGCATGCTCGAGGGAGACCGGAGCGGTCCATAGTGGTGTATTGATATGGTGAATATGTGGACTCGTAGCGCCACCTCAAAAGAGTTACTTGCAAATGTAGTTTAGATAGCCACCGAGTCAAAGCTGGCTTGCTGCAGTCAAACTCCACCACCCCTTTGTTGATAATGATGCATATGTAGTTAGTTACGATAAGTCTTGCTGAGTACATTTGTACTCACGCTTGCTTATTTTATGTTTTGCGAGAGACGCTGGTCTTGTTAGTAGTTCCGCTGTGGACTTCGACGCTTAGCTTGTTACCTCAGCTACGATCTTGTGCCCTCGGCAGATGTGGTAGATAGTCGCTTCTCAGCCTTTTTCATTTGTAGATGTCTCAGACTAAACATGTTAAGCTTCCGCTTGTGCTTGATGCTTGTATGTTTCAGATGTTGGGTCATGAGACCCATGTTTGTAATATCTCGCCTCTCGGAGCCTAATGAATAAATATTTGAGTCGAGAGTTATGTTGTGATGCCATGTTGTATCTACACATATTGAGCATATTGTGTGTATGTTTGAAATGATTGGTATGTGTGGGATCCGACAATCTAGTTGTTTATCCTTGGCAGCCTCTCATATGGGGAAATGTAGTCTAGTGCTTCTCGAGCGATAGTAGTCCGCTACACCCCGGTTCACCGAGTCCTCGCTAGCCCAAAGACTACTGCTTTGGACGCTTGATCGGCCGGCATGTGTTTCACTTCGCCTTATGTCTGTCCTTCGGGAAATGTCACGCGATGATATCCGAGTCCTGCTTAGCTCGCTACAGCCCGGTTACGGAGTCTCATAGCCCGGTGCTACAGCCCGGATTCATACGCTGATGACCGACATGTTCGATGTGATTCATGTATGCCTGTCCCCATGGGTTAGCGCCGCTTTGGGTTCACGACTAGCCATGTCGGCCCGGTTCTTCTGTCATGTGGATGCTAGCGACACTATCATATACGTGAGCTAAAAGGCGCAAACGGTCCCGGGCCATGGTAAGGCGACACCCGTGGGAATACCGTGCGTGAGGCCGCAAAGTGATATGAGGTGTTACCGGCTAGGTCAATGTGACTTGGAATCGGGGTCCTGATAGGGAAATTTTATTGAATTCTGTTTTGAACGGTTGGTTGAAATGGGTTGTACTTTTAACAAACTGTAAATGGGCTGTAGTAAATTCCATTAGAATTCAAAAATTTGTTGCACATTCTTACAAATCTCAAATGGGCTATAAGTTCTCTGCCACACACTTGTGGCCTTACTAAGTTGATGCGTCCCCTCAAAAAAAGAGAATTGACGCGTATGCAAGGCTTTGTCAACTTATAGTCAACACACGCTTCTAGCAGCAGTGGCCGTGCTTCTTCTTCAATCTCGGATATTCTAGCTTCACTCGCCCAAAAAATGATTCCTCCCCCTGACATCTAGGGCGCACCATTTCGGAAGCAGGCCTGTGGGCCTACTAAGTTGACGCGTACCAAGGGATTTCTCAACTTAGTCAATATAAACGATTCTAGTTGCAGTGACCGTACGATGTCCATCCAACGGCCGTCGTGCTTCTTCAACCTCTGGTCTTCTTGCTCCAGCCGCCCAAAGCAGCACCGGTCGTGCCGCCGCTTCCTCGCCTGCCTCCGTGGCGGTGGCCGCCGCACAGCCTCACCGCCCCTACTACTCCCATCGCTGGCGTGGCATCCCTCCACTCACCCACACCCTCGTTATTTTGCGGCGACGGCAGCCTCACACCGCAACCGAACCAGTGAACCCTCGTACTCCTCTTCGCGTGGGCATCCACTGCCGCGTCTTCCCCGGCTCCTCGTCGTCCCCTTCCTAGGCCTCGCCGTTGTCCACCGCCCTGGTGCTATCGGCGCGGGGTGGTCAACGTGGTCAAGGAACGACTTCCATCGGAAGATAACTGTACGTGGAGAGGCTGACAGCTGGGTCCACGGCAGCCGCAAGGAAGTGCCTCCTTATTAGACGGAAAATAATTATTCCTCCACCTGACAGCGAGGACCCACCGAACAGGCCACCATATTTGGCAAAAAAACGTTCCCCCCTGACTGTTGGGACCCACCGGACGGGCCAATGTATTTCTCGAAAGAAATGGTCCCCCCGCTGTCAGCTCGCACCCACCGGAGATGCCTCCTTATTACGCACAAAAAATGAATACTCCCACCACTAGTTGGGACCCACCATGGTGGGAGGCTGACTTGTGGGCCTACTAAGTTGAGGGGGGCGGAGTGCTTTGTCAACTTAGTCAATATGACTTATGGAAATTCTCATGGCTTTGATAGACTCATTGATATCATGCTTAGGAGGAAAAGATCTAAGCTTTAAAGAATCAATATCAAGAGAAATTCTATCAACGTTCCTAGCCAATTCATCAACTTTAAGTAATTTCTCTTCAAGCAAAGCATTAAAATTCTTTTGTGAATTCATAAACTCTTTAACACTAGTTTCAAATTCACAGGGCATCTTATTAAAATTTCCATAAGAGTTGTTGTAGGAATTTCCATAATTATTAGAAGGATTACTAGGATAAGGCCTAGGATTAAAGTTCCCTCTATACGCGTTGTTACCAAAATTATTCCTACCAACAAAATTCACATCCATATATTCATTATTATTCTCAATCAAAGTAGACAAAGGCATATCATTAGGATCAGAAGAAACACTCTTAGTAGCAAATAATTTCATAAGTTCATCCATCTTTCCACTCAAAACATTAATTTCTTATATAGCATGCACTTTTTTATTAGTAGATCTTTCAGTGTGCCATTGAGAATAATTAACCATAATATTATCTAGGAGTTTAGTAGCATCTCCTAAAGTAATTTCCATAAAAGTGCCTCCTGCGGCCGAATCCAAAAGATTTCTAGAAGCAAAATTCAATCCGGCATAAAAAATTTGTATAATCATCCACAAGTTCAAACCATGAGTAGGGCAATTATGTATCATTAATTTCATTCTCTCCAAAGCTTGTGCAACATGTTCATGATCAAGTTGCTTAAAATTCATAATATCGCTTCTAAGAGAGATGATCTTAGCGGAGGAAAATACTTAGAGATAAAAGCATCTTTGCACTTGTTCCAAGAATCAATACTATTTTTAGGCAAAGACGATAACCAAGCTTTAGCACGATCTCTAAGCTTAAAAAGGAAAAGCTTCAATTAAACAATATCATTATCAACATCTTTCTTCTTTTGCATATCACACAAATCAACGGTTATTTAGATGAGTAGCGCATCTTCACTAGGAAGGCCGGCGAATTGATCTTTCATGACAAGATTCAACAAAGCAGTATTGATTTCACAAGATTCAGTGTTGGTAAGAGAAGCAATCGGAGTGCTAAGGAAATCATTATTGTTGGTATTGGTAAAGTCACACAATTTGGTATTATCTTAAGCCATCGTGACAAGCAAGCAATCCAACAGACAAGCAAACAAAAGGCAAGCGGGAAAAGGCAAACGAAAAAGAGAGGGCGAATAAAACGGCAAGGGTGAAGTGGGGGAGAGGAAAACAAGAGGCAACTGGCAAATAATGTAATGCGAGAGATAAGGGATTGTGATGGGTACTTGGTATGCTGACTTTTATGAGACTCCTCAAGCAACGGTGCCGTAAATTCTTCTTGCTACCTCTTGAGCATTATGCTGATTTCCCGAAGAGGAAAGGATGATGCAACAAAGTAGCGTAAGTATTTCCCTCAATTTTTGAGAACCAAGGTATCAATCCAGTAGGAGGCTACGCGCGAGTCCCTCGTACCTACACAAAGCAAATAGCTCCTCGCAACCAACGCGAATAGGGGTTGTCAATCCATTCACGGTCAATTACGAGAGTGAGAGCTGATAGAGAGGATAGATAGTATTTTTGGTATTTTTGGTATAAAGATGCAAAGTAAAATAAAAGGCAAAGTAAAAAAGCAAAGCAATAATAAAGCGTAGGAAGATCAATATGATGAAGATAGACCCGGGGGCCATAGATTTCACTAATGGCTTCTCTCAAGAGCATAAGTATTTTACGGTGGGTGAACAAATTACTATTGAGCAATTGCCAGAATTGAGCATAGTTATGAGAATATCTAGGTATGTGTAGCGACCAGACCTCAAACAGCCTGATCTCTGTGCTCAGGTGTCATCCCTGGATCAGTAATGCTGACACCACATAGTACTTGAAGGATTTATAATAGAGTAGCAATCACACACTTATTACATCGAATGTCTCAAGAGAGAACTTATTACAATAAAAATGGCTTAAGGCCATCTAATAACGATAACAGCGGAAGGCTTGGAAGATAAGCGAGTCCATCAACTCCAACGACATTATCGAGTATAGAACCACGACCTAAAGGCACCTTACTGTCGTTCAAAAGTCTCGCAACACTAAACGTTGCAGTTCGAAACGGGCCAGCACATGGAATATGCCGCAATGTAACACATAGAGAGTAATGAAAGAATAAGCTATACTACATGCATATATGGCTGGTGGAAAGCTCTATGGTTACATTTTATGAAAGTCAATTTTTCCCTACCGCAAAGGAATAAATTTTATTTAACTATCATTGTGGTTGTTAAACATGGAGAATGGTTGACAGATCCTCAATCCCAATTAAGCATCATCATTAAAACCCAACAAAATTAATTAAAGTAACATGATGAGATTCACATGATAATCCAAGTACTAGATACTCAAAACGTCCATAACCGGGGATTACGTAGACGCCCGATTCAATCATACACTAATCATGCACGCAAACGCAACGATCAAGATCGTGGACTCACGGAAGATATCACAACACAACTTTGATATATAAAAAGTCATACAAGCATCATAATACAAGCCAGGGCCTCGAGGGCTCGAATACAAGTGCTCGATCACGCATTTAGTCACGGAAGCAACAATATCTCGAGTACGTATATAAGTTAAACAAGTTTGCCATAAGATGGCTAGCACAAACGGGATACAGATCGAAGAGGCGCAGCCTCCGCGCTCGATCCTCCTAACTACTCCTCGGTCGTCGTCGCGGGCTGCACGTAGTAGTAGGCACCTCCAGTAGTAGTCGCCATCGACGGTGGCGTCGCCCTGGGCTCCGGCTGCCCTGGTCGTAGCAATCGGATAGAGATAGGGGAAAAGGGGAAGAAGGCAACCGTGAGTACTCATCCAAAGTACTCGCAAGCAAGGAGATACACTACATATGCATGGATATATGTGTAAAGGGCCATATCAAGCAATCGAATCGCGTAATGCTAGAATAAGAGGGGATAACTAATCCTGTCAAAGACTACACTTCTGCAGCCTCCGCCTTGCAAAGATGTAGAAGAGAGTAGATCAAGTCCTCCAAGTAGCATCGCATAGCATAATCCTACCCGCGATCCCTCCTCATTGCCTGTTAGAGAGCGATCATCGGGTTATATCTGGCACTTGGAAGGGTGCGTTTTATTAAGTATCCAGTTCTAGTTGTCATAAGGTCAAGGTACAACTCCAAGTCGTCCTGTTACCGAAGATCATGGCTATTCAAATAGATTAACTTCCCTGCAGGGGTGCACCACATAACCCAACACACTTGATCCCATTTGGCCGGACACACTTTCCTGGGTCATGCCCGGCCACGGAAGATCAACATGTCGCAGCCCCACCTAGGCCAATAGAGAGGTCAGCACGCCGGTCTAAACCTAAGCGCATAGGGGTCTGGGCCCATCGTCCTTAGCACACCTGCACGTTGCGAACGCGGCCGGAAGCAGAACTAGCCCCCTTAATACAAGAGCAGGCTTACGTTCCAATCCGGTGCGCGCCGCTCAGTCGGTGACGTCACGAAGGCTTCGGCTGATACCATGACGTCGAGTGCCCATATCTCTCCCACGTAGTTGGTTAGTGCGTATAGACCAAATGGCCAGACTCGGATCAAATACCAAGATCTCGTTAAGCGTGTTAAGTATCCACGAACGCCGAACAGGGCCAGGCCCACCTCTCTCCTAGGTGGTCTCAACCTTCCCTGTCGCTCCGCATCAAAGTAACAATCGGGGGCCGTCGGCAAACCAGGCCCACCTCTACCGGGATGGAGCCACCTGTCCTTTCAGCCCCCATCTCCAAACAGTATCACATGTAATGTAATAGTGTAAAGTATATAGTATATGTCCGTGATCACCTCCCAAGTGATCACAGCCCAAAGAGTATAGCATGGCAGACGGACAAGAGTGTAGGGCCACCGATGGAACACTAGCATCCTATACTAAGAAGTAGGATAGCGGTAAAGGTAACAAAGAGTAGCAAGGACAAAGCTATGCATCAAGATAGGATTAATCGAAAGCAAGAATATGCTACAATACTCTAATGCAAGTAGTATAGAGAAGAATAGGCGATATCCGTGATCAAGGGGGCTTGCCTGGTTGCTCTAGCAAGAGAGAGGGGTCGCCAACTCCGTAGTCGCATCGGGTAGCGGCAAGGCCGGTCTCGGTGTCTAGCGGAAGAAGAGGGGAAGAAACAATGAATACAATGCAAACAGATGCATAACGGTGCATGACAAAGCAATGTGTGATACTAGGCGTGCCCTAACGCGGTATGAGGTGATACCGGTGAAGGGGGGAAACATCCGGGAAAGTATCCCCGGTGTTTCGTGGTTTTCAGCAGAGAGAGACGAGGGGGAAAGTTGCGAGTTTGATATGTTAGAGGTGTGTGGCGGACGAACGGGCTGCGATCCGGTTCGCCTCGCTGCTCGAGCAACTTTCATGTTGAAAATAATTTAATCCGAGTTACGGATTAAAAGATATGATTTTCTAAAGATTTTATTAATTTCTGGAATTTAATTAATTATTTTAAATTAATTCGAAAATGGATTTATGACATTAGCATGATGTCATGCTGACGTCAGCAGTCAACAGAGGTGTTGACTGGGTCACTGACATGTGGGTCCCACTAGTCATTGATTTAGTTAACTAAAGAGGATTAGTTAATTTAATTAAAGTGATTAGGTTAACTAGTTAATTAGGCTAATCTAATCAAGATTAATTTAGTTAATTAATTTAATTAATTAATTAATTAATATGTATTTAATTATTAGTTATTTTTTTATTTTTTTTAAACCTCTTTCTTTTTATTAAACGTTCTGGGGGCTAGGCCCCACATGACATTGGCCCTAGGGGCATAACGGGCGCCGGGTTACGGGTGCACCCGAACGGGCGATGGCCCTCGCGGGTGGGGCGCTGCTCGCCAGGACGCGGGACGAGGCCGTGGCCACGACAGGCTCGTCGGCCGGCCACGGCAAAGCGGACGCAGGGCGGTCCGATGCGCCGCCCGGAGCAAGGCAGGAAGAAGGGGTCAGCTACACACGCGAGAGCGAGGAGGCAGAGAGGGCGCGTCTGCACCGGCGGTGTTGCCGAGAGGGCCGCCGACGCAGCAAAGGCAAATGTAGGGGAAGGCGGGGCTGTGGCACGGCCGGTGGTGCCGAGCACCACTGGGGCTGAGCGGGTGCACGGCCTGCACCGGCTGGGAGGATCTGCGCCCCGGGCAGCAACAAGTGTGGGCGGCGGCAAGGTCACGAGTTCCGCGGGAGGAGAGAGCCACGATGGAGCGTGCGCGCGCTGAGGTAGAACAGCAGGGGGTCAGCCACGGGCGAAGCTGGGCGATGCGCTGTCTTGGTTCGGCCGAGCAGGTCCGGCTCGAGCGCCGAGGCACAGTGGGCGGATGGCGATGATGCGGATCATAGGAGAAGGGAGGGACGCGGTGGAGCTCACAGGGGTTCATAGGGGTCCGGCAGCGGGCGTGGGAGGTAGGCGGGACGACGGCGCTGAGGGGGCAGTCCCGCGAGGTGGAGGAAGCAGCCAGGGGGGAGGAGGAAGACCACTGGGAGCTCCGGGCCAAGGCCGACGACTGAGAGCGAGGGGATCGGGAATCCTCCCGATCCAGATCCAATCGAGGGGGAAAGTGGGGGGAGAGAGTGGGTGACGTGGGGAAACGGCTAGGGTTTCGGGGGGGTATGGGGAGTGCGGGGGTGGCCGGCCGGTCTCTTGCCTAGTTGGGCTGGTGGCCTGCTGGGCCGAAGCCCGGGGGGGTTGTTTCCTTTTTTTTTGTTAGTTTGTTTGTCTCTTTTGTATTTTCTTTCTTTATTTCTCTTTTCTGTTTTAATTCATTTTAAAATATTCAGGCACTTTCTAAAAATATGTTTTCTTTACTATAATTACCCTTTGTAATATTCGGCACCCACCGAACATTTTTGTTTCAACTTTTGAAAACTTTTATTGTTTGACATATTTAGAATTTAAATTTTGAAACGGTTTCGAATCATTGCGAGGTTAGCAACAGTAACCGAGGTGACGTGGCATGATTCGCGTGGGATTACTGTAGCATGATTATCCGGGCGTTACAAATCTCCTCCACTGCAAGAAATCTCGTCCCGAGATTTAAGAGGGGAGTAAGGGGGACAGTTCTGGTTACGAAATTTTAACGGGTGTCCTCGGTCTTGGTTGCTCTTCTCGAAGAGGTCGATCCATTGTGTTGTTGTCTTCATTCCTCTGCTTCATGGCATCATGATGAAGTCGTCATTCTTTCTTCGGAGTCTTCATCGTACATGCGAAGGACAAGGGGTAACTTCGGAAGAACGGACCGCTACAATGTTACTTGTCTGGTAGATAACATCAGGAAAGGTGGCGGAAAGTAACTCTCGAATTGAAACTTAAGAAAACATCGAGAGCAAGTAAGACGGTGCAATAAGAAGTTCCGAGCGGATGGGCAATCGTTCGTTGCCTGAAACAAAGTGTGAAACGGGTCCAGAGCAACAAGAATAAGTATTGCATCAGATACCAAAGTAGATCATTTGTAGGACAGTGACTCGTGAATTACATACGAAGCTAAGTGCAAAGCATACTTCAGAATGAAGGATGTACAAGAGAGTCAGGTTTCGATCCTGTGGAACTGTGGGTTATGGGCCCACAATGTGGGCTAAAAGTAGGAAAGGCGGAGACGTCTTGCGTGATCATGCAAGCAAGGCATGTCAGAGGTTAGCCTGTCGATTATGTCGGCAACAATGTCGGTACCAAGGGCGAGGGACGACGAGAACCATTATCCTGCTCGTTGAACGAGGCGGACCAATAAGCTAAGTTCTCGTCCATCGGTGGCTACCAGAATGTCATCAACAATAGTAACAGGGTCTTGCTGACAGAGTGGTACAAAGAGGTGCTCAACTAAGGTAGAATTATCTCGCTTAGCTAAGTCGATTACAAGAAAGGTTAAGCAAAACAATGGAAAGGAAAATATGATTATCGAGTAAATGTAACAATGGAAAGTAAAATGTGTTTAAACACATATTTCAAGGGTATATCCTTCCCAAGGACAAGCAGAGCATGGTATCCATGACAGGATAGAAAGTAGGAAACCATTTAGGTAAGGGGGGGAAGGAATCTCATGATATTGCCCCTACAACGGTCTTTGGATAATTGAGCAAGTAACATTTAGTATTGGGCTTCAAATGTTCTTGTTGAAAATTGGAGTACCACAGACATGCTTCGAGATAGCATCGACATGGTCAACAGGTAAAGATCGGGCTATGGA
Source organism: Aegilops longissima (assembly GCA_021605205.1). Lineage (NCBI taxonomy): Eukaryota > Viridiplantae > Streptophyta > Magnoliopsida > Poales > Poaceae > Aegilops > Aegilops longissima. Next base: position 369,527,579 of record CM038678.1, read on the forward strand.
TACATAAGGGATTCATCAGGAACAACTTAGAGTATAAGTCTCACAATTTCCTCACGAAAGAATGGGTAACATTATTAAAGAGGATACTATAACAATAGGGTCAACCGGCCAGGTGTGCTAGGCATGACATCACCTTACCGGGTCACATAAGACCATTGTTATAACTCTTGGAAATATGTTCCAACCATCATATCTGTCCGAGATTCAGATCTGATTGGGGCCAGGATAACTCCGACTTAGTATGCCTGAGAAGAAAAGGTGCAACACAATTGACGAGATGACAATGTAAGATTCTCGGGAAATGAACTATGAAGTGATTTCCATTAACAAGAGTTCATCATTAACCCAAGGAGAGGACAAGGAGGTGTCTGGTGAACTCAAAGGAAATTCATCGAGATTTCCAAAAGATGGATTTCCACAATTAAGTGAACAAGGAGATAACATTTGTCAGATCAAATGATATAAGGAAGTATGCTCGAGGAAAACATACACAATTAAACGTTGGTTGAAAGGTGCACCCAAAATATGGGTTGGGTTGCGCGACCAATGTCAGAATGGTGATTCAATAAGCCATAGTCGTAGAATGAAACTATAGACCAATAACTTCAAATCAAGAGGGTTGCTCGAAGTTTAGAATTTACACATCACAGACCATTTGTCGGTATTCCGGTTAGAAACATCACGTGGACCAAGAAAAGAATGGTGATGTCAATAAGTATCACTGGTATCAAGAATTCTTAAGGGTGGTGAATTTCTCACAACATTGAGGACATAAGAGATGTTAAGGTTCCAAGGTAAAGAAGAACAATTACTGGATAGCAAGGAACTCAAGGTATAATACCAAACACGAACAAGCTTGTGTTGGTGGGAAGGCAATAAAGTGGTCGATGATAACGTAGAGCATCGAGGGCAAGGATGGTATTTCTCATCATGAACTCATTTGATATCCTCGAAGAGCTCATAAGGTTGATGATGATCACGACACACTTTGTCGAGAGATTTCAAGATGTAATCAATCGGCGATGACATCAAGTCAAATGAATGGTGAAGCGAAAGGTTATTGGAACCAAGGGTATGACACAAACTCGAACCAAGCTTGTTGTCCCAGGCGAAATGATATGATGAGGAAGATCAACGTAAGCTTAGCTCATCGTCAAATAATTGTGCTACGGGAAGAAGGACCAGGTAGCACAGTTAAAAAGTTGCACGATAATGATATCGCCGATAGGGCTAGCGATGACTTGAAGGATTAATAAACTCATAAGCAATGAAAATTACTTAGAGTTATTGAATCGGAGTGTGGAATCAATTCACTTATCAGTGTTCTCGGTCGACAATAAACCCAGAACCATGAAGTGACAAAGACAAGGTAAGGTAGTGCTTCATCAAAGTTTATAAGATGTAGTGCAATGGCAAGATATCCTCGAGATACCCGAGGTAATACTCGACACAAGATCAAAGTAAAGGTTGGTCTGGTGTATTGATCCATTGAAGACAAGTGATTAAACTTGCCCGAGAAATGGGATCAAAGAGAAAATATGGTCGGAACCACGATTGCAAAGGATCAATTCACAGATACCAAATGATATTATATCAAGGGAATAGTTATTATTACAAGAAGCTTCCATGATAGGATCTACATCGTGTCCATGGGCATGAACACTAAGTTCAAGGTCGGCTCCCACTTCTCTAATGCATAACCTTTCATTCACTTCTCGCCTTCAACGCAGTTGTGTCGAAATTCTATCTGACATAACAACAGTAGAGTATGAACTGTAGTAGTTTCCGGGTTCACACAGATTAGAAAAGGCATAGGTTCAACCCATCGGGGCTTCTTAGGAACATATACCACAAGCTTCAAGAGTAGATATCACCAGCTCGAAAGCAGAGCATGGTTGGCAAAAAGGAGAGGATACAATTTACCAAAGGCATTATGTATCGGAGAAAGAACTCACAAGGTGATTAATTATGAAGGACACTATCGGACAATAATCCACCAGTGGATATGGCGATCCACAATGGAGCTGATGTGAGTATCGATACCCAATCAGAGGAAGAAAGAATGCAAATGCATCGGTTTATAGAACATCTGAATAATTCAACATTTAAATAGCAAAGGAAATATGATTTTTAAATCAAGGGATCAGGAGCAAATGCTCTGATCAAGGATGGATAAGTTGAATAGACTTAGGGGTACAATCGATGGCAATCTGATCGGCCGAGAACCAGCTCATGTTCGAAAGACGTCTGAGCCGAAAAGATAATTTATAAGGATCATCTGATGATTGCGTGCATTCGCAGACATATAGAATCGGCGGACTTAAATGATAGTGACAAAGGTTGCCAATAAGATTACTAGACTTATGGGATTAACCAAAATGAAAGCAAGCAAGAATTTCAAGAGCAATAGGCTCCTGAGGATTTTTGGAAGATCAAATGGTATTTCGAAGATTGGTGACATACATGAATCAACTAGGGATGAGTGGATACTCGGTAAGTGCAAGAAATTATCCGTAGGGATATTCATGTGGCAAGAACTGCAAGGCAGTAGGCACAACGTATTCTCGAAACATTAGAGAGACTTTCGGGGTATCTTGTAATAACAAGATCAACGGGGAGTAATTGCACGAATGGCAAGTGTACTTGGTTATCCATTGGGGTTTATCGATAGAATGGAATTGCAAGAGGGATGGCACAAAGTATCGAGGGAACATCCGAGGGTATTGTCAGAATCTTCTGTTGAAGCAGTCGATCATCCGTAATTAAAGGGGTCTCCGGCAGGAAGTGGTAACGAGAACCTAGAGTTAGATTTTAGCAAAATCATTTAACCTGAATAGAAGAGATGTCAGAATCCTAGAGTATAGGTCAAGGAGTAAAAGATCCTACTACCATCCGATGGCGACGTGTGCCCGTAAGACACACAGCCAAGTTAGTAAAAGTTTTGCAATGCCTAGACTTGACTTCGGCCAAGGAGTTTGGAAGGGGATTCCTACAGCAAATGGCTCGATATAATCTTCAGACGCCTCGATTCAATCAGACACTAATCATGCACGCAAACGTAATGATCAAGATCGTGGACTCACGGAAGATATCACAACACAACTTTAATATAAAAAAGTCATACAAGCATCATAATACAAGCCGGGCCTCGAGGGCTCGAATACAAGTGCTCAATCACGCATTTAGTCAGCGGAAGCAACAATATCTGAGTGCGTATATGAGTTAAACAAGTTTGCCATAAGATGGTTAGCACAAACCGGGATACAGATCGAAGAGGCGCAGCCTCCCGCTCGATCCTCCTAACTACTCCCGGTCGCCGCCGGGCTGCATGTAGTAGTAGGCACCTCCAGTAGTAGTCGCCATCGACGGTGCTCGCCCCGGCCCGCCGTTCGGTCGCAGAATCGGATAGAGATAGGGAAAAGGCGGAACAAGGCAACCGTGAGTACTCATCCAAAGTCCTCGCAAGCAAGGAGCTACACTACATATGCATGGATATATGTAAAGGGCCATATCGGTGGACTGAATGCAGAATGCCGTAATAAGAGGGGATAACTAATCTCGTCAAAGACTACGATTTCGCAGCCTTTGTCTTGCAAAGACGAGAAGGAGTAGATCAAGTCCTCCAAGTAGCATCGCATAGCATAATCCTACCCGCGATCCCTCCTCATTGCTCGTTAGAGAGCGATCACCGGTTATATCCGCACTTGGAAGGGTGTGTTTTATTAAGTACCCAGTTCTAGTTGTCATAAGGTCAAGGTACAACTCAAGTCGCCCTGCTATCAAGATCACGGCTATTCAATAGATTAACTTCCCGCAGGGTGCACCACATAACCCAACACGCTTGATCCCATTTGGCCGACACACTTTCTCGGTCATGCCCGCCGCTGAAGATCAACACGCCGCAGCCCCACCTAGGCCAACAGAGAGGTCAAGACGCCGGTCTAAACCTAAGCGCACAAGGGTCGGGCCCATCGCCTTAGCACACCTCGCACGCTATGTAACGCGAAGGAAGCGTAACTAGCCCCTTAATACAAGAGCAAAGCTTACGCTCCAATCCGGCCGCCGCCACCGTTGATGTCACGAAGGCTTGGCCGATACCACGACGCCGAAGTTCCCATATCTCTCCCACGAGTTGGTTAGTGCGATAGACCAAATGGCCGACTCGATCAAATACCAAGATCTTGTTAAGCAGCAGTATCCGCGAACGCCGGTCAGGCCAGCCCACCTCTCCTAGGTGGTCTCAACCTGCCCTGCCGCTCCGCATCAAAGTAACAATCGGGGCCGTCGGGAACCCAGCCCACCTCTACGGGATGGAGCCACCGTCCTTCCGGCCCCATCTCCTAACAAGATCATGTAATGTAATAGTGTAAAGTATATAGATATGCCCGTGATCACCTCCCAAGTGATCACAGCCCAAGAGTATAGCATGGCAAACGGACAAGAGTGTAGGGCCACCGATGGAACACTAGCATCCTATACTAAGCAAGAGGATAGCGTGTAAAGGTAACAAAAGAGTAGCAAGGACAAAGCTATGCATCAAGATAGGATTAATCGAAAGCAAGAATATGCTACACTACTTTAATGCAAGCAGATAGAGAAGAATAGGCGATATCCGTGATCAAGGGGGGCTTGCCGGTTGCTCGCAAGAGAGAGGGTCACAACTCCGTAGTCGACGGGTAGCAGCCGACGCCGGTCTCGGTGTTCAGCGGAAGAAGAGGGGGAAGAAACAATGAATACAATGCAAACAGATGCATAACGGTGCATGACAAAGCAATGTGTGATGCTAGGCGTGCCCTAACACGGTATGAGGTGAGACCGGTGAAGGGGGGAAACATCCGGGAAAGTATCCCCGGTGTTTCGTGGTTTTCAGCAAAGGAGCCGAGGGGAAAGTTGCGAGTTTGATATGTTAGAGGTGTGTGGCGATTTAACGGGCTGCGATCCCGGTTCGCCTCGTCGCTCGAGCAACTTTCATGTTGATAATAATTTAATCCGAGTTACGGATTAAAAGATATGATTTTCTAAAGATTTTATTAATTTCTGGAATTTAATTAATTATTTTAAATTAATTCAAAAATGGATTTATGACATCAGCATGATGTCATGCTGACGTCAGCAGTCAACAGAGGTGTTGACTGGGTCACTGACATGTGGGTCCCACTAGTCATTGACTTAGTTAACTAAACATGATTAGTTAATTTAATTAAAGTGATTAGGTTAACTAGTTAATTAGGCTAATCTAATCAGGATTAATTAAGTTAATTAATTCAATTAATTAATTAATTAATATGTATTTTATTATTACTTATTTTATTTTTTATTATTTTTTTAAAACCTCTTTCTTTTTATTAAACGTTCTGGGGGCTAGGCCCCACATGTCATTGGCCCTAGGGGCATAACGGGCGCCGGGTTACGGGCGCACCCGAACGGGCGATGGCCCTCGCAGTGGGGCACCGCCGCCAGACGCGGGACGAGGCCGTGGCCACGCAGGCTCGCCGCCGCCACGGCAGTGACATTAGGGGCGGCCCAAGGCCGCCCGAGCAAGGCAGCAAAGGGCTGATACGGCGTGGGAGCGAGGAGGCAGCGAGGGCGCGCCCAAGACGGGTGCGGTGTTGCCCGAGAGGGCCGCCAGCAGCAAGGCAACAGAGGGGAAGGCGAGGCTGGCGCGGTCGGTGGTGCCGAGCACCACTGGGGCTCTGGGGTGCACGGCCTGCATCGGCGTGGGGAGGCTGCGGCCCCGGGGCAGCAACAAGTGCGGGCGGCTGCAGCGGTCACGAGTTCCGGCGCGGGAGCAGAGAGCCACGGTGGAGGGCGCGCCGGTGAAGTAGAACAGCAGCAGGGGGGTCAGCCACGGCGCGGGCAATGCGTGTGCGGGTTCGGCCGGAGCAGGTCCGGGCTCGGGAGTGCCGAGGCACAAGCGGGCGACGACGATGCGGATCATAGGAGAAGAGAGGGGACGTGCGGTGGAGCTCACAGGGGTTCGTAGGGGTCCGGGCAGTGGGGCGTGGGAAGGTAGGCGGGGACGACGGCGTCGAGGGGGCAGTCTGGCGAGGTGGAGGAAGCAGGCCGGCGGGGAAGGAGGAAGCAGACCGGCGGGGGAGCTCCGGGCGCCGGCGTCGACGTACAGGGGCGAGGGGATCGGGAATCCTCCCGATCCAGATCCAATTGAGGGGGAAAGTGGGGGGAGCGAGTGGGCGACGGGGACACGGCTAGGGTTTCGGGGGTATGGGAGGCGGGGTGGTCGGCTGGTCTCTTGCCTAGTTGGGCTGGTGGGTCTTTGGGCCGACGCCTGGGGTGTTTTTTTGTTAGTTTGTTTGTCTCTTTTGTATTTTCTTTCTTTATTTCTCTTTTCTGTTTTAATTCATTTTAAAATATTCAGGCACTTTCTAAAAATATGTTTTCTTTACTATAATTACCCTTTGTAATATTTTGCACCCACCGAACATTTTTGTTTCAAGTTTTGAAAACTTTTATTGTTTGACATATTTAGAATTTAAATTTTGAAACGGTTTCGAATCATTGCGAGGTTAGCTACAGTAATCGAGGTGACGTGGCATGATTAGCGTGGGATTACTGTAGCATGATTATCCGGGCGTTACAACACGGCTAACCATGATTAGTTTGTACACTCTGCAGAGGTTTGCGCACTTTTCCCCACAAGATTCGATCTCCTCCGTTGGATTTCTCGCACTACATGGTGTTTGAGAAACGGATGACCGAGACATAGTCTTTCAGAAGCGCTAGCACCTTACGATCGGGTAGACCGTACCAACCTACATCCCCTACATCAGCTAGTCTACCACTGTAAGAGTTCGCATGACTTAGTCAACTATGCTAGAGCCCATAGTAGCTTGTGGCTGCACACAGAAGTTTCTAGTATGAATAGTCTCAAGATCCCTTTGAGCCCGGGTGGCGGTCCAAAAGAAACAGTAATCTCGAATACCAGTACCTCAATCCACCCAGATGTGTGTTTGTTGCCACCTTAGATAAACTATTTATTAACAATCTCACATCTGTCATGGATATCACTCACCCAATCCACGTCTACTAGCATAGCATGGCATATGAAGCAAACGTAGAAGTAACTCCCAAAGGTTTAATAGTAAAATGGGTAATAGGTACTACCTCATCTACTTCCCATCCCACAATTTAATTAGATCCTAATCATGCAATGTTGGAGGATTGATCTAATGCAATAAAAACTGGGTATTAAAGGGATATGATCAAAGTGTTACTTGCCTTGCTGATGATCCGTGAAACCTAGAGATTCGAAGTAACAGGCGGCGCACTCCGGGTACTCTATCGCAAACAAACAAACAAGCATACAATAAGTACTCATCTAATGCACAGGTAAAACTCAAATAAGAGATCTAACCAGAAGGTTCAACTTAAGAACTCCGGTTTGCAAAAAGAATCAAATCAAACGAAGCAACGAAAGTCAAACGGCGAAAGAAAACAACTTCGTTTTTACTAATATGGACTTAAGTCAAATTTTACAGAAGCAAAAAACTTGTTTAAGTTGGTTAAACGGAAAGAGGGTTTCGAGACGAAACTCCAGGCGCTTGAATCGCCTGATTCCGATAAACGAGCGAAAAGTTATACTAAAACAAAAATCGGATCAGAAATAATTGCGGAAAATCCGAGAAAAAGAAAAACGAAGAACAGATTAACGAACGAACATTCGTTATCTGGATCTAAATGATGAACGCGTTCGTTAAAATGAACGAACGAGCGAATGCTCACCAAATAAATAAACCGGAAAAAAACCGATCTATATAAAAAAGCGAAACTTAAAAAAAATAAACCACGGTTAAATAAAAAACCGGGCGGTTTTCTGAGGAAAACCGCCGCCGACGGCGGTTACCGGGCGCTGGTCCGGCGAGGCGGCGGGCGGCTCGCGAAGCGGGCAGGGCGGGCGGCGGCGAGGCGGCGGGCAGCGGCGGCGAGGCGGCGGCGGCGACGCTGGCGGCGGTGGCGCTGAACGAGGCGGCGGCGGCGCGCTAGGGTTTGGGGCGCGGGCGGCTGCGGGCTGGTGGGCTGGCTCGGGGCCCCGGGCGGCGGCTTATAAAGCTCCGGCCAGGCGGAGTCCTGGCCGGTTATGGCCCAAGGTCGGTTCAGACTTAAAAAAAAATTCCCGGCAGAAAAACTAACGAAAGAAATACTACAATTCTGGGTTGGGCCTCCGGTTAATAGTTTATTCCCAAAAATAATATAAAAGTGGAAAATAAAGCCCAATATAGTCCAAAACAGTAGATAATATAGCATGGAGCAATCAAAAATTATAGATACGTTGGAGACGTATCAGGCATCCCCAAGCTTAATTCCTGCTCGTCCTCGAGTAGGTAAATGATAAAAGAAAGAATTTGTGATGCGGAGTGCTACTTGGCATAATTTCAATGTAATTCTTCTTAATTGTGCTATGAATATTCAGATCCGAAAAATTCAAGACAAAAGTTCATATTGACATAAAAATAATAATACTTCAAGCATACTAACAAAGCAATTATGTCTTCTCAAAATAACATGGCCAAAGAAAGTTATCCCTACAAAATCATAAAGTCTGGCTAGGCTCTATCTTCACCACACAAAGTATTTAAATCACGCACAACCCCGATGACAAGCCAAGCAATTGTTTCATACTTTTGACATTTTCAAAACTTATTCAATCTTCACGCAATACATGAGCGTGAGCCATGGATATAGCACTATATGTGGAGTAGAATGGTGGTTGTGGAGAAGACAAAAAGAGGGGAAGATAGTCTCACATCAACTAGGCGTATCAACGGGCTATGGAGATGCCCATCAATAGATATCAATGTGAGTGAGTAGGGATTGGCATGCAACGGATGCACTATATCTATAAGTATATGACAGCTCAACAAAAGAAACTAAGTGGGTGTGCATCCAACTCGCTTGCTCACGAAGACCTAGGGTATTTTGAGGAAGCCCATCATTGGAATATACAAGCCAAGTTCTATAATGAAAAATTCCCACTAGTATATGAAAGTGACAAATGAGAGACTCTCTATCATGAAGATCATGGTGCTACTTTGAAGCACAAGTGTGGTAAAAGGATAGTAACATTGTCCTTCTCTCTTTTTCTCTCATTTTTTTATTTGGGCATTTTCTCCTTTTTTTTATGGCCTCTTTTTTTCGTTCGGAGTCTCAACCCGACTTGTGGGGGAATCATAGTCTCCATCATCCTTTCCTCACTTGGGACAATGCTCTAAAAATGATGATCATCACACTTTTATTTTCTTACAACTCAACAATTACAACTCGATACTTAGAACAAAATATGACTCTATATGAATGCCTCCATGTGTACCGGATATACAATGAATCAAGAGTGACATGTACGAAAGAATTATGACCGGTGGCTTTGCCACAAATACGATGTCAACTACATGATCATGCTAGCAATATGACAATGATGGAGCGTGTCATAATAAACGGAACAGTGGAAAGTTGCATGGCAATATATCTCGAAATGGCTATGGAAATGCCATTATAGGTAGGTATGGTGGCTGTTTTGAGGAAGGTATATGGTGGGTGTATGATACCGGCGAAAAGTGCGCGGTATTAGAGAGGCTAGCAATGGTGGAAGGAAGAAAAGTGCGTATAATCCATGGACTCAACATTAGTCATAAAGAACTCATATACTTATTGCAAAAATCTACAAGTTATCAAAGCAAAGTATTACGCGCATGCTCCTAGGGGGATAGATTGGTAGGAAAAGACCACCGCTCGTCCCCGACCGCCACTCATAAGGAAGACAATCAATAAATAAATCATGCTCCGACTTCATCACATAACGGTTCACCATACGTGCATGCTACGGGAATCACAAACTGTAACACAAGTATTTCTCAAATTCACAACTACTCAACTAGCATGACTCTAATATCACCAACTTCTCTTAGTATTCAACACACTCAAAAGAAAGTTTTACAAATCTTGAATACCAAGCAAATTATTATTATTAATCAAATTACCATGCTATTTAAGACTCTCAAAATAATATAAGTGAAGCATGAGAGATCAATAGTTTCTATAAAACAAAACCACCACCGTGCTCCAAAAGATATAAGTGAAGCACTAGAGCAAAACTATATAGCTCAAAAGATATAAGTGAAGCACATAGAGTATTCTAACAAATTCCAATTCATGTATGGCTCTCTCAAAAGGTGTGTACAGCAAGGATGATTGTGGTAAACTAAAAAGCAAAGACTCAAATCATACAAGACGCCCAAGCAAAACACATATCATGTGGTGAATAAAATATAGCTCCAAGTAAAGTTACCGATGGAAGTAGATTTACGAGGGGATGCCTTCCGGGGCATCCCCAAGCTTTGAATTTTTGGTGTCCTTAGATTATCTTGGGGGTGCCATGGGCATCCCCAAGCTTAGGCTCTTGCCACTCCTTGTTCCATAATCCATTACAAGATTTCACCCAAAACTTGAAAACTTCACAACACAAAACTCAACAGAAATCTCATGAGTTCCGTTAGCGAAAGAAAACAAAAGACCACTTCAAGGTACTGCAATGAACTCATTATTTATTTATATTGGTGTTAAACCTACTGTATTCCAACTTCTATAAGGTTTATAAACTATTTTACTAGCCATAGATTCATCAAAATAAGCAAACAACACACGAAAAAGAGAATCTGTCAAAAACAGAACAGTCTATAGTAATCTGTAACTAACGCAAACTTCTGGGACTCCAAAAATTCATACAAAATAGGAAGACCTAGGCAATTTGTTTATTGATCATAAGAAATTAGAATCACTATTTTATCACGTTTTGGTGATTATTAATAATTGTTTTCGTGAACAGAAAGTTTCTGGAAATTACAGCAAGATCAAATAACTACATCCAAGAAGATCCTATAGGTTTAACTTGGAACAAACACTAATTAAAACATAAAAACGCATCTAAACAGAAGGTAGATGGATTATTTATTCCTAAACAGAAGCAAAAGCAAAAAACTAAAAATAAAATTGGGTTGCCTCCCAACGAGCGCTATCGTTTAATGCCCCTAGCTAGGCATAAAAGCAAGGATAGATCTAGGTATTGCCATCTTTGGTAGGCAATCCATAAGTGGCTCTCATGATGGATTCATATGGTAATTTTATTTTCTTTCTAGGGAAGTGTTCCATGCCTTTCTTTAATGGAAATTGGAATCTAATATTCCCTTCCTTCATATCAATAATTGCACCAATCGTTCTAAGGAAAGGTCTACCAAGAATAATAGGACAAGAAGGATTGCAATCTATATCAAGAACGATAAAATCTGCAGGCACATAATTCCTATTTGCAACAATAAGAACATCGTTAATTCTTCCCATAGGTTTCTTAATAGTGGAATCCGCAATATGCAAGTTTAGAGGGCAATCATCAAAATCACGGAAATCTAGCAAATCGCACAAAGTTTTGGGGATAGTGGGAACACTAGCGCCCAAATCACATAAAGCATAAAATTCATGATCCTTAATCTTAATTTTAATAGTTGGTTCCCACTCATCATAAAGTTTTCTAGGGATATAAACTTCCAACTCAAGTTTTTCTTCATAAGATTGCATCAAGGCATCAATGATATGTTTGGTAAAGGCTTTATTTTGACTATAAGCATGAGGAGAATTTAGCACGGATTGCAACAAGGAAATACAATCAATTAAAGAGCAACTTTCATAATTAAATTCCTTGAAGTCCAAGATAGTGGGTTTAGCAACATCTAGGGTTTTGCTTTCTTTAATCCCACTTTTATCAATTTCATCATCAAGATCTAAAAACTCTGAATTCTTGGAACGCCTTCTAGGTAAAGGTGGAACGCATCCTAGCGGTTCTTTCCTAGCACTCATCAATGAAAATTCTCATGGATTTGAGAGACTCATTGATATCATGCTTAGGAGGAATAGATCTAAACTTTAAAGAATCAACACCAATAGAAATTGTATCAACGTTCCTAGCCAATTCATCAACTTTAAGTAATTTCTCTTCAAGCAAAGCATTAAAACTATTTTGTGAATTCATAAACTCTTTAACACTAGTTTCAAATTCAGAGGGCATCTTGCTAAAATTTCCATAAGAGTTGTTGTAGGAATTTCCATAATTATTAGAAGGATTACTAGGATAAGGCCTAGGATTAAAGTTCCCTCTATACGCGTTGTTACCAAAGTTATTCCTACCAACAAAATTCACATCCATAGATTCATTATTATTCTCAATCAAAGTAGACAAAGGCATATCATTAGGATCAGAAGCACTCTTAGTAGCAAATAATTTCATAAGTTCATCCATCTTTCCACTCAAAACATTAATTTCTTCTACAGCATGCACTTTTTATTAATAGATCTTTCAGTGTGCCATTGAGAATAATTAACCATAATATTATCTAGGAGTTTAGTACAATCTCCTAAAGTGATTTCCATAAAACTGCCTCCCGCGGCCGAATCCAAAAGATTTCTAGAAGCAAAATTCAATTCGGCGTAAATTTTTTGTATAATCATCCACAAGTTCAAACCATGAGTAGGGCAATTACGTATCATTAATTTCATTCTCTCCCAAGCTTGTGCAACATGTTCATGATCAAGTTGCTTAAAATTCATAATATCATTTCTAAGAGAGATGATCTTAGCGGGAGGAAAATACTTAGAGATAAAATCATCTTTGCACTTGTTCCAAGAATCAATACTATTTTTAGGCAAAGACGAAAACCAAGCTTTAGCACAATCTCTAAACGAAAAAGGAAATAGCTTCAATTTAAAAATATAATTATCAACATCTTTCTTATTTTGCATATCACACAAATCAAAGAAGCTATTTAGATGAGTAGTGACGTCTTCACTAGGAAGGACGGCGAATTGATCTTTCATGACAAGATTCAACAAAGCAGTATTGATTTCACAAGATTCAGTGTTGGTAAGAGGAGCAATCGGAGTGCTAAGGAAATCATTATTGTTGGTATTGGTAAAGTCACACAATTTGGTATTATCTTGAGCCATCGTGACAAGCAAGCAATCCAACAGACAAGCAAACAAAAGGCAAGCGGGAAAAGGCAAACGGAAAAGAGAGGGCGAATAAAATGGCAAGGGTGAAGTGGGGGAGAGGAAAACGAGAGGCAAATGGCAAATAATGTAATGCAGAGATAAGGGATTGTGATGGGTACTTGGTATGTTGACTTTATGAGACTCTCGGCAATGGCGCCAGAAATTCTTCTTGCTACCTCTTGAGCATCGTTGATTTCCCAAAGAGGAAAGGATGATGCAGCAAAGTAGCGTAAGTATCTCCCCGTTTTTGAGAACCAAGGTATCAATCCAAAGAGGACGCCACGCCACGAGTCCCTCGTGACTACACAAAGCAAATAGCTCCTCGCAACCAACGCGAATAGGGGTTGTCAATCCCTTGACGGTCACTTACGAGAGTGAGATCTGATAGAGATGATAGATAATATTTTTCGTATTTTTGGTATAAATATGCAAAGTAAAATAAAAGGCAAAGTAAAAAATAAAAGCAATAATAAAGCATAGGAAGATTAATATGATGAAGATAGACCCGGGGGCCATAGATTTCACTAGTGGCTTCTCCCAAGAGCATAAGTATTTTAGAGTGGGTGAACAAATTACTGTTGAGCAATTGATAGAATTGAGCATAGTTATGAGAATATCTTGGTATGATCATGTATATAGGCATCACGTCCGAGACAAGTAGACCGACTCCTTCCTGCATCTACTACTATTACTCCACTCATCGACCGCTATCCAGCATGCATCTAGAGTATTAAGTTCAAGAAAACAGAGTAACGCCTTAAGCAAGATGACATGATGTAGAGGGATAAATTCATGCAGTATGATAAAAACCCCATCTTGTTAACCTCGATGGCAACAACACAATACGTGCCTTGCTGCCCCTACTGTCACTGGGAAAGGACACCACAAGATTGAACCCAAAGCTAAGCACTTCTCCCATTGCAAGAAAAACCAATCTAGTAGGCCAAACCAAACTGATAATTCGAAGAGACTTGCAAAGATAACCAATCATACATAAAAGAATTCAGAGAAGATTCAAATATTGTTCATAAATAATCTTGATCATAAACCCACGATTCATTGGTCTCAACAAACACACCGCAAAAAGAAGATTACATCGAATAGATCTCCACGAGAGAGGGGGAGAACACTGTATTGAGATCCAAAAAGAGAGAAGAAGCCACATAGCTACTAACTATGGACCCGAAGGTCTGAGGTAAACTACTCACACTTCATCGGAGAGGCTATGATGTTAATGTAGAAGCCCTCCGTGGTGGATTCCCTTCCATGGAGCTCCTAACAGGCTCCAAGATGGGATCTCGTGGATACAGAAAGTTGCGGCGGTGGAATTAGGTTTTTGGCTCCGTATATGACCGTTTGGGGGTACGTAGGTATATATAGGAGGAAGGAGTACGTCGGTGGAGCTTCATGGGGCCCACGAGGGTGGGGGCGCCCCCCCCCCCTACCTCGTGCCCACCTTGTGGCTTTCTTGACGTAGGGTCCAAGTCTCCTGGGTCATATTCGGTGAGAAAATCACGTTCCCCAAGGTTTCATTCCGTTTGGACTCCGTTTGATATTCCGTTTCTTCAAAACTCTGAAATAGGCAAAAAACAACAATTCTGGGTTGGGCCTACGGTTAATAGGTTAGTCCCAAAAATAATATAAAAGTGGAAAATAAAGCCCAATATAGTCCAAAATAGTAGATAATATAGCATGGAGCAATAAAAAATTATAGATACATTGGAGACGTATGAAGGCGCGCACGTGTCGTAGTAGAGCGCGAGACGCAGCATATACACGTATGTACAACGCCGCAGTGCAAGAAAGAAAATACGCCACATACGCATATACGGGCAGTGGTCTTGAACGCCTACTCGCCAGACAACGTATGGCCGTGGCTCGTACATGGCTGGGTCGGAATGGAGAAACAGCGTCGTAGTCGTGTTCATGGGGAGCCAACCGGCTGGGTCGGAATGTAATGCGTCCTTGTTTTCATCGGGAGGGCTTGAACGGAACAACCGATGGAAACGAGGCTTGGCGTACCGCAAAACGGAGGAAACGGACCTCCTACGGTCGAAACGAGGTTCCTGTTGATCGGGAGGGGTCGTGCATACCGCAAAACGGAGGAAATGGACTTGTGTTGGAGCGCTACGGTCGAAACGGGGGTCCTGTTCATCGGGAGGGGTGTGGTGTACCGCAAAACGGGACTCCACGGATACTCGTTTCATCTCCACCGTCGACCCCTCCAGCCTCCACGGCCATCGCTCATCCACCGTCGACCTCCTCCAGCCTCCACCGCGATCGCTCATCCATGGGCTCCTATTCATCCAGCCTCCACCGCCGCTACTCCACCGCCATCGCTCAACCAGCCCTCTCCACGGGATCCTGTTCAACCACCCCTCCACGGGCCACTGCTCATCCAGCCCTCCACCGCCTACTATTCATCCTGCCTCCACGGGTGGTCCTGCTCATCCCGCCTCCACGGGTCCTGCTCATCCAGCCCCAACCGCTCGATCTATCGGGGTCCTGTTCATCCAGAGGCAACACCATGGGGTCCTGTTCATCCAGCCCCACCAGAACTGCTCATCCACCCCCACCCTCGCAACACTCACCGCTCATCCAGAGGCAGATCGATCGCTTCGCTTAGCTAGCAGCAGAGCGGCGAATCACTCGATCGGGTTCGATTAACGACCATCGATCGATTGCTCGGGTTCAAGAACGCGTAGCTCGCAAAGGCAATCGCCGGGTTGATTAGAGCCCAACGCCGCCGGGTTCGATTAGAGCCCAACGCCGCACTCCACGCGCTGCGTGTATGAGAGAAACGCGCATCGCTCGGCCCCGACCACCCACCGTAACCGGGAACAGCCCGATATTTTCCTCGCCCTCGCTTCTACCATGGTTTTTTCTATCATGGACGGCCCAAAGAATGTCATGCAGCTGCGTCTCCGGCCCGCCCAGGACGAGAAGCCAATTTTCTGTCATGATTTTTTGTCATAGAAGTAGGACCCCACCACATCTATGATGATACCGGGTTTTGTCACAATTATCGTCATAGAAGTGTCATAAGTATGACAGGAAAAAAATTCGTTCGGCCCAAAATGTCACGGATGTGTCTTTTTTGTAGTGATCTTCATAACTATGCGCTTTTCTATCAATTGCCGATAGTAATTTTTCTACCCACTGTATGATATTTTTCAAGAGAGAAGCCTCTAGTGAAAACTATGGCCCTGGGGTCTACTTTTATCATATTACAAAAACTAAAAATACCTTGCTGCAATTTTAGTCCTTTTATTTTACTTTTCAATTTACCTATCTAACACTACCAGATTTAATCCTTGCAAGTAACGAGTTCAAGGGGATTGAAAACCCTCCTGCCCGCATTTGGTGCAAGTATTTGTTGTTGTGTGTGCAGGTAATGCTTACTAGGCATTTGCGTGATTCTCCTATTGGTTTGATAACCTTGGTTTTCACTGAGGGAAATACTATCTGCTACTATCTTGCTTCACCCTTCCTATTCGGGTGAAATCCCAATGAAGCTCACAAGTAGCAGGTCGCAAGGATCAAGACATGGGATTTGTCACTTCTGTGACGGGGAGATATCTCTAGGCCCTCTCGATAATATGATATCCTAAGTAGCTTGCAAGCATGACTAATGTGTTTAATCACGGAGATGTTGAATTACAGAACGAGTAAAGGGACTTGCCGGTAACCAGATTTAACTAGGTATGGCGATACCGATGATCGAATCTTGGGCAAGTAAAATATCATGAGACTAAGAGAATTGTATACGGGATTATCTGAATCTTTGACATCGTGGTTTAAACTGATAAAGATCTTCGTCGAATATGTGGGAGTCAGTATGGGCATCCATGTCCCGCTATTTATTATTGATCGGAGTGGTGTCTCAGTCATGTCTGCATGTTCTCGAACCCATAGGGTCACACACTTAACATTCGGTAGCGCTAGGGTAGTATTGGGATATTCATAGCGGTGAGTCCAAAGGTAGCTTCGAGTCCCGGATGGGATCCGAGACATCACGAGGAGCTTCGGAATGGACCGGAGATAAATTTTCATATATGTGAAGTGTTTTTTGGGGTACCAAAAAAGTTCGGGAATTTACCGGCATTGTACAGGGGGTTCCGAAGGGTTCTGGGGGTCCACTAGTGGATCCCACCTATCCTGGAGGGGTCCATCTACCCCTCGGCTAGGAAAAGGGGGGCTCCTCCCCCTTAGCTAAGAAGGGGGGTCGCTGCCCCCTAGGATTGGACGGGGAGCTACGGCTGGCGCACCCTCCCCCCCACACCCCTATATAAGGAGGGGAGGCGCATGGGGGCAGCCCCATCCCATTGTTGGTCGATGCCCCCTCTCCCTCTCCATCTCCTCCTCCGGTTGCGCGAGGCGAAGCCCTGCAGGAGTTCCACTGCCACCACCACCACCATGTCGTCGTGCTGGCCCAGATCCCATCTACCCCCTCGCTTGCTGGATAAGGAAGGAGGAGACGTCATCTAGCCGGGAGTGTGCACATCTTAGAGGTGCCATTCGTGTTGTGCTGGATCAGATTGGATCACGAAGGGTGTACGACTATGCCAACCACGTTCATTAGAACGTTAACGCTTTCGGTCTACAAGGGTAAGTAGCCTCTCCCTCTTGTTGCTAGCATCTCCTAGAATAGATCTTGGGTGAAACCGTAGGATTTTTTTTGGTTTCCATGCAAAATTCCCCGTCACTCAAATCACTGGCACTTGAAATAGAAACTCTGCAGAAATATACACATAAAAAAAACAATTTGTTGAGTTTACAACTACTGTAACCAAGAGTTTTGTTAGTGTGCAGGAAAATTTTGAGATGATTCAGAATATATTTGCCAAGTTATTTGCTATAATAGATGTTAGTAAGGGAAAAATAGGGTAGAACAAACTCCCCCCAACACATCAGTCACAGGGACAGGCTACAACCAATGTCAATCAAGAAACTCATATCCACATTCATATTCCAACTGTCTACGACCTTCTGAATATGGAAAATCTCATGTTGTGGGCTTGACTACCTTGCATGATCATAAAGGTAGAGAAGTCTTGGATGACACTAAAATGTAGCCATATATATATATCCTCACTATGGGCTATACCTGGCCATCCGTCGGGTCGGGCCGGCACTCGGGCTGGGCCCGAACAAAGCCCAATGAAGAAAACCTAGGCTCGGGCCCGGCTCGGGCTGACCATCAGGCCTAAAATCTAGGCCCAAGCCCGGCCCATCAACGTAAAAGCCTATCGGGCCTCGGGCCGGTCCTGATAGAGGCATAGGAGTCCCGTATTTTGATGAGATGGTGATTATCATTTTCGAAGGAGTAGACTTTGACGATCCGACTACGAACATGCGAGGACATCGTTCCTTAGCAATCTCTAAACCAACTCTGAGAGGTTATTGACCACACTGGAGCATGATCAACCTGACCACGAGGGTCTATTTCCTGCAAGAAAATGAAGAACAAGCAAGAAACTGAGATTGTAATCTGGATATTGCGAACATAAAAGGAAAGTTTTATTGATCAAGGTGGGGTTCTGTGACGTCTTGGTCTGGTCGTTGAACACAAACGAAGTACGTGAAGTTGCATCTATGGCGAACTTTAATCTAAACAAAACCCAAAGTCTAAACGACACCCTGAGGGATGTATATATGGAGGAAAAGGGAGGGATTCCGTGACCTCTTGGAGGAGGGGTCTGAAACCAACTCTAACTCTGTTTCCCCACACATACGGACTCTAAAAACAGCCTATATTGAAGTATTTCAAAATTACATGGGCCTGGCCTAGTAATAAGGTGTCGCAGCACCTATAACAGACGCTAGACAAAATTTATGAAGTGGAATCTTGTATATTTCGTCCAAGCTTTCATTCACTCATTATGGTGGCTTCAAAGTCCTGAAATCATCACTTGAAACTCCGTTCTTGTTCCCCTTGCACATTCCATCATCTCCATGCTTGATCTTGCTCCAATGTTCATCCTTCTTGTTCAAGCTAGGCCCTTCATTTTTAAGAAAAACAAATGTATCCAATTTAGGTAACATCATATTCTCATGAACATTAGAATCATTACCAAGAAATGAAAGTACCTAGTAGTTTAATTGGCGTGCGCGAGCTCTAGTAGTTGCTCCAGTACGTATAGCAACAGGGGTTGTGGGTCTAACAATGGTATTGATGTCCTCATCATCCTCCCCTTCTTGAAGTGAAGTCGTCCTCGACGGGAGCTCATATTCCTCACCCAAATAAGGCTTCAAATCTGCAATGTTAAAAGTGGGACTAACCCCAAAATCTGCAGGCAGCTCAAGTTTATATGCATTATCATTTATTTTCTCTAACACCTTAAAAGAACCATCAGCACGTGGCATTAGCTTTGATTTGCACAAATCAGGAAACCTATCCTTACACAAATGTAACCAAACAAGATCTCCACGTGCAAAGACAACATGTTTTCTACCTTTATCTCCAGCAAGTTTATATTTAGCATTCATACGCTCAATGTTTTTCTTAGTTAACTCATGAATTTTTAAGATCAATTCAGCACATTGTTTAGCATCAAAATTAACCTTCTCCAAAGATGGCAAATCAATAGGTGCACGAGGTAAGAAACCTTAAACAATTTCAAAAGGAAACGTCTTAGTAGTAGAATGCAGCGAACGATTATAAGAAAGTTCAATATGAGGCAAGCATTCTTCCCACATTTTCTTGTTATTCTTCAAAACAACCCTAAGCATAGTAGACAATATTCTATTGACTACTTCAGTTTGTCCATCAGTTTGGGGGTGACATGTAGTAGTAAAAAGCAGTTTAGTCCCCAACTTAGCCCATAAACGTCTACAGAAGTGGATAAGAAATTTAGTATCACGATCTGAAACAATAGTATTTGGCACACCATGCAAGCGAATAATTTCACGAAAGAACAAATTAGCAACATTAGCAGCATCATCGCTTTTATGACATGGTATTAAGTGTGCCGTTTTTTAAAATCTATCCACGGCAACAAATATGCTATCCCTCCCCTTCTTTGTTCGAGGTAATCCTAAAACAAAATCCATAGATATATCCTCCCATGGAACACTAGGTACAGGCAAAGGCATATATAAACCATGAGAATTGAGCCGTGACTTAGCTTTTTGACATGTAATGCAGCAAGCAACAAAACGCTCAACATCTCGTCTCATCTTTGGCCAAAAGAAATGTGGAGCAAGTGCGTCCTCCATCTTCTTCACGCCAAAGTGTCCCACTAATCCTGCTCCATGCGCCTCCTGCAACAACGAAAGACAAACAGAGCTATCTGGAATGCATAGCTTGTTAGCACATAACACAAATCCATCATTAATGATGAACTTGTTCCATGTTCTCATTTCTTTACAACTCTGCGGCACATCTTTAAAGTCGGCATCATGCACATATTGATCTTTGATGGTCTCCATACCAAATATTTTAAAGTCAAGTTGTGAAAGCATAGTATAACGACGAGACAATACATCAGCAATAACATTTTCTTTGCCCTTGTTGTGTTTAATGACATAAGGGAAGGTCTAAATGAATTCAACGCATTTAGCATGTCTGTGGTTCAGTTTTGCTTGACTTCTAATGTGTTTCAAAGATTCATGATCAGAATGTATAGCAAATTCTTTGGACCATAAAAAATGTTGCCATGTTTCCAAAGTCTGAACAAGAGCATATAATTCCTTATCATAAGTAGAATAGTTCAGACTAGGCGCACTCAATCTTTCAGAAAAGTATGCAACAGGTTTACCATCTTGTAATAACACACCTCCTAATCCAATTCCACTAGCATCACATTCAAGCTCAAAAGTCTTATTAAAATTAGGAAGTTGGAGTAAAGGAGCATGTGTCAACTTATATTTCGGTACCATGAAGGCTTCTTCCTGTGCGGTACCCCAAACAAAAGGCACATCCTTCTTTGTAAGCTATTGAGAGGTGCAGCAATGATGCTGAAATCTCTCACAAAATGCCTATAAAAACCAGCGAGTCCTAGAAAACTCACTCGGGTGACCGTTTTCGGCTGCGGCCAACTCTCAATAGCTTCAATCTTGGCTTTATCAACTTCAATTCCCTGTGGAGTAACAACATAGCCAAGAAAGATACTCGGTCGGTGCAAAAGGTGCACTTCCCAAGGTTACCAAACAAATGTGCATCAGGGGAGCAATAAAAACCAGCATGTAAATGTTCCAAGTGTTCCTCCAAAGATCTGCTATAAATCAGTACATCATCATAGTAAACTACCACATATCGTCCCATGAAAGCACGTAAAACTTCGTTCATTAATCTCATGAAAGTACTAGGTGCAATAGTTAACCCAAAAGGCATGACTAACCACTCATATAATCCAAACCTAGTTTTAAATGTTGTTTTCCATTCATCAATCAATTTCATACGAATTTGATAGTATCCACTATGCAAATCAACTTTGGAGAATATTGTAGAGCCACTCAATTCATCAAGCATATCATCTAGCCTAGGAATACGGTGACGATAACGAATAGTAATATTATTGATGCCTCTACAATCAACACACATACGTGATGTACCATCCTTTTTTGGCACTAGTATAATAGGAACAACACAAGGACTAGAGATTCACATATATAACCTTTGTCGAGCAGCTCCTGTACTTCATGCATAATCTCCTTCATTGTAGCGACCCGACCTCAGACGGTCAAGCCTCTGTGTTGCTGTGCCATCCCTGGATCAGTATGCTGGCACACACAGTACATCAATGTATATATCAAAGTGCAATCACATGTATAATTAACGTAAAACTGATATATACCTCATAAGTCACAACGGAAACAAATAGTCGGGTGTGGAGTTCCATCAATGCCATCGGCAGGTTGAGTGTAGACCGTAACCCTATATCGTAACTCTTACTTGTCGAAGAAAATCCTGCAACATGATACGTTGCAGCCGTGTAGGTCAGTACATTGAATGTACCGGCAAGATCACAACATGAGAAAATAGATGATAAAACTATACTATATGCAATATGGCTTTGTGGCTCGTGTCTGAATTTTGTTTGCGTAAAAGCTGATTTATTTTCCTATATCAAAGGAATAAATGAAGTCTGTACTATGGAGTTTTCTATCATGACATGGTTCCGCCAACCGATGTCTCATAGCCCAAAATCATCATAAGTTGCCCACAATTAAGTTATCAATCCGTGTTGAGAGTTCCGAGATAGATCCAAGTCCAGAGGCTCAAATTGTCCGTGAATCGGGACACGGCTAATCGATTAGGTTTTAACCTCCGCAGAGGTTTGTACACTTTACCCGCAAGATCCGATCCCTCTCTTTACGCTCTCGCACTTCGTGGTGTTTGAGAACAAGACGATCAAACATGGTCTTCCGAAGAGTTTCCCGACCACCGTCCGGTGCTCATCCAATCCTACCGTAGTTCTACATCCGCTAGCACCGCCCCAGCCAGAGTCACAACTAAGGTCAACCAAGCCGAGCCCATAGTGACTTGCGGTTGCATGTAAGCTTCCGGCATGAAGTATTCTTCCGTCTCTTTGAGTCCTGGGTGAAGCTTTCGCAAGATGTCATGGCGCTTCTCCATGCATCCTGCCATCCACTGGTTTCTCCAGGTGCCCGTCAACCATCCTTCACCCAAGAGTGTGTATTGAATTCTTGTCTCGAGTCTTGAAGTCTTGAGGCCTTGAAGATGCAGTCCTTGCAGATGTCATCATGGAGTTGTCATCATTGACGAGAGTCCTCCTTCACACCACTCGTGCACTCATACCAAACCCCGCCTACTATAGCGTAGCATTAAAATAAATAACGCCCCGGCTTGGTAACAGGGTGATGGGTTCCTACCTCATGCATACTACTCAACTATAAGGATTCAATATCACTATCTGGAGGGATTGTTGCTAAGATGACACTAGATGCAATGAAACACATAGGTATGAAAAACATGGTCAAAGTGAACTTGCTCGGTAAGTTGATGAAGATAACAACACTCTCGAATAATGACTTGGTAGAACTATTCGTCACCCGCTGAAAATCTATATAG
Organism: Aegilops longissima; assembly: GCA_021605205.1. Lineage (NCBI taxonomy): Eukaryota > Viridiplantae > Streptophyta > Magnoliopsida > Poales > Poaceae > Aegilops > Aegilops longissima. The sequence continues at coordinate 369,550,665 of CM038678.1, forward strand.
TCAAGCATAGCATTCATATAAGCAAACATCCTAGCAAACAATTCTAACACTCATAATAAAACCAACAAATAAAATGCAAATCAAGGGACACCCAATAAAACAAAGGAAAACTACACAACAAAACTACTAAAGAAAACTCTAAGACATAACACAAAATAGTTTTGTCCTAAGTAAAACTTAACCAAGAAAATACTAAACTAATAAACTAACAGAAAATACAAAGTAAAACAACTAAGTTAACAGAAGTTATTTTTTCCATAAAATTTTATTTGCAAAAAGAAACAAATAAAAGCTTTTATGAAACACTAACTATGACCTAAACAAGTTTTCAGACAAAACTAAGTAAAATAATTTTTTAATAAAACAAATTTTATTTTGTTGACTAACAGAAACAAAACTAAAATTTTCAAGAGTGACAAAAGAAAAATTTAAAACAATTAAAACTATAAAGAAAAGACTAAAACAAAACTATAACTAAAACAGTACTGTTTTGCTAAAACCTAATTAAAAATAAACTAAAAATAAATAACTATATTCTACTGGATAAACAAAACAATAACAAAGCAGTAGCAAAAATAATCAATCAAAATCTATTTCTAAACTCAAGTTAAATCAAATACAAGGATTTAAGATAATTTGATCAAGTTCAAATTTAAATAGTCAAACCTAAAAAATATTTACCTATTCAGAAACTTTACAAAATTTGTGATCTAACGCAATTGGAATCACTCAATTTGGATATGTATACTAATAGATATGAATTTTCTAAGATCGCTACTTTTCTGAAAAGAAGAATTACGGGATTTCTTTGATCTCACCGGAGTGGTCGCCGGAGTTGGGGAAGAAGATCGGATCCGAGGTTATGGGGGCTCCTAGAGGAAGGAGAGCACGGGACGGTGCAGAAGAGATCTCAGCAAACTCAGGGGAGGCCGAGTAAGTACCAACCGAGCCTCGGGCGGGATGGAGAAGCCGCCGGAGTTTATGAACTCCGATGAGTAATTGTGCTGGATAGGGAGGGGGATAAACTCCCATGGGAGAGGGCTTTGGGCGAGGGGAAGGAGGGCAACACGAGGGAGGTATTTATAGGGCGAGGGGTGTCCAGATCGTGCAGCCATGGCGAGCAAAAAAGGGTAAGTTCGGATCTCGCGAGAAACCGGGGCATTAATGACCTTTTACTTGGAGAAGGAGGTGTAGGGGAAGGAGGTGGATCCATTCAGAGGATTCTTGGGGAAGGGAAGGAGGGAAGGTGTGGGGCGTGGGTGGGGGGTGCGGCGTGCGTTCTGCGCCTGTAGGTGCAGAACGATTAGAGGAAGACGACCTGTTGGGTCGTGGAAGGGCTGGGCCTAGTGTGGCTGGGCTTTGGCCAGTTTTTTGTTTTTTATAAAATAGAGAAGGAAAACTGAAATAGAGGGCAATAAATAAAATAAATATATATGCATATTATATATCAAAATTTTCAGAAAAACATTTGTTACAAGATGAACAATTTTTCAAGTTCAAATAAAATTCACAGCAAATCCCAAAATTCAAAAGGTGCCACTGTTGCATTTAAAATGCAAACAAAATTATTTTAAAATACCAAAATGATTTAAAATCATTTTTCTCCACTTTTCTACTGTAGGGAATCATTTTACCCTATTTCCGTATATTTTAGTTTTGGAGAAAAATAATTTCAATAAAACCAAATAGCTCCAATTTGAAAGTGGGTTTCAAAATAATTTCAACCGGCCTTTCAATTGGTTTCTTTTAAACTTCCAACTCATATTTCATATAATTTGAAGAGGTCATTTTATCTTCTCTCATGAAAATCATTGAGTTGCATAAAGTTTCTGAATTTGAAATATTTCCAAATGGAATTCAAATCTTTTCAAAACCCTTTTCATTTATTTAAATGGAAGAAGTCATATCATCTTCTCTCTAGGGTTTTGTGTTTGAATTGAATTTGAATTCTCGAGATCAAGTCAAAAAAGGCCTGGGAAAGTCATTTCATTCCTCTCATTAAACTTTCAAAAGTTTCAAATTCCACTCAATTTCACACAATCAATCACTCAACAATCAAACAAACAATCAGAATTATTTATTTAATATAACATTCCAAAATTTAGAATTTTGGGATGTTACATTCATCTCCTCTTGATTGGTATGGTATGGCGTACAGTTTGGAAACGAAGAACTGGAAATTAAGTCAGTCTGATGCTCAATCCCTCGAATAGGTGGTAATCCCGGTGGCACGTCTTGTGGAAAGATGTCAGCGAACTCCTGCAAAATGTTAGTGACAGCAGGAGGCAAAGAGGAAGGCACGTCCTCGAATGAAAATAATGCCTTTTTGCACACAAAAGCATAGCAAATAGATTTTTTGAAATCTAGATCATTAATACCAGATTTGGTTGCAAGTAAACATCGACTTTTAAATTTAATTTCAGAAACAACATTAGATGGTTTATTATTAGGCTCATTTGTTGCTCCAATTCTTTGGCCACAATCTGATTTTCACTCTTATTTTGCTCCTGTTTTGCTTTACTAGCTCTATTAATATCATCTTTCAAAATGGAATCAGGAGACATAGGAAGCAAAGTAATATGTTTATCCTTATTGAAACGTCTCTGTCGTATCTATAATTTTTTATTGTTTCATGCTAATATTCTACAACTTTCATATACTTTTGGCAACATTTTATATTATTTTTAGGACTAACATATTGATCCAGTGCCCAGTGCCAGTTCCTGTTTATTGCATGTTTTTTGTTTCGCAGAATATCCATATCAAACAAAGTCCAAACACGATAAAATTTACGAAGATTTATTTTGGAATATTTGTGATTTTGGGGAAAAAGAATCAATGCGAGATGATGCCCGAGGGGCCCACAAGCACGAGGGGCACGCCCCTACCCTAGGCACGGCCAGCAGGCTTGTGGGGCCCCTGCAAGGCGGTTGGTGATACGTCCATTTTGCATCATGTTTTCCTACTATTATTTATAATGTTTTTATGCATAATAATGCTTTATGGAGTAATTATAATGCGTTTATCTCATAATATGCAAGGTTTACACAAAGAGGGAGAATGCCGGCAGGTGGAATTCCGGACCTGAAAAAGCTACGTCAGAGTTACCTATTCTGCACATCTCCAATTGAGCTAAAATTGTACGGAGAATTATTTTGTAATAAATAAAAAATACTAGAGAAAAGACTTACCAGAGGGGGGCTGCCAAGTGCCCACGAGACACCAGGGTGCGCCAGGCCCCCCAAGCGCGCCCTGGTGGGTGGTGGGCATCCCAGCCCACCTCTGGTGCCCATCTTCTGGTATATAAGTCATTTTGACCTAGAAAAAATAAGGAGAGGACTTTTGGGATGGAGCCCCGCCGTCTTGAGGTGGAACTTGGGCAGGAGCACTTTTGCCCTCCGGCGGAGCGATTCCGCCGGGGGAACTTCCCTCTCAGAGGGGGAAATCGAAGCCATCGTCATCACCAACAACCCCCTCATCTTTGGGAGGCCAATCTCCATCAACATCTTCAATAGCACCATCTCATCTCAAACCCTAGTTCATCTCTTGTGTTCAATCTTTGTACCGGAATCACAGACTGCTACCTGTGGGTGACTAGTAGTGTTGATTACATCTTGTAGTTGATTACTATATGGTTTATTTGGTGGAAGATTATATGTTCAGATCCATTATGCTATTTAATACCCCTCTGATCTTGAGCATGCATATCATTTGTGAGTAGTTACCTTTGTTCTTGAGGTCACGGGAGAAGTCACGTTGCAAGTAATCATGTGAGTTTGATATGTGTTTGATATTTTGATGATATGTATGTTGTGATTCCCTCAGTGGTGTCATGTGAATGTCGACTACATGGCATTTCACCATCTATGGGCCTAAGGGAATGCATTGTGGAGTAGTTATTAGATGATGGGTTGCTAGAGTGACAGAAGCTTAAACCCTAGTTTATGTGCTATTTCGTAAGGGACTGATTTGGATCCATATGTTTGATGCTATGGTTAGATTTTATATTAATACTTTTCTCATAGTTGCGGACGCTCGCGAGGGGGCTAATCATAAGTGGGAGGTTTGTTCACGTAAGAACAGCACCCAAGCACCGTTCCACCCACATATCAAATTATCAAAGTAGCGAACGTGAATCCAACCAACATGATGGAAGTGACTAGATGAAATTCTCGTGTGCCCTCAAGAACGCTTTGGTTATTATAAGACTGTTTTGGCTTGTCCTTTGCTGCAAAAAGGATTGGGCTACCTTGCTGCACTTTATTTACCTTTATCGCTACTTGTCCGTTACAAATTATCTTGCGATCAAACTACCTCTTACCGACAATTTCAGTGCTTGCAGAAATTACCTTGCTGAAAACCACTTGTCATTTCCTTCTGCTCCTCATTGGGTTCGACACTCTTACTTATCGAAAGGACTATGATTGATCCCAGATACTTGTGGGTCATCAAGACTCTTTTCTGGCGCCGTTGCCGGGGAGTGAAGTGCTCTTCTTAAGTGGAAATTGGTAAGGAAAAGTTATTATTACGTGCTAAAATTTATTGTCACTTGTTACTATGGAAGATAATCCTTTGAGGGGTTTGTTCGGGGTATCTTCACCTCGACCGGAAACACAAAGAGTTGCCCCTCAACCTACGGCACCTACTGAAAATATTAGTTATGAAATTCCTTCGGGTATGATAGAACAACTGCTAGCTAATCCTTATGCGGGAGATGGAAAGGAACATCCCGATATGCACCTGATCCATGTGGATGAAATTTGTGGATTATTTAAGCTTACAGGTTTACCCGGAGATGAAGTTAAGAAGAAGGTTGCCCTTTATATTTGAAGGGAAAAAGCATTGACATGGTAGAGGCTATACGATGATATTGGATCTTGGAACTGGAATCGATTGAAATTGGAATTTCACCAAAAATTTATCCTATACATCTAGTTTATCGTGATGGGAATTTGAAAGCACAAGTGCTCCCTGGGTGATTTTGGTAGTTAGTGTCAACATATCTCTTGTTGGACTAATGCTTCTACCTAGTATGTTTTAGATAAGTTCAACAATGGAGTGGCATGGACTAGAGGATGTGGAACCTCTTCAAGTTGCTGAGGACAAAGGATTGGCTCAAGCTCAAAGCTTAGGACTCTACATTTTCTATTTTAGTGATCCAAGATCACATTGAGTCCATAGGAAAGCCAATACTATTAAGAGGGGATGAGGTGTTGCTTAATGGCTTGCTTGCTCAAAGTGCTTAGTGATATGCTCCAAAGCCCTCAACCACTTTCTCACAAACACATATGTCCCGAACCAAAAGTCAAACTCGGCCCCACTGAATCTTTCTATCCGGCGCCACCGAGTTCTCTTAACATAGCCACTGCCAGAAACCCTAGTCTTTTCGGTCTTACCGATAGGGATCTCGGTCTCACCGAGATGGGATTGTAATCTCTGCTTCCCTTCGTAATGTTTCGGTCGAACCGAGATGAGCGATCGGTCCCACCGAGATTGCAATGCAAACTCTCTGTTTCCCTTTCGTAACGTTTCGGTCCAACCGAGATGAGCGAATCGGTCCCACCGAGTTTGCCTGACCAACTCTCTGTTTGACTATTACCAAAATCGACCTCACCGAGTTTGTGTAATCGGTCTCACCAAGATTACGTTATGCCCTAACCCTAACAAAATCAGTCTCACCGAGTTGACATGTCGGTCCCACCGAAAACCCTAACGTTCACATTTTGAACTAAACCAGTCCGACCGAGTTTCATGATTCAGTCCCACTGAGTTTGGTGATTTGTGTATAACGGTTAGATTTTGTGTGGACGCTATATATACCCCTCCACCCACTCTTCATTCGTGGAGAGAGCCATCAGAACATGCCTACACTTCCAATATACATTTTCTGAGAGAGAACCACTTACACTTGTGTTGAGATCAAGATATTCCATTCCAACCACATAAATCTTGATCTCTAGCCTTCCCCAAGTTGCTTTCCACCAAATCCAAATCCTGTGAGAGAGAGTTGAGTGTTGGGGAGACTATCATTTGAAGCACAAGAGCAAGGATTTCATCATCAACACACCATTTGTTACTTCTTGGAGAGTGGTGTCTCCTAGATTGGCTAGGTGTCACTTGGGAGCCTCCGTCAGGATTGTGGAGTTGAACCAAGGAGTTTGTAAGGGCAAGGAGATCGCCTACTTTGTGAAGATCTACCCGAGTGAGGCAAGTCCTTCGTGGGCGACGGCCATGGTGGGATAGACAAGGTTGCTTCTTCGTGGACCCTTCATGGGTGGAGCCTCCGTGGACTCACAAGCAACTGCTACCCTTCGTGGGTTGAAGTCTCCATCAACGTGGATGTACGATAGCACCACCTATCGGAACCACGGATAAAAAAATCTCCGTGTCTCCAAATTGCGTTTGCACACTCCAATCCCATCCCTTTACGTTCTTGCAACTTGCATGCTTTACTTTCCGCTGCTCATATACTCTTGTCATGCCTGCTTGATATGTATTGTGAATGTTTAAACTTGTGCCAAAACTCCACATTAACTTAAGGAAACTAAAAACTGCAACTTTTCTTCTTAGAGTCTATTCACCCCCCTCTAGACACCTCTTCTCGATCCTTTCAATTGGTATTAGAGCGTTGGTCTCCATTGCCTTGGTTTAATCGCCATTGGAGGAAGATGGATGTGTCTACATTGGGGAGTCTTAGACATAGAGTGCCTATTCTTGATGGAGAGTCCTTTAATGAATGGAAAAATGAGATGCTTGAGATTTTCAATGAAAATCATTTCAACAAGTACATTACTAGCCCTTGTGCACCTCATGTTGATCCTTTGGATCCTACCCTTGATGATTCTATTGACATGATCCGCAACCTTAAAACTGTTAATCTTATCACTAGAGGCTTGCCTAGAAACTTGATTGGATGTTTGCCTACTCTTGAGTGTGCCTACACTATATGGAGATTTCTTGAGGAAAGATTTCCAAACTATTCCTTGCAAAACTTAGATGAAATTCTCCATAAGTCTATTGCCTTGAGTAAGATGAGTACTAGTGATCCTAAATTTGATGATTGTCTATTTGAGCTTCGTGACCTCATGCGTGCCAAAGGAGATGTTGGAATTATTAGCAATATCATTTCTGAAGCTATTAGAATTCATAAAGATGACCATTGTGATGATCATTTATCTAATGAATTGCCCTCTCTAGGAGTTGATCAATCACAAGACGATGTTGAACATGGATACTATCATGAGGATGATGATAGTGACTATGATCTTGATGATGCGATGAGACACTTTGGTCTTATGGCTAATCTTCATGGCTACATGGCTGGAGGAAAGGAATGGGTCCTTGATAGTGGATGTACTGACCATATGACTGGAGACAAGGATATGTTTCGTGAGCTTGCTGAAAACGACGGCCCTCGGAAGTATGTCACCTTTGGTGATAAATCAAAGGGTAAGGTGGTTGGCCTCGGTAAGGTGGCCATCTCACATGATAGCTCCATACAAAACGTCATGCTCGTTGAATCTCTTGGGTACAATTTACTTTCAGTATCTAGACTTGTTGATTTCGGTTTCAATGTCCTATTCACCGAAGTAGATTGCCAAGTGTTTCGGAGATACAATCATAAAATGGTCTTTACCGGTATACGTAGAGGTGATCTTTACATTGTGATTTCACTGAAAAGGCTCAACCTAGAACTTGCTTAATTGCTAAATCTTCCAAAGGCTGGCTATGGCATAGAAGGTTAGGTCATGTGGGCATGCGAAATCTTGACAAGCTTATTAAAGGTGATCATGTCCTTGGAGTAAAATATGTTATATTTGACAAGGATAGACTTTGTAGTGCTTGTCAAGCAGGAAAACAAGTTGGAGGGAGTCATCCCGTGAAGAACATCATGACCACGAGAAGACCGCTCGAGCTACTTCACATGGATCTCTTTGGTCCCAATGCTTACAAGAGTCTTGGTGGTAACTCATTTGTTCTGGTCATAGTTGATGATTTTTGAAGATTTACGTGGGTGTTCTTTCTAGATGATGAATCGCAGGTCCAAAAGATCTTCAAAAGCTTCGCTAGGAAGGCCCAAAATCAATTTGAAGTGAAGATCAAGAAGGTTCGGAGCGACAATGGAACGGAGTTCAAGAACACAAATGTGTATACCTTTCTTGACGAAGAGGGAATTTCACACGAGTTCTCGGCCACGTACACACCTCAACAAAATGGAGTTGTTTAGAGGAAGAACCGTACTCTTATTGAGATGGCAAGAACGATGCTTAATGAGTACAAGACTCCAAAACACTTTTGGGCGGAAGCGGTTGAGACAGCTTGTCATGCAACAAATCGCTTGTATCTTCACAAGCTACTTGGCAAGACGGCATACGAGCTCCTCACCGATAACAAACCCCAAGTTGGATACTTTTGAGTATTCGGCTCAAAGTGCTACATTCTTGATAAGCATCGTCGTTATAAATTTGCTCCTGAATCTCATGAAGGTTTCCTACTTGGTTATGGCTCAAACTATCACACTTACCGTGTCTACAACAATTTCACTAGAAAGGTTGAAGAGACGGTAGATGTGAAGTTTGATGAATCTAACGGCTCGCAAGTAGAGCAATTGCCAGTTGATGTAGGAGACAAAGACCCTTCAGAAGCAATCCAAGACTTGTCTATTGGCAAGGTTCGTCCAACGGAGGTGAAGGAGAGTACCTCGTCCGTCCAAGTGGAAGCTTCCACCTCACCACAAGGTGAACCAAGAGTTGATACAGAAGCATCCACAAGTGGGACACACCAAGATGAAGAAAACGAGGAAGTACACCAAGATGAACATCAACAACCTCCTTCTCAACCACGACAAGAGAACGACAACGTCAACAATGAACAAGGCCAAGAAGAAGGACAACATGAAGAAGATGTTCCACCCCGATCAAAGAAAAAACTCCCACGAGTTCGAGCAAGAGTCGCCAGAGACCATCTCGTCGAGCAAATCTACAATGATATCCAAACTGGGAGAATCACTCGCTCTAAAACTCGTTTGGCTAATTTTTGTGAACATTATTCCTTCATCTCTAGCATTGAACCTATGAAGGTTGAAGAAGCATTGGAAGATCCGGATTGGATAAACGCTATGCATGAAGAGCTACACAACTTTGAGAGAAATCAAGTGTGGACATTGGTTGAAAAGCCCGACAACAACCACAACATCATCGGTACAAAATGGGTGTTTCGCAACAAGCAAGATGAAGATGGACAAGTAGTTCGCAACAAAGCATGTCTCGTTGCCCAAGGCTGCACTCAAGTCGAAGGTATGGACTATCGTGATACATATGCCCCCGTTGCTAGACATGAGTCCATTCGCATCTTACTTGCTTGTGCTAATCATCATGATATCACCTTGTACCAAATGGATATTAAAAGTGCTTTCCTAAATGGTGAAATTGAGGAGGAAGTTTATGTTAAGCAACCTCCCGGCTTTGTCAATCCTAAGAAACCTAATCATGTTTACAAACTTCACAAAGCTCTTTATGGTCTTAAACAAGCTCCTAGAGCATGGTATAAATGCTTGACCAAGTTCCTTATTGAAAAAGGCTTTGAAATTGGAAAAATAGATTCTACTCTTTTTACTAAAAGGGTTAATGGAGAACTATTTGTGTGCCAAATTTACGTTGATGATATTATATTTGGTTCGACTAACCCTCATTTTAGTGAGAAGTTTGGAAAGCTAATGTCGGAGAAGTTTGAGATGTCTATGATGAGTGAACTCAAATTCTTTCTCGGTTTGCAAATCAAGCAAACTAAGGAAGGTACCTTTGTCTCTCAAACAAAGTACACCAAGGACTTATTCAAGAAGTTCAACATGCAAGAATGCAAAGGTATGACTACACCCATGCCTACTAGTGGACATCTTTATTTGACCAAAGATGGTGAACCGGTTGATCAAAAGGTTTACTGCTCCATGATTGGTTCGTTGTTATATCTATGTGCCTCTCGTCCCGATATTATGCTAAGTGTGCATGTGTGCACGTTATCAAACGGCCCCCAAAGAATGTCATCTTAAGGCTGTGAAAAGGATAGTGAGATACTTAATACACACAAAATTTTGGCATTTGGTATCCTAAGAGGTCTTCTTTCGATCTTGTTGGTTACTCCGACTCGGACTATGCCGGGGACAAGGTTGATAGAAAGTCCACTTCGGGTACTTGTCAATTTCTTGGTAGATCTCTTGTGTCTTGGTCCTCCAAGAAACAAAACTCGGTATCCTTATCCACCGCCGAAGCAGAATACATTGCCGCTGGTTCATGTTGTGCTCAATTACTTTGGATGACCCAAACTCTTAAAGATTATGGGATATATGTGAAACATGTTTCATTTCTTTGTGGCAATGAAAGTGCTATCAAAATTGCTCACAATCCCGTGCAACATTCTCGAACTAAGCATATTGAAGTTCGTCATCATTTCATTTGAGATCATGTTGCCAAAGGGGACATTGATCTTAAGCATGTTCGCACTGATAAGAAATTGGCGCATATATTCACCAAACCTCTTGATGAGAAAGTCTTTTGCCATTTGAGAGGTGAATTGAACATCATTGATGCTTCAAACTTGGAGTAGGAACTCCATTTGGATACATGCAAGGCATGAGCCTTTGGCTAATCCTTGATATTCCTTTCTTGTTGCTACTTATATGTCTTGGATATATTCGCACCCTTGCATGCTATCTAACCATTGTAGGTACTTGGATGAATCTAAATCTATGAGATTGCAATCCACTCACATCTTGAGAAATTTCTACATCACCAAGTCTCTACACAATGGTGGTTGAAGACAAGGAAGCACGAAACCCTTCAAACATATCCTTTGACAATTCTAAATCTTATGATTGTCATTTTGGATACACAAGTGCTCTTCCTTGCAAGACTAACCCATGTAGGCAGATGAACTCAAATTCCAAGTGGTGCTCCCAATTCTTGATAAGTTACATCAACCTTGAGCAACCCACACAAGTTCAACTACATGATCAAGATCATCACCACCACCCAAGGTATGTTATTCCATCTTAGAGAAGCTTTGCTCCAAGTCATGGGTCAAAGCAACTCAACAAGATGTGGATACATCAAGATGCTTAAACGAAAAATGGTAACCCCATTTTGAGCTTAAACAATGAGTATGACCAATGATCAAGTGACCTCACTTGACTCCTAAGTCAATATACTCTAACATAGGTGACTTTGTCACCGACCAATTCTAGATGAAGTTTTCTTGTGTTTCTCTGTGCCTCTTGCATTTGTCTCATGCATATTTGCTTCCCCTTTCAAAAAAACTACATCTAGATATTTTCTTCTCTTTTTATTTGTTCTGTTCTGCATTCCCTGCATCCAATTCATTGCAAATCTTTCAGCTAATTCCTTGCAAATCCTTGTGAGATCTAAATTGTCTAGTGAGCTGAAGTGACAAGTGTTTTCACTGTGATGAACTCGGTCACGCCGGTTTGTTTTCTTCGGTCCAACCGAATTCCTTTCGGTGCAACCGAAGCACACAACTCGGAGCTACCGATTTCATTGCAGAAAAGACAACTTGCCACTTGTTCCTGCATTCTTTTTGCTCTAGCTCCACTTAATGATTCTTGTCCTCTACCAGCATCACATTTGACTTGCTGCTTTGCTCTGTGACTCAAGGACCAAACCCATTAGTAACGAAATCCAGAAGAGCCCTTCTTGGAAATTTATGTCAAAGGGGGAGAGAGAGATCACATCAAAGCTTAATCATTTTTATAGGGGGGGGGATTCTCAGGGGGAGAATATAGAAACCCCAGATGCTTGGTGTTCAAGAGGAGAGAAGTCACATGTCTTTAAGATGGGAAAGACATGTTCATATTTGATTGTTTGTATTAGCTCTGTTTCTTGTATTTTCTCTGTTTTTCTGTTCCCTATCTTCTCCTAGTATCCCATGCTAGATTCAGGGGGAGCAAGACATCTAAGGGAAGGAAATTATTGAATTCATTGCATATCTTTACCCTTGGGGACATGTCTATATCCAATAGAGTACTCAGTACTCGCTCTCTACATGTCATCCCAGTCTTGGTACTCTTGTGGTTTCTTTTGTTTGCTCTGGCTAGTAGATGTATCTGTGTTATCTAACCTTGTTTACTCAGGTTCACTCCTTCCTAAGACAACTCAAGACCACAAGGTAAGTATATGCATCACAGTCATGTGTATGAGGATTTCTTGTTGATGTACATACTGTTTGCAAGAAGGACTCATGAGCATGAAGGTACATTTCCTATAGTCACATCATTTGCTCTGATGCATATAGCCAAGATACATGTAACACATGGCTTACTCTATCATGCTTATTCATTCAGCTGCTCCTATGTTCCATATTTACATGATTGCATACATGTAGGGGGAGCCCATGCATGTTATATGTCTTTTGAAAGCTTTACTTGTTTTTCTCTATATCTTTATCTAAAGCTTTGATGTATGTTGTCATCAATTACCAAAAAGGGGGAGATTGAAAGCACAAGTGCTCCCTGGGTGATTTTGGTAATTAATGTCAACATATCTCTTATTGGACTAATGCTTCTACCTAGTATGTTTCAGATAAGTTCAACAATGGAGTGGCATGGAGTAGAGGATGTGGAACCTCTTCAAGTTGCTGAGGACAAAGGATTGGCTTAAGCTCAAAGCTCAGGACTCTACATTTTATATTTTAGTGATCCAAGATCACATTGAGTCCATAGTAAATCCAATACTATTAAGAGAGGATGAGGTGTTGCTTAATGACTTGCTTGCTCAAAGTGCTTAGTGATATGCTCCAAAGCCCTCAACCACTTTCTCACATCCACATATGTCCCAAACCAAAAGTCAAACTCGGCCCCACCGAATCTTTCTATCCGGCGCCACCGAGTTCTCTTGACATAGCCACTGCCAGAAACCCTAGTCTTTTCGGTCTCACCAATAGGGATCTCGGTCTCACCGAGATGGGATTGTAATCTCTCTGTTTCCCTTCGTAACGTTTTGGTCGAACCGAGATGAGCGATCGGTCCCACCGAGATTGCAATGCAAACTCTCTGTTTCCCTTTCGTAACGTTTCGGTCCAACCGAGATGAGCGAATCGGTCCCACCAAGTTTGCCTGACCAACTCTCTATTTGATTATTACCAAAATCGGTCTCACCGAGTTTTTGTGATCGGTCTCACCGAGATTACGTTATGCCCTAACCCTAACAAAATTGGTCTCACCGAGTTTACATGTCGGTCCCACCGAAAACCCTAATGTTCACATTTTGAACTAAACTAGTCCGACCGAGTTTCATGATTCGGTCCCACCAAGTTTGGTGATTTGTGTGTAACGGTTAGATTTTGTGTGGAGGCTATATATACCCCTCCACCCACTCTTCATTCATGGAGAGAGCCATCAGAACATGCCTACACTTCCAATATACATTTTCTGAGAGAGGACCACCTACACTTGTGTTGAGATCAAGATATTCCATTCCAACCACATAAATCTTGATCTCTAGCCTTCCCCAAGTTGCTTTCCACCAAATCCAAATCCTATGAGAGAGAGTTGAGTGTTGGGGAGACTATCATTTGAAGCACAAGAGCAAGGAGTTCATCTTCAACACACCATTTGTTACTTCTTGGAGAGTGGTGTCTCCTAGATTGGCTAGGTGTCACTTGGGATCCTCCGTCAAGATTGTGGAGTTGAACCAAGGAGTTTGTAAGGGCAAGGAGATCGCCTACTTCGTGAAGATCTACCCGGGTGAGGCAAGTCCTTCATGGGCGATGGCCATGGTGGGATAGACAAGGTTGCTTCTTCGTGGACCCTTCGTGGGTGGAGCCCTCCGTGTACTCACGCAACTGTTACCCTTCGTGGGTTGAAGTCTCCATCAACGTGGATGTACGATAGCACCACCTATCGGAACCACGGATAAAAAAATATCCGTGTCTCCAAATTGCGTTTGCACACTCCAATCCCATCCCTTTACATTCTTGCAACTTGCATGCTTTACTTTCCGCTGCTCATATACTCTTGTCATGCTTGCTTAATATGTATTGTGAATGTTTAAACTTGTGCCAAAACTCCACAACTTAAGGAAACTAAAAACTGCAACTTTTCTTCTTAGAGTCTATTCACCCCCCCTCTAGACACCTCTTCTCGATCCTTTCAGAATTATATATATAATTTTTGGCCTCGTGAAGGAGAAAGTATCGCTCTAGCTTGGGGGAGGCTTAAGTCAATGTTATATCCATGCCCAAATCATGAGCTCTCGAGAGAAATTTTTATTCAGAATTTTTATGCTCGGCTTTCTCGTGATGATCAATCCATGCTCGATACTTCTTGTACTGGTTCTTTTATGAAGAAGACTATTGAATTCAGGTGGCATCTTTTAGAAAGAATTAAACACAATTCTGAATATTGGGAACTCGACAAAGGTAAAGAGTCAGGTATTAAGCTTGTGTATGATTGTGTTAAATATTTTATGAATATTGATGCTTTTCACAAGTTTAGCACTAAATATGGACTTGACTCTAAGATAGTAGCCTCCTTTTGTGAATCATCTACTACTCATGTTGATCTCCCTAAGGAGAAGTGGTTTAAATATCATCCCCTATTAAAGAAGAAATTAAAGAACCTGTTAAAGCTAAGGATGAAACTATTATTTATAATGTTGATCTAGTTGTGCCTACTGCTTACATTAAAAAACCACATTTCCCTGTTAGGATAAAGGAACATGCTAAGGTATCAAATATGGTTCGCAAAAGTAATATTAAAGCACCTAAACCCTCTGAGCAAATTAAAGTAGAACCTAGTGTTGATATGGTTAAAGATCCCTTGGTTGGAAATATTGATGGGCATGTTATTTATTACTGTGATGAAGCTGCTAGAATTGCCAAACCTGATGAAAAAGATAAACATAGACCTGTTGTTGGCATGCATGTTGTCTCAGTTAAAATAGGAGAACATTATTATCATGGTTTATGTGACTTAGGTGCTACCATGAGTGCTATCCCTTTTACCTTATAACAAGAAATTATGAATGATATAGCACCATCTCAAATAGAAGACATAGATGTTACTATTAAACATGCAAACAGAGACACTATCACACCACTTGGGATTGTTAGAGATGTTGAAGTCTTGTGTGGGAAAATAAAATAACCTACTGATTTTCTAGTTCTTGGTTCCCTACAAGATGACTTCTGTCCCATAATTTTCTTGTGCTGACAGAGAGTGGGACTAATGCCCTTAAGATCATCAAGAGTATATCCAATAGCAACACGGTGCTTCCTTAGAATTTTTAATAATCTCTCTTCTTCATGCTATGAAAGGTTAGCACTAATAATAATAGGATATATCTTTTTCTCATCAAGATAGCATATTTCAGAGTGTCAGACAATTGCTTTAATTCAAACACAGGATCACCTTTAGGTGGAGGAGGACCTCCTAGAGTTTCAATAGGCAAATTGTGTTTAAGGAGTGGTTGTTGTTCAAAGAAAATTTTATCTATTTCATTTCTTTCATGAAAGTTTGTATCATTTTCATGGTCTAGCAAATATTGTTCTAGTGGATTAGTAGGAGGTACAGCAATAGAAGCAAGACCAATTATTTCATCCTTATTAGGTAATTCTTTATCATGAGGGTGTCTACGAAACTTAGAGAAATTAAACTCATGAGACACATCACCAAAGCTAACACTGACAGTTTCTTTCTCACAATCTATTTTAGCATTGAAAGTATTCAAGAAAGGCCTACCATTAATATGGAACCTGATGATAAACATGTTGTTGATCACCAACGACGTTTGAATCCTAAGATGAAAGAAGTGGTAAGAACTGAAATACTAAAACTTCTAGAAGCAGGTATAATCTATCCCATAGCTGATAGTAGATGGGTAAGTCATGTTCATTGTGTCCCTAAGAAAGGAGGTATTACTGGTGTTCCTAATGATAAAAATGAACTCATTCCACAAAGAATTGTTACTGGCTATAGAATGGTAATTTATTTTAGAAAATTAAATAAAGGTACTAGAAAAGATCATTACCCTCTGCCTTTTACTAATCAAATGTTAGAAAGACTATCAAAGCACACACACTTTTGTTTTCTTGATGGATATTCTGGTTTCTCACAAATACTTGTTTCACAACCTGATCAAGAGAAAATCACCTTTACTTGTCCTTTTGGAACTTATGCCTATAGACATATGCCATTTGGTTTATGCAATGCACCTGCTACCTCTCAAAGATGTATGACTGCTATATTCTCTGATTTTTGTGAAAAGATTGTTGAGGTTTTCATGGATGATTTTTCCGTTTATGGAACTTCTTTTGATGATTGCTTAAGAAACCTTGATCGAGTTCTGCAGAGATGTGGACAAACTAATCTTGTCTTCAATTGGGCGAAGTGCCACTTTATGGTTAATGAAGGTATTGTCTTGGGGCATAAAATTTTTGAATGGGGTATTGAGGTGGATAAAGCTAAAGTTGATGCAATTGAGAAAATGTCATGTCCTAAAGATATCAAAGGTATTCGTAGTTTCCTTGATAGTGTTGGTTTCTATAGGAGGTTTATTAAAGACTTCTCTAAAATTTCTAGTCCTCTTACAAATCTTTTACAAAAGGATGTTCCATTTGTTTTTGATGATGATTGTGTAGAAGCCTTTGAAACACTTAAGAAAGCCTTAACTTCTGCACCTATTGTTCAACCACCTGATTGGAACTTGCCTTTCGAAATTATGTGTGGTGCTAGTGATTATGCTGTTGGTGTTGTTCTAGGATAAAGAGTTGATAAGAAATTAAATGTTATCCATTATGCTAGCAAAACTCTAGACAGTGCCCAAAGAAATTATGCTACTACTGAGAGTTGTGTTTGCTTGTGATAAATTCAGATCTTACATAGTTGATTCTAAAGTAATTGTTCACACTGATCATGATGCGATAAAATATCGTATGGAAAAGAAAGATGCTAAACCTAGACTCATTAGGTGGGTTCTCTTGCTACAAGAATTTGACTTACATATTACTGATAGGAGAGGAGCTGAGAACCCCATAGTTGATAACTTGTCTAGGTTAGAAAATATCCTTGATGATCCACTACCTATTGATAGTAGATTTCCTGATGAACAATTAGCTGTAATAAATGCTTCTCATAATACTCCTTGGTATGCTGACTATGCTAATTATATTTTTGCTAAATTTTACCACCTAGTTTCACATACCAACAAAAGAAAAAAATTCTTCTATGATTTAAGACATTACTTTTGGGATGACCCACATCTTTATAAAGAAGGAGTAGATGGTATTATTAGATATTGTGTACCTGAGAATCAACAGGAACAAATCCTATGGAAATGTCAGTCCTAAGCTTATGGAGGGCATCATGCGGAAGATAGAACTGCGCATGAGATATTACAATCTGGTTTATATTGGTCTACTCTTTTCAAGGATGCCCGTAAGTTTGTCTTGTATTGTGATGAATCTCAAAGAATAGGTAATATTGGTAAGCGTCAGGAAATGCCTATGAATTATTAACTTGTTGTTGAACCATTTGATGTTTGGGGATTTGATTATATGGGACCTTTTCCTTCTCTAATGGGTATACATATATTTTGGTTGATGTTGATTATGTTACTAAGTGGGTAGAAGCTATTCCAACTAGTAGTGTTGATCATAACACCTCCATTAAAATGCTTAAAGAAGTTATTTTCCCAAGGTTTGGAGTCCCTAGATATTTAATGACTGATTGTGGTTCACACTTTATTCATTGTGCTTTCGGTAAAATGCTTGCTAAGTATAATGTTAACCATAGAATTGCATCACCCTATCATCCTCGATCTAGTGGTCAAATTGAACTTAGCAATAGAGAAATAAAAATTAATTTTACAAAAAACTGTCAATAGGTCCCAAAAGAATTGGTCTAAGAAATTAGATGATGCACTTTGGGCCTACAGAACAACTTATAAAAATCCTATTGGTATGTCTCCTTATAAAATGGTTTATGGTAAAGCTTATCATTTGACTCTTGAGTTAGAACATAAAGCATATTGGGCAATCAAAGAACTCAATCATGACTTCAAACTTGCCGGAGAAAAGAGGTTGTTTGATATTAGCTCACTAGATGAATGGAGAACCCAAGCTTATAAAAATGCCAAACTATTTAAAGAAAAAGTTAAAAGATGGCATGACAAAAGAATCCAAAAGCGGGAATTCAAAGTTGGTGAACATGTTCTATTGTACAACTCTCGTTTTAGTTTTTTTGCAGGAAAACTTCTTTCCAAATGGGAAGAACCTCATCTCATCGAAGAAGTTTATCGCTCTGGAGCTATTAAGATCAATAGTGCTGAAGGTACCAATCCGAAGGTGGTCAATTGACAAAGAATTAAACACTACATCTCAGGTACGCCTATTAATGTTGAAACCAATATTATTCACACCATGACACTGGAGGAACACATAGAATAAACCTTGCAGAACACTCCAGAACCCTGAAAAGGAAGAGGTACATGATACGGTAAGTAAACGGACTCCAAAGAATTTGCAAAAATATTTTCTGTCAGTTTTGGAATATTAGAAAAATTAGGAAAATAATAAACAATCGGGGAGGCAACCCCGGTGCCCACGAGACACCAGGGCGCGCCTGCCCCTCCTGGCATGCCCTCGTGGGTAGTGGGCCCCTCGGGCACCTTCCGATTCTGTTTTCCTTCTGTTTGCTTGTTTCCCAAGATAAAAGATCTTTATATACTCCCACGATGTATTGACCACCGCATCGCGGAGAAATCCTATGTTCTTGTTTTCATGTTGTTTCTCTGTCAGACCCATCAAGCCAAGCATCATTTCTTCTTCCTCCCCCAACAATATTGAAGAAGATGCTTGGCTGATGAAGACGGAACTAAGAAGAGAGGGACCCAAAGAAGCCATCAAGGAGGACAAGGGCAAGGAAGCTATGGGAGATCAAGTCCAAGCAGGAGGGCAGGCCATGTTGGCAGAACAACAACAAGAAGAAGATATCCTTCAACCATATTATAATCATCTCACCCTTGTTGAAATTGAAGCTTTTAGGTCCTTTGAGATGGTTTGTGTTCAAAATAAATATCTCACTCGTGAAAATATTCTGTTACAAGAACAAATCATCGCCCTCCATAGCATCATTCGTAGATTGGAGTACCTTTTGAGCCTGAAGTGTGACGCTACTTCCTCATCATCACCACCACCACAATCTTCACCACCAAAGGAGACTTGAGTTCATGGGTATGGGCCCTCCCCTTGGCTTTTGCCAAGCTTGGGGGAGATGCCCCAGTATCGTATCACCATCATTTTTATCACCTTTGCCTATTTTAGTTTGATCTTTCACTACTAGGAAAAAGGCTACTAGCAGCGCGGGTAAAATGGCTACTAGCAGCGCGGGTACCGTGCTACTAGTATCGCTCTACAGCTAATAGTTAGTAGTAGCATGGGTGGAACCCGCGCTACTACTAACTTTGTTAGTAGTAGCGTGTGCCACCCACGCTACTGCTATTACAATACCAGCGCTACTAGTATCCTAAATACTAGTAGGGCACTTTTTTCCCAACGCTACTAGTAGCAAATTAGGAATTAAAAATAAAAATAGATACAGATTCATGAATGGAGATCGAGACACGCCCAAAGGCAAAATAAATTTCACAAAACCATCTTAACACTTGCGGTGTTCATGGATGCAACATTCAACATCTCAACTCAAAGAGATCACGAGGACACACACAACCATCATCAAAAGGTTGGTACCTTCCCTAGCGTTTCACCACCAACCTAACTGCACCACTTCTCTAGATGTATGTACAAAGCGCCGAGGTCCTCCACCTTGAGGAACTCCGAAGGTGGCGTCGTCCTCCACCTCGATGACCTCCGGACGGTGGCGCCGAGGTCCTCCACCCCGGGACCTCTGCGCCGCAATCACCGGACGATAATCAGATGACGCGGTCGCATGGGCTTCACGGTGAAGTCGCCTCCGAGTAGTTGAAGAGCACGACTCCCATCGGGTCGCAGAGTCCTCGTCGATTACCCCGCACCCAAATCGAGAAAGTGAAAACTTGTTAGTTAGCTTACGCTTATGCAGGTTCGCGGAAGGGTCCGGCCACTTTCAAAGATGATAATAAGATACAATAACTATGTCCAGGCTTGGAAGATTGAAAATAAATTAAAAGAGAAATGTATTCAAGATAACACAACAATTAGATTGAAAACAAAGAAAGCATCTGCGCACGCTGCCCTTGCCCCCCGGTCACTGGCTATATCCCAGTCTCGCACGTCCTCAGCTAGGATTTCATGGTTGTTGAACCTTTTTGCTCTGTAGGGAAGCATTATGGACAAGATCAAAGACAGTTTAAGAGACAGACCATAATCCCAGTTCGCTACAGGATATCATTTCAGCATTAAATTACTGAAAATATCTTAATACAGGCGAACATGTGTTCACCTTTATGATCTGCAGCAGCTTCACCTGCATCATATTTGGTTACACCTTCTGCCTCAGCCACACCGTTGACAACATCATGACGTTGTCATTTGCAGGTGCAAGAAACCCATCAGATGGATCACAGTATGTACAGTATGAGCAGTGCAAAATAGAAACATCTCTTGTCCTAATTTACCAGTTAGCATCATGGTACAGGTGAGAGTTGATTGCAATAGTCACAGGGATCAAAAGGAACAACAGGATAAAACAGCAAAGCATAAATCATATGGACACACAGAACTAAACAAGCAAGGCTGTTTATTCAGGTTCAGAGGCAATCAACAAGATTACTAGTGATTAAGGAATTTAATACAGCCAAGGCATCATTTGAGCTAAAAACTTGAAGCAATTCAGGACAAAGTAGCTAAA
The DNA here is from genome assembly GCA_021605205.1 of Aegilops longissima. Taxonomy (NCBI): domain Eukaryota; kingdom Viridiplantae; phylum Streptophyta; class Magnoliopsida; order Poales; family Poaceae; genus Aegilops; species Aegilops longissima. Next base: position 369,571,519 of record CM038678.1, read on the forward strand.
ATCGGCAAAAAAATCATGAATCGGGATAATCAAATGCACCAATTTATGCATTAAATTCAATGACAGGCGCACACCGAAAGGCACAGATCCGAGAACAGAATGCAACATTTTCATTTAAATTACTGATGACAGCAAGATGGTGACATCAGATCAGGCACACTACATCCACCATGGCACAAACAAACACTAGTAGACACATTTCCACTGATTAACACAACTGGCTAAGACGACGACACGCACAGAGCAGCCTAGGCCCTCTCGCCACGGATGCGGCGTACGAGCTGCAGAACAAAGCCTTGGTACTGTGCATATTCACTGAAGGTTAAACATTTTTTACTGAAATCCTAGCTGCAGAACAAAGAAAGCACCTATCCTGCAACAAAAGGACTCCCCAATCTCCAACCAACACCGCAAAACTCAGCGCAGAAGAAGTGTTGCAAATTAACAATACACACGTTCTATCACAACATAATCAACACATGCCGCCGGTCTCAGACAATTGAAAGAAAAGAAAGAAAAAGAAGACCTTGCAGAGTGAGGTGCCCCCCTGCGCTACAACGTCTCAAATATGACGTCGTGACATTTTTCCGCGACCTACTGGAGGTGTGACCAACTAGCTTAACGAAGCCCTGAAGCCAGCTAACTACTGCACACGGTTCAGACCTGAAGCTGTCTGCTTTTGCTGCAGTTTTTCCTAGCGACAGATATTAGATCCCCGGCATCCCTAAGATTTTGGGGGAAACTAAACGGCACTAAATATTCTCTCTGAATAATCCGACATACACCAATCCAACTCCGTCAAGCACAAATCCGCCCTCGTGTGGCGGGTACATACACGAAACCAAACCGTTCTCATTCGCCAAACAGTATTCCTCCTCCTAGGTTTGAGATTTGGGTGACCGAAACAGACACCGACGCTCGACGTAGGACTCGAGCAGGATCTGAAACAAAAACAGCGCTAGGCATCCGCGTGCCTGCCGCTTTGCAGAACTACTAGATAGGGGGAGGAGGAGGGGACAAAGAAATCGATCCAAAGACATGCATACCAGCTTCTTGGCGGCGTTGGCCTCCTCGATCTGCATGGTCCACTGCTCCAGGCTGTGGACGGAGATCACCTCCATCGACCTGCCCGCCCGCGCGCCACGCGATCGAACTAAAAGCTGCGGCGAGAGAGTACAACTACGAGGGGAGGAGGAGATGGGCGCTGGGGTCTCACCTTGGGCAGCCGACGACAGCGGCGACGAGGGGAATGGGGGGATTAGCGGGAGAAGATAGGGAGGGGTCGGGAGGCCAACCACTGCGAAAGGGTGGGTGGTGGAGGCGGTGGGGAGAGGAGCCGGGTGGGGTGGACCGAGGAATATGTGAGTTCGTGGTGGGGTGGACATGCTTAATAGTAGCGTGTGGGTCTTACCTGCCCTACTGCTACTTACTTAGTAGTAGCGCCGGTTTTATATCTCTCGCTACTACTATGGCCTATCCCGGAGGCATTATTGGAATCCACTTAGTAGCAGTGCGGGTTTATACCCCACGCTACTACTATCAACTTAGCAGTAGCGCCGTTTTTATACCCCTCGCTACTACTAATTAGCAGTAGCGCCTACTTTTAAACCGCGCTACTGATAAACTTCTGTGTATAAGGATTTCCCTAGTAGTGTTTAGCTATCTCATGATTTAATTGAATAAAAGTTTAGTATGATTTATTTTCGAGTGCTAGTTTCGTGATCTATCTATCTATGTAATCGAGTGAGAGTTATATAATAAATTTTAGTTTGCATTTTTGCTTCTTTATTATTATTTTCAATCAAAATAAAAGGAAATAATGAAAAAGATCATATGATAATCCTATGGTGAGTAATGACATCATAAAAGGAAAAGTATACGTGGTAAAATTTGTTGAAAGTTGACAAACATAGCATTGGTCCATGTGAACGTCGACTACATGGCACTTAACCATCTTTGGGCCTAAGGGAATGCATTGTGGAGTAGTTATTAGATGATGGGCTGCTAGAGTGACAGAAGCTTAAACCCTAGTTTATGCGCTATTTCGTAAGGGGCTGATTTGGATCCATATGTTTAATGCTATGGTTTGATTTTATCTTAATACTTTTCTCATAGTTGCGGATGCTTCCGAGGGGGTGAATCATAAGTGGGAGGCTTGTTCAAGTAAGAACAGCACCCAAGCACCGGTCCACCCACATATCAAATTATCAAAGTAGTGAACGCAAATCAAACCAACATGATGAAAGTGACTAGATGAAATTCCCGTGTGTCCTCAAGAAAACTTTGCTTATTATAAGAGAGCGTTTTGGCCTGTCCTTTGCCACAAAAAAGATTGGGGTACCTTGCTGCACTTTATTTACCTTTACGACTACTTCTCCGTTACAAATTATCTTTTGATCAAACTACTTGTTACCGACAATTTCAGTGCTTGCAGAAATTACCTTGCTGAAAACCACTTGTCATTTCCTTCTACTCCTTGTTGGATTCGACACTCTTACTTATCGAAAGGACTACGACTGATTCCCTATACTTGTGGGTCATCAGTTGGTTCCCTTCTTTCGCCGCACGTAAGATAATATCTGGAAGAAAATTGTGTTAAATTTTTTGCCCAATCGGAGTTATGGATATCCGGGAATTTAAGAAACGGTGAAAGGCCAGAAAACGGGGACGCTAAATAAAAGAGGGAGAGAGAGAGAGAGAGAGAGAGAGAGAGAGAGAGAGAGAGAGAGAGATCCAATCTCAGAGGGGCTCCCGCCCCTCCGCCGCCATGGCAGCCATGGACCAGAGGGGGAACTATCCTCCCATCTAGGGGGAAGGTCAAGGAAGAAGAAGAAGGAGGATCCCCCCCCCCGCTCCCGGTGGCGCTGGAGTGCCGCTGGGGCAACGATCGTGACGGTGATCTACACCAACAACCTCACTATCGTCAACACCAACTCTCTCTCTCCCTCTATGCAGCGGTGTCACACATCTTCTCCCCTCTGTAATATCTACTTAAACATGGTGCTCAATGCTATATATTATTATCCAATGATGTGTGGCTATCCTATGATGTTTGAGTAGATTTGTTTTGTCCTATGGGTTGATTGATGAGCATGATTGGTTTGAGTTGCATGTTTTATTTTGGTGTTGTCCTATGGTGCCCTCCGTGTTGCACAAGCGTGAGGGATTCCCGTTGTAGGGTGTTGCAATATGTTCATGATTCGCTTATAGTGGGTTGCGTGAGTGGCTGAAACACAATCCCGAGTAAGTGGGTTGTTGCGTATGGGAGTAAATAGGACTTGATACTTAATGTTATGGTTGGGTTTTACCTTAATGATGTTTGGTAGTTGTGGATGCTTGCTAGAGTTCCAATCATAAGTTCATATGATCCAATTAGAGAAACTATGTTAGCTCATGCCTCTCTCGCATATAAAATTGCAATAATGGTTACTGGTCTAGTTATCGATTGCCTAGGGACAAATAACTTTATTGTGACAAAAAGCTCTCTACTAAAACTAACTTAGTTGTTTCTTTATCTAAACAGCCCCTAGGTTTTATTTATGTGTCCTTTATTATCTTGCGAACCTATCTCTTTACACCTACAAAGTACTTCTAGTTTCATACTTGTTCTAGGTAAAGCATGAAGGAAATATGCCCTAGAGGCAATAATAAAGTTGTTATTTATATTTACTTATATCATGATAAATGTTTATTATTCATGCTAGAATTGTATTAACCGGAAACTTAGTACATGTGTGAATACATAGACAAAACAGAGTGTCCCTAGTATGCCTCTACTTGACTAGCTCGTTAATCAAAGATGGTTAAGTTTCCTGACCATAGGCATGTGTTGTCATTTGATGAATGAGATCACATCATTAGGAGAATGATGTGATGGACAAGACCCATCCGTTAGATTAGCATAATGATCTTTTAGTTTTATTGCTATTGCTTTCTTCATGAGGATCACATCATTAGGAGAATGATGTGATGGACAAGACCCATCCGTTAGCTTAGCATAATTATCTTTTAGTTTTATTGCTATTGCTTTCTTCATGACTTATACATATTCCTCTGACTATGAGATTATGCAACTCCCAAATACCAGAGGAACACTTTGTGTGCTATCAAACGTCACAACGTAACTGGGTGATTATAAAGATGCTCTACAGGTGTCTCCGATGGTGTTTGTTGAGTTGGCATAGATCGAGATTAGGATTTGTCACTCCGCGTATCGGAGAGGTATCTCTGGGCCCTCTCGGTAATGCACATCACTATAAGCCTTGCAAGCAATGTGACTAATGAGTTAGTTACGAGATGATGCATTACAGAATGAGTAAAGAGACTTGCCCGTAACGAGATTGAACTATGTATGATGATACCGACGATCGAATCTCGGGCAAGAAACATACCGATGACAAAGGGAATAACGTATGTTGTTATGCGGTTTGACCGACAAAGATCTTCGTAGAATATTTAGGAGCGGATATGAGCATCCAGGTTCAGCTATTGGTTATTGAACGGAGATGTGTCTCGGTCATGTCTACATAGTTCTCGAAACCTTAGGGTCCGCACGCTTAACGTTCGATGACAATTTGTATTATGAGTTACGTGATTTGATGACCAAAGTTTGTTCGGAGTCCCGGATGAGATCACAGGCATGATGAGGAGTCTCGAAATGGTCGAGAGGTAAAGATTCATATATTGGAAGGTTGCATTTAGACATCGGAATGGTTCCGAGTGGTTCGGGCATTTTTGAGTACCGGAGGTTCTGGAACCCCCCCCGTGAGAAGTATTGGGCCTATTGGGCCTTATTGGAGGAGAGGAGAAAGGCCACGCGAGAGGGCCCCCCCTTGCCCAAACCGAATTGGACTAGGGGAGGGGGGCGGCCCCCCTCTTTCCTTCTTCCTCTCTCTCCCTTCCCTTTTCCGTCTCCGGTGGAAGGAAGGACGGGGGGCCGAATCCTACTTGGACTAGGAGTCCAAGTAGGACTCCCCCTTTATGGCGCGCCCCCTTAGGCTGGCCACCTCCTCCTCCCCCTTTATATACGGAGGCAGGGGGCACCCCAAAGACACACCAAGTCTTCTCTTAGCCGTGTGCGGTGCCCCCCTCCACAGTTACACACCTTGGTCATATCGTCGTAGTGCTTAGGCTAAGCCCTGCGCCGGTAACTTCATCATCACCGTCGCCATGCCGTCGTGCTGACGGAACTCTCCCTTGTCCTCAACTGGATCAAGAGCTCGAGGGACGTCATCGTGCTGAACGTGTGCTGAACACGGAGGTGCCATACGTTCGGTACTTGGATCGGTTGGATCATGAAGACGTTTGACTACATCAACCGCGTTACTAAATGCTTCTGCTTTCGGTCTACGAGGGTACGTAGACACACTCTCCCGTCTCATTGCTATGCATTTCCTAGATAGATCTTGTGTGATCGTAGGTAAATTTTTTGAAATACTGCGTTCCCCAACAATGGCATCCGAGCCAGGTCTATGCGTAGATGTTATACGCACGAGTAGAACACAAAGAGTTGTGGGCGATAATAGTCATACTACTTACCACCAACGTCTTACTTTGATTCGGAGGTATTGTTGGATGAAGCGGACTGGACCGACATTACATGACCGCGTTCATGAGACTGGTTCTATCGACATGCTTCGCACACAGGTGGCTGGCGGGTGTCTGTTTCTCCAACTTTAGTTGAATCGAGTTTGACTACGACCGGTCCTTGTTGAAGGTTAAATCAGCACACTTGATGAAAAATCATTGTGGTTTTGATGCGTAGGTAAGAACAGTTCTTGCTAGAAGCCCGAAGTAGCCATGTAAAACTTGCAACAACAAAGTAGAGGACGTCTAACTTGTTTTTGCAGGGCATGTTGTGATGTGATATGGTCAAGATGTGATGAGATATAAATTGTTGTATGAGATGATCATGTTTTTTAGAAGTTATCAGCAACTGGCAGGAGCCTTATGGTTGTCACTTTATTGTATGAAATGCAATCGCCATGTAATTGCTTTACGTTATCACTAAGCGGTAGCGATAGTAGTAGTAGCAATAGTTGGCGAGACGACAACGACGCTACGATGGAAATCAAGGTGTCAAGCCGGTGACGATGGAGATCATGACGGTGCTTTGAAGATGGAGATCAAAGGCACAAGATGATGATGGCCATATCATGTCACATATTTTGATTGCATGTGATGTTTATCTTCTATGCATCTTATTTTGCTTAGTACGGCGGTAGCATTATAAGATGATCCCTCACTAAATTTCAAGGTATAAGTGTTCTCCCTGAGTATGCACCGTTGCTATAGTTCGTCGTGCCGAGACACCACGTGATGATCGGGTGTGATAAGCTCTACGTTCACATACAACGGGTGCAAGCCAGTTTTGCACGTGAGAATACTCGGGTTTAAACTTGACGAGCTAGCATATGCCAGACATGGCCTCGGAACACTGAGACCGAAAGGTCGAACGTGAATCATATAGTAGATATGATCAACGTAGAGATGTTCACCATTGAAAACTACTCCATCTCACGAGTTGATTGGACATGGTTTAGTTGATATGGATCACGTGATCATTTAGAGGGATGTCTATCTAAGTGGGAGTTCTTAAGTAATATGATTAATTGAACTTAAATTTATCATGAACATAGTCCTGAAAGTTTTTGCATATCTATGTTATTGTAGATCAATAGCTTGCGATGTAGCTCCCTGTTTATTTTTGATATGTTCCTAGAGAAAAATAAGTTGAAAGATGATAGTAGCAATGATGCGGACTAGGTTCGTGATCTGAGGATTATCCTCATTGCTGCACAGAAGAATTATGTCCTTGATGCACCGCTAGGTGACGGACCTATTGCAGGAACAGATGCAGACGTGATGAACGTTTGGCAAGCTTGGTATGATGACTACTTGATAGTTTAGTGTGCCATGCTTTACAGCTTAGAACCGGGACTTCAAAAAGGTTTTGAACGCCAAGGAGTATATAAGATGTTCCAAGAGCTGAAATTGGTATTTCAGACTCATGCCCGAGTCGAGAGGTATGAGACCTCTGACAAGTATTTTGCCTACAAGATGGAGGAGAATAGCTCAACTAGTGAGCATGTGCTCAGAATGTCTGAGTACTACAATCGCTTGAATCTAGTGGGAGTTAATCTTCTAGATAAGATAGTGATTGACAGAGTTCTCTAGTCACTATCACCAAGTTACTGGAACTTCGTGATGAACTATAATATGCAAGGGATGGATAAGACAATTCCCGAGCTCTTCATGATGCTTGTAATGCCCGGATAATCATGCTACAGTAATCTCACGTTGATGGTGCCACGTCACCTCTCCTTTGTAGTTAATCACGGGTTAATTCAAAAGCTATTTGAAATTCAAATTCAAATTTATGATAGCAATAAAAGTTTTCAAAAATTAAAACTAAAATGTTCAGGGGTTGCCAAATATTGCATCGGTAATTATGGTGAAGTAAACACATTTTTAGAAAATGTCTAAATAATTTAAACTGATTTTAAATAGAAAAGAAAGTAGATAAAAACAAAACAGAAAAAAACTAAAACCTAAAACTATCAAAAAAGGGGAGAAGAGAAACCCCACCGTTGAATAACCGCCCGGTAGCCACCAGGCAAGCTAGGCAGCCCACCCCGCACCCCCCATAAGCCTCCCCCACTCCCCACCTAACCCTAACCCCATCCACCCGTCACCCCTCTCCCCCCCTCCCTCTCCCGATCTGGATCGGGATCCAGGGGCCGACACCTTCGACGACGCCCGCCGCCACACGCCGCCCCGGAACCCCCCTAGCCGGACCACCTCGCCGGCCTGCTCCTCGTCGACGCCGCCGCCTTGTCCTCTCCCTCATCGGACCCTCCCGACCGTCCCCGAGCCCACTGCCGTTGCCCTACCCCCCCTTGTGAGCCCCGACCTCTCTCTCTCCCCCTCGCTCACTCACCGCCGCGTCGGGCTCCGCCGCGCGCGCGCCGCGCCCAGGCCAGCGCGCGCGCGCCACGCAGCCACTGCTGCAGAGCCTGCAGCCACGCCACGACCACGCCCCCCCTCATGCACGGGCCTCGTCCAGTTCTCCCGACCAGCGGTCCGCCTCCAGCGCCCATGATCGCCGCGCCTCTCCCCTGGGCGCCCTCGCGCGCCTGTGCGAGCACAGTGGCGCCAACACGCGCACCGTGGACTGTCCCTCGTCGGCGGCGCTCGTCGCCCATCCCTCGCCTCCGTCCCTCGCTTCGCATGGCGCTCACCCTGCGCCCCGCATCCTCACAGACACGGCCGCAGCCACGGCCGATGGCGCTGCCCCAGCGCTCCTCCGCGCGATCGCCTCTCCACAGCCACGGCCGGGCGCGCCTTCGCTTGCCCTCGCCTCGCCGTGGCCACCGCTCCTGCTCGCGCCTTGCGGGTCCGGCCAAGACTGGCGTGCGCCGCTTCGGGCAGCGTCCTGCGCCGCGCCCGCTAAGCGGCGCCCGATAGGCCCGTGTGCCTATGGCACGTGGGGCCCGCCCTAAACGTTTGAGAAAGAAAAAATAATAAAATTAAAAAATATGTATATATTAAATAAATAAATAATAACTAAAATAATTAAAATATTAATTAATTAATTAATTAATTAAGTTAATTAATCCTGATTAGATTAACTTAATCACTAATTAAATTAACTAATCTGTAATTAACCTAAACAGAGAATGACAGGTGGGTCCCTTTGGACCCACATGTCGAGTTGACAGTCAATGGTCAGCGTTGATTGCTTGACATCACTCTTATGCCATGCTGACGTCATCATTTACTATTCTGGATAATGTTAGATTAAATAATTAATTAAATTCTAGAAATTAATAAAATCTTTAGAAAATCATATCTTTTAATCCGTAACTCGGTTAAAATATTTTCAACATGAAAGTTGCTCGAAGCGACAAGGCGAATCCGGATCGCAGTCCGTCGTCCGCCACACACCCCTAACCTATCGAACTCGCAACTTTCCCCTCGGCTCCTCTGCTAGAAAACACGAAACACCGGGATATTTTCCGGATATTTCCTTAACTTGGCATCACCTCATACCACGTTAGGTCACGCCTAGCATCGTTACTTGTCATGTCATGCATCGATATGCATCTGTTTACATGATATTCATTGTTCCTTCCCCTCTTCTCTCCGGTAGACTACGAGACCGACGCCGCTGCTGCTGCCTGTTCGACTACGGAGTTGTGACCCTCTCTCTTGCCGAGCAACCAGGCAAGCCCCCTTGATCACCGGATATAGCCTATTCTACTCTATACTGCTTGCATTAGAGTAGTGTAGCGTTCTTGCTTTCCGTTATACCTATCCCGATGCATAGCTTTGTCCTTGTTACTCTGTTGTTACCTTTACCGCAATCCTACATGCTTAGTATAGGATGCTAGTATTTCCATCTGTGGCCCTACATTCTTGTCCGTCTGTTGTGCTATACTATCGGGCCGTGATCACTCGGGAGGTGATCACGTATATACTATATACTTTATACATGATACATGTGGAGACTAAAGTCGGTCGGTGGTGGAGCACCATGAGTGGATCCTTGTGGCGGACCGGACAGGCAGGTTGAGACCGCCTAGGAGAGAGGTGGGCCTGGCCTGTTCGACTTCGCGGATACTTAACACGCTTAACGAGATCTTGGTATTTGATCTGGAGTTGGCTACGAGCCTATACGCACTAACCAACTACGTGGGAAAGATATGGGCACTCGGCGTCGTGGTATCACGAAGCACTTCGTGACGCCAGCCGATCGAGTGGGCGCGGATTGGGCGTAAGCCTGCTCTTGTATTAAGGGGCTAGTTACGCTTTCGGCGCGTCACATAGCGTCTTGGTGTGCTATGGGCGATGGGCCCGGACCCTTGTGCGCTTAGGTTTAGACCGGCGTCTTGGCCTCTCTGTTGAGCCTAGGTGGGGCTGCAGCGTGTTGATCTTCCGCGGCGGGCATGACCCGGAAAGTGTGTCGGCCAAATGGGATCAAGCGTGTTGGGTTATGTGGTGCACCCTGCAGTGAAGTTAATCTATTGAATAGCCGTGATCTTGATAGCAGGACGACTTGGAGTTGTACCTTGACCTTATGACAACTAGAACCGGATACTTAATAAAACACACCCTTCCAAGTGCGGATACAACCGGTGGTCGCTCTCTCTCGGGGATACGAGGAGGGATCGCGGGTAGGATTATTGCTATGTGATGTTACTTGGAGGACTTCAACCTACCCTCTTCTACTGTTGCAAGGCGAAGGTGACGAGCGTAGTCTTGATAAGACTAGCTATCCCCTCTTATTCGGCATTCTGCAGTTTAGTCCTTGTTATGGCCCTTTACACATATATCCATGCATATGTAGTGTAGCTCCTTGCTTGCAGTACTTTGGATGAGTACTCACGGTTGCATTGTTTCCCCCCTTTTCTCTCTATCTCTACTCGATCGCTGCAAGCACGATGGAGCCGAGAGCAGACGCCACCGTCGATGGCGACTACTACACCGGAGGTGCCTACTACTACGTGCGGATCACGGCGGCGACTGGAGTAGTTTAGGAGGATCCAGGCAGGAGGCCTCGCCTCTTCGTCAGTATCCCGATTTGTGCTAGCCATCTTATGGCAACTTGTTTAACTTATGTCCGTACTCAGATATTGTTGCTTCCACGACTCGTCTATGATCGAGCACTTGTATTCGAGCCCTCGAGGCCCCGGCTTGTATTATGATGCTTGTATGACTTATTTATATTTTAGAGTTGTGTTGTGATATCTTCCGTGAGTCCTCGATCTTGATCGTACACGTTTGCGTGTATGATTAGTGTCTGATTGAATCGGGCGTCACAAGTTGGTATCGAGCCCATTGCTGTAGGAATCCCCCTTCCACACTCCATGGCCGCAGTCGAGTCTAGACATTGCAAAAACTTTTACTAACTTGGCTGTGTGCCTTACGGGCCCACGTCGCCATCGGGTGGTACTAGGATCTTTTACTCCTCGATCTTTACTCTGGGACTCTGAACTCTCTTCTACTCGGGTTAAACGAATTTACTAACTAACACTAGGATTCCGTGACCACATTCACCCCAAAGTTGGATAAAGCCATAGTTATTCCTTGGAATTGTATTTTGATCAATTTCCACTTGTCATTTGACTCCTTTGAAACATCTTTGTTTTCAGATGGAACCCACGAGGCAGGTAAATGCGCCACACGACGGCCATTGGTGCCTCGGGATCACTGCGGTGCTAGCAGAGATGATGACCTATCTGGGTTATCGGCGGCACCCCGAGTACACCGCCACCGAGGAGTACCGGGACTTTAACCAGAAGCGATGTCGTGCCATCGTCCACCTCTACTCTCGGAGTATGACTCCACTCTTTGGCTGCACACCGCACATGGTGTTGGGGTGACTATCGATATGGCGTCCACGATCTGCATATGCTGCTCGACAGCGTCTTCGTGGAAGTATCGGAGTTGGACACCTCCCCTTGAGGCACATTGCTATCGCATCGATGTTGGTGAGGAGGTTACTACACCGCTGCCTACTCCACTTTGTCACCGAGCCCTTCTACCATCGAACTTTGTTACGCATGCGATGGGCTGGATCGAGCTAACCGAGCTCTTCGCCACGAGTTGTACACCACCGTCGGCACCTTTACCGTGCTCGACGCTGTTGCACCCTTTGTCCGATCCAGAGAGCGCGATTCTGCGATCTACCCAGCCAGACCGTGATGCCCAGGTGTCGGTTGGCGAGGTGGGAGGCTACTCTCCCGACTTGGTCCTCTTACGCCACTTGGGCGTCGGGTTACGCACTGAGTATCCGCGGCCCCTGTGTCAGCGGCGTGGAGGACTATCCGCTGCCGCACTACCAGCTTTCAGGGCTACGACTACCTCGCATGATGCGCGTGGGACTGATGTAGGCTTGCTTGTTAGTGTTAGATGCATTCGTCATGGCGTGCGTGCCGCCTATGATGTCTTAGTCTATGTCTTGAACTCGTACCGAACTCTATGCATGATCCCTTTTGTAAGATATGCCGACTACTATGTAGTTTCTATCGTGTTGCTTTCATTATGCATGTTTCATCATGAATGATTCTTGTCCTTTGCATAATTTCTCAAATGCTGAACTACCTGTTATATATTAGCAGGATGGTTAGACCAGCTGGTCGTGGTCGTGGTGGCAACTTCCCACCACCGCTTCGAGTACATGGCTGGTATGATCCAACAACTTGAGATGAATCGCCAGTTCATGGAAAACATGATGGCTCGTTTCCTTGCCCCAATATGAACCAGCAGCCAAACACGAAACTCTGCAGGATTTCATGCGCTGAACCCAAGCTGTACCGCAGCTCAACTCAGCCATTTGGATCTTGATGGTAGCTCCGTGACATCACCTATGAGATGGAGTCTGCTGATGTAGCCCTGCCAGCTATGTCACTTTTGCTTCCTTCTTCTGAAGGGACCCGCAGCTCAATGGTGGGACAGCCACAGCGTACTCGCCAGATTGGAACAATCATCACCGGCGGACTTCCAAGCTGCTTTCGTGCCGCTTCATCCCTCAAGGAGTCATGGACGGAAGAAGCGTGAGTTCATAACCTCACCCAAGGCAACAAGACTGTTGAAGCTTATCGCGAGAGTTTACGGACTTGTCTCGCTATCTTTGAAGAGGACATTGCAAGCGATGCACGCAGACGGGAGAAGTTCCGTGACGGCCTTCAAGTCGACATCAAGCTCGCACTTATAGTGCACAACTTTGCTGATTTCGCCACCTTGGTGAACAAAGCTATCAATGTCGAAACTGGTCCGCAGGAATACCAGAGCTCTAACAAAGAACCGTGACACGGGCTCATCTTGGGCCCGCCCGCATGAGCGTAAGATATGGATTCCCAACGGCATGTACCACCAAATGCACTGCCCCAAGGCGAGCTATCTTGCACCTCGCCCCGCCTACTCCAACTAGGCAGCCAAAGCTTCAGCTCCACCACCCCAAGCTCCTGCTCCCACTCCCAATAATGGTGCGTGCTACAAGTGTGGTCAACCAGGTCATCGTGCTAGGGATTGCAATCGAATCGGAATCAAGCGGCACTTCCGCAATGGCCGTGGAAGCAACCAGTCCCGCAACAACAATGCCAAGCCTTATGGTCGAGTTCATGCCAACCACGTTGATCGAACGAAGCTCAAGACCAGCTCACATTGTGATGGGTACACTCCTCGTAAATTCAATACGCATCTCATTTTATTGATTCAGAGCATCGCATTCATTCATGTCGGAAGATTTTGCATACAAGCACGACGTTAAGTGTGAGGAGATGAACCTTGGTAGTGGTAAAAACCCTTGGGACAATGTCAAACCTCCATGGTTGGCGTCGGCGTCCCGTGGAAATCGAAGGGCTGGAATTCTATGCCTCACCCATTATCCTGAAGGCGTCTAACATCGACCTCATTTTGGGATGGATTGGTTGAAAGCGATCTTGCTTCAATCGTTTGCGCCACTAAGACCGTCCATCTGCTACACCCTTCGATGAAATAATAAGCTACAATGCTCGTTCGGTTCGAATGCCGAGGCAAGGCTCTATGCATTGAATGCATTGAACGCCGCACCCTCGAGGGCATTGAAAACATTCTGTCGTTCGCGACTTCCGGACGTCTTTCTGAAGAACTTCCGAGGATTAGCCTCGCTAGAGTGTCGAATTCGTCATCGACTTGAAACCGGCACCACTCCTATAGCCAAGCGACCCTACAAGATGCCGCCGCATGAACTCCTTGAGCTCAAGGAGGAAATCGACAAGTCTCTTCGCAGTGGTTTCGTTCGCCCAAGTTGCTCTCCTTGGGGAGCACCTTCTCTCTTTGTCAAGAAGAAGGATGGGACAAACCGATTGGTCCAAGACTACCGTCCTATAAACCAAGCTACCATTCAGAATAAGTATCCTCTTCCTCGGATCAATGATCTGTATGATCAAGCTGGCTGGTTCATCGGTGTTCTCTAAACTCGACTTGAGGTTGGGTTACCATCAGATCCGTGTTCGTGAAGAGGATATCCCAAAGACCGCATTAAGTGACTCGTTATGGTTCATACGAGTACACCGTCATGTCTTCGGCAACCAATGCTCCAGCCACCTTCTCTACTTCGATGAACTATATATTCATGGATTACCTCGACAAGTTCGTCATGGTTTATCTGGATGATATCTGATATTTTCCAAGAATGAAGAAGAACATCTGAACATCTTCGTCTTGTCTTTGGAAAAGCTACGAGAGCATCAACTTTATGCCAAGTACTCCAAATGTGAATTCTGGCTTCCCGAAGTAACCTATCTTGGGCATTTCATCTCTAAGGATGGTATTGCCGTCAACCCCGAACGAGTTCAAGCTATTCTCGATTGGACTCCTCCGAAGAATGTCAAGCAAGTCGAAGTTTTCTCGGTCTACTTGACTATTGCCGTCGATTCGTCGAGAACTTCTCCAAGATTGCCGAGCCTCGACTAACTTTGTTGCATAAGGCGTCAAGTTCCAATGGGATGATAAATGTCGGGAAAGTTTCCGAGCACTCAAAGACAAGTTGACTTCTGCCCGATACTAGCTCCTCCCGATACTAAGAAGGACTTCGTCATTTATCGCGGCGCTTCCGTCAAGGATTAGGCTGTGTCCTAATGCAGAGCGCAAAGTGATTGCCTATGCCTCTCAACAATTCGCCCTCACGAAGAGAACTACCCAGTTCACGACCTCGAGCTTGTTGCTGTCATTCATGCTTTGAAGCGGTGGCGACATTACCTTCTCGTAATCGTTGCGAGATCTTCACCGACCACCAAAGTCTGAAGTATCTGTTTACTCTGCCAGCCTGAACCTCCGTCGGCCAGAGATGGATGGAGCTATGCAGTGACTTTGACTTGGGTATTTCCTATACACGAGCAAGGCTAATGTAATGGCTGATGCCTTGAGCCGCAAGTCTTCTGCAACCACCTCGAGTTCACAAAGTTCAGCCCTCACTCGTTGAAGAATTCGAAAGCTGAACCTCCATATTGTTCCTCCGGTGCACTCGCTCCCCCTCCGAGGAGCTTCGCAAGATGAACCTCCATGTTGTTTCAGGGTTCTCTCAATACCACAGTTGCGAAACCAGATCTTGTGGACACCATCAAATGGATACAGAAATGTGACGATGAAGTCGAGAGGATTAAACGTTATCTCGCAGAAGGAAAGCCCTCATTCTTCATTGTGGATGACGCAGCACCTTATTCTTCAAAGGTCTCCTAGTGGTACCGAGTAAGAGCGAAAACCTGAATCGACTCCAAAGGTTATGAAAGAAGCTTATGATCGCCTTTGTCTATTCATCCGGTAGCACCAAGATGTACCAAGACATTAAATCCGAGATTACGTGGTCTAATATGAAGCGAGACATTGCTCGTTATGTTCTTTGAATGTGGCGTTCTTTGTCGTATCAAAGCGAACATCAAAGGCCCGCTGGAACTCGCAACCTATCTCTATTCCTGAATGGAAATGGGACCATGTTGAAATGGACTTCGCCTTTGGATTTCCCAAGTCGCAGAAAGGTAATGATGCTATTCTTGTCGTCATTGACGGCTATCTAAAGTTGCACATTTTCCGCGGTCAAAGAAATGATCCTTTGGTAGTCGGGTTGCAACTCTCTATATGTCCGTAATTGTTTCACTTCACGGTATTCCACTTTGGTTATCGGTTCGGACGGTGGCAGCTTATTCACTTCAAGATTCGGGCAAGTTTCCAAGAAGCTATGGGGACTCACTTATCTTTCGATCTGCGTTTCATCCGCAGATCACAAGGGCAAGTTGAGCGTGTCAACCAAGTTCTCGAAGACATGCTTCGAGCTTGTGTTATTTCCTTCGGCAAGAAATGGGAGGAATCTCTCCCGTATGCTGAGTTCTCTTATAATAATAGCTATCAAGCTAGTCTGAAGATGGCCCCCTTCAAAGTGTTATATGGACGAAAGTGCTGAACTCCTCTGAACTGGTCAGAAACTGGGGAACGTCCACTCTTCGGTCCGGATATTATCCAACATGCCGAAGAACAAGTCCACATTATTCGCGAGAATCTCAAGACTGCTCGACCACGCTAAAAGAGTAATTATGACCGTCATCATAAAGACATGGTCTATCAACTTTGGCGAAAAGGCCTATCTTCGCGTTACACCAATGAAGGGTGCTCACCGCTTCGGGATCAAGGGCAAGCTAGCTCCTCGCTATATTGGCCCATTCACTATTCTAGAAAGGCGTGGAAAAGTGGCATATCAACTGGAACTTCCGCCAAACCTTTCTCAGGTTCACGATGTGTTCCACGTGTCCCAGCTCCGACGCTGCTTCAAGGACCCAATCCGAGCAGTGGATCATGAAGTGCTCGAATTGCAGCAAGACCTCTCCTATAAAGAGCATCCAGTCCGCATTCTCGACTGTGAACGCCGCACACGCCGGAAGGCGATCAAGTTCCTCAAGGTCCGATGGTGAATCACTCAAGACGAAGCCACCAGGAGCGAGGATCGTCTTCGTGATGAATACCCAGACTGCTTCCTTCTACCTCCTAAATCTCGGACGAGATTTCTTGTAGTGGAGGAGATTTGTAACGCTTGGGATAATCATGCTACAAGTAATCTCACGTTGATGGTGCCACGTCACCTCATCACTTGTAGTTAATCAGGTTAATTCAAAACTGTTTTGAAATTCAAATTCAAATTTATGATAGCAATAAAAGTTTTCAAAAATTAAAACTAAAATGTTAGGGGTTGCCAAATATTGCATCGGTAATTATGGTGAAGTAAACACATTTTTAGAAAATGTCTAAATAATTTAAACTGATTTTAAACATAAAAGAAAGTAGATAAAAACAAAACAGAAAAAATAAAACCTAAAACTATCAAAAAAAGGGGAGAAGAGAAACCCCACCGTTGGAATAACTGCCCCCACAGCCACCAGCCGGCCAGCCGCCCACCCCCCCCCCATAAGCCTCCCCACTCCCCACCTAACCCTAACCCCATCCACCCGTCACCCTGCCCCCCCCTCATCTCTCTGGATCGGGATCGAAGGGGGGCCGACGCCTTCGACGCGCCCGCCGCCACACACGCCGCCGGAACCCCCTAGCGGACCACCTCGCCGGCCTGCTCCTCATCGACGTCGCCGCCTCATCCTCTCCCTCATCGGACCCCGACCGCCCCCGAGCAGGCCCGCCATTGCCCTACCCCCCCCTTGTGAGCCCGACCTCCTCTCTCCCCTCGCTCACTCAACGCGCCGTCCGGGCTCAGCTGCGCCGCGCCTCATTGGCGCCAGACGCGCCCACGCTGCCACAGCAGCTGCCCCTGCCCGACGCCACGCACGGCCCCCCCCTCACGCACGGGCCTCGTCCGGTTCTCCCGACCAAGCGGTCCACGCTCGGTGCCCGCGATCGCCGCGCCCTTCCCCTCGGCGCCCTCGCGCGCCTGTGCGATGCGCACAGCGACGCCAACACGCGCACCGTGACCGTCCTCGACGTCGGCGGCGCGCTGTCGCCCATCCCGCCCTCGTCCCTCGCTTCCCGCCGCTCACCGCGCGCCCGCATCTTACGCTGACACGGCTGCCACGCTAATGGCGCTGCCCCAGCGCTCCTCGCGGCCGCCTCTCCACGAGCCACGGGCGCGCTTCGCTTCGGCCACAGCCTCGCCTGTGGCCACCGCCCCTGCTCGGCGCCTTGCCGGTCCGCCCAGACTGGTGTCGCCCGCTTCGAACGCGTCTGCGCCCGCGCCCGCTAAGCGGCGCCCGGTAGCCGTCTGTGCCTATGGCACGTGGGGCCCGCCCTGGAACGTTTCAGAAAGAAAAAAAATAATAATATTAAAAATATATATTAAATAAATAAATAAATAATAACTAAAATAATTAAAATATTAATTAATTAATTAAGTTAATTAATCCTGATTAGATTAACCTAATCACTAATTAAATTAACTAATCTGTAATTAACCTCAACAGAGAATGACAGGTGGGTCCCACTGGACCCACACGTCAGGTTGACCAGGTCAATGGTCAACGTTGACTACTGACATCACTCTGATGTCATGCTGACGTCATCATTTACTATTCTGGATAATGTTGGATTAAATAATTAATTAAATTCCAGAAATTATTAAAATCTTTAGAAAATCATATCTTTTAATCCGTAACTCGGATTAAAATATTTTCAACATGAAAGTTGCTCAGAACGACAAGACGAATCCGGATACGCAGCCCGTTCATCCGCCACACACCCCTAACCTATCGAACTCGCAACTTTCCCCTCGGCTCCTCCGCTGAAAAACACGAAACACCGGGATATTTTCCGGATGTTTCCCTTAACCGCATCACCTCATACCACGTTAGGTCACGCCTAGCATCGTTACTTGTCATGTCATGCATCGATATGCATCTGTTTACATGGTATTCATTGTTCCTTCCCCTCTTCTCTCCGGTAGACTACGAGACCGACGCCTGCTGCTGCCTGTTCGACTACGGAGTTGGCGACCCTCTCTCTTGCGAGCAACCAGGCAAGCCCCCTTGATCACAGATATCGCCTATTCTACTCTATCTGCTTGCATTAGAGTAGTGTAGCATGTTCTTGCTTCCGTTATACCTATCCCGATGCATAGCTTTGTCCTTGTTACTCTTGTTGTTACCTTTACGCAATCCTACATGCTTAGTATAGGATGCTAGTATTTCCATCTATGGCCCTACATTCTTGTCCGTCTGCTTGTGCTATACTATCGGGCCGTGATCACTCGGGAGGTGATCACGGTATATACTATATACTTTATACATGATACATGTGGAGACTAAAGTCGGGTAATTTGGTGGAGCACCGACGAGTGGATCCTTGTGGCGGAGCGGCAGGCAGGTTGAGACCGCCTAGGAGAGAGGTGGGCTGCCCTGTTCGGCGTTCGCGGATACTTAACACGCTTAACGAGATCTTGGTATTTGATCTGAGTTGGCTCTGAGCCTATACGCACTAACCAACTCGTGGTAAAGATATGGGCACTCGGCGTCGTGGTATCACCGAAGCACTTCGTGACGCCGGTAATGAGTGGCGCTGGCCGGATTGGAACGTAAGCCTGCTCTTGTATTAAGGGAGCTAGTTACGCTTTCACGCGACATAGCGTGCAGGCGTGCTATGGGCGATGGGCCGGACCCTGTGGCGCTTAGGTTTAGACCGCGTCTTGGCCTCTCTGTTGAGCCTAGGTGGGCTGCGACGTGTTGATCTTCAGCGGCCGGGCATGACCCGGAAAGTGTGTCGGCCAAATGGGATCAAGCGTGTTGGGTTATGTGGTGCACCCTGCAGGAAGTTAATCTATTGAATAGCCGTGATCTTGATGGCAGGTGCGACTTGGAGTTGTACCTTGCCCTTATGACAACTAGAACCGGATACTTAATAAAACACACCCTTCCAAGTGCGGATACAACCGGTGGTCGCTCTCTCTCGGGAATACGAGGAGGGATCGCGGGTAGGATTATTGCTATGTGATGTTACTTGGAGGACTTCAACCTACCCTCTTCTACTTTGCAAGACGAAGGTGACGAGCGTAGTCTTGATAAGACTAGCTATCCCCTCTTATTACGGCATTCTGCATTCAGTCCATCGTTATGGCCCTTTACACATATATCCATGCATATGTAGTGTAGCTCCTTGCTTGCAGTACTTTGGATGAGTACTCACGGTTGCATTGTTTCCCCCTTTCTCTCTATCTCTACTCGATTCTTGCAAGCAGACGATGGAGCCCAGAGCAGACGCCACCGTCGATGGCGACTACTACACCGGAGGTACCTACTACTACGTGCAGCCCGGCGCGCGACGACTGGAAGTAGTTTAGGAGGATCCGAGGCGGGAGGCTGCGCCTCTTCGATCTGTATCCCGGTTTGTGCTAGCCATCTTATGGCAACATGTTTAACTTATGTACGTACTCAGATATTGTTGCTTCCGTGACTCGTCTATGATCGAGCACTTGTATTCGAGCCCTCGAGGCCCCTGGCTTGTATTATGATGCTTGTATGACTTATTTATATTTTAGAGTTGTGTTGTGATATCTTCCCGTGAGTCCTTGATCTTGATCGTACACGTTTGCATGTATGATTAGTGTACGGTTGAATCGGGGGCGTCACAATGCTAAAGGCTGCGGAGGTAGAAATTAAGAAGGAGCGTCAATTGTTGATGGTTAACAAGACCACTAGTTTCAAGAAAAAGGGCAAAGGGAAGAAGGGGAACTTCAAGAAGACCGGCAAGCAAGTTGCTGCTCAAGTGAAGAAGCCCAAGTCCGGACCTAAGCACGAGACCGAGTGCTTCTCTTGCAAAGGGACCTGTCCTTTGAAAGCAAAACTGCCCCAAGTATTTGGCGGATAAGAAGGATGGCAAAGTGAATAAAAAGTATATATGATATACATGTTATTGATGTGTACTTTACTAGTGTTCATAGTAGCCCCTAGGTATTTGATACCAGTTTAGTTGCTATGATTAGTAACTCGAAACGGGAGTTACAGAATGAACAAAGACTAGTTGAGGGCGAGGTAACAATGTGTGTTGGAAATGATTCCAAGGTTGATAAGATCACCATCGTATACTCCCTCTACCTTCGGGATTAGTATTGGAACTAAATAAATGTTATTTGGTGTTTGCGTTGAGCATAAATATGATTGGATCATGTTTATTGTGATACGGTTATTCATTTAAGTCGAAGAATAATTGTTGTTCTGTTTACATGAATAAAACCTTCTATGGTCTTACATCCAATGTAAATGATTTACTGAATCTCGATCACAGTGATACATAGAATATTGATGCCAAAAGATGCAAAGTTAATAATGATAGTGCAACTTATTTGTGGCACTGCGTTTAGGTCATATTGGTGTAAAGGGCATGAAGAAACTCCATGCTGATGGGCTTTTGGAATCACTTGATTATAAATCACTTGATGCTTGCGAACCATGCCTCATGGGCAAGATGACTAAAACTCTGTTCTCCGGAACAATGGAGCGATCCACTGACTTATTGGAAGTAATACATACTAATGTATGCAGTGCGATGAGCGTTGAGCTCGTGGCTGGTATCATTGTTTTCTGACCTTCACAGATGATTTGAGCAGATATGGGTATATCTACTTAATGAAACACAAGTCTGGAACATTTGAAAAGTTCAGAGAATTTCAGAGTGAAGTTAAGAATCATCGTAACAAGAAAATAAAGTTTCTACGATCTGGTCACAGAGGTGAATATTTGAATTATGAGTTTGGCCTTCATTTAAAACAATGTGCAATAGTTTCACAACTCACGCCACCTGGAACACCACAGCGTAATGGTGTGTCCGAACATCGTAACCATACTTTATTAGATATGGTACGATCTATGATGTCTCTTACCGATTTACCACTATCGTTTTGGGGTTATGCATTAGAGACAGCTGCATTCACGTTAAATAGGGCACCATCTAAATCCGTTGAAGACGACACCGTATGAACTGTGGTTTGGCAAGAAACCTAAGTTGTCGTTCTTAAAGTATGGGGTTGCGATGCTTATGTGAAAAAGCTTCAACCTGATAAACTCGAACCCAAACCAGAGAAATGCGTCTTCATAGGATACCCAAAGGAAACTGTTGCATACACCTTCTATCACAGATCCGAAGGCAAGATATTCGTTGCTAAGAATGGATCATTTCTAGAGAAGGAGTTTCTCTTAAAAGAAGTGAGTGGGAGGAAAGTAAAACTTGATAAGGTAGTTGTACCTTCTCCCGAATTGGAAAGTAGTTCATCACATAAATCAGTTCCAGTGATTCCTACACCAATTAGTGAGGAAGCTAATGATGATGATCATGAAACTTCAGATCAAGTTACTACCGAACCTCGTAGGTCAACCATTGTATGGTCCGCACCAGAGTGGTACGGTAATCCTTTCTGGAAGTCATGTTACTAGACCATGACGAACCTACGAACTATGAGGAAGCGATGACGAGCCCAGATTCCATGTAATGGCTTGAGGCCCTGAAATCTGAGATGGGATCCATGCATGAGAACAAAGTATGGACTTTGATTGACTTGCCCGATGATCGGCGAGCCATTGAGATTAAATGGATCTTCAAGAGGAAGACGGACACTGATAGTAGTGTTACTATCTACAAAGCTTGAATTGTCGTAAAAGGTTTTAGACATGTTAAAGGTGTTGACTACGATGAGAGTTTCTCACTCGTATCTATGCTTAAAGTCTGTCTGAATCATGTTAACAATTGCCGCATTTTGTGAAATTTGGCAAATGAATGTCAAAACCGTATTACTTAATGGATTTCTTAAAGAAGAGTTGTATATGATGCAACCAGAAGGTTTTGTCAATCCGAAAGGCGCTAACAAAGTGTGTAAGCTCCAGTGATCTATTTATGGACTGGTGCAAGCATCTCGGAGTTGGAATGTACGCATTGATAGTGTGATCAAAGCATATGGTTTTATATAGACTTTTGGAGAAGCCTGTATTTACAAGAAAGTGAGTGGGAGCTCTATAGCATTTCTGATATTATATGTGGATGACATATTGTTGATTGGAAATAATACAGAATTTCTGGATAGCATAAAAGGATAATTGAATGAGAATTTTTCAATGAAAGACCTTAGTGAAGCTACTTACATATTGGGAATCAAGATCTCTAAAGATAGATCAAGACGCTTGATAAGACTTTTGATGAGTACATACCTTGATAAGATTTTGAAGGAGTTCAAAATGGATCAGTCAAAGAAGGAGTTCTTGCCTGAGTTGTAAGGTGTGAAGTTGAGTAAAGACTCAAAACCCGACCACGGAAGAAAATAGAAAGAGAATGAAAAGTCATTCTCTATGCCTCAGTCATAGGTTCTATAAGGTATGCTATGTTGTGTACCATACCTATTGTGTGCCTCACCATGAGTTTGGCAAGAGGGCACAATAGTGATCCAGGAGTGGATCACTGGACAGCGGTCAAAATTATCCTTAGTGGAATAAGGACATGTTTCTCGGTTATGGAGGTGACAAAAAGTTTGTCGTAAAGGGTTACGTCGATGCAAGTTTGACACTGATCCGGATGACTCTAAGTCTCAATCTGGATACATATTGGAAGTGGGAGCAATTAGCTAGAGTAGCTCCGTGCAGAGCATTGTAGACATAGAAAATTTGCAAAATACATACGACTCTGAATGTGGTAGACTCGTTGACTAAACTTCTCTCACAAGCAAAACATGATCATTCTTTGGGTGTTAATCACATAGCGATGTGAACTAGATTATTGACTCTAGTAAACCCTTTGGGTATTAGTCACATGGAGATGAACTAATCACATAAAGATGTGAACTATCGGTGTTAAATTACATGACGATGTGAACTAGATTATTGACTCTAGTGCAAGTGGGAGACTGAAGGAAATATGCCCTAGAGGCAATAATAAAGTTGTTATTTATATTTCCTTATATCATGACAAATGTTTATTATTCATGCTAGAATTGTATTAACCGGAAACTTAGTACATGTGTGAATACATAGACAAAACAGAATGTCCCTGGTATGCCTCTACTTGACTAGTTCGTTAATCAAAGCTGGTTAGGTTTCCTGACCATAGACATGTGTTGTCATCTGATGAACGAGATCACATCATTAGGAGAATGATGTGATGGGAAAGACTCATCCATTAGCTTAGCATAATGATCGTTTAGTTTTATTGCTATTACTTTCTTCATGACTTATACATATTCCTCTAACTATGAGATTATGCAACTCCCGAATACCGGAGGAACACTTTGTGTGCTATCAAACGTCACAAGGTAACTGGGTGATTATAAAGATGCTCTACAGGTGTCTCCTTTGGTGTTTGTTGAGTTGGCATAGATCGAGATTAGGATTTGTCACTCCGTGTATTGGAGAGGTATCTTTGGGCCCTCTTGGTAATGCACATCACTATAAGCCTTGCAAGCAATGTGACTAATGAGTTAGTTACGGGATGATGCATTACGGAGCGAGTAAAGAGACTTGCCTGTAACGATATTGAACTAGGTATGATGATACCGACGATCGAATCTCGGGCAAGTAACATACCGATGACAAAGGCAATAATGTATGTTGTTATGCGGTTTGACCGATAAAGATCTTCGTAGAATATGTAGGAGCCAATATGCGCATCCAGGTTCCGCCATTGGTTATTGAACGAAGATGTGTCTCGGTCATGTCTACATAGTTCTCAAACCCGTAGGGTCCACACGCTTAACGTTCGATGACGATTTGTATTATGAGTTATGTGATATGATGACCAAAGTTTGTTCGGAGTCTCGGATGAGATCACGGACATGACAAGGAGTCTCGAAATGGTCGAGAGGTAAAGATTCATATATTGGAAGGTTGCACTTTTACATCAGAATGGTTCCGAGTGGTTCAGGCATTTTTCTGGAGTACCGGGAGGTTACGGGAACCTCCCGGGAGAAGTATTGGGCCTATTGGGCCTTATTGGAGGAGAGGAGAAAGGCCATGTGAGAGGGGAGCCCCCCATTGCCCAAACCGAATTGGACTAGGGGAGGGGGCGGCCCCCCTCTTTCCTTCTCCCTCTCTCTCTCTCTCCCCCTTCCCCTTTTCCCTCTCTGGTGGAAGGAAGGAGGGGGGCCGAATCCTACTTGGACTAGGAGTCCAAGTAGGACTCCTCCTTTATGGCGCGCCCCCTTAGGCCAGCCACCTCCTCCTCCCCCCTTTATATACGGAGGCGGGGGGCACCCCAAAGACACACCAAGTCTTCTCTTAGCCGTGTGCGATGCCCCCCTCCACAGTTACACACCTCGGTCATATCGTCGTAGTGCTTAGGCGAAGCCCTGCGCCGGTAACTTCGTCATCACCTTCGCCACGCCGTTGTGCTGACAGAACTCTCCCTCATCCTCAACTGGATCAAGAGATCGAGGGACGTCATCGTGTTGAATGTGTGCCGAACACGGAGGTTCCATACGTTCGGTACTTGGATCGGTTGGATCGTGAAGACGTTCGACTACATCAACCGCGTTACTAAACGCTTCCGCTTTCAGTCTACGAGGGTACATGGACACACTCTCCCGTCTCGCTGATATGCATCTCCTAGACAGATCTTGCATAATCGTAGGTAAAAAAATTGAAATACTGCATTCCCCAACAGAGCAAACGTTCAGTGTGTGTAGAGTTGTATCGGTGGTCGATAGAACTTGAGGGAATATTTGTTCTACCTTTAGCTCCTCGTTGGGTATGACACTCTTACTTATCGAAAGATGCTACAATTGATCCCCTATACTTGTGGGTTATCAAGACCTTTTTCTGGTGCCGTTGCTGAGGAGCAATAGCGTGGGGTGAATATTCTCGTGTGTGCTTGTTTGCTTTATCACTAAGTAGATTTTATTTTCTGTTCTAAGTTGTTTTATATCTCTAGTTATGGATATGGAACACAAAATACCAAAAAATTTAGGTGTGCTTGCTACTTATGGAGATGGGGAACCTCCTAAAACCCTCGATGCTCGTTATGTGGAAAATATTAAACACTACTTTGATAATCCCGAGGAAACCCCATTCAACTTGATAATGGGAGACACTTTGGATCAACCTGAATACTTTAGGGTTTATCATTTGACTCAAAAAGTGAATCTCCTATGGGATCAAATTGAAATGTTGCATTGGTATGCTTGGAATTTATGCTTGAGATATGATTATACTTGCTGCTCTAGGATGAAGGCTCTACACCTTCCCTTTTCATGTGAATTTAATGATAATGAAACCTTGGGTTCTTATGCTAATGGTATATATGATTACTATGATGTGGAATGAATAGAAGAATTTCTTGCTTTTAAGGGTGCTTATGAAATTGAATCTTTGTTTCAAAAGTATGAAGATTTTGATGATGCTGTTTATATACCTGAAAATTTTGTTATACTTAAATATTGCTATGAGAGTTATGAATATAATGCTGATATTAATGAGTTTATTGAGAAAGTCTCCGATGTCCAAGAAGAGACTAATATTTTGCAGGAAACTATGGAAGAAGAAATTGATGACACTGTGAGCTCATTGGATGAAAAAGATGACGAGGAGAGCGAAGAACAAAAGGAGGAAGAGCGGATTAGCTACCCGTGCCCACCTTCTAATGAGACTAACTCTTCAACTCATACATTGTTTAATTTCCCTTCGTGCTTACTAAAGGTTGAATGCTATGATGATTGCTATGATCTCGTTGATTCGTTTGAAATATCCCTTTTTGATGAAATTGATGCTTGCTATTCTTGTGGCCATGATGCCAATATGAATTATGCTTATGGAGATGAACTTGCTATAGTTCTTTATGTTAAGAATGAAATTGTTGCTATTACACCCACACATGATAGTCCTATTATCTTTTTTGAACTCTCCCAACTACACTATATCGGAGAAGTTTGTGCTTATTAAGGATTATATTGATGGGTTGCGTTTTACTATTGCACATGATAATTTTTATGAATATAATATGCATGTGCTTGCTGCTCCTACTTGCAATTATTATGAGAGAGGGACTACATCTCCGCGTCTCTATGTTTCCAATACGTTAAAATTGCAAGAAATAGTTTATACTATGAACTGGCCTTTACTTTGTGTGCATGAATTTTCTTTTATGACATGTCGATGCATAGGAAGAGAGTTAGACTTCGCTGTTGCATGATATATGTTGCTTTGTGCTCAATACTAAAATACAAATCATTGTTAATTAAAATTGGCTTTGATATACCTTGGGATCCGGGTGGATCAATTACTTGAGCACTATATGCCTAGCTTAATGGCTTTAAAGAAAGTGTTGTCAGGGAGACAACCCGAAAGTTTTAGAGTGTCATTTTATTCTGTTGTGTGCTTTTATAAAGTTCAAAAAATGTATAGAGGGGAAACTTTGTCAAAAAGAAAAACGAAAGTGAGAAAGACGAGCATTGTTAAAGTGGGAGCTAGCCTTGAACTTTGTTCATACCCATGGAAACTTTGTGAACCTTGATTACAGAAACTTTTCAACAAAAATAATTATCCCCTTGTATAAATCCATTGTATTATAAAAATAATGTGCCAAGATTTGCCTTTAGGATTTTTAGATTGCATGTTTGGTATGTGCAGTGCAAAAACAGAAACTTTGGCTGTAGTGCATGAATTTACATTTTTTACTGGAATGTTAGAAGTTTCTGGAAATTTTACACAGTACTTCTATGATTTTTTATTCCTATTTTTTCAGAATTTTTGGAGCTACAGAAGTATGGTAAATGTTCATATTGCTACAGACTATCCTGTTTTTGACAGATTCTGTTTTTGATGCATGTTTTGCGTGTTTTGATGGAACTATGGATTTTATCGTTGGTATAAGCCATGGAGAAGTTAGAATACAGTAGGTATAATGCAAATATAAAATATGAATGGGTTTTCAACAATACTTAAAGTAGTGATTTTCTTTATTATACTAAGGATCTCACGAGGGTTTTGTTAAGTTTTATGTGATTGAAGTTTTCAAGTTTTGGGTGAGATCACGATGGATGAAGGAATAAGGAGTGGCAAGAGCCTAAGCTTGGGGATGCCCGAGGCACTCCAAGGTAATATTCACGAACTCCCAAGCAACTAAGTTTGGGGATGCCTCGGAAGCCATCCCCTCTTTCTTCTAACGACCATCGGTAATTTTACTTGGAGCTATATTTTTATTCGTCACATGATATGCGCAAATTCTTGGAGCGTCTTTTTTTTTCCTTTTTCTTTTATGCACCATGCTGGTATGATAGAGTCCTTGGTTAATTTATCGAATGCTCTTGTACTTCACTTATATCTTTTGAGTATGGCTTTTTATAATACTTCATGTGCTTCACTTATATCATTTGAAGTTTGGATTGCTTGTTTCTCTACACATAGAAAACCGCCATTTATAGAATGCTATTTTGCTTCACTTATATTTGTTAGAGTGCGGGCAAATCTTTTGAAGAAAGAATGGCAAATCTTTTGTAGAAAGAATTAAACTCTCTTGCTTCACTTATATCTATTTAGAGAGTCAATAGGAATTGGTCATTCACATGGTTAGTCGTAAAAATCCTACATAAAACTTGTACATCACTGAATATGAAATGTTTGATTCCTTGCAATAGTTTTGCACTATAAATATGATAATATGTGGGAGGTACCAGTGAAGTGGTTTAGTAAGAATATTGGTGTTAAGGTTTGTGATTCCCGAAGCATGCATGTATAGTCTCTTGTTATGCTAAGAAGTTGAAGCATGATTTATTATTGGTTGTCTTCCTTATGAGTGGCGGTCAGGGACGAGCGATGGTATTTTCCTACCAATCTATCCCCCTAGGAGAATGCATAGTAGTACTTTGCTTTGAGGGCTAATAAACTTTTGCAATAAGTATGTAAGTTCTTTATGACTAATGTGAGTCCATTGATTATACGCACTCTTACCTTTCCGCATTTTCTAGCCTCTTCAGTACCGTGCATTGCCCTTTCTCTCCTCGAGAGTTGGTGCAAACTTCGCCGGTGCATCCAAACTCCATGATATGATATGCTCTATCACACATAAGCCGCCCTATATGTTCCTCAAAACAGCCACCATACCTACATATTATGGCATTTCCATGGCCATTCCGAGATATATTGCCATCCAACTCCATCATCATCATATACATGACTTGAGCATTCGTTGTCATATTGCTTTGAATGATCGTAAGATAGCTAGCATGATATTTTCATGGTTTTTCCATTTTTTTATATCTTTGCTACACTAGATCATTGCACATCCTGGTACACCGCGAGAGGCATTCATATAGAGTTATATATTGTTCTAGATATCGAGTTCTACTTTTTGAGTTGTAAGTAAATAGAAGTGTGATGATCATCATTATTCATTATTAAAGCATTGTCCCAGTGAGGAAAGGACGATGGAGACTATGATTCCCCCACAAGTCGGGATGAGACTCCGGACGAAAAGAAAAAAAAATAAAAAATAGGCCAAAAAGAGCCCAACAAAAAAAGAAAAAAAAGAAAAAAAAAGAAGAACGAGAGAAAAGAAAAAAAAAGAAAAAAAAGAGAGAAGGGGCAATGTTACTATCCTTTTCCACACTTGTGCTTCAGAGTAGCACCACTTCATATAGAGAGTCTCCTGTGTTGTCACTTTTATATACTAGTGGGAATTTTTCATTATAGAACTTGACTTGTATATTCTGATGATGGGCTTTCTCAAATGCCAGAGGTCTTCATGAGCAAGCAAGTTGGATGCGCACCCACTTAGTTTTCATTTTGAGCTTTCATACACTTATAGCTCTTAGTGCATCCGTTGTACGGCAATCCCTTCTCCTCGCATTGACATCAATTGATGGGCATCTCCATAGCCCGTTGATTAACCGCGCTGGTGTGAGACTTCCTTACTTTTTGTCTTCTCCATATTATCTCTATCACCATACTCAATTCTACCCATAGTGCTATATCCATGGCTTGCGCTCATGTATTGCGTGGGGGTTGAAAAAGCTGAAGCACGTTAAAAAGTATGAACCAATTGCTCGGCTTGTCATCGGCATTGTGCATGATAAATAGTTTGTGTTAAGAAGGTGGAGCATAACAAGACTATATGATTATGTAAGGACAACATTCTTTAGCATTGAAATTTTGAAAGACATGATTGTTTGTTGGGATGCCTGATTATTGATGTCTTTATGTCAAATTATAGACTATTAATTTGAATCACTCGTGTATTAATATTCATGCCATGATTAGATTATATGATCAAGATTATGCTAGGTAGCATTCCACATCAAAAATTATCATTTTTATCATTTACCTACTCAAGGACGAGCAGGAATTAAGCTTGGGGATGCTGATACATCTCAGTCGTACCTATAATTTTTATTGTTTCATGCCAATATTCTACAACTTTCATACTTTTGGCAACATTTTATATTATTTTTGGGACTAACATATTGATCCAGTGCCCAGTGCCAGTTCCTGTTTGTTGCATGTTTTTTGTTTCGCAATATATCCATATCAAAGGAAGTCCAAACACGATAAAAATTTATGAAGATTTATTTTGGAGTATTTGTGATTTTTGGGAAAAAGAATCAACGTGAGACGATGCCCGAGGGGCCCACAAGCTCGAGGGGCGCGCCCCTACCCTGGGTGCGGCCAGTAGGCTTGTGGAGCCCCTGTAAGGCGGTTGGCGCCCTTCTTTCGCTACAATAAGGATAATATCCGGAAGCAAATCATGTTAAAATTTCAGCCCAATCGGAGTTACAGATCTCCGGGAATTTAAGAAAGGGTGAAAGGCCAGAAAACGGGGACGCGAACAGAAGAGAAACACACACACACACACACACACACACACACACACACACAGAGAGAGAGAGAGAGAGAGAGAGAGAGAGAGAGAGAGAGAGATCCACCATGGCAGCCATGGACTAGAGGGGGAACTCTCCTCCCATCTAGGGGGAGGTCAACAAAGAAGAAGAAGGGGGGCTCTCTCCCCCTCTGTCTCGGTGGCGCCGGAGTGCCGCTGGGGCAAGGATCGTGACAGCGATCTACACCAACAACCTCGTTACCGTCAACACCAACTCTCTCCCCCTCTATGCAGCGGTGTAACACCTCTTCTCCCCGTTGTAATCTCTACTTAAATATGGTGCTCAACGCTATATATTATTATCCAATGATGTGTGGCTATCCTATGATGTTTGAGTATATTCGTTTTGTCCTATGGGTTGATTGATGATCGTGATTGGTTTGAGTTGCATTTTTTTTGGGTGTTGTCCTATGGTGCCCTCCATGTCGAGGAAGCGTGAGGGACTCCCGTTGTAGGGTGTTGCAATATGTTCATGATTCGCTTATAGTGGGTTGCATGAGTGACTGAAACACAAACCCGAGTAAGTGGGTTGTTGCGTATGGGAGTAAAGAGGACTTGATAGTTAATGTTATGGTTGGGTTTTACCTTAATGATCTTTGGTAGTTGCGGATGCTTGCTAGAGTTCCAATCATAAGTGCATATGATCCAAGTAGAGAAAGTATGTTAGCTCATGCCTCTCCCTCATATAAAATTGCAATAATGATTACCGGTCTAGTTATCGATTGCCTAAGGACAAATAACTTTCTTGTGACAAAAAGCTCTCTACTAAACTGAACTTAATTGTTCTTTATCTAAACAGCCCCTAGCTTTTATTTATGTGTCCTTTATTATCTTTCAAACCTATCCCTTTACACCTACAAAGTACTTCTAGTTTCATACTTGTTCTAGGTAAAGCAAACGTTAAGTGTCTGTAGAGTTGTATCCGTGGTCGATAGAAGTTGAGGGGATATTTGTTCTACCTTTAACTCCACGTTGGGTTCGACACTCTTACTTATCGAAAGAGACTACAATTGATCCCCTATACTTGTGGGTTATCACTTATGAACAAGAGTATACCGATTGTTTCTACCATGGTGTATAGAATTTTTATTGAATTGCCATGGTCTACTATGTAATAAGGAACATGCTTGCATGGGTACCACATCACAATCAACATAATTAGCACATGTAGCTATACTAAAATGCACACAAAATGTCCATGTTACCATAACCTTGCTACTGTTATTGAACCATTGGATGTAGTGTAACATCCCAAATTTTCAATTTGGAATGTTATACATAGGTCATCTTATGCATATCATATTTTATTTGCATTTTGGGTGTGATCCTAAAAATCCTAAGCAACTCAAGGACCCACCGAGAGAGTTGGGGATTTTATTATTTTCATATTTGAATTTTCACAAATATTGAAACAGGGACCATTTTGATTTTAATTATTTTGCTCTCCAAAAATATTTCAAATTAAAATATATGAGAGGAGATAATATTACTTCTCCAAAATAAATGAAATATTGGGGGGGGTGGGAATGTCAAAATCAAATAAATATTTTTATTTGGATTTTATTGCTATTTTATTTGAATTAGGAAATGTATGCATTTTCCAAAATTGCATTCTTAGCCCAAATAAATGTTCACTTTGTCTGAAATATTATTAGAGGACCGTGAAAATTTATTCAGGATTTTTGGACTTTGTTTGGTATTTCTTTTATTTATTTTACTCCATCCGTCTTAAAAAAACGAACCGACCTACGGGCCGTGCCCGACCCGGACTTCCCCGGCCGGCCCCTTTAAAAGGCAAGCCCGACCGCCCCGCCAGCCCCGCCGCCCAAAACCCTAGCCGCCGCCGCGCCTCGGTTTCCGCGCCGCCGCCGCCAGTCTTTTAGCTCGGTTAGGTAAAAACCGTCTCGGTTTTTTTCAGAAAACCCTAGATCTGTTTTTTATAGATCGGTTCGGTTTTTCGTCGGTTTATTTATTTAGCGAACGTTCGTCTGATCATTCGTTTTAACGAATGTTGTTCGCGGTTAGGTTCAGACAGCGAACGTTCGTTCATTAGTCTTTTTTTTATTTTCTTTTTCTGCTAGGGACCTATCTGCGGTAATTTTTATCGCAGATTAGCCCCTAATCTTCAAACCCTCACTGTTTCTTAACTGTTTGTCTAAATCCAGTGAAACCAACGCCGAAATCTTCGTTTTGAGCCCCTCTTTATGTTTAACCAACTTGAATAAGGTTTTGACAATTTAAAATTTGGTTTCAAGCATATTTGTTTTCGAAGTTCTTTTGACCGTAGTTTCCGTTCTGTAGCTCCGATTCGATTGATTCTTTTTGAAGATCGAATCTCTTTAGTTGAGCTTTCAGATTTGATCTTATTATTTGAGTTTTACCCGTGCATCATTGCTTGAGTGCTTATGTATGCTATTGTTTTTTTGCGGTAGAATTCCCGGAGTGCGAAGCGTGCTACTACGAGTCTCTAGGGTTTGCGGATCGTCAGCAAGGCAAGTAACACATTGGTCATACTCTTTTCATACCCACTTTTATGCATTAGTTTCACTCCTCAAACATTGCATGAGTAGGATCTCTTAACATGTGGGTTTAGGAAATAGTTGATGAGGTAGAACCTATTGCCTTTTATTATCAAACCCTTGGGAGTTACTTCTACTTTATGCTTATATTGCTATGCTATGCTCGTAGACGTGGATTGGGTTTGAGTGTATTCCATGACAGATGTGAGATTGATAACTAATGGTTAACTTAAGGTGGCTACTTAAATACACATCTAGGTGGATTGGTTGTCAGGGCACCTAGAGAATCCAGTGTTGTCCTAGGATATCCCGGAGTACCCGTGTGATCATCCTATGGTTTGCCACCCAAGCTCAAAGGGATCATAAGATTATTCAAGCTAGAAACTTCTGTGTGCAGCCACAAGCTATTATGGGCTCTAGCATAGTTGAGTATGATGCATGACCTCTTTCAGTGGTGGGCTAGCAGATGTAGGGGAAAGTAGGTGTAACTGTCCATCCAGAGTAAAGAGTTAATGTTTCTGAAAGACTGTGTCTCGGTCATCCGTTTCTCAAACACCATGTAGTGCGAGAAATCCAACGGAGGAGATCGAGTCTTGTGGGGAAAAGTGTAACATCCCAAATTTTCAATTTGGAATGTTATACATTAGGTCATCATGCATATCATATTTTCTCGCATTTTTCCGATCCTAGAAATTTCACGCAACTCAAGGACCCTCGGAGAGAGTTGGAAGTTTCATAATTTTCATATTTGGGATCTCTCAAATTTTTGAAAATAGGATCATTGGATTATTTAAATTATCTTCATAAAGTTTTTCCTATAAAAATATCTTGAGAGGGAATAATATGACTTTCCCAAACAATTAGGAAAAATGAAGATATTATAAATGAACCAAATTTGGTTTTTGGAGATTTATTTTGCTTAGGCAAAAATGAGCTTTTAAAAAAAATATTTTGCATGTATTTTGTTTTTAAAGTTCATTTTGTTCGATTCATTTTTATGAGTCGGAGAAAATTTGTTTTAATTAATTTGGAGTTCATTTGATATTTATTTTATTTGTTTTTGTTTTAAAGTTTATTTAAAAAAAAAACGCCCCCTGGACCGAGGCCCAGCCGGCCCAGCCAGCCAGGCCTCCGGCCCAGCCGCCGCCCTGCCCATCTCTCCCTCCGCTCGCGCCCGAGTCCCGCTCGAGCACTGCAGCAGCCTTGCCGCCCCGAGTCCGCCCGACCCGCCTCCTTCGCCTCCCCAAGCAACCCCCGCCCCTCTCTCCCCTCTTAAATAGCCCCGGCCTCTCTCTCTCCCCATCGCCCTTGAAGCCGACCCGCGCCCGCCTGGGTCGCCGCCCGCGCCGCCCTCGTCGCCGGAGTTCGACGCCGCCGGAACCCGCCGCCCTCGCCTCCCGACCCGCCGTCACCACCCCCGCCGGAGAGCCGCGGTGATCGCGGAGGTAGCCGCCCGCCCGCCGCCCGATTCGGTCTATTCCCGTGAACCGTCCGTTTTTTTTTAAAAAAAAATATTTGTTCGTTTTTTTAAAAACCTAGATCGGTTTTGTTTTTTTTGGTTTTCTTATTTAACGGACGTTTACGAACCGTTCGCTTTTGATGAACGCGTTCGTTAGATTCGTTCATTAACTAACGTTTGCTTTTTAACTCGTTAAATCGTTTTTCTTTTTAATCGGAATTAATCTGTTATTTTTCGATTTGATTTGAGATCTGATTTTCAAAACTGTTTTATTTCTCGCTCGTTTATCGGAATCGGGTGATTCAAGCGCTGGAGTTTAGAATGAAACCGCCGTTCGACTACTCTACTTTCACAGAGTTTTGCCACTGTGAAATTTTGACCTAATTTCGGATCGCTAACCGAGAGGTTTCTCTCTCGAGTTTCGACTTTCGGAGTTTGTTTTGATTCGATTCTTTTGCAAACAGGGTTCTTAAGTTGAACTTTCTGGTTAGATCTTTTATTCGAGATTTCCCGTGCATTAGATGAGTACTTATTGTATGCTTGTTGTTTGTCTGCGTTAGATCACCCGAGTCGCCGCTTGTTACTTGAATCTCTAGGACTCATGGATCATCGACAAGGCAAGTAACACTTTGATCATACCCTTCTACTACCCAGTTTTATGCATTAGATCTATTCCTCAAACACTTGCATGATTAGGATCTAATTAAATTGTGGGATGGGAAGTAGATTGAGGTAGTACCTATCACTGTTTTACTTATGAAACCTTGGGAGTTACTTCTCGTTTGCTTGTTCATGCTATGCTATGCTAGTAGGCGTGGATTGGGTGAGTGAACATCCATGACAGATGTGAGATTGTTAATTAATGGTTTATCTAAGGTGGCAACCTAACACACATCTGGGTGGATTGAGGCACTGGTTTCTATCAGACTTGCTGTATTTCTTGGACCGCCACCTGTGCTCTAAGGGATCATAAGATTATTCAAGCTGGAAACTTCCGTGTGCAGCCACAAGCCAATTATGGGCTCTGGCGTAGTTGACTAAGTTGTGCGAACTCTTACGGGTAGGCTAGCTGATGTAGGGGATGTAGGTTGGTACGGTCTACCCACATGTAAGGTGCTAAGCGCTTCGAAGACTATGTCTCGGTCATCCGTTTCTCAAACACCATGTAGTCACGAGAACCAAGCGGAGGCGATCGAGTCTTGTGGGGAAAAGTCGCAAACCTCTGCAGAGTGTAATAAACTAATCATGATTAGCCGTGTCCCGGTTATGGACAATTTGAGTATCCGTACTTGATTATCATGTGAATCTCAACATGTTACTTCTAAATAAAAGCTATTGGGTTTTGATGAGTACTTTTAAATTGGGATTGAGGATGTGTCAACCATCTTCAATGTTTAACAACCACCATGATAGTTAAATAAAATTATTCCTTTGATGTAGGGAAAAATCAGCTTTATGCAAATGTAATCAGAGAGCCTTACCACCAGCCAAATATGCATGTAGTATAGGCTTATTCATTCATTGCTCTTTATGTGTTACATTGCAAGCATATTCCATGTCTTGACCGTTTTGGCTGCAACTTTTACGTTGCGAGACTTTTAGAACGACAGTAAGGTGTTAGGTCGTGGTTCTATTCTCGGTGATGCCGTTGGAGTTGATGGACTCGCTTATCTTCCAAGCCTTCGCTGTTATTATTAGATGGCCTTAAGCCATATTTTTATTCAGTTTCCTTGTGGACATCGATGTAATAAGTGTGTGATTGCTACTCGCTATAAATCCTTCAATCTGTGTGGTGTCGGCATTATTGATCCAGGATGACACCGAGCACGAGCGCTAGATCCATTCGGTGCGGTCGCTCTGAGAGAATGGTATCGAGCACACACGACCGTGAGGACACGACCACTAAGTTAAAGCCATAGATCACTCTCTCTTCTCATTTTTTTCTAACTCCTCATCTTTTCTACTCTCTTTAGGATGACGGACGCGAAGATCAAGTACACCCAACCGGATGAAGGCACACCTTTTGGATTTCACTTGAAGGAAGTTACTAAGTACCTGAACATTGGATTACCAAGCTTCACCGGAACTTTCAACGCCACTCTGCCTGAAGAGGAGCGCTGGAAGATTCATGCTCACGTTCCAGGAAGGACATTCGCCCCAATCACCAAGCCAATAGATAGTGTTTTCAGTGCACCAACTTGGAGTCTGGGAAGGAGCATGGCAGCTCACATCACCATGGGACGCATTGGAGAAGTCTATCAAGAAGATCTCAAGGACACCATCTACCAAATTTGCGGACGCCGAGATGACAACTGGGACGTCGTCAACACCAAGAAGGATAGGTCCATTGCCGCATTCATCCAGAGTTAAATCAACACATTCGACGCCAAGAGAATCAAATGTGCAATGACATGTTGGAGTTGCAGAAGACAAAGGAAAGGATCATCGAAGTGGAAGAAGAACTAAAGACTACACGCAAGGACTACATGGACGAGATCGTAGCTCTGGCAAGACACAACAACGATCTTAAGTACGAGATCGAAGAACTCAAGAAGAAGTTGGCACTCAGGAATGAAGACCAGTATGTCGAGCATCAAATCGATTACATCAACATTGACGACTCGGATTCGGATCCAAGTGAACCCGACTTTGAAGACGAAGCTGGAGCAGACATCATGGAGTCTTCCACCGGTTCAAATTAGTAGAAGTCCCCCACATATTAATAGTATTCCCTCCATGTAACATTATAGTACACGCACTTTTGCGATAGTTAGATCGTTGTAAGCCCTTGTTTGATTGAATGAAGTGATTTTGTGTGCATTTGCTCATGTGCATTTGGGTAGTGATTCCCCTTAGACCTCATTCTATTCTATTCTCTCTTCTTTTCTAAACCCTTCAGATGCCCCCGAGACGCGACCCCGGATTCGTTTTCCCGCCAGAGATCACCCAATTGATCCAGCAGCAGAATACCCTGATTCAAACATTGGTGCAGAACAACAACAACAACAACAACAACAACAACCCACCGCCACCACCACCACCTGCGGATCATCTGACTCGTTTCCTTAGACTGAACCCGCGGTGTATTCCAAAGAGCACCGAGCCAATTGTAGCAGATGGTGGCTCCGCAAGATAGGAAGGAGCTGACCACTGCAGGATGCACAGATGGTGAAAGAGTGAAGTTTGCAGCACATCAACTTGAAGGACCCGCAGCAGCATGGTGGGAGAATTTCACACCACTTATCCGTGACACCATCACATGGGAT
Organism: Aegilops longissima; assembly: GCA_021605205.1. Classification (NCBI taxonomy): domain Eukaryota; kingdom Viridiplantae; phylum Streptophyta; class Magnoliopsida; order Poales; family Poaceae; genus Aegilops; species Aegilops longissima. The sequence goes on from CM038678.1 coordinate 369,609,072, forward strand.
CGGGCCAACAAGCTTTTCGCACAGCCCATGTTTCAGCAGGAGCCATGGCCATGAAGAAGCGTGAGTTTCGCAACTTACGCCAAGGAGGAAGGACTGTTGGCAAGATGTGGATGACTTTAGCAAATTAGCACGTTATGCCCCGGATAGCGTTGCTACGGATGCAGCTAAACAGAGAAGTTTCTAGAAGGACTAAATGATGAGTTCAACATGCCGTTGATGGTAGCAAGTTTCAATAACTACCAGGAGTTAGTAGACCGAGCTCTCATGATTGAAGGAAAGCAGAAGAGATTGAGAACTGCAAGCGGAAGTATGGACAAGGAAAGTATAACTCTGGAGCCCAATGAAGCCCGTTATACCCCTAAATCAGAATTCAGTTTCAGCATACCCATGGAGGAGGTAATTAGCATAACCATAATGGCACCAAGAATGGGAGCGGAATGGAGGAAGCAACGACAGAACCGCACCAACCCGTCTACACCATCCAAGGTAGACTGAGTCACATTACTTGCTTTAAGTGCCGCAAGACTGGGCATTATGCAAATGACTATCCGAAGGCGAATGGAAATGGCAATGGAAGCTCGGAAAGAAGCCCAACCCTTTCAACAGGGGACAAGTGAACCACATTGATGTGGAGGAGGTTGAAGATCAGCCCGATGCGATGTCGGTAAGTTTTGGTTAAGTCTTTTCTGCAGTTGTTCTTTTTGATCTTGGTGCATCGCATTCATACATATCAAGGGATTTGTGGATAAGTACCAGTTACCAACCCAAGCCCTTAGGTCACCCATGCTAGTAACCTCACCGGAGCAGAGTACATGGCTAGTAAATGGTGTGATCGATCGCCACTACGGATTGGACACTATGTTTTCCCTCGGACCTAATTGTTCGGAATCCCAAGGATTGGATGTGATATTAGGAATGGATTGGTTATCAAAGTATGGGGAAACATAGATTGTACCACAAGGTCAATTTTGCTCACCACACCGAAGGAAGAAGGATTAAGTATGTATCACGGCACGAGCCGAGGAGAGCACAAGTTAATTGCATAACAGAGTGGTACGGGAAGAAGTACCGGTGGTGAAGGATTATCTGATGTATTTCGGAAGAGTTGCTGTGAATGCCGCGGATAGAGACATTGAGTTTTTGATCGAGCTGTTGCGTGAACAGGCCCGATATCGAAGCGACCGTCTGAGGATGCCCGCAAAGGATTTGGCAGAAATTAAGAAGCGATTAAGGAACTATTGGATAAAGGTTTTATTCGCCCAAGTTCTTCACCTTGGGGATCACCCGTTTTGTTAGTAGAGAAGAAGGATGGATCTTTGAGAATGGTTGTTGATTATCGTGGATTGAATGAAGTAACAATCAAGAACAAGTACCGCTACCTATGATAAATGATCTGTTTGATCGCTTGCAAGGAGCCAAAGTGTTTTCTAAGATCGACTTGCGATCGTGGTACCATCATTGAAGATTCGGGAGCAAGACATACCCAAGACAGCGTTTACCACGAGATATGGATCTGTATGAGTATACCGTTATGTCATTTGGATGACTAACGCACCAGCCTATTTCATGAACACGATGAACAAAGTGTTTATGGAGTTTTTGGACAAGTTAAATCGTGGTGTTCATTGATGACATCTTGATTTTCTCGAAGAATGAAGAGGAACACAAGGAACATTTGAGATTGGTTTTGGAGAAACTAAGAGAACACCAGTTGTATGCCAAGTTCAGCAAATGTGAGTTTTGGCTAAAGGAAGTTGGATTTCTCGGACATGTTATATCCGGAGAAGGAATAGCAGTTGACCCCACAAAGGTTGAGACCGTAACCAAATGGGAAGCACCAACGACAGTTGAGAGATTCGAGTTTCCTTGGACTCGCAGGATACTACCAAGATTCATTGAGAATTTCTCAAGGATTGCAAAGCCTATGACAGAATTGTTGAAGAAGGAAAACAAATTCATATGGGTGAGGACTGTGAGGCAAGTTTTCAGGAGTTGAAGAAAAGATTGGTTACCTCACCGGTTTGATATTGCGGATCAAACTAAGGATTATGAGGTGTTTTATGACGCTTCACGCCGAGGACTTGGAGCAGTGCTTATGCAGGAAGGAAGAGTTGTTTCGTATGCTTCACGACAACTTAAGCCCCATGAGTTGAATTATGCCACTCACGATTTGGAGTTAGCAGCCGTTGTGCATGCCTTGAAGACGTGGAGACATTTTCTCATTGGAAATCATTGTGAAGTATATACGGATCACAAGAGTTTGAAGTACATCTTCACACGTATGAATTGAATCTCGACAAAGGAGATGGTTAGAGCTAATCAAGGATTATGATATGAGATTGCATTATCACCCGGAAAGGCTAATGTCGTAGCAGGCGCATTGAGCCGTAAGAGCCACGCCAATACCCTAATGATGGGAGAAATACCCAATGAGTTAGCCGAGGACCTTCGAGAGCTATGTTTGGAAATAGTTCCGAGAGGCTATGTAGCAGCATTGGAGATTCGATCGACATCGATGGACAAAATCGAGAAGCCCAAAAGGCGATAAGGAAGTTGCCTCTATAAAGGAGAAAATGAGCAAAGGAAAAGCTAAAGGATTTCGTGAGGACGAGCATGATACCCTATGGTTTGAAGACCGTGTTTATGTGCCCAATGACCCGAGAGATCGGAAGTTGATTTTACAAGAAGCCCATGATTCACCCTATTCGATTCACCCAGAAATACCAAGATGTATTTGGATTTGAAGAATATTTTCGGTGGACCGGAATGAAGAAGGATATTGCGGAGTATGTAGCAGTTTATGACGTATGTCGAAAGTAAAGGCGGAACATCAGAAGCCAGCAGGATTGTTACAACCATTGCCGATACCCGAATGGAAGTGGGATAAACTAGGCATGGATTTCATCACAGGTTTGCCAAAGACCCGTTCAGGATATGACTCGATTTGGGTCATAGTCGACCGTTTGATCAAGGTAGCCCAGTCCAGACAGAAGAGCTATGCCGATTCAAAGCGCAAAGCGATTGAGTACGAAGTTGGAGACAGAGTATATCTCAGAGTATCCCCGCTTCGAGGAGTTAAGCGTTTTGGAGTTAAAGGAAAGTTAGCACCCCGTTTTGTTGGACCATATAAGATTTTGCAACGCATGGGAGAAGTTGCGTATAAGTTGGAATTGCCAGAAGGACTGTCAGGAGTTCATGATGTATTCCATGTTTCTCAGTTGAAGAAATGTCACCCAGAGATAGCAGAGGTACCGTTAAGAGACCAAGTACACCGGAGGCAATTCAGTTGAAGGATGACTTGACATATGAGGAAAAGCCGTTAAGATTCTCGATTATGCCGGCAGAGTTACCCGCAGACAAGGTTATCAAGTTTTGCAAAGTTCAAGTGGAGCCACCACACCGAGGATGAAGCCACCAGGAAAGAGAGGAAGTTTTGCTTAAGGACCACCTCACCTATTTTCTAGCCAACCCGAATCTCGAGGGCTAGATTCATCTTAAAGGGTAGGTTTGTAACATCCCAAATTTTCAATTTGGAATGTTATACATTAGGTCATCATGCATATCATATTTTCTCGCATTTTTCCCGATCCTAGAAATTTCACGCAACTCAAGGACCCTCGGAGAGAGTTGGAAGTTTCATAATTTTCATATTTGGGATCTCTCAAATTTTTGAAAATAGGATCATTGGATTATTTAAATTATCTTCATAAAGTTTTTCCTATAAAAATATCTTGAGAGGGAATAATATGACTTTCCCAAACAATTAGGAAAAATGAAGATATTATAAATGAACCAAATTTGGTTTTTGGAGATTTATTTTGCTTAGGCAAAAATGAGCTTTTAAAAAAATATTTTGCATGTATTTTGTTTTTAAAGTTCATTTTGTTCGATTCATTTTTATGAGTCGGAGAAAATTTGTTTTAATTAATTTGGAGTTCATTTGATATTTACTTTATTTGTTTTGTTTTAAAGTTTATTAAAAAAAAACCGCTGGATCGAGGCCCGGCCCAGCCCAGCCAGCCAGCCTCGGCCCAGCCGCGCCCTGCCCATCTCTCTCTCCTCCGCGCGCCCGAGTCCCGCTCGAGCACGGCAGCTTGCCCGCCCGAGTCCGCCCGACCCGCCTCCCTTCGCCTCCCCAAGCAACCCCGCGCCCTCTCTCCCCCCCTCTTAAATAGCGCCCCCGGCCTCTCTCTCCCCATCGCCGCCCTTGAAGCCGACAGCGCCCCGCCGCTGGTCGCCCGCGCGCCCTCGTCGCCGGGAGTTCGCCGCCGCCGCGGAACCCGCCGCCCTCGCCTCCCGACCCGCCACCACCACCCGCCCGCCGGAGAGCCGCGGTGATCGCGGAGGTAGCCGCCCGCCCCGCCGCCCGATTCGGTCTATTCCCCGTGAACCGTCCGGTTTTTTTTAAAAAAAAAAAATATTTGTTGTTTTTTTTAAAACCTAGATCGGTTTTGTTTTTTTCGGTTTTCTTATTTAACGGACGTTTACCGAACCGTTCGTTTCAGTGAACGCGTTCGTTAGATTCGTTCTGTTAACGAACGTTTGCTTTTTAACTCGTTCGTCGTTTTTCTTTTTAATCGGAATTAATCTGTTATTTTCTGATTTGATTTCAGATCTGATTTTCAAAACTGTTTTATTTCTCGCTCGTTTATCGGAATCAGGTGATTCAAGCGCCTGGAGTTTCAGAATATGAAACCGCCGTTCGACTACTCTACTTTCACAGAGTTTTGCCACTGTGAAATTTTGACCTAATTCGGATCGCTAACCGAGAGGTTTCTCTCTCGAGTTTCGACTTTCGGAGTTTGTTTTGATTCGATTCTTTTGCAACCAGGGTTCTTAAGTTGAACTTTCTGGTTAGATCTTTTATTCGAGATTTCCCCGTGCATTAGATGAGTACTTATTGTATGCTTGTTGTTTGTCTGCGTTAGATCACCCTGAGTGCGCCGCTTGTTACTTGAATCTCTAGGACTCATGGATCATCGACAAGGCAAGTAACACTTTGATCATACCCTTCTACTACCCAGTTTTATGCATTAGATCTATTCCTCAAACACTTGCATGATTAGGATCTAATTAAATTGTGGGATGGGAAGTAGATTGAGGTAGTACCTATCACTGTTTTACTTATGAAACCTTGGGAGTTACTTCTCGTTTGCTTGTTCATGCTATGCTATGCTAGTAGGCGTGGATTGGGTGAGTGAACATCCATGACAGATGTGAGATTGTTAATTAATGGTTTATCTAAGGTGGCAACCTAACACACATCTGGGTGGATTGAGGCACTGGTTTCTATCAGACTTGCTGTATTTCTTGGACCGCCACCTGTGCTCTAAGGGATCATAAGATTATTCAAACTGGAAACTTCCGTGTGCAGCCACAAGCCAATTATGGGCTCTGGCGTAGTTGACTAAGTTGTGCGAACTCTTACGGGTAGGCTAGCTGATGTAGGGGATGTAGGTTGGTACGGTCTACCCACATGTAAGGTGCTAGCGCTTCTGAAAGACTATGTCTCGGTCATCCGTTTCTCAAACACCATGTAGTGCGAGAACCAAGCGGAGGCGATCGAGTCTTGTGGGGAAAAGTGCGCAAACCTCTGCAGAGTGTAATAAACTAATCATGATTAGCCGTGTCCCCGGTTATGGACAATTTGAGTATCCGGTACTTGATTATCATGTGAATCTCAACATGTTACTTCTAAATAAAAGCTATTGGGTTTTGATGAGTACTTTTAAATTGGGATTGAGGATGCTGTCAACCATCTTCAATGTTTAACAACCACCATGATAGTTAAATAAAATTATTCCTTTGATGTAGGGAAAAATCAGCTTTATGCAAATGTAATCAGAGAGCCTTACCACCAGCCAAATATGCATGTAGTATAGGCTTATTCATTCATTGCTCTTTATGTGTTACATTGCGGCATATTCCATGTCTGACCCGTTTTGGCTGCAACTTTTACGTTGCAGACTTTTGAATGACAGTAAGGTGTTAGGTCGTGGTTCTATTCTCGGTGATGCCGTTGGAGTTGATGGACTCGCTTATCTTCCAAGCCTTCATTGTTATTATTAGATGGCCTTAAGCCATATTTTTATTCAGTTTCCTTGTGGACATCGATGTAATAAGTGTGTGATTGCTACTCTGCTATAAATCCTTCAAGCACTGTGTGGTGTCAGCATTACTGATCCAGGGATGACACTGAGCACAGAGCGCTAGATCCATTCGGGTCTGGTCGCTACAAAAAGTGCGCAAACCTCTGCAGAGTGTATAAACTAATGGACATCTTGAGTATCTGGTTCTTGGATTATCATGTTGATCTCATCACTCTAAATTAATTTGTTGGGATTGTTAATTACTTTTAATTGGGATTGAGTTGGAGGAACCTTCTCAATGTTTCAACTACCATGATAGTTAAATAAAATATATTCCTTTGTTGTAGGGAAAAATTGGCTTTTTGCAAAACAATATAACCATAGAGCCTCCACCAGCCATATATGCATGTAGTGATAGCATTTATTCTGTTGATTGCTCTACTGTGTTATATTGCGAGCATATTCCATGTGCTGGCGCATTTCGGGCTGCAACATATCATGTTGCAGACTTTTCAGACAAAGAGTAAGGTGCGCTAGGTCGTTGTCGTGCACTCAGCTATGCCATTGGAGTTGATGGACTCACTTTATCTTCCAAGCCTTCCGCTGTTATCTTAATTAGATGGCTGTAAGCCATATTTATTGTGTTAAGTTCTCTTTTGAGACTATCGATGTAATAAGTGTGTGATTGCTACTCTGTTATAAATCCATTCGAGTACTGTGTGTGTCAGCATTACCGATCCAGGGATGACACTGAAGCACAGAGACTTGACCGTCTGAGGTCGGGTCGCTACAAGATGGTATTAGAGCACACGCTGAATGTAGGACACGACCACTAAGATGAGCCATAGATAACTCTTATCTACTCTTTTCTGACTCCTCTCCATGTTCTACTCTTTAGGATGGCGGACTCAAGGAACAAGTTTGCAAAACCAGATGAAGACACACCCTTTGGACGACACTTGAAGGAAGTCACTAGGTACCTGAACATCGGAATACCAAGCTTCACCGGGACCTACACCGCCACTTTACCAGAAGAGGAGCTTTGGATGATTCGAGTTCAAGTTCCAGGAAGGACGTTCACGCCAGTCACTGATCCCATAGAGTTTTCCTTTGATGCACCAACCTGGAGTCTAGGTAAGAGCATGGCAGCCCACATCACCATGGGACGCATCGGCGAAGTTTATCACAAGGATCTTAAGGACACTATCTACCAGATATGTGGGCGCCGAGACGAGCAATGGGAGATGATCAGCACCAGGAGGGACAGGTCCATTGTAGCTTTCATCCAGGAATTAAACCAGCACATTCGTCGCCAGGAGAACCAGATGTGTGCAAGCATGATAGATTTTAAGAAGGCAATGACCAGGAACACGGAGCTAGAAGAGGAACTCAAGTCTACACGCGACAGATATGAGGAGGAAATCACAATACTTGTGGAGAAGAATGACGACCTGGCAAGGAAGCTAGGAGTATTCATGGGAGACCCCGCGCCAGGAGGAGATGACGACCATCCAGAGGACTACATCATCATCGACGACACCGACTCCGACCCTGACGATAGTGATGATGATTATGAAGACGAAGCTGGAGCGAATATCATGGAGTCTTCCACCGATCAAAATTTCTAGTAGACCACCATATGATTAGTAGTATTCCTCCATGTGTATAGTAGTAGTCTGAGCACTTTTGTAACGATAGTTCTAGGCTGATTGTATGCCCTTGCTTGAATTGATTTTGGTGTGATATGATTGTGTTTGTCTCATGTGCATATGGGTAGTGCTTTCTCACTAGACCTCACTCTATTCTAATCTCTCCCTCTAAACCCATCAGATGCATCCGAGACGTGACACCAGATTTGTCTTCCCACCGGAGCTCACTCAGTTGATCCAACAGCAAAATGCCTTGATGCAGCTACTAGTCCAGAACCAAGGCAACAACAACAACAACAACAACCCACCACCTCCACCTCCAGTTGACAACTTAGCCCGTTTTCTGAGGTTGCAGCCGCCGGTGTATTCTAGTAGCACCGAGCCGATAGTTGCTGATGACTGGCTACGCATGCTAGGAAGGGAGTTCACTGATGTCTACTACGCAACCTTCTTCTTGTAGACGTTGTTGGGCCTCCAAGTGCAGAGGTTTGTAGGACAGTAGCAAATTTCCCTCTAGTGGATGACCTAAGGTTTATCAATCCGTGGGAGGCGTAGGATGAAGATGGTCTCTCTCAAGCAACCCTGCAACCAAATAACAAAGAGTCTCTTGTGTCCCCAACACACCCAATACAATGGTAAATTGTATAGGTGCACTAGTTCGGCAAAGAGATGGTGATACAAGTGCAATATGGCTGGTAGATATAGGTTTTTGTAATCTGAAAATATAAAAACAGCAAGGTAACTAATGATAAAAGTGAGCACAAACAGTATTGCAATGCATTGAAACAAGGCCTAGGGTTCATACTTTCACTAGTGCAAGTTCTCTCAACAATAATAACATAATTGGATCATATAACTATCCCTCAACATGGAACAAAGAGTCACTCCAAAGCCACGAATAGCGGAGAACAAACGAAGAGATTATGGTAGGGTTCGAAACCACCTCAAAGTTATTCTTTCCAATCAATCCGTTGGGCTATTCATATAAGTGTCACAAACAGCCCTAGAGTTTGTACTAGAATAACACCTTAAGACACAAATCAACCAAAACCCTAATGTCACCTAGATACTCCAATGTCACCTCAAGTATCCGTGGGTATGATTATATGATATGCATCACACAATCTCAGATTCATCTATTCAACCAACACATAGAACCTCAAAGAGTGTCCCAAAGTTTCTACTGGAGAATCAAGACGAAAACGTGTGCCAACCCCTATGCATAGGTTCATGGGCGGAACCCGCAAGTTGATCACCAAAACATACATCAAGTGAATCACGTGATATCCCATTGTCACCACAGATACGCACGACAAGACATACATCAAGTGTTCTCAAATCATTAAAGACTCAATCCGATAAGATAACTTCAAAGGGAAAACTCAATCCATTACAAGAGAGTAGAGGGGGAGAAGAAACATAAGATCCAACTATAATAGCAAGCTCGCGATACATCAAGATTGTGCCAAATCAAGAACACGAGAGAGAGAGAGAGAGATCAAACACATAGCTACTGGTACATACCCTTAGCCCCGAGGGTGAACTACTCCCTCCTCGTCATGGAGATCGCCGGGATGATGAGGATGGCCACCGGTGAGGGATCCCCCCCCCTCCGGCAGGGTGCCGGAACAGGGCCCCAATTGGTTTTTGGTGGCTACAGAGGCTTGCGGCGGCGGAAATCCCGATCTATTCTGTTCTTCGAAGGTTTTAGGGTATATGGATATATATAGGCGGAAGAAATACGTCAGGGGAGCCACGAGGGGCCCACGAGGGTGGAGGGCACGCCCAGGGGGGTGGGCGCGCCCCCCTGCCTCGTTCCTCCCCCGTTGCTTTCTTGACATGCACTCCAAGTCCCCCAGGTTGCTTTCTTTCCGAAAATAACTTCTCCAGAAGGTTTCATTCCGATTTGACTCCGTTTGATATTCCTTTTCTTCGAAAAACTGAAACAAGGGAAAAAACATGAACTGGCACTGGGCTCCGGGTTAATAGGTTAGTCCCAAAAGCGATATAAAAGTGTTTAATAAAGCCCATAAACATCCAAGATGGATAATATAATAGCATGAATACTTCATAAATTATAGATACGTTGGAGACGTATCAGCATCCCCAAGCTTAATTCCTGCTCGTCCTCGAGTAGGTAAATGATAAAAGAAAGAATTTATGAAGTGTGAATGCTAGCAGGTGCACAAGTTTGATCAATGATAATTTCAGTCACCTTTTCTAGCATTATTATATGTCATAACAGTAGCTCAACTCATAGAACTTTTCATGATCAAGTAACAAACTATTCACATGTTAAAGTATAGATCATAAACTTTCTTGAAAACTAACAAACCCTGTTATTAGTCATCAAACAATTACAATTCATCTTATTTTCAGGAAGAGTCTATATCAGAGCTTTGATTCCGCAAACTTCACATACTCAACTATCATTTAGTCTTCCATGATTGCTACCACTCAAAGCATATTTTTAGAACAAATAGTATTCATCGAACACAGAGAAAGATAGGGGCTTAATGTTTCGCCTCCCAACCTTTTACCTCAAGGGTAATGTCAACAGTAATAATTCATGCTCAAATATATTTGAATGGACATATATGCTTAGATCTTTCCATCACATGATGCTTGCCAACTAAAGAGTAGGTTGGAATGAGAAGGAATACTACTGACTCTTGCATAAAAGTAAAAGTTAGGCCCTTCGCAGAGGGAAGCAGGGATTTGCAGAGGTGCTAGAGCTCAAAGCAAAAACAGAGATGAAAATAATTTTGAGAGGTATGCTTTCATTGTCAACATAACGACCAAGAGTTCCCAATATCTTCCATACTACATACATTATAGGCAGTTCCCAAACAGAAAGGTAAAGATTTTTACTCCCCCTCCACCAACAATCATCAATCCATGGCTTGCCCGAAACAACGGGTGCCTCCAACTAACATCAAACCTGGGGGAGTTTTGTTTGCAATTATTTTTTATTTGATTTCGATCTTTTGATCATGGTACTGGGCATCCCAGTTACCAGCCATTTTCTCGTGAATGATGAGCGGAGTCCACTCATTGTGAGAATAACCCACCTAGCATGGAAGATATTGCTAACCCGTAGTCGCTACATGAGCGATTCGGGCATACAAAATAGATTATTATTTGAAGGTTTAGAGTTTGGCACATGCAAATTTACTTGGAACGATAGGTAAATACCGCATATAGGTAGATATGGTGGACACTCATGGAAGAAACTTGGTTCAAGGAGTTTGGATGCACAAGCAGTATTCCCGCTTAGTACAGATATTTTGGCTAGCAAGGGATTCTAAATAGCAAGCACCACATGTTATAGGATTCATAACAATATAACTTCTATACAAATATACCCAGGCATAACTCATTATGTTGTCTTCCTTGTCCAACTTCAACTAATTTGCTCAGGTTTGAAAATAATTAATGGGGCTCACAATCATAGAAGATGTCCAAGGTAGTATATTTATATGTGAAATCTCTCTTCCTTCAATATTCTTTCATGAATTGTTCAAGTTACCAATACAATGTTTGCTAACCTTCAAAAAATGTACCACCTCTACTTCCTATATGTGAAGTCATTAATCCCCATGGGATAAGCATATGAAACATATATAATTTCAGATTTATGACATTCAAATCATTCAACCATTTACTCATAGAATATAAGTGAAGCACACGACTAAATGACAAACTACTCCAAAAAAAGAGTGAAGATCAATGAGTAGTTAAATAATTATGTAGCTATGTGAAGACTCTCTCTCATTTAATAATTTCAGATCTTGATACTTTATTTAAACAGCAAGCAAAACAAAAGAAAATAAAATGACGCTCCAAGCAAAACACATATCATGTGGTGAATAAAAATATAGCTCCAAGTTACCGATGAATGAAGAGGAAAGAGGGGATGCCATCCGGGGCATCCCCAAGCTTAGGCTTTTGGTTGTCCTTGAATATTACCTCGGGGTGCCTTGGGCATCCCCAATATTAGGCTCTTGCCACTCCTTATTCCATAGTCCATCGAATCTTTACCCAAAACTTGAAAACTTCACACCACAAAACTTAACAGAAAACTCGTAAGCTCCGTTAGTGAAAGAAAACAAAACACCACTTCAAGGTACTATAATGAACTCATTATTTATTTATATTGGTGGTAAACCTACTGTATTCCAACTTCTCTATGGTTTATAAACTATTTTACTAACCATAGATTCATCAAAATAAGCAAGCAACACAATGAAAACAGAATCTGTCAAAAACAGAACAGTCTGCAGTAATCTGTATCAGACGTATACTTCTGGAACTCCAAAAATTCTAAAATAAACTGGTGGACCTGAGGAATTTGTCTAGTAATCATCTGCAAAAAGAATCAACTAAATAGCACTCTCCAGTAAAACGTTGAAACTAATCTCGTGAGCGCTAAAGTTTCTGTTTTTTACAGCATGATCATAAAGACTTCACCCAAGTCTTCCGAAAGGTTCTACTTGGCACAAACACTAATTAAAACATAAAACCACATCTAACCAGAGTCTATATGGATTATTTATTCCTAAACAAAACCGAAAAGCAAGAAACTAAAATAAAATTGGGTTGCCTCCCAACAAGCGCTAACGTTTAACGCCCCTAGCTAGGCATGATGACTTCAATGATGCTCACATAAAAGATAAGAATTGAAACATAAAGAGAGCATCATGAAGAATATGACTAGCACATTTAAGTCTAACCCACTTCCTATGCAAAGGGATTTTGTGAGCAAACAACTTATGGGAACAATAATGAACTAGCATAAGAAGGCAAAACAAGCAAATCTTCAAGATTTTCAACACATAGAGAGGAAACTTGATATTATTGCAATATGTAGAAGCATATGATCGTCTCTCATAATAATTTTCAGTAGCATCATGAATGAATTCAACAATATAACCATCACATAAATCATTCTTTTCATGATCTACAAGCATAGAAATTTTATTACTCTCCACATAAGCAAATTTATTCTCATGAATAGTGGTGGGAGCAACCTCAACAAAATAACTATCATGTGATTGAAAATTAGGATCAAGATGACAAGTTTCATGGTTATCATTATTCTTTAGAGCATACATGTCATCACAATAATCATCATAGATAGGGGGCATGCTTTCATCATAGTAAATTTGCTCATCAAAACTTGGGGGACAAAAAATATCATCTTCATCAAACATAGCATCCCCAAGCTTGTGGCTTTGCATATCTTTACCTAATAATAAAGCAAATTGGGTTTCTTTCGTCCGTCATGGCATTTTTCAGAAAAGTCCCTCTATTTCAGAGAATTCAATCTGCTGTCCGGATTTAAGTCACACCTGAACCGTTATTTACATTTTACACAAAGTCCCTATGTTTTCTTGAAATCAACCCGCCGTCCGGATTTAAGTCACAACCGAACCGTTATTTTACGCTTTTCAAGAAACCCCCTGATGTTTTTGGTAATTCATCTGCGGATCATATTTAAGTCAAACAAATACTTTTTTAAATCATCCATATCTTTTAAACCGTAACTCCGATTTGAACATGTTATATATGAAATTTGATTAGAAAAATATGTAGAATATGAATATGAGATTATTTTTACCTATTAAGTATTTTTAAATATTATTTTGGAATATGTTTAAATCAAACAAATAATTTTCTAAATTATCCCTATCTTTTAAACCGTAACTTCGATTTTAACATATTATATATGATATTTTATTAGAAAAATGTGTGGAATCTAAATATGATGTTAATTTTACCTGTTAAATATTTTTAAAATATTGTTTTGGAAGCAAACTTATAATTTCTAGCGCAAGATCCGTTTTTCTTTCGTACCGGCGGCGATCCGGATTGCAAATAAACACCCCATGATAACCATATAGGGAAAATAAAACATCGATAACTACACATGCATACCTCTGAAAAATGTCGCAGGGGAAAACAACAGATTTCTCATCGCGAGAGTGAGAGAAAGCGAGAGAGAGAGAGAGAGAGAGAGAGAGAGAGAGAGGGAGGAGGGAGGGAGAGAGAGATGCCTTAGGATTAACCATATTCAAACACGTTTTTTGTTGTTTTGTGTGAACACCGAGGCCATCGCCGACGAGGGTGAGAAGGAGAATAAGCGGCAACACAAATATGATGCCTCGCAAAAATAAAGGAGATGGACCTAATGAGTGATGGTTGTTGGGTTAAGCGCGTGTGTTATGTTTTTTCTCCCGTTGCAACGCACGGGCTCTTTTGCTAGTCATTAGCATCATGGATATTCGTAGAATTCATACTAACAACATTGCAATCATGCTCATCATTCAAAGATTTAGTGCCAAACATTTTAATGCATTGTTCTTCTAACACTTTGGCACAATTTTCCTTCCCATCATACTCACGAAAGATATTAAAAAGATGAAGCATATGAGGCACCCTTAATACCTTTTTTTGTAGTTTTGTTTTATAAACTAAACTAGTGATAAAACAAGAAACTAAAAGATTCGATTGCAAGATCTAAAGATATACCTTCAAGCACTCACCTCCCCGGCAACGGCGCCAGAAAAGAGCTTTGTTGACGGGGTGTGAGTGCCGCTTACTGATACGTCTCCAACGTATCTATAATTTTTGGTTGCTCCATGCTACTTTATCTACTGTTTTGGACTATATTGGGCTTTATTTTCCACTTTTATATTATTTTTTGGACTAACCTATTAACCGGAGGCCCAGCCGTAATTGCTGTTTTTGCCTATTTGGTGTTTCAAGAAACGGAATATCAAACGGAGTCCAAACGGAATGAAACCTTCGGGAACGTGATTTTCCAATCGAACGTGATCCAGGAGACTTGGACCCTACTCCAAGAAGTGCCAAAGGCGGTCACGAGGGTGGAGGGCGCCCCCCTGGGCGCGCCCCCTACCTCGTGGGCCCCCTGACGCTCCACCGACGTACTCCTTCCTCCTATATATACCTTCGTATCCCCAAACGATCAGAACAGGAGCCAAAAACCTAATACCACCGCCGCAACTTCCTGTATCCATGAGATCCCATCTTGGGGCCTGTTAGGAGCTCACGAGGGGGCATCCACCACGGAGGGCTTCTACATCAACACCATAGCCCCTCCGATGAAGTGTGAGTAGTTTACTTCAGACCTTCTGGTCCATAGCTAGTAGCTAGATGGCTTCTTCTCTCTTTTTGGATCTCAATACAATGTTATCCCCCTCTCTCGTGGAGATCTATTCGATGTAATCTTCTTTTTGCGGTGTGTTTGTTGAGACCGATGAATTGTGGGTTTATGATCCAGCTTATCTATGAATAATATTTGAATCTTCTCTGAATTCTTTTATGTATGATTGAGTTATCTTTGCAAGTCTCTTCGAATTATCCGTTTGGTTTGGCCAACTAGATTGGTAGTTCTTGCAATGGGAGAAGTGCTTAGCTTTGGGTTCAATCTTGCGGTGTCCTTACCCACTGACAGAAAGGGTTGCAAGGCACGTATTGTTAGGGGTGGAAAGTGGTAGCGGATAATCCGAAATATCCGATATTCGTATTCGAGAAAATGCCTATTCGTATCCGAAACATCCGCATCCGAACCAAAATGAAAATGGAAATTATCCGTATCCAAATTTGTTAAACAAATAAAAAATAAAATATGGTAGGAGATTTTGACACAAATATGGATATGAAAGTGGATATATCCGTATCCGAATAAGATTATGGGAGGTAATTTTCAAAATTCTAGACCCAATATTCCAATTATCCAACATAAAAGCCAAATAAGTAGTCAAATTTTACTCTTTATATGATTAAACTTATAAATTATTATGCATTACAATAGTGTTTATTCATAAACCTATTTATCATTGAATTATTGTATGTCACAAGTTGATTATTTCAGGTCACAAAGCTACCGACTAATTTACTTAAGCAATATGTTGATATTATTCGTATCTCTTCCAAATCAAGAAAATATCCGATACATATCCGTATTCGAATAATATCCAAGCTGCATCCTATCCGATAACATCCGTATTCGGATTCGGATTCGTTTTGAAAATATGAAAATGGAGTGGTAAGAGCACTATCCGATCCGCATCCGATCCGTTTCCACCCCTACGTATTGTATTATTGCCATCGAGGATAACAAGATGGGGTATTTATCATATTGCATGAATTTATTCCTCTACATCATGTCATCTTGCTTAAGGCGTTACTCTGTTTTAACTTAATACTCTAGATGCATTTGGATAGCGGTCGATGAGTGGAGTAATAGTAGTAGATGCGAGAATCATTTCGATCTACTTGTCTCGGACGTGATGCCTATATACATGATCATACCTAGATAACCTCATAACTATGCTCAATTCATCAATTGCTCAACAGTAATTTGTTCACCCACCGTAGAATACTTATGCTCTCGAGAGAAGCCACTAGTGAAACCTATGGCCCCCGGGTCTATTCTCATCATATCAATCTCTATCACTTTATTTACTTGCATTGTTTTTACTTTGCTTTTACTTTTCACTTTGCATCTTTATACCAAAAATACCAAAATATTATCTCTATCGATCTCACTCGTAAGTGACCGTGAAGGGATTGACAACCCCTAATCTGTTGGTTGCAGTAGCTATCATTTTGTGCATGTACGAGGGACTTGCGCGTGGCCTCCCTCTTGGATTGATACCTTGGTTCTCAAAAACTAAGGAAATACTTACGCATCTTGTCTGCATCATCCTCTCCTCTTCGGGAAAACCAGCGCAAGCTCAAGACCTAGCAAGAAGGATTTCTGACGCCGTTGCCGGGGAGTCTACTCAAAAGTCAACCATACCAAGTACCCATACCAACCATGCTGGCGTGCACGCTGGTCCCGAGGGCTTCGGGATCCTCCAGCTTGGCCTTGATCCAACGAGCGTATGGTACTATGAATACCATGACGCTGTCGGTCCCGCGCCTCCTGAGATGGGTGCGGTACGTGTACGGACGCCGAAGTCTGCGCTGCCTTGTCCTTGGACTTGGCAGCGTCATGAGCGCCTTCGTCGACGCCCGTTCTTCCGCCAGCGTCTTCCCCGCCACTCGTCGGCTCCGGTGGTGGTGGGTTTGACGCGGACGGCTCAGCTGCCGCCGAAGCCTTCTTCTTCGGTGGCATGTTGGTGAAGATGATGAAGATGTTGCTCGTGTGAACGCCGGATCAGGTTCACACAACCTCGACGCCCCCTTACCTGGCGTGCCAAAGATGTCGGGGAAGCTGATCGTGACCCACGAACACCTATGGGACCGGCGGACCGAGTCCCTTTTGGTTCGGTGGGGGGGCGGAGATTGCACGAAGAGCAGATCGAGGCGATGCACATGAGCAGTTTACCCAGCTTCGGAGCTCTCCGAGAGATAATACTCCTACCGCTGCTTGTCTGATTATCTTGTGTTCTTGCTAGGGGCAATGAGAGCTACAAAACCTAGCGTGAGTGTCTCTAGTCCCGAATGAGTCGAACCAGCCGAACCCCCTCTACGTTGCGCATGGGCCTCCTTTTATAGGCTCAAAGGGGTCACCACAGGTGGCAACGTAGATGAGGGTACAAATGGAAAAACAGTAGTTGGTACACCTACTTGTACAGTGTACAGTGTACTCTACCTAACTCTGACGGCAAGGGACAAAAGCATTAAATGCCCGTCCCTGTCGCCTAAACAAAGGCAACAGGACCGTCAAAAGCGCCACCGTTTGCCATGATGGTAAGTTTGTCAGCGCCGCTTATCGCTGCTCCCCGCTGGCTGCACAGCCTCTTGACACGCGCGCATGGAATGGTCTCATGGCGACACGTTGGTGGATGAGCTGGAGCGGAGATGAAGAGAAGTTGCCTGCCGCGGCAAGCGCCTTGCCGCGGCTAAATCCTTGTCGCGCCCGGAAGCTTGTCGCTCTCCGAGCCTTCCCGGAAAGCTCCTCTTGCCGGGGTCTTGTCTTCTGCGTGCCTTGAGTGGCCTTCCCGGCAAGCTCCTCTTGCCGGGGCCTTGTCTTCTTGGCTTAAATACTTTGTTCTTGAATGGCTCCAAAGGAACCACGGAGGATCTTGGCGGTCGCTAGGCAGGCCCTGCCGCGGGGTGCTGCGACTGCCCGTGCACGAGTTCGGGATACTAGGGTACCCCTACTCTAGTACACCGACAGGAGCCCCCGGGCCTGGGCCATACACGGTGCCGAGCGCTGTTGGGCCAGGCCCAAAATAGTGCACGGGCACGCGCGGCCTAGATCACGCCGTTACTCGCCCCGGACCCACCACGTCCCCCACGAACAGCACGCGCCGAACGTGGCGTCGTGGGAGAGATCGTGGGGGCTTTCTTTAATTGGAAAAGCGGAACGTCCGCCCCCTCTCCCTCCTTATAAACAGGGGAAACAGGGGCAAGTCGCTCACCTCGCCATTGCTGTCACATCTCAAAAACCACCGTCGCTCCCTCCCTCCTTCTCGAGTCTGAAGAGAGCGACGCTCCGCCCCCCATCGCCACCAACGCCATCAACGCCGTCGGCCTCCTCCACTGCCTCCACCATGGCTCCGAAAGCCGACAAGGGGAAGGGCGTGAAGTCGGCCGAGGCGCAGCGGCTCATGGGCGCCGCGAAAGGAGCGGGCCACCTTGACCCCAGCTCGGCGACGCAAAGGAGCCGAGGAGGGCTACTATCTCTTACGGTCGACGGAGGCGTGGGCGCATCCCGCAAGACGAGGTAATCTCTGCCGCCACATCGAGTTGGTTTCGCCGGGTACCCTTCTTGGCGCTCTTCTTCTATTGTGGGCTCTGCCGCCCTTTTCTGAATTCTTTTGCGATATCATGAACACCTCACGGGCTTCGCCTCCTTGATTTCACCCCAATGTTGTCTCGACCATGGCGGTTTTGCGCCTTTGCGAAAACTTTGTCGGAGTCCACCCAAACGTAGCCCTCTTCCGCCACTTCTTCATGCCCCGCGTTGAGAGAGGAGAGCCACTTGCCGGAGGGATTGCTTGGATCTCCAGGATCGGCAAGAGAGAAGCATATCTGGAAGGAGAGCTCCGCAGCAAGTGGGAGGAGTGGAGAGCCGATTGGTGTTGGATCATCGAGGAGAACCCGCAGCCCTTCATTGCCCAGCGCCAAACTCCCATAGTGCGCGGCAACGATTGGAGCAACTTGGCGCCGGAGGATGCTAGGTTGAAGATTGCTGTGACCCGGATCTTGCGCCTCAGGCATGCCGGACTCATCAGAGGCGTCGTTGGCGCAGATTTCCTTTGCCGCGCGACGCATCCCTTGCAGGAGAGGAGGAGGCCTGCTTGGGAGTTCAAAATGCGGCGGACATCATGAGGCTGCGCCGGGCCTCAACTGGAATTTCACCGTCTTGGAGCTGGATGCGATCGTTGTTGGAGCTGTTCAAGCACGACCAGATCACCCCGAGTGGTTCATGTTGCCAAGGGGTCGTTCCTTTGTGCAACAACTCTTCGCTCGACCGCATCCGTGCAATGATACCGTTGTGTGATTCCCATGGATCGCTCCAACTTGGCAAGAGCCCGCCGATGACGTTGTGCAGCAGTTCTTCGACAGCCTGGAAGAAGTGCCGATCCGCCCGACGAAAGGTGAAGTGGCTCACCCGCGACACCACCGACGCCGAAGCTGCAGCGATCGCCACCAGCTGGAGGAGGCGGCGGAAGCCGCTTTGGTGAATTCGGGTTCACCGTGGAGGAGGCGGAGGCAGCAGAGGCGGCAAGCCTTGCCGTCGAGAGGAGCTTGCCGCGCGGAGGAACAGCCGAGCTTGAAGCTGAGCCGAACGAGCTGCTGGGGCGCCTCCCCCACCTTGGTAGCTTGCGCGGGAGGAGCCCACAGCTCCACTAAGAAGGCGCCCACAAGGCTGGGGAAGTGGCGGGCGGCAGACGGGCTAACAGCCGTCGCGCCGCGACGCAGCTTCCACCATGGCAAGCACTTGTTGCTGGAGAGCCTCACGTCGCCACGTAAACAGGGAGCGGGGACTTCGGGACCACGGCCCTCGCACCCGCCAAGCGCCCGAGGGAGCCTACTCTTCCAGCCCGCCGCACCGGAGGCGGACTGAATTCGACTTCTCCGCGCTCAGCTCCGTGGAAGAAGAAGAGTAAGATCTTGTCATGTTACTTGTAATTCTTCAATTTGCTGCTTTGTCTTGTATCTGATTTGCTTCATTCTGAACTCTTTCCTTTTTCAGACGCTGGCTCGAGAGCGTCAAGAGAGCCAAGACCCGGTGGTTGTCATCGAAGACGATCCCCGTGGCGGCAGGAGGCGTCTGAGACCCCCTTGCCGGACCCGCAACCCTTCTCGAGTAGCCCCAAAGACTGCCCCCAGCGTAAGTATTTGGTTTATTTCTTACGGTTAGGTGTGCATGGGTGCTCCTTCTTTACTGATATCTGACTTGTTGATTTGTGTAGGAGCAGAGCAGCCTCATCAGGAGGGCCCGGAAGTCGCTCCCGAGATGCCGTCTGCTTCAACTACGCCGCCAAGGGAGAATTCTCCGGCAAGGGAGCGCTCTCCGGCAAGGGAGGCTTCTCCGATAAGGGAAGTTTCTCCGACAAGGGGCAGCGCCGGGGATCCTCCGGTGGTGGAGACCGCGGCCACAGATCCCATCGCAGGTAACCCTTTTGCGTGACAATTTCCCTTGGGTTCTTTTTTCTTCTGTTCTTCTTTTCGAACATTTGCTTGACTGTTCTTTCTTTTTCTGATCGTCAGATCCATCTGTCGCAGATCCGATGGAGACTGAGGTCGCCGGCGAGGAGGCCGCGCACGGCAACACTGACGGCGCCACCACCATGGAGGAAGAGGCGGGCGCCGATGGGTCCGCCGGCGAGGAGGCCGCCAAGGCTGCCGCTACAAAGGCGGGCGAGGGGTCTGGCGATCGTACTGACGACCCTGAGGCCGCAGGAGCGCCAGGCGCTACGCCGACCGCCGATCCCCCCGCCACCGATGCAGCGTCAGGCTCCGAAGAGCCCCAGCCCGGCGCCTATCTGAAGGCCGGCGACGGCGTCTTCATCAAGCTCCCCTGGGCGTCGAGCTCCAGGGCGCCAGTTGAAGGGGAGACCTTTGACGAAGAGCTGCTCGCCTCCGCTGGGCTGTCGCTGGTTGATGCGCCAAGCAGCAGCGGCGGCGAGTCTGAGGAGGAGCAGCTGCTGAAGAAGCTGCTGTCGCTCTACCGCGCTCGACAAGCCAAGTTGGAGTCCCGGGAAGCACTTGTCGCGAGGGCGGGAGCAGACATGGAGAAACGCGCAGAAGAGCTCCGGTGCGCCAACCAAGAAGCTCTCCGGGACGTGGCAGAAGAGCGGGGGCGACTCGCTGAAGAGCGCACAGTCTTCATCCTTGAGAAGGCTGAGGTCGAGGAGCAGCAACGGCTTGCCGGCGAGAAGCTATCTGCGCAAGAAGGCGAGCTAGCGCAACGGAAGATCAACCTTGACAGCTATGAGGAAGATCTTGCCGCGCGCGAGCAATCACTTGGCGGAGCCCTCAAGGAAGCAAAGGACGCTGCCGCAGCTGCCGAGGCCGCCAAGAAGGAGTTGGAAACAAAAGTGACGCAGCTGGAGGCCAGTCTGCAGAAGAGCGGCGAAGAGCTCACCGCGCTGAAGCACGAGCGCGAGAAGGGCGCCTACACTCTTGGCGAGTTGCAGGGCCGTCTCGCTGAGAGGATCAAACAGCTCGATGCCGCCAAGGACTCCAAGGCAGATCTTGAGCTGAAGCTGACCACCTTGATGGAGATGCTGGACGGCGCCAAGGAGCGGGAAGCGGGTCTGTTGGAGAAAATAAAGGCCAACGAGGAGCTGCTAGCCAATGCCACGACCGCCCATAACACCTTCAGAGAGAACGTGATGCACTGGACCGAGGGTCTTGTAAATAGAGCCGCCGCCATCGACAAGGAGCTGATGGAGCCGGGGATGGTGGATCTCGGGTACTCCACCGACGAGCATCTCCAACCCAGCGCTAAGCTCAGCCTGTTCTTCAAGGGCGTGGTGGCGGCTCTCCAGCGGCTCCGGGAAGAGATCCCAAAGCAGCTGGCCGACGAGTCACGCCAAATCTGTGCAGGGGCTCTTCAGAAGGTGCTGATGAAGGTGGCCTTCCGCAATCCAGGCGTTAGCTTCGCCAACGTCCTCAAGTCCTTGCCGCCGACTGCTGACGTTGAAGCGTTCAAGGCCCTTGTCGCACCCATTGTGGACAGGGTGAGCGGGGTCAAGAGGGTCGATGGCGACCGTGTAGATTAGGCCGCCCGTTTTATCTTTCCCTTGTCGCTGCTAATCATGTTTAGGAGAACAATCTATTAGATCTGCGACAAGCTACTTTTGTAATATAACTCTGTCTTAGGCGATGATTGCAACGTTATTTGTTTACTTGATTCCTTCCTTTGTATGTTTGTGCCCTACGCTTTTAGGGAACTTGTCGGCGCTGAGCACCCTTGCATGAAGCGCTGAGTGCTTGAACGTCAAGAGCCTCTTTGGCGGTGCCGCCTCCGACAAGCAACCTTGTCGCAACTAGTTGCAGCTCACTTAAATTGTTGAGCGGACTCGAAACAAAGTAAGGGCGCGACCAGCTACGAGTTGGTTCCTCCGCGCACAGGTTTTCCATACAAAGTACTATCGTTCGAGGAAGATAACTTAAAAAATTTAAAAACTGATTGCTCAAACTTTGGCAACTTAGCTTTTCTGTCGTTTGCTTCCCGGCAAGGCGATACTTCCTCGAGCGACGCTTGGTGGCCCACACCATTATCTTCTCCTTCCCCGGCTAACTTGTGGGTGGATGAACCTTCCTTTCTTTGAGAAAGAGAAAGAAGAGAAAATAAAGTTATGGAGCCTTGTGGCTCGTTATTGCTTACCGGGTGTGGATGCTGCACAAAATGTTAGATAACACATGCAAAAAAAAGGATTATGAAAGCATGTATTTGACAAGTTGTGCGCAACACACGAGCTTTAGTTATGCACGGGGTCTGCGCCCGGCTTTGTACAAAGGATTACATGCAACATCGGCAAGACTTGTACAAAAGGTGGTTGCCGGAACAGGTTCCGGCAACCGCGCCCTATGGGTAAAACTTACGAAGATGTTCAATGTTCCAGGAGTTGCTCACCGGAATGCCATCTTCGGTCTCAAAGCGGACAGCGCCGGAGCCTAGTGACTCGTTTCACCCGATAAGGGCCTTCCCACTTCAAGCGCCAACTTGTTGGAATTCTTGGCGGACTGAACGCGCGAAGAACAAGGTCGCCTTCCTCGAAACTTCTGGCACTAACTTTGCGGCTATGGTAGCGGCGCAAAGCTTGCTGGTAACGAGCAACTCGATGGCGCCTGAATACGGTCCTCCTCAAGGAGCAGCGCGTCATCTTGTCACAGCTGCTCTTGCTCAAGCTCATCATAGCGAGTACTCGAGGTGACCCGATATCTGAGTTCCGTGGGGAGAACTGCCTCTGCTCCATAGACTAGAGCGAAGGTGTCGGCGGTGGCTCGATTTGGCGTCGTCCTGATCGACCAAAGAACCGCCGGTAGCTCCTCAATCCAGTTTCTTCCGCACTTGTGCAGCCTGTCGAAAGTTCTGGTCTTGAGTCCTCGTAGCACTTCAGCGTTTGCCCTCTCTGCTTGACCGTTTCTTCTCGGATGAGCAACAGAAGCAAAGCAGATCTTGGCGCCAAGATCTTGGACGTACTGCATGAAGGTGCGACTCGTGAACTGTGTGCCGTTGTCGGTGATGATCCTGTTAGGGATCCCAAAACGGCAAACAATTGACTGAAGAACTTGATCGCCGATCGTGTCTTGTCACCTTCCTCATCTGCTCCACTTCCGCCACTTTGTGAACTTGTCGATTGCAACGCATAAGTACTCAAAGCCCCGACACTTCGGGGAGGGGCCGAGGATGTCGAGCCCCTGCATCGAAAATGGCCAGGATAAAGGGATCGCCTGGAGAGCTTGAGCTGGCTGGTGTATCTGCTTGGAATGGAACCGCACGCTTCACACTTGGTTACTTGTGCAGTTGCATCACGGAGGGCTGTCGGCGAAGAAACCTTGCCGGAAAGCTTTGCGGCAAGTGCTCTTGGCGCCAATGTGGTGACCACATATGCCTCCATGTATCTCTCGCCAACAGCTTCATCCATCTTCCGGTGAATACACTTCAATTTCACACCGTTGAGTCTTCTTCATGCAGTGTCTTTGTCGACAAACTGGTACATACTTGATTGCCGGGCTACTCTTTCCGCTTCTTCTTGCTCTTCGGGAAGTTCTCCTGTCTGAAGGAAATGGACAATCTGCTGTGCCCATGTTGGAGCTTGTGGCTCGACAACAAGGACTAAAGGCACATCTGCTGCTGCGGGAACATCCGCTTCGACGGCAAGAGCCTGCGGCTCGGCCGGAGCTTGATGTTCCCCAGCAAGCTTGCCGGAGCAAAACTTGTCGGGAGTGTCTGCTTCAACGAAACAAACCCTGGGGCTTGTCGGAGCAGACTGCTCCTCAGCACTCTTGGTGTTGATCTTGGGGACCTTCGCGACGGCGGCTTCGGGTAGCTCTGCCGGAAAATAGTCGCCAGAAATCAACTTCATCTTCTTGTTCTGTCCAGTTGATGGCGTTACAGTTGGCTGAGTCAGCTTGAGCACAAAAATCCCTGGTTCCACAGGTAACTTGAGTGCGGCGCACTTCGACAGGACATCAGCAATATCATTCTGAGCTCTTGGAACATGTTCCATTTGCAGGCCTTCAAAGTGTTCTTCTAGCTTTCTCACCTCATCAACGTAGGCTTCCATCAACGGACTCTGATAATCTTTGTTCACTTGGCGGACGACAAGCTGCGAGTCACCCCTGACAATGAGCTTCTTGATCCCAAGGTCTACCGCAATCCTGAGACCGGCAAGCAAACCTTCATACTCTGCAGTATTGTTTGTTGCTTGCTCCTTGGGAAAGTGCATTTGGACTATGTACTTGAGGTGCTCTCCGGTGGGTGCGATAAGCAGCACGCCGGCACCGGCGCCTTGCAGCGAGAAGGCACCATCAAAGTACATTATCCACTCCCTGCTTGCTTCCTTGACGGGGATGCTCGTCTCTGGAATTTCTTCATCTTGCGTCGGCGTCCATTCTGCTATAAACTCTGCCAATGCTCTGCTCTGGATAGTTGAAGTGCTTTCAAACTTGAGGCCAAAGCTTGACAATTCTAGCGCCCACTCGACAATCCTGCCTGTTGCTTCTGGATTTTGCAGTATCCTTTTCAGCGGAAAGCGAGTGACGACTGTTATCTCATGTGCTTGGAAGTAATGGTGCAGCTTTCTCGAGGCCATGAGGAGGCCGAAAAGCAATTTCTGCACACCAGAGTACCTTGACCTAGCCCCCTGTAGAAGGGAACTGACAAAGTACACTGGGCGCTGCACCATCCTTTTCTGAATCTTCTCGCTCGTCTGCGCAGATCCGTCCTTGTCGGGACCAGAGCTTGTCGGTGAAGCCCCGCTTGTCGCTGGATGCATCCGCCTCGGTTGCGGCTCCTCATCATCTCCTCTCCGCTACTAACGCAGCACTAACCACTTGATTGGTTGCCGCTATGTATAGCAGCAACTTTTCTTGTGGCCTAGGTGCGACAAGTATTGGAGTGGAGGACAGTACCTCTTTAAGTCTGCAGCGCAGCCTCCGCTTCGGAGTCCATTTCATTGGACCTGCCTTTTTCAAAATCTTGAAAAATGGCGAGGCGCTCAGCAGACCTAGAGATAAACTCTGCCGAGAGCAGCCACGCAACCGCAAGTCTTCGTACATCCTTGACGCGCTTTGGTGCTTCAATCTACTCAATGGCCTTGATCTTGTCGGGATTGGCTTCAATTCCCCGCTGAGACACGAAGAACCCGAGAAGCTTGCCGGAAGGGACTCCAAACACGCACTTCTCGGGGTTGAGCTTGAGGTTGATCTTGCGCAGATTTGCAAAGGTCTCATCTAAATCTTGAACCAGAGTTGCCCTGTCCTTGCTTTTGACCACTATGTCATCCATGTAGGCTTCTACATTTTTGTGCATTTGTGGCTCGAAAGCGTCATGGACCACTCTTGCGAACGTTGAACCAGCATTCTTTAGCCCAAAGGGCATCCGTATAAAACAGTATGTGCCACATGGGGTGATGAATGCGGTTTTCTCTTCATCCTCTTCTGCCATGAAGATCTGATGATATCCTGAGTATGCATCAAGAAATGAAAGCAAATCACATCCGCCGTGGAGTCAACAATCTGGTCGATCGCGGCAAGGAAATGGGTCTTTGGGACAAGCTTTATTAACATCGTGAAGTCAATACAAAGTCTCCATTTCCCATTTGCCTTGCGAACAACTACAGGATTGGCCAACCACGAGGATGGAGCACTCCTCGACAAGGCCTGCTGCTTCCAACTTCTTGATCTCTTCGCAATGAACTCTTGGCGCCCACTACCACCTTCTTGACTTTCGCTTGACGGGCGCGATGAGGACAGACAGCTAGGTGGTGCTCAATTACTTTCACAGGAACACGGGGATGTCGACGGTTGCCATGCAAACACATCGACATTCGCCGCAGGAAAGCAACGAGCGCGCCTTCCTATTTAGGGTCGAGAGTGGCACCGATGGTGAAGGTACCACCAGGTGCCGTCCTCCTTGGCGGGCACCTTCTTGGTCTTCGTGGAGCTGCCATCGTCTTCTTGCACTTGCGGTGGAGCTCGATGGTGCGTCCTCGACGGTAGCGCAGCACCAAGAGGTGCGCTTGCCGAGTGGGCATCGAGCTCTTGCGGACAAAGTGGTCTTCTTCTTCCCCGGAGCTTCAAATGCAAGTGATTTGCTATCTGTCGCAGCTGCTGCCTCCCGGTAAATCTTGTCGGCGCAGATAAGAGCATCTTTCTTGTCGCCATGAACAGAAATGACACTTATCGGGCCTGGCATCTTTAGCAAGTTGTATGCATAATGAGAGGCTGCCATGAACTTGGCGAGTGCTGGACAGCCAAGTATCCCATTATAAGGCAATGGAAAATCAGCAACGTCGAACGTGACCCTCTCAGTCTTGAAGTTCAGCTCGCTGCCAAATGTTACCGACAACGTGATCTTCCCCTTCAGCTAGCTCCTTCCTGGATTGATTCCTTGGAATGTGCCAGTCTCTTCGAGCTCGCTGTCAGGGATTTGAAGCTTCTGAAGCACTGCGGAGGAGATCAGGTTTAAGCCGGCCCCGCCGTCAACTAGCATCTTGGTGACCTTGAGGTTGCGGATAGTTGGTGAGACCTACATCGGCAAGCACCCGACCGCAGTTATGCGATCAGGGTGGTCCTCAATATCAAAGATGATAGGCGTGCTGGACCACTTCAGAGGCCTGCGTGATTCTACGGATGGTTCTGCTGTATTAACCTCCCGCATCCATTGCTTGAGTTGGCGGTGTGAGGTATGCAGAGAAGCACCGCCGTCAACGCAGAGGACCTCTGTTGCTTTCTGAAACTCCTGCTCATCGGTCTCATCGTCTTCTATATCTTCATCGTCGTCGTCATCTTCATCCTTGTCGCGGCCGCGGGGAGGTCTGTCTCCTTGCCGCTGCTTGGCCTTGCCGCGGCGTCCTCCCCGGCCGGGCCGCTTCTTGCTAGCTCCCCCAGCACCTTCCTGGGCCTTCTCCTTGTCGCGCCGCTCGTACTCAACCTTCTGTTGTTCAACAAGCTGCTCGACCTTCTTGCAGCTCTGGAGGTCATGGCCCTTGGTGCGGTGAATCTTGCAAGATCTTTGTTGAGCTGTCCCATGCTTGTCGGTGGTCGCCTTGCAGTCTGGCGGTCGGTGTCGTGGTTGAAGGAAATATGCCCTAGAGGCAATAATAAAGTTATTATTTATTTCCTTATATCATGATAAATGTTTATTATTCATGCTAGAATTGTATTAACCGGAAACATAATACATGTGTGAATACATAGACAAACAGAGTGTCACTAGTATGCCTCTACTTGACTAGCTCGTTGATCAAGATGGTTATGTTTCCTAACCATAGACATGAGTTGTCATTTGATTAACGGGTCACATCATTAGGAGAATGATCTGATTGACATGACCCATTCCGTTAGCCTAGCACTTGATCGCTTAGTATGTTGCTATTGCTTTCTTCATGACTTATACATGTTCCTGTAACTATGAGATTATGCAACTCCGTTTACGGAGGAACACTTTGGTACTACCAAACGTCACAACGTAATCGGGTGATTATAAAGGAGTACTACAGGTGTCTCCAAAGGTACTTGTTGGGTTGGCGTATTTGAGATTAGGTTTTGTCACTCCGATTGTCGGAGAGGTATCTCTAGGCCTTCTCGGTAATACACATCACTTAAGCCTTGCAAGCATTACAACTAATGAGTTAGTTGTGAGATGATGTATTACGGAACGAGTAAAGAGACTTACCGTAACGAGATTGAACTAGGTATTGGATACCGACGATCGAATCTCGGGTAAGTAACATACCGATGACAAAGGAACAACGTATGTCGTTATGCGGTTTGACCGATAAAGATCTTCGTAGAATATGTAGGAACCAATATGAGCATCCAGGTTCCGCTATTGGTTATTGACCGAGAATGGTTCTAGGTCATGTCTACATAGTTCTCGAACCCGTAGGGTCCGCATTTAACGCTTCGATGATAGTTCATTATGAGTTTATAAGTATTGATGTACGAAGGTTGTTCGAGTCCCGGATATGATCACGGACATGACGAGGAGTCTCGAAATGGTCGAGACATAAAGATTGATATATTGGAAGCCTATGTTTGGACTTGGAAGGGTTCGAATGAAAACAGGAAGTTATGGAACACCGGGGTTACGGAACCCCGGGGGTATATGGGCCTTAATGGGCCACAAGGAGAAGAGGAAGGGCGGCCAGGGCAGGGCGCGCCCCCTCCCCTCTAGTCCGAATAGGACAGGAGAGGGGGCGGCCCTTCCCTCTTCCCCTCCCCAATCCTACTCCAACTAGGAGAGGGGGAGTCCTACTCCGGTGGGAGTAGGACTCCTCGGCGCGCCTCCCTAGGGCCGGCCGCACCCCCTTTGCTCCTTTATATCTGGGGCAGGGGGCACCCCATGACACACAAGTTGATCTACGGATCGTTCCTTAGCCGTGTCGGTGCCCCCTCCACCATATTCCACTTGGTCATATCGTCGAGAGCTTAGGCGAAGCCCCGCGCCAGAAGTCATATCGTCATGAGCTTAGGCGAAGCCCTGCGTCGGTGGAGCATCAACATCGTCCACCACGCCGTCGTCGACGGAACTCATCCCGACACTTTGCTTTGGATCGGAGTCCGGGATCGTCATCGAGCTGAGCGTGTGCAGAACTCGGAGGTGCCGTCGTTCGGTGCTTGGATCGGTCGGATCGTGAAGACGTCGACTACATCAACAGCGTTGTTATAACGCTTCGCTTTCGGTCTCGAGGGTACGTGGACGGACACTCTCCCTCTCGTTGCTATGCCATCACCATGGTCTTGCGTGTTCGTAGGAAAATTTTGAAATTACTACGTTACCCAACAAGTGGTATCGAGCCTGGTTTTATGCGTTGATGTCATATGCACGAGTAGAACACAAGTGAGTTGTGGGCGATATAAGTCATACCGCTTACCAGCATGTCATACTTTGGTTCAGCGGTATTGTGAGATGAAGCGGCCGGACCGACATTACGCAGACGCTTACGCGAGACTGGTTTCACCGCCGAGCACTCGTTGCTTAAAGGTGACCGGCGGTGTGTCTCTCTCACTTTAGTTGAACTGAGTGTGGCTCGCCCGGTCCTTGCGAAGGTTAAAACAGCACCAACTTGACAAACTATCGTTGTGGTTTTGATGCGAGGTAAGAACGGTTCTTGCTCAGCCCGTAGCAGCCACGTAAAACTTGCAACAACAAAGTAGAGGACGTCTAACTTGTTTTTGCAGGGCATGTTGTGATGTGATGTGGTCAAGACGTGATGCTATATTTTATTGTATGAGATGATCATGTTTTGTAACCGAGTTATCGGCAATCGGCAGGAGCCATATGGTTGTCGCTTTATTGTATGAAATGCAACGCCATGTAATTGCTTTACTTTATCACTAAGCGATAGCGATAGTCGAGAAGCAATAGTTGGCGAGACGACAACGATGCTACGATGGAGATCAAGGTGTCGCTACCGGTGATGATGGTGATCATGGCGGTGCTTGGAGATGGAGATCACAAGCACAAGATGATGATGACCATATCATATCACTTATATTGATTGCATGTGATGTTTATCCTTTATGCATCTTATCTTGCTTTGATTGACGGTAGCATTATAAGATGATCTCTCACTAAAATTATCAAGAAGTGTTCTCCCGAGTATGCACCGTTGCCAAAGTTTGTAGTACCCGGACACCACGTGATGATCGGGTGTGATAAGTTCTCGTCCATCTACAACGGTGCAAAACAGTTGCACACGCGAATACTCAGTTAAACTTGACGAGCCTAGCATATAACAGATATGGCCTCGGAACACGGAGACCGAAAGGTCAAACGTGAATCATATAGTAGATATGATCAACATAGTGATGTTCACCATTGAAACTACTCCATCTCACGTGATGATCGGACATGGTTTAGTTGATTTGGATCACGTAATCACTTAGATGACTAGAGAGATGTCTATCTAAGTGGGAGTTCTTAAGTAATATGATTAATTGAACTTTAATTTATCATGAACTTAGTCCTGGTAGTATTTTGCAAATTATGTTGTAGATCAATAGCTCGCGTTGTTGCTTCCCTATGTTTTTATATGTGTTCCTAGAGAAAATTGTATTGAAAGATGTTAGTAGCAATGATGCGGATTGGATCCGTGATCCGAGGTTTATCCTCATTGCTGCGCAGAAGAATTATGTCCTTAATGCACCGCTAGGTGACAGACCTATTGCAGGAGCAGATCTGAGACGTTATGAGCGTTTGGCTAGCTCAATATGAGCGATATGACGTTATGAACGTTTGGCTAGCTCAATATGATGACTACTTGATAGTTTAGTGCACCATGCTTAACGGCTTAGAATCGGGACTTCAAAGACGTTTTGAGCGTCATGGACCATATGAGATGTTCCAGAATTGAAGTTAATATTTCAAGCAAATACCGAGTTGAGAGATATGAAGTCTCCAACAAGTTCTATAGCTAAAAGATGGAGGAGAATCGCTCAACTAGTGAGCATGTGCTCAGATTGTCCGAGTACTTTAATCGCTTGAATCAAGTGGGAGTTAATCTTCCGGATAAGATAGTGATTGACAGAATTCTCTAGTCACCATCACTAAGTTAGTAGAACTTCGTGATGAACTATAGTATGCAAGGGATGACGAAAAAGATTCTCGAGCTCTTCGCGATGCTAAAATCGCGAAGGTAGAAATCAAGAAAAACATCAAGTGTTGATGGTTGACAAGACCACTAGTCTCAAGGAAAATGGCAAAGGGAAGAAGGGAACTTCAAAAGGAACGGCAAGCAAGTTGCTGCTCGAGTGAAGAAGCCCAAGTCTAGACCTAAGCCCGAGACCGAGTACTTACACTGCATAGGAAATGGTCATCGAAGCGGTAATACCCCAAATATTTGGTGGATAAGAAGGATGGCAAAGTGAACAAGGGTATATTTGATATATAGGTTATTGATGTGTGCTTTACTAGTGTTTATAGTAGCCCCGAGTATTTAATACTTGTTCGGTTGCTAAGATTAGTAACTCGAAGCAGGAGTTCTGAGAATAAGCAGAAACTAGTTGAAGGGAAGTAACGATGAGTGTTGGAAGTAGTTCCAAGATTGATATGATCATCATCGCACACTTCCTATACTATCGGGATTAGTGTTGAACCTAAATAAATGTTATTTGGCGTTTGCATTGAGCATGGATATGATTTGATCATGTTTATTGCAATACGGTTATTCATGTAAATTAGAGAATAATTATTGTTCTGTTTACATGAATAAAACCTTCTATGGTCATACACCCAATGAAAATGGTTTGTTGGATCTCGATCGTGTGATACACATATTCACAATATTGAAACCAAAAGATGCAAAGTTAATAATGATAGTGCAACTTATTTGTGGCACTGCCGTTTAGGTCATATTGGTGTAAAGCGCATGAAGAAACTCCATCTTGATGGATTTTGGAATCACTTGATTATGAATCATTTGATGCTTGCGAACCGTGCCTTTTGGGCAAGATGACTAAAACTCCGTTCTCCGGAACAATGGAACAAGCTCTTGACTTATTGGGAATAATACATACCGATGTATGCGATCCAATGAGTGTTGATGCTCGTGGCAAGTATCGTTATTTTCGACCTTCACAAAGATGATTTGAGCAGATATGGGTATATCTACTTGATGAAACACAAGTCTGAAACATTTGAAAAGTTCAAAGAATTTCAGAGTGAAGTGAAGAATCATCGTAACAAGAAAATAAAAGTTTCTACGATATGATCGCAGAGGAAAAATATTTGAGTTCGAGTTTGGCCTTCATTAAAACAATGTGGAATAGTTTCACAGCTCACGCCACATGGAACACCATAACGTAATGGTGTGTCCGAACGTCATAACCGCTCTTTATTGGATATGGTGCAATCTATGATGTATCTTACCGATTTACCACTATCGTTTTGGGTTATGCATTAGAGACAGCTGCATTCACGTTTAATAGGGCACCATCTAAATCCGTTGAGATGACACCGTATGAACTATGGTTTAGCAATAAACCTAAGTCGTCGTTTCTTAAAGTTTGGAGTTGTGATGCTTATGTGAAAAGTTTTCACCGATAAGCTCGAACCCAAATCGAGAATGCGTCTTCATAGAATACCCAAAAGAAACTGTTGGGTACACCTTCTATCACAGATCTAAAGGCAAAACATTCGTTGCTAAAATGGATCCTTTCTAGAGAAGGAGTTTCTCTCGAAAGAAGTGAGTGGGAGGAAAGTAGAAACTTGATGAGGTAATTGTACCTTCTCCCTTATTGGAAAGTAGTTCATCACGAAATCAGTTCAAGTGATTCCTACACCAATTAGTAAGGAAGTTAATGATGATGATCATGAAACTTCAGATCAAGTTGCTACCAAACCTCGTAGGTCTTCAGAGTAAGATCCGCACTGAGTGGTACGGTAATCATGTTCGGAAGTCATGTTACTAGACCATGATGAACCTACGAACTATGAGGAAGCGATGATGAGCCCAGATTCGCGAAATGGCTTGAGGCCATAAAATCTGAGATAGGATCCATGTATGAGAACAAAGTATGGACTTTGATTGACTTGCTCGATGATCAGCAAGCCATGTAGATAAATGGATCTTCAAGAGGAAGACGGACACTGATAGTGGTGTTACTATCTACAAAGCTCGACTTGTCACAAAAGGTTTTCGACAAGTTCAAGGTGTTGACTACAATGAGATTTTCTCAAGCTGTAGCGATGCTTAAGTCTGTCCGAATCATGTTAGCAATTGCCACATTTTATGAAATCTGGCAAATGGATGTCAAAACTACATTCTTTAATGAATTTATTAAAGAAGAGTTGTATAGGATGCAACCAGAAGGTTTTGTCAATCCTAAAGGAGCTAACAAAATGTGCAAGCTTCAGCGATCCATCTATGGACTGGTGCAAGCATCTTGGAGTTGGAATAAACGCTTTGATAGTGTGATCAAAGCATATGGTTTTATCTGAGACTTTTGGAGAAGCTTTGTATTTACAAGAAAGTGAGTGGGAGCACTACAGCATTTCGATAAATATATGTGAATGACATATTGTTGATCGGAAATAATGTAGAATTATTCGCAAAGCATAAAGGAGTATTTGAAAGGAGTTTTCAAAGGAAGACCTCGGTGAAGCTGCTTACATATTGAGCATCAAGATCTATAGAGATAGATCAAGGCGCTTGATAAGTTTTTCAATGAATACATACCTTGACAAGATTTTGAAGTAGTTCAAAATGAAACAGTCAAAGAAAGAGTTCTTGCCTGTGTTACAAGGTGTGAGATTGAGTAAGACTCAAAACCCGACCACGGCAGAAGATAGAAAGAGAATGAAAGTCATTCCCTATGCATCAGCCATAGGTTCTATAAAGTATGTCATGCTGCGTACCAGATCTATTGCATACCCTACCACTAAGCTTGGCAAGGGAGTGCAATAGTGTTCTAGGAGTAGATCAATGGACAGCGGTCAAAATTATCCTTAGTAGAATAAGGATATGTTTCTCGATTATGGAAGTGAAAAAAGGTTCGTCGTAAAGGGTTACGTCGATGCAAGTTTTAACACTAATCTAGATGACTCTGAGTCTCAATCTGGATACATATTGAAAGTGGGAGCAATTAGCTAGAGTAGCTCCGTGCAGAGCATTGTAGACATAGAAATTTGCAAAATACTTACGGCTCTGAATGTGACAGACCCGTTGACTAAAATTATCTCACAAGCAACACATGATCACACCTTAGTACTCTTTGGGTGTTAATCACATGGAGATGTGAACTAGATTACTGACTCTAGTAAACCCTTTGGGTGTTGGTCACATGTCGATGTGAACTATGGGTGTTAACCACATATAGATGTGAACTATTGATGTTAAATCACATGGCGATGTGAACTAGATTATTGACTCTAGTGCAAGTGGGAGACTGAAGGAAATATGCCCTAGAGGCAATAATAAAGTTATTATTTATTTCCTTATATCATGATAAATGTTTATTATTCATGCTAGAATTGTATTAACCGGAAACATAATACATGTGTGAATACATAGACAAACAGAGTGTCACTAGTATGCCTCTACTTGACTAGCTCGTTGATCGAAGATGGTTATGTTTCCTAACCATAGACATGAGTTGTCATTTGATTAACAGGGTCACATCATTAGGAGAATGATCTGATTGACATGACCCATTCCGTTAGCCTAGCACTTGATCGTTTAGTATGTTGCTATTGCTTTCTTCATGACTTATACATGTTCCTGTAACTATGAGATTATGCAACTCCGTTTACGGAGGAACACTTTGGTACTACCAAACGTCCACAACGAATCGGGTGATTATAAAGGAGTACTACAGGTGTCTCCAAAGGTACTTGTTGGGTTGGCGTATTTGAGATTAGGTTTTGTCACTCCGATTGTCGGAGAGGTATCTCTAGGCCTTCTCGGTAATACACATCACTTAAGCCTTGCAAGCATTACAACTAATGAGTTAGTTGTGAGATGATGTATTACGGAACGAGTAAAGAGACTTACCGGTAACGAGATTGAACTAGGTATTGGATACCGACGATCGAATCTCGGGTAAGTAACATACCGATGACAAAGGGAACAACGTATGTCGTTATGCGGTTTGACCGATAAAGATCTTCGTAGAATATGTAGGAACCAATATGAGCATCCAGGTTCCGCTATTGGTTATTGACCGAGAATGGTTCTAGGTCATGTCTACATAGTTCTCGAACCCGTAGGGTCCATTGACGCTTAACGTTTCGATGACAGTTCATTATGAGTTTATAAGTATTGATGTACCGAAGGTTGTTCGGAGTCCCGGATATGATCACGGACATGACGAGGAGTCTCGAAATGGTCGAGACATAAAGATTGATATATTGGAAGCCTATGTTTGGACTTCGGAAGGGTTCCGAATGAAAACAGGAAGTTACCGGAACACCGGGGGGTTACCGGAACCCCCCGGGGGGTATATGGGCCTTAATGGGCCACAAGGGAGAAGAGGAAGGGCCGGCCAGGGCAGGCGCGCGCCCCCTCCCCTCTAGTCCGAATAGGACAAGGAGAGGGGGGGCGGCGCCCCCTTCCCTCTTCCCCCTCCCCAATCCTACTCCAACTAGGAGAAGGGGGGGAGTCCTACTCCCGGTGGGAGTAGGACTCCTCCAGGCGCGCCTCCCTAGGGCCGGCCGCACCCCCCCTTTGCTCCTTTATATACGGGGGCAGGGGGGCACCCCATGACACACAAGTTGATCTACGGATCGTTCCTTAGCCGTGTGCGGTGCCCCCCTCCACCATATTCCACTTCGGTCATATCGTCGTAGAGCTTAGGCGAAGCCCTGCGCCGTAGAAGTCATATCGTCGCGGAGCTTAGGCGAAGCCCTGCGTCGGTGGAGCATCAACATCGTCACCACGCCGTCGTCTTGTGGAACTCATCCCGACACTTTGCTGGATCGAGTCCGGGATCGTCATCGAGCTGAGCGTGTGCGAGAACTCGGAGGTGCCGTGACGTTCGGTGCTTGGATCGGTCGGATCGTGAAGGCGTCATGACTACATCAACCGCGTTGTTATAACGCTTCCGCTTTCGGTCTACGAGGGTACGTGGACGGACACTCTCCCCTCTCGTTGCTATGCCATCACCATGGTCTTGCGTGTTCGTAGGAAAATTTTGAAATTACTACGTTACCCAACAGCGGCAACCTCCTTGCCGGAGCCACCAACCTTGGCCTTCTTGGCGCCACCTCCGTTGCCGGACTGCTCGACAACTAGTACCTCTTTGCCTTTCTTCTTTCTGTTGTTCCGCCTGCGGCTCTTCTTTGCCGGGGCGGTCTCCTCACTATCAGATCCTGCTTCTGCATTCTCTCCTGGGAGTCTTCTTCCTTCCTCGGCACGTGCACACTTGTCGGCCAAGGCATACAGTTCACTGACGTCCTTGACTTTGCACATCGCCATTTCCTCCCTCATCCTGCGGTTCCGCACGTTCTGATGAAACGCGCTGATCACCGCGGCAGGGTGGACATCTGGGAAGTTGTAGTGCACACGGCTGAATCTCTGGATGAACTTGTGCAGGGACTCTCCTTCCTTCTGGGCGAGAAGATGAAGGTCGCTCTCTTGGCCATGAGGCTTGTGGCCGCCCGTGAAGGCGCCGACAAACTGATGGCATAGATCTGCCCAAGAAGATATGGAGCTGTCCGGCAAGTGCATGAGCCAAGATCTGACATTAGGCTTGAGTACCAGCGGGAAGTAGTTGGCGAGGATCTTGTCGTCTCGCCCCCGCAGCTTGCACCGCGATGGTGTAGATCTTTGAGGAACTCCGACGGATGCGCCCCTGCCATCATACTTCTCCGCACGTCGGCTTGAAATTTTTCTTGTCGGGCCACTGGACCTGCCGCAGCTCACAGGTGAACGCAGGGCAACCTACCGCGTACGGCAAGTCACCTGGTTCCCCTGGCGCATGCACGTCGACAGTGGGCCCAACGCACTGGTCAGATTGACGCCGCGCTTCTCTTAGGCGCTCGATGCGAGTTCGAGCGTCTTCTTGTTGCCGTTCTTGAAGAACTTGGCGCTGATCACGGCGAGCTCGTGGATCCGATGAAGCGGTGGAGTCGCTGTCGAGGTGGATCCGACGAGTCGGCGATCTTGGCCTTTGGGGTGGAGAGTGCATGGTGGTTGCACCCCCACAGGTCTCGTCGCCACCGGCTCGTGCCTTGTCGTCTCGCCGCGGCAGCGATGTGCTTGGTCACCGCGGAACGTCGCCGTTGGCAAAGCCGATGAGACTCTGGATGGTGGCCCTCCATTCATCGACCTTGTCGGCTGTTGGAGGGTAGTCTAGAAGCAGTTGAGCTCTCGCCAAG
The DNA here is from genome assembly GCA_021605205.1 of Aegilops longissima. Taxonomy (NCBI): domain Eukaryota; kingdom Viridiplantae; phylum Streptophyta; class Magnoliopsida; order Poales; family Poaceae; genus Aegilops; species Aegilops longissima. The sequence continues at coordinate 369,646,295 of CM038678.1, forward strand.
GCTTCCGCTGGAGTGGTGGGTGGCAATGGTGTACGGTGCGAGGAGCGGGATATGCTCGGACTTCTAACTAAGTTAGAAGGAGCAGCATCCCGTCCAGGCGACCGTACTCCGCTCGTACCAGCATGCTGGCGTGCACGCTGGTCCCGAGGGCTTCGGGATCCTCCAGCTTGGCCTTGATCCAACGAGCGTATGGTACTATGAATACCATGACGCTGTCGGTCCCGCGCCTCCTGAGATGGGCGCGGTACGTGTATGGACGCCGAAGTCTGCGCGGCCTTGTCCTTGGACTTGGCAGCGTCATGAGCGCCTTCGTCGACGCCCGTTCTTCCGCCAGCGTCTTCCCCGCCACTCGTCGGCTCCGGTGGTGGTGGGTTTGACGCGGACGGCTCAGCTGCCGCCGAAGCCTTCTTCTTCGGTGGCATGTTGGTGAAGATGATGAAGATGTTGCTCGTGTGAACGCCGGATCAGGTTCACACAACCTCGACGCCCCCTTACCTGGCGCGCCAAAGATGTCGGGGAAGCTGATCGTGACCCACGAACACCTATGGGACCGGCGGACCGAGTCCCTTTTGGTTCGGTGGGGGGGCGGAGATTGCACGAAGAGCAGATCGAGGCGATGCACACGAGCAGTTTACCCAGCTTCGGAGCTCTCCGGAGAGATAATACTCCTACTGCTGCTTGTCTGATTATCTTGTGTTCTTGCTAGGGAGCAATGAGAGCTACAAAACCTAGCGTGAGTGTCTCTAGTCCCGAATGAGTCGAACCAGCCGAACCCCCTCTACGTTGTGCATGGGCCTCCTTTTATAGGCTCAAAGGGGTCACCACAGGTGGCAACGTAGATGAGGGTACAAATGGAAAAACAGTAGTTGGTACACCTACTTGTACAGTGTACAGTGTACTCTACCTAACTCAGACGGCAAGGGACAAAAGCATTAAATGCCCGTCCCTGTCGCCTAAACAGTGCAACAGGGACCGTCAGGTGCGCCATCGTTTGCCATGATGGTAAGTTTGTCAGCGCCGCTTATCGCTGCTCCCCGCTGGCTGCACAGCCTCTTGACACGCGCGCATGGAATGGTCTCATGGCGACACGTTGGTGGATGAGCTGGAGCGGAGATGAAGAGAAGTTGCCTGCCGCGGCAAGCGCCTTGCCGCGGCTAAATCCTTGTCGCGCCCGGAAGCTTGTCGCTCTCCGAGCCTTCCCGGAAAGCTCCTCTTGCCGGGGTCTTGTCTTCTGCGTGCCTTGAGTGGCCTTCCCGGCAAGCTCCTCTTGCCGGGGCCTTGTCTTCTTGGCTTAAATACTTTGTTCTTGAATGGCTTCAAAGGAACCACGGAGGATCTTGGCGGTCGCTAGGCAGGCCCCGCCGCTGGTGTCAAGGATCGCTGTTGCCGTGAAGTTCGGGATACTAGGGTACCCCTACTCTAGTACACCGACATATTTCCTTTTTCGCTTAGAGATCGTGCTAAAGCGTGGTTTTCTTATTTGCCTAAAAATAGTATTGATTCTTGGAACAAGTGCAAAGATGCTTTTATCTCTAAGTATTTCCCTCCTGCTAAGATTATCTCTCTTACGAACGATATTATGAATTTTAAGCAACTTGACCACGAACATGTTGCACAAGCTTGGGAGAGAATGAAATTAATGATACGTAATTGTCCTACTCATGGTTTGAACTTATGATGATTATACAAAAAAAATATGCTGGATTGAATTTTGCTTCTAGAAATCTTTTAGATTCGGCCGCGGGAGGCACTTTTATGGAAATCAGTTTAGGAGATGCTACTAAACTCCTAGATAATATTATGGTTAATTATTCTCAATGGCATACTGAAAGATCTACTAATAAAAAAGTGCATGCTATAGAAGAAATCAATGTTTTGAGTGGAAAGATGGATGAACTTATGAAATTATTTGCTAAGAGTGTTTCTTCTGATCCTAATGACATGCCTTTGTCTACCTTGATTGAGAATAATAATGAATCTACGGATGTGAATTTTGTTGGTAGGAATAGTTTTGGTAACAACGCTTATAGAGGGAATTTTAATCCTAGGCCTTATCCTAGTAATCCTTCTAATAATTATGGAAATTCCTACAACAACTCTTATGGAAATTTTAATAAGATGCCCTCTGAATTTGAGAGTAGTGTTAAAGAGTTTATGAATTCACAAAAGAATTTTAATGCTTTTCTTGAAGAGAAATTGCTTAAAGTTGATGATTTGGCTAGGAACGTTGATAGAATTTCTCTTGAAATTGATTCTTTAAAGCTTAGATCTATTCCTCCTAAGCATGATATCAATGAGTCTCTCAAAGCCATGAGAATTTCTATTGATGAGTGTAAGGAAAGAACCGCTAGGATGCGTGCTTCCAAAGATGCCTTTATTAAAGCGTGTTCTTCCAATTCCTATGAAAATCAAGATGAAGATCTAAAAGTTATTGATGTGTCCCCTATTAAATCTTTGTTTTGCAATATGAATCTTGATGAAACTGAATATGATCTTCCTTTACCTAGAAGGCGTTCTAAGAATTCGGAGTTTTTAGATCTTGATGATGAAATTGATAAAAGTGGGATTGAAAGAAATAAAAATCGAGATATTGCTAAACCCACTATATTGGATCTCAAGGAATTTAATTATGAAAATTGCTCTTTAATTGATTGTATTTCCTTGTTGCAATCCTTGCTAGATTCTCCTCATGCTTATAGTCAAAATAAAGCCTTTACCGAACACATTGTTGATGCCTTGATGCAATCTTATGAAGAAAAACTTAAGTTGAAAGTTTATATCCCTAGAAAACTCTATGATGAGTGGGAACCTACCATTAAAATTAAAATTAAGATTATGAGTTTCATGCTTTGTGTGATTTGGGTGCTAGTGTCTCTACTATTCCCAAAACTTTATGCGATTTGCTAGATTTCCGTGATTTTGATGATTGCTCTCTAAACTTGCATCTTGCGGATTCCACTATTAAAAAACCTATGGGAAGAATTAATGATGTTCTTATTGTTGCAAATAGGAATTATGTGCACGTAGATTTTATCGCTCTTGATATAGATTGCAATCCTTCATGTCGTATTATTCTTGGTAGACCTTTCCTTAGAACGATTGGTGCAATTATTGATATGAAGGAAGGAAACATTAGATTCCAATCTCCCTTAAAGAAGGGTATGGAACACTTCCCTAGAAAGAAAATAAAATTACCATATGAATCTGTCATGAGAGCCACTTATGGATTGCCTACCAAAGATGGCAATACCTAGATCTATCCTTGCTTTTATGCCTAGCTAGGGGCGTTAAACGATAGCACTTGTTGGGAGGCAACCCAATTTTATTTTGTGTTTTTTGTTTTTCTTCTGTTTAGGAATAAATAATCCATCTAGCCTCTGTTTAGATGTGTTTTTATCTTTTAATTAGTGTTTGTGCCAAGTTAAACCTATTAGATCTTCTTGGGTGATAGTTATTTGATCTTGTTGTAATTTCCAGAATCTTTGCGCTCAGTGCCTGAATTGTTAAAAATCACCAGAACGTGATAAAATATTGATTCTAATTGCTACTGATCAATAAACAAATTTTCCAGGCCGTCTAATTTTGGTAGAATTTTTTGGGTTCCGGAAGTTTGCGTTAGTTACAGATTACTACAGACTGTTCTGTTTTTTACAGATTCTGTTTTGCGTGTGTTGTTTGCTTATTTTGATGAATCTATGGCTAGAGTTTATACTCCATAGAGAAGTTGGAATACAGTAGGTTTAACACCCATATAAATAAAGAATGAGTTAATTACAGTACCTTGAAGTAGTCTTTTGTTTTCTTTCTCTAACGGAGCTCACGAGATTTCTATTGAGTTTTGTGTTGTGAAGTTCTCAAGTTTTGGGTGAATTCTTTTGATGGATTATGGAACAAGGAGTGGCAAGAGCCTAAGCTTGGGGATGCCCATGGCACCCCCAAGATAATCCAAGGACACCAAAAATTCAAAGCTTGGGGATGCCCCGGAAGGCATCCCCTCTTTCGTCTACTTCCATCGGTAATTTACTTGGAGATATATTTTTATTCACCACATGATATGTGTTTTGCTTGGAGCGTCTTGTATTATTTGTGTCTTTGCTTGTTAGTATACCACAATCATCCTTGTTGTACACACCTTTTGAGAGAGCCATACATGAATTGGAATTTGATAGAATACTCTATGTGCTTCACTTATATCTTTTGAGCTTGATAGTTTTGCTCATAGTGCTTCACTTATATCTTCTGAGCGTGATAATTTTTGCTCTAGTGCTTCACTTAGATCTTTTAGAGCACGGTAGTGGATTTGTTTTAAAGAAACTTGATCTCTCATGCTTCACTTAGATTATTTTGAGAGTCGTTAAATAGCATGGTAATTTGCTTAATGTTAATATACATGGTATTCAAGATATGTGAAACTTTCTTTTGAGTGCGTTGAATACTAAGATAAGTTTGATGCTTGATAATTGTTTTGAGATATCAAGATGGTGATATTAGAGTCATGCTAGTTGAGTAGTTGTGAATTTAAAGAATACTTGTGTTGAAGTTTGTGATTCCCGTAGCATGCACGTATGGTGAGCCGTTATGTGATAAACTCGGAGCATGATTTATTTATTGATTGTCTTCCTTATGAGTGGCGGTCGGGGACGAGCGATGGTCTTTTCCTACCAATCTATCCCCCTAGGAGCATGCGTGTAATACTTTGCTTTGATAACTTCTAGATTTTTGCAATAAGTAAATGAGTTCTTTATGACTAATGTTGAGTCCATGGATCATACGCACTTTTTCCCATCCTTCCACCATTGCTAGCCTCTCTAATACCATGCACTTTTTGCCGGTATCATACACCCACCATACACCTTCCTCAAAACAGCCACCATACCTACCTATCATGGCATTTCCATAGCCATTCCGAGATATATTGCCATGCAACTTTCCACCATTCCGTTTATTATGACACGCTCCATGATTGTCATATTGCTTAGCATGATCATGTAGTTGACATTGTATTTGTGGCAAAGCCACTGTTCATAAGTCTTTCATACATGTCACTCATGAATCATTGCATATCCCGGTACACCGTCGGAGGCATTCATATAGAGTCATATTTTGTTCTAAGTATCGAGTTGTAATTGTTGAGTTGTAAGAAAAATAAAAGTGTGATGATCATCATTATTAGAACATTGTCCCAAGTGAGGAAAGGATGATGGAGACTATGATTCCCCCACAAGTCGGGATGAGACTCCGGACAAAAAAAAAGAGGCCATAAAAAAAAGAGAAAAGACCCAAAAAATGAGAGAAAAAGAGAGAAGGGACAATGTTACTATCCTTTTACCACACTTGTGCTTGCTGGCAGACCAGCCGGGCAGTGAGCGCGGTGGGAACGGGCTTCCCAAAAAGCGAGCCCCGGAAAGTAGCACCGTGATCTTCATGATAGAGAGTCTCTCATTTTGTCACTTTCATATACTAGTGGGAATTTTCATTATAGAACTTGGCTTGTATATTCCAATGATGGGCTTCCTCAAATGCCCGAGGTCTTCGTGAGCAAGCGAGTTGGATGCACACCCACTTAGTTTCTTTTGTTGAGCTTTCATATACTTATAGCTCTAGTGCATCCGTTGCATGGCAATCCCTACTCACTCACATTGGTATCTATTGATGGGCATCTCCATAGCCCATTGATACGCCTAGTTGATGTGAGACTATCTTCCCTCTTTTTGTCTTCTCCACAACCACCATTCTATTCCACTTATAGTGCTATACCCATGGCTCACGCTCATGTATTGCGTGAAGATTGAAAAGGTTTTGAAAATGTTAAAGTATGAAACAATTGCTTGGCTTGTCATCGGGGTTGTGCATGATTTAAATACTTTGTGTGGGGAAGATGGAGCATAGCCAGACCATATTATTTTGTAGGGATAACTTTCTTTGGCCATGTTATTTTGAGAAGACATAATTGCTTAGTTAGTATGCTTGAAGTATTATTATTTTTATGTCAATATGAACTTTTGTCTTGAATCTTTTGGATCTGAATATTCATACCATGATTAAGAAGATTTACATTGAAATTATGCCAAAGTATCAATCCGCATCAAAATTCTCTTTTATCATTTATCTACTCTGTGACGAGCAGGAATTAAGCTTGGGGATGCGATCGTCTCCAACGTATCTATAATTTTGATTGCTCCATGCTACTTTATCTACTGTTTTGGACTATATTGGGCTTTATTTTCCACTTTTATATTATTTTTGGGACTAACCTATTAGCCGGAGGCCTAGCCCAGAATTGTTGTTTTTTGCCTATTTCAGTGTTTCGAAGAAACGGAATATCAAAAGGAGTCCAAACGGAATGAAACCTTCGGGAATGTGATTTTCCAACCGAATGTGATCCAGGAGACTTGGACCCTACTCCAAGAAGTGCCAGAGGCGGTCATGAGGGTGGAGGGCGCCCCCCCCCCCTGGGCGCGCCCCCCTACCTCGTGGGCCCCTTGACACTCCACCGACGTACTCCTTCCTCCTATATATACCTACGTATCCCAAACGATCAGAACATGAGCCAAAAACCTAATTCCACCGCCGCAACTTCCTGTATCCACGAGATCCCATCTTGGGGCCTATTCCGGAGCTCCGCCGGAGGGGGCATCCACCACGGAGGGCTTCTACATCAACACCATAGCCCCTCCAATGAAGTGTGAGTAGTTTACTTCAGACCTTCGGGTCCATAGCTAGTAGCTAGATGGGTTCTTCTCTCTTTTTGGATCTCAATACAATGTTCTCCCCCTCTCTCGTGGAGATCTATTCGATGTAACCTTCTTTTTGCGGTGTGTTTGTTGAGACCGATGACTTGCGGGTTTATGATCCAGCTTACCTATGAATAATATTTGAATCTTCTCTGAATTCTTTTGTGTATGATTGAGTTATCTTTGCAAGTCTCTTCGAATTATCCGTTTGGTTTGGCCAACTAGATTGGTAGTTCTTGCAATGGGAGAAGTGCTTAGCTTTGGGTTCAATCTTGCGGTGTCCTTACCCAAAGGATGTAAAGGGTTGCAAGGCACGTATTGTATTGTTGCCATCGAGGATAACAAGATGGGGTATTTATCATTTTGCATGAATTTATTCCTCTACATCATGTCATCTTGCTTAAGGCGTTACTCTGTTTTTAACTTAATACTCTAGATGCATGCTGGATAGCGGTCGATGAGTGGAGTAATAGTAGTAGATGCAGAATCGTTTCGATCTACTTGTCTCGGACGTGATGCCTATATACATGATCATACCTAGATAACCTCATAACTATGCTCAATTCTGTCAATTTCTCAATACTTATGCTCTTGAGAGAAGCCACTAGTGAAACCTATGGCCCCCGGGTCTATTCTCATCATATCAATCTCTATCACTTTATTTACTTGCTTTGTTTTTACTTTGCTTTTACTTTTCACTTTGCATCTTTATACCAAAAATACCAAAAATATTATCTCTATCAGATCTCACTCGTAAGTGATCGTGAAGGGATTGACAACCCCTAATCGTGTTGGTTGCAGTAGCTATCGCTTTGTGCAGTGTACGAGGGACTTGCGCGTGGCCTCCTCTTGGATAGATACCTTGGTTCTCAAAAACTGAGGGAAATACTTACGCTACTGTGCTGCATCATCCTCTCCTCTTCGGGGAAAACCAACGCAAGCTCAAGACGTAGCAAGAAGGATTTCTCTTACCTAGCCTCCCCGGCAATGGCGCCAGAAACTGCTTGATGTCTACTACGTAACCTTCTTCTTGTAGACGTTGTTGGGCCTCCAAGTGCAAAGGTTTGTAGGACACTAGCAAATTTCCCTCAAGTGGATGACCTAAGGTTTATCAATCCGTGGGAGGCGTAGGATGAAGACGGTCTCTCTCAAGCAACCATGCAACCAAATAACAAAGAGTCTCTTGTGTCCCCAACACACCCAATACAATGGTAAATTGTATAGGTGCACTAGTTCGGCGAAGAGATGGTGATACAAGTGCAATATGGATGGTAGATATAGGTTTTTGTAATCTGAAAAATATAAAAACAGCAAGGTAACTAATGATAAAAGTGAGCACAAACGGTATTGCAATGCGTTGAAAGAAGGCCTAGGGTTCATACTTTCACTAGTGCAAGTTCTCTCAACAATAATAACATAATTGGATCATATAACTATCCCTCAACATGCAACAAAGAGTCACTCCAAAGCCACGAATAGCGGAGAACAAACGAAGAGATTATGGTAGGGTATGAAACCACCTCAAAGTTATTCTTTCCAATCAATCCGCTGGGCTATTCCTATAAGTGTCACAAACAGCCCTAGAGTTCGTACTAGAATAACACCTTAAGACACAAATCAACCAAAACCCTAATGTCACCTACATACTCCAATGTCACCTCAAGTATCCGTGGGTATGATTATACGATATGCATCACACAATCTCAAATTCATCTATTCAACCAACACATAGAACCTCAAAGAGTGCCCCAAAGTTTCTACCGGAGAATCAAGACAAAAACGTGTGCCAACCCCTACGCATAAGTTCATGGGCGGAACCCGCAAGTTGATCACCAAAACATACATCCAGTGAATCACGTGATATCCCATTGTCACCATAGATACGCACGACAAGACATACATCAAGTGTTCTCAAAGCATTAAAGACTCAATCCGATAAGATAACTTCAAATGGAAAACTCAATCCATTACAAGAGAGTAGAGGGGGAGAAGAAACATAAGATCCAACTATAATAGCAAATCTCGCGATACATCCAGATCGAGCCAAATCAAGAACACGAGAGAGAGAGAGAGATCAAACACATAGCTCTTGGTACATACCCTCAGCCCCGAGGGTGAACTACTCCCTCCTCGTCATGGAGATCGCCGGGATGATGAAGATGGCCACGGTGAGGATCCCCCTCCCGGCGAGGTGCCTGAGACAGGTCCCGATTGGTTTTGGTGGCTCTGAGCCTTGCGGCGGCGGAACTCCCGATCTATTCTATTCTCGAGAAGGTTTTAAGGTATATGGATATATATATATATATATATATATATATATATATATATATATATATATATATATATATATATATATATATATATAGCGGAAGAAATCGTCGGGGAGCCACGAGGGCCCACGAGGGTGGAGGCGCGCCCTACCTCGTGCCTCCATCGTTGCTTTCGACGTGCACTCAAGTCCCCGGTTGCTTTCTTTCCAAAAATAACTTCTCCTGAAGGTTTCATTCCATTTTGACTCCGTTTGATATTCCTTTTCTTCGAAACACTGAAACAAGGGAAAAAGCATGAACTGGCACTGGGCTCTGGGTTAATAGGTTAGTCCCAAAAGTGATATAAAAGTGTTTAATAAAGCACCTAAACATCCAAGATGGATAATATAATAGCATGAATACTTCATAAATTATAGATACGTTGGAGACGTATCATTGACCACCGCAAGTTGCACAGATGCTGAGAAGGTGTGTTTTGCCGCACATCAATTGGATGGACCCACAGCCTCATGGTGGGAGAATTACACAACCACCTTCCCTATAGCCAATATCACTTGGGATCAGTTTCATCAAGCATTCTGCACTGCTCATGTCTCAACTGGAGCTATGAGCATGAAGAAGCGTGAGTTTCGCAACTTACGCCAAGGAAATCGTACTGTGGGGCAGTACGTGGATGAGTTCAGCAAGTTAGCTCGCTATGCCCCGGATGATGTGGCCACATATGCCGCTAAGCAGGAGAAGTTTATGGAAGGGCTGAATGATGAGATGAGTATGCAGTTGATGGTGGCAACATTTAATAACTACCAGGAGTTGGTAGACAAGGCTCTTATGATTGAAGGGAAGCAGCAACAGATTGAGAGCCGCAAGAGGAAGTATGGACAAGGGAAGTATAATTCAGGAGCTCAGCAGAAGCCTCATTTTACCCCGAACTCGGGAGGATATACCCATAACCATGGAGGCCATACCCACAATGGAGGAAGTGCACACAACCACAGTGGCCCCAAGAATGGAAACGGGAATGGAGCAGGCAGCAATCAGAACCGTTCTAACCCCTCTACACCTGCCAAGAAGGATCTAGGTCACATTACTTGTTTCAAGTGTGGGAAGACTGGACATTACGCCACCGAGTGTTCTGAATCAAAGAATGGTAAGGACAATGGAAGCTCTGGAAAGAATCCCAACCCATTCAACAGGGGACAAGTGAACCACGTGAACGTGGAGGAGGTTGAAGAGCAGCCAGATGCAGTTATCGGTAAGTTTTGGGTTAAGTCATTTACTGAAATTTTTCTTTTTATACTGGAGCATCGCATTCATACATTTCAAGGGGATTTGTGGATAAGTATAAGTTGCCCACCAAAATTCTTAGGACACCTATGTTATTAAGCTTGCCAGGAGCGGAGTATATGGCAAGCCAAGGATGTTTTCAGATGCCATTTCAGTAGAAAAGATCCGCAGTTTCCTTGGACTCGCGGAATACTATCGGAGATTCATTGAGAATTTTTCTAAGATTGTGAAGCCTATGACGGAGTTGTTGAAGAAGGACACCAAGTTCAAATGGACAGATGAATGTGAGGCAAGTTTCCAGGAGTTGAAGAAACATTTGGTTACAGCCCCAGTGCTGATTCTGCAGGATATACGCAAGGATTTCCAAGTGTATTGTGACGCTTCTCGCTTAGGACTTGGAGGAGTACTTATGCAAGACGGAAGAGTTGTTTCATATGCCTCACAACAACTTCGACCGCAGGAGCTGAATTATGCCACACATGATTTGGAGTTAGCAGCCATAGTGCATGCACTCAAGACCTAGAGACATTTTCTTATTGGAAATTGTTGTGATGTGTACATGGATCATAAGAGTTTGAAGTACATTTTCACATAGAAGGAGCTGAATCTCAGGCAGAGGAGATAGTTGGAGCTTATAATATATGAAGCTACACTATCATCCAGGCAAGGCCAATGTCATAGCAGACGCTTTGAGCCGGAAGAGTTATGCCAATACCCTCGTAAGCGGAGGATTGCCGAAGGAGTTAGCTGAGTATCTCAGGGAGCTTCATTTGGAGATAGTTCCTAGAGGTTTTGTTGCAGCAATGGAAGTTCAGTCAATGTTATTGGGAAAGATTCGAGAAGCTCAGAAGGATGACAAGGAAATTGCCGAGATAAAAGAGAGAACGAGCAAAGGAAAAGCCAAAGGTTTTCGTGAGGATGAGCACGACACCTTGTGGTTTGAGAACCGTGTTTATGTGCCCAATAATACCGAGATCAGGATACTTTAGGAAGCTCATGACTCGCCGTACTCGATACACCTCGGAAACACCAAGATGTATTTGGATTTGAAGGAGCGTTTCTGGTGGACCGGTATGAAGAAGGATATTGCCGAGTACGTAGCCGTATGTGATGTATGTCAGAGAGTGAAGGCAGAACATCAGAAGCCAGTAGGATTACTGCAGCCTATGCCTATACCCGAATGGAAGTGGGACAAGCTTGGCATGGATTTTATCACCGGATTACCCAGTACCCGATCGGGATACGATTCTATCTGGGTAGTAGTGGATCGTCTGACCAAAGTAGCTCACTTTATCCCAGTAAAGACCACCTATACAAGTGCAAAGTTGGCCAAGATATATATGACCAGGATCGTATGTCTGCACGGAGTTCCGAGGACCATCGTACCAGATAGAGGAACACAGTTTACTTCAAAGTTTTGGCATCAGCTGCACCAGACTTTGGGTACCAGGCTAGAGTTCAGTACACCCTTTCATCCGCAGACAGATGGACAGACCGAGCGAGTCAATCAGATACTGGAGGACTTGTTGATAGCTTGTGCGCTAGATTATGGATCTAGTTGGGATGACAATTTTCCTTACGCAGAGTTCTCATACAACAATAGCTACCAGGCCAGTTTGAAGATGGCGCCTTTCGAAGCTTTGTATGGAAGGAGGTGCAGAACACCGTTAATTTGGGATGAAGTCGGAGACCGTCAGTTGTTTGGACCATATTTGATCAAAGAGTCTGAAGAGAAGGTTAAGTTGATTCGAGATAGACTGAAGGTAGCTTAGTCCAGGCAGAAGAGTTATGCAGATTCAAAATGCAAGGAGGTAGTCTACGAAATCGGAGACAGATCATATCTTCGTGTATCACCTCTACGAGGAGTTAAACGTTTTGGAGTCAAGGGAAAGTTAGCCCCGAGATTTGTAGGACCATACCGAGTTTTGGAACGTATGGGAGAAGTGGCCTACAAGTTGGAGTTACTCGAAGGACTGTCAGGAGTTCATGATGTGTTTCACGTTTCCCAGTTGAAGAAGTGCCATGCTGGGATGGCCAATATTCCCCTAAGAGATACAGTACCCCTGGAAGCAATTCAGTTGGATAGTGACCTGACCTACGAGGAGAAACCAGTCAAGATCCTCGAGTTTGCCAGCCGAGTTACACGCAGCAAGGTTATCAAGTTTTGCAAAGTTCAGTGGAGCCACCATACCGAGGATGAAGACCACCCACACCTATTTTCTAGCCAACCTGAATCTCGAGGACGAGATTCATCTTAAGGGGGGTAGGTTTGTAACATCCCAATTTTCAATTTGGAATGTTATACATAGGTCATCTTATGCATATCATATTTTATTTGCATTTTGGGTGTGATCCTAAAAATCCTAAGCAACTCAAGGACCCACTCAGAGAGTTGGGGATTTATTATTTTCATATTTGAATTTTCTCAAATATTGAAACAGGGATCATTTTGATTTTAATTATTTTGCTCTCCAAAATATTTCAAATTAAAATATAAGAGAGGAGATAATATGACTTCTCCAAAATAAATGAAATATTGGGGGGATGTTAAAATCAAATAAATATTTTTATTTGGATTTTATTGCTACTTTATTTGAATTAGGAAAATATGCATTTTTCCAAATTGCATTCTTAGCCCAAATAAATGTTCACTTTGTCCGAAATATTATTAGAGGACCGTGAAAATTTATTTCATGATTTTTGGACTTCGTTTGGTATTTCTTTTATTTATTTTACTCCGTCCATTTAAAAAAACAGCGAACCGACCTACGGCCGTGCCCGAGCCGGACTTCCCCGGGCGGCCCCTTTAAAAGGCGAGGCCCAACCGCCCCGCCAGCCCAAGCCGCCAGCCCCGCCGCCCGAAACCCTAGCCGCCGATGTGCCTCGTTTTCCTTGGCCAGCCTCGGTTTCGCTTCGCCGATCGCCGCCTTGCCATTGCCGTCACGGTCTTTTTCGCTCGGTTAGGTAAAAACCATCTCGGTTTTTTTGGAAAACCCTAGATCTATTTTTTTATAGATCGGTTCGTTTTTTCGTCGGTTTATTTATTTAGCGGACGTTCGTCCGATTGTTCGTTTTAACGAATGTTATTTGCCGGTTAGGTTCAGACAGCGAACGTTCATTCGTTAGTCTTTTATTTTTATTTTCTTTTTTTGTCAGGGACCTATCCGCAATTATTTTTATCACAGATTAGCCCCTAATCTTCAAACCCTCGTCGTTTCTTAACTGGTTGTCAAAATCCAGTGAAACCAACGCCAAAATCTTCGTTTCGAGCCCCTCTTTCTGTTTAATCAACTTGAACAAGGTTTTGACAATTTAAATTTGGTTTCAAGTAGATTTGTTTTCAAAGTTCTTTTGACCGTAGTTTCCGTTCTGTAGCTCCGATTCGATTGATTCTTTTTGCAGATCGAATCTCTTCAGTTGAACTTTCAGATTTGATCTTCTTATTTGAGTTTTACCTGTGCATCACTGCTTGAGTGCTTATGTATGCTATTGTTTGTTTGCGGTAGAATTCCCGGAGTGCGAAGCGTGCTACTACGAGTCTCTAGGGTTTGCGGATTGTCAGCAAGGCAAGTAACACATTGATCATACTCATTTCATACCTAGATTTTATGCATTAGTTTCACCCCTCAAACGTTGCATGAGTAGGATCTCTTAACATGTGGGTTTGGGAAGTAGTTGATGAGGTAGAACCTATTGCCTTTTATTATCAAACCCCAGGGAGTTACTTCTACGTTATGCTTATATTGCCATGCTATGTCATGGACGTGGATTGGGTTTGAGTGTATTCCATGACAGATGTGAGATTGGTAATTAATGGTTAACTTAAGGTGGCTACTTAAATACACATCTGGGTGGATTGGTTGTCAGGGCACCTGGAGAATCCAGTGTTGTCCTAGGATATCCCAAAGTACCCGTGTGATCATCCTATGGTTCGCCACCCAGGCTCAAAGGGATCATAAGATTATTCATTGATGACACACAAGTATAGGGGATCTATCGTAGTCCTTTTGATAAGTAAGAGTGTGGAACCTAACGAGGAGCAGAAGAAAATGATAAGCGGTTTTCAGCAAGGTATTCTCTGCAAGCACTGAAATTATTGGTAACAGATAGTTTTGTGATAAGGTAATTTGTAACGGGTAACGAATAACAAGTGTAAATAAAGTGCAGCAAGATGGCCCAATCCTTTTTGTAGCAAAGGACAAGCCTGGACAAACTCTTATATAGAGAAAAGCGCTCCCGAGGACACATGGGAATATCGTCAAGCTAGTTTTCATCACGTTCATATGATTCGCGTTCGGTACTTTGATAATTTGATATGTGGGTGGACCGGTGCTTGGGTGCTGTCCTTACTTGGACAACCATCCCACTTATGATTAACTCCTATTGCAAGCATCCGCAACTACAAAAGAAGTATTAAGGTAAACCTAACCATAGCATGAAACATATGGATCCAAATCAGCCCCTTACGAAGCAACGCATAAACTAGGGTTTAAGCTTCTGTCACTCTAGCAACCCATCATCTACTTATTACTTCCCAATGCCTTCCTCTAGGCTCAAACAATGGTGAAGTTTCATGTAGTCAACGTTCACATAACACCACTAGAGGAGAGACAACATACATCTCATCAAAATATCGAACGAATACCAAATTCACATGACTACTAATAGCAAGACTTCTCCCATGTCCTCAGGAACAAACGTAACTACTCACAAATCATATTCATGTTCATAATCAGAGGGGTATTAATATGCATAATAGATCTGAACATATGATCTTTCACCAAATAAACCAACTAGCATCAACTACAAGGAGTAATCAACACTACTAGCAACCCACAGGTACCAATCTGAGGCTTTGGCACAAAGATTGGATACAAGAGATGAACTAGGGTTTGAGAGGAGATGGTGCTGGTGAAGATGTTGATGGAGATTGGGCCCCTCCCGATGAGAGGAGCGTTGGTGATGACGATGGTGATGATTTCCCCCTCCCGGAGGGAAGTTTCCCCGGCAGAACAGCTCTGTCGGAGCCCTAGATTGGTTCCGTCAAGGTTCCGCCTCGTGGCGGCGGAGTTTCTCCCGAAAGCTTGCTTGTGATTTTTTTCTCGGACGAAAGACTTCATATAGCAGAAGATGGGCACCGGAGGGCCACCAGGGGGGCCCACGAGCCAGGGGGCGCACCCAGGGGGTAGGCGGCGCCCTCCACCCTCGTGGCCAGGGTGTGGGCCCCCTTTGGTATTTTCTTCACTCAGTATTTTTTATTATTTCCAAAAATAACTTTCGTGGAGTTTCAGGACTTTTGGAGTTATGCATAATAGGTCTCTAATATTTGCTCCTTTTCCAGCCCAAAATTCCAGCTGCCGACATTCTCCCTCTTTATGTAAACCTTGTAAAATAAGAGAGAATAGGCATAATTATTGTGACATAATGTGTAATAACATCCCATAATGCAATAAATATCAATATAAAAGCATGATGCAAAATGGACGTATCAACTCCACCAAGCTTAGACCTCACTTGTCCTCAAGCGGAAGCCGATAACGATAAATATGTCCACATGTTTACAGGTAGAGGTGTCGATAAAATAAAATACGGACATGAGGGAATCATGATCATTCTTATAACAGCAACATAGATGGATATTTTCATATGATTTCTTATGCTAAAGTAACAATCCATCCACAATGTCAAGTATGAATCAGAAACTTCATTGAGAACTAACAAACTATAATCTCAGTCATTGAGGCAATTGCAATTTATCATAACATCAGAAAGAGTCAATATAACAGCTTTTCAGCAAGTCCACATACTCAACTATCATTTAGTCTTTCACAATTGCTAACACTCATGCAATACTTGTGGTTACGGAGTTTCAATCGGACATAGAGAAAGATAGGGGCTTATAGTTTTGCCTCCCAACCTTTTACCTCAAGGGTAATGTCAACAATAATAGTTCATGCTAACTTACATCCAATTGGATATAGATATCAGGATCTTTCCAACACAAGGTGCTTGCCAAAGGATAAAATGTAAAAAGGAAAGGTGAAGATCACCATGACTCTTGCATAAGGGTAAGAGATAAAAGTAAAAGATAGGCCCTTCGCAGAGGGAAGCAGAGGTTGTCATGCGCTTTCATGGTTGGATGCACGAAATCTTAATGCAAAAGAACGTCATTTTATATTGCCACTTGTGATATGGACCTTTATTATGCAGTCCGTCGCTTTTATTTCTTCCACATCACAAGATCGTACAAAGCTTATTTTCTCCACACTAATAAATCATACATATTTAGAGAGCAATTTTTATTGCTTGCATCGATGACAACTTACTTGAAGGATCTTACTCAATCTATAGGTAGATATGGTGGGCTCTTATGGCAAAACTGGGTTTAAGGGTATTTGGAAGCACAAGTAGTATCTCTACTTGGTGCAAAGAATTTGCCTAGCATGAGGGAGAAATGCAAGCTCAACATGTTGGATGATCCATGACAATATACTTTATTTCAGATATAAGAAAACATAACCCATTACGTTGTGTTCCTTGTCCAACACCAACTCTTTAGCATGTCATATTCTAATGAGTGCTCACAATCATAAAAGATGTCCAAGATAGTATATTTATATGTGAAACCTCTTTTTCTTTATTACTTCCTATTAATTGCAACGATGACCAAAACTATATTTTTCAACTCTCAACAACTTTTACTCATCATACTCTTTCTATGTGAAGTCATTATTCTCCATAAGATCAATATGATCTCTTTATTTCTTTTTATTCTTTCTCTTCTCTTTTATTCCCTCAAGATCATGGGAAAATAATCAAGCCCTTGACTCAACACTAATCTTTATTATATATAGCTCACGGACTCGATTACATAGAGGGATCATAAAGCAAAACTCAAAACTAGATCATACCAAAACTTTATTCTACTAGATCAAGATATTACTAAAAGGATTGAACTAAAAAAACGGTAAAGATAGGAGTTTGATGAT
The DNA here is from genome assembly GCA_021605205.1 of Aegilops longissima. Taxonomy (NCBI): domain Eukaryota; kingdom Viridiplantae; phylum Streptophyta; class Magnoliopsida; order Poales; family Poaceae; genus Aegilops; species Aegilops longissima. The sequence continues at coordinate 369,663,572 of CM038678.1, forward strand.
GATACGATACTGGGGCACCTCCCCAGAGCTTGGCAGTTGCCAAGGGGAGTGCCCATACCCATGTGATTATATCTAATTTGCTGGTGAAGAAGATGTGGAGTTGTTGATGATGTGGGCTTGTCGTCCATCTTCCAAGGCATAGGGTCGCCATCATAGAAGGATGATCGAGTCTCCAGGATCCTCAAATCTGCAGCCAAACTCATCCTCTTGAATCTATATTCATACTCACAGTTTTGGTTTTGCAGGTCATAGATTTGGGCTTGGAGATGCTCGATCTTCTCGTGAAGCTTGAAGATAGTCTCCCCAATGTTCTTGGCATCCAGCTTGTTGTTGTTGGTGAACTCTGCGATCATCATGTGGTTGGCGTTGAGTCCACGTTCCACCATCCCCTGGCACTTGAAAACTTGTTGTTCCATTGCTTCGAGCCTCGTCTCCACGCTTCTGGTCCTCCTTGGTCCCTCAACATCGCGGATGTGCAGCAACCCATCACGCATCTCAATGGTTTCAGGGTGTTGCAGCACCTCCGCGAGGTAGGGGTTGATGACCTTCTCGAAGAACTTGTCCTTGGGGGCGCTTGGAGACGTCATGGTGATCTAGATCTGTCAGAAAAACAGCTCGAAACGAAAATAGAGGATATTTCGAGATACGGTGGTCAAAACCTCTGGGAGATTATATAATGAATTTTTACCGACAGAAAGAAGTATCGCGCAAGAAAACGGAGTCCGGAGAGCACACGAGGTGCCCACGAGGTAGGGGGCGCGCCCAGGGGGTAGGGCGCGCCCTCCACCCTCGTGGAGCCTCGTGTCCTTCCCTGACTGCTTCTTATTTTCCTATTTTTTAAAATATTCCAAAACGGAGAAAAATTGCCATTAGAATTGTTTTGGAGTCGGTTTACTTACCGTACCACGTACCTATTCCTTTTCGGAGTCTGAAACGTTCTGGAAAGTGTCTCTTATGTATTCCTCCGGGGTTACGGTTTCAATAACATTAGTTTCAACATTTATAGGATTACCTGAGATATAATGTTTGATTCTTTGACCGTTCACCACCTTCGGATTTGTGCCTTCGAAGTTGTTGATTTTTATGGCACCAGAACGATAGACCTCCTCGATAACGTAAGGGCCTTCCCATTTAGAGAGAAGTTTTTCCTGCAAAAAATCTTAGACGAGAGTTGAATAGCAACACATAATCACCTACATTAAACTCACGCTTTTGTATCCTTTTGTCATGCCATCTTTAAACTTTTTCTTTAAACAGTTTGGCATTCTCATAAGCTTGGGTTCTCCATTCATCAAGTGAGCTTATGTCAAATAACCTCTTCTCACCGGCAAGTTTGAAATCATAGTTGAGATCTTTAATGGCCCAATATGCCTTATGTTCTAGTTCGAGAGGTAACTGACATGCTTTTCCATAAACCATTTTATATGGAGACATACCCATAGGATTTTTATATGCAGTTCTATAAGCCCATAATGCATCATCAAGTTTCTTGGACCAATTCTTTCTAGACCTATTGACAGTATTTTGCAAAATTAATTTGAGCTCTCTATTACTCAATTCTACTTGACCACTAGACTGCGGGTGATATGGAGATGCAATTCTATGATTAACGTCATACTTAGCAAGCATTTTATGGAAAGCACCATGAATAAAATGTGAACCACCATCAGAAATTAAATATCTAGGGACTCCAAACCTCGAAAAAATAACTTCTTTAAGCATCTTAATAGAAGTGTTATGATCAGCACTACTAGTTGGAATAGCTTCTACCCACTTAGTAACGTAATCAACAGCAACTAAAACATGTGTATAGCCATTAGAGGAAGGAAACGGTCCCATATAATCAAAGCCCCAAACATCAAATGGTTCAATAACAAGTGAATAATTCATAGGCATTTCTTGACGTCTACTAATATTACCAATTCTTTGACATTCATCACATGACAAGACAAACTTACGGGCATCCTTGAAGAGAGTAGGCCAATAAAAACCGGATTGCAATACCTTATGTGCAGTTCTATCTCCGGTGGTGTCCTCCATAAGCTTCGGAGTGACACTTGCGTAGGATCATTCTGTTCATGCTCGGTACACAACGCCTAATAACACCATCTACTCCTTCTTTATAAAGATGTGGGTCATCCCAAAAGTAATGTCTCAAATCATAGAAAAAACTTTTTCTTTTGTTGGTATGTGAAACTAGGTGGTATAAATTTAGCAACAATGCAATTAGCATAATCAGCATACCATGGAGCAGTACAAGAAGCATTTATGACAGCTAATTGTTCATCAGGAAAGCTATCATCAATAGGTAGTGGGTCATCAAGAACATTTTCTAACCTAGACAAGTTGTCTGCAACGGGGTTCTCAGCTCCCTTTCTATCAATAATATGCAAATCAAATTCTTGTAGCAAGAGAACCCATCTAATAAGTCTAGGTTTAGCATCTTTCTTTTCCATAAGGTATTTAATAGCAGCATGATCTGTGTGAATAGTTACTTTGGAGTCAACAATATAGGGTCTGAACTTATCACAAGCAAAAACAACTGCTAAAAATTCTTTTTCAGTAGTAGCATAATTTCTCTGGGCATTGTCTAGAGTTTTACTAGCATATTGAATAACATTTAATTTCTTATCAACTCTTTGCCCTAGAACAACACCTACAGCATAATCACTAGCATCGCACATAATTTCAAAGGGTAAATTCCAATCAGGAGGCTGAACAATAGGTGCAGAAATCAATGCTTTCTTAAGTATTTCAAATGCTTCTACACAATCATCATCAAAGACAAAAGGAATATATTTCTGTAATAGATTTGTCAGAGGTCGAGAAATTTTTGAGAAGTCCTTAATGAACCTCCTATTAAAACCGGCATGACCAAGGAAACTTCTTATACCTTTGATGTCCTTGGGACATGGCATAATTTCTATTTCAGCAGGTGCAATATCATGCATAATTTATTTGTATAAAGAAATAGGTATTGCACTAGCACTAGCACCCATATCACACAAGCCATGATAACAACGATCTCCTATTTTAACAGAAATAACAGCCATGCCTACCATAGGTCTATGTTTATCTTTAGCACCAGGTTTAGCAATTCTAGCAGTTTCCTCACAGAAACAAATGACATGCCCATCAATATTATCAGCCAAGAGATCCTTAGCCATAGCAATATTAGGTTCAATTTTAACTTTCTCAGGGGGTGTATAAGTTCTAATATTACTTTTACGAACCACAGTTGAAGCTTTAGCATGATCCTTTATTCTAACAGGGAAAGGTGGTTTCTCAACATAAGCAGTAGGAATAATAGGATCATTATAAGTGATAGTCTTTTCTTCAACTTTAGTAGGTTCAACTACTTTTACTTCAACGGGAGGATTATATTTAAACCACTTCTCCTTAGGGAGATCAACATGAGCAGCAAAAGATTCACAAAAATAAGCTACTATCTCAGAGTCAAGTCCGTATTTAGTGCTAAATTTACGGAAAACATCGGTATCCATAAAAGATTTAACACAATCAAACTTAGGTGTTATACCTGACTCCTTACCTTCGTCGAGATCCCAATCTTCAGAGTTGCGTTTATTTCTTTCCAATAAATCCCATCTAAATTCAATAGTCTTCATCATGAAAGAACCAGTACAAGAAGTATCGAGCATGGAGCGATTGTTGTCAGAAAGCCGAGCATAAAATTTTTGAATAATCATTTATCTTGAGAGCTCATGGTTGGGGCATGAATATAACATTGACTTAAGCCTCCCCCAAGCTTGAGCGATGCTTTCTCCTTCACGAGGCCAAAAATTATATATATAATTACGATCACGATGAACAAGATGCATAGGACAAAACTTCTGAGGAAATTCCAATTTCAATCGTTTGTAGTTCCATGATCCCATATCATCACATAGCCTATACCATGTCAATGCATCTCCCTTCAAAGATAGAGGGAAGACCTTCTTCTTGATAACATCATCGGGCATACCTGCAAGCTTAAATAATCCACAAACTTCATCCACATAGATTAAGTGTAAATCAGGATGCAATGTTCCGTCTCCTGCAAAAGGATTAGCTAGCAGTTTCTCTATCGTACCCGAAGGAATTTCAAAGTAAACATTTTCAGTAGGTTCAGTAGGTGGAGGACCAACTCTTTGCTCTACTGGTCGGGGTGAAGATACCCCAAACAAGCCCCTCAGAGGATTATTTTCCGTAGTAACAAGTGACAGTAAATTTCAGCACACTATATAAATTTTTCCTTACCAAATTCCACCTACCAAAGGCGCTTCACTCCCCGGCAACGGCGCCAGAAAATAGTCTTGATGACCCACAAGTATAGGGTATCTATCATAGTCCTTTCTATAAGTAAGAGTGTCGAACCCAACGAGGAGCAGAAGGAAATGATAAGCGGTTTTCAGCAAGGTATTCTCTGCAAGCACTGGAATTATCGGTAACAGATAGTTTTGTGATAAGATAATTTGTAACGGGTAACGAATAACAAGTGTAAATAAAGTGCAGCAAGATGGCCCAATCCTTTTTGTAGCAAAGGACAAGCCTGGACAAACTCTTATATAGAGAAAAGCGCTCCCGAGGACACATGGGAATATCATCAAGCTAATTTTCATCACGTTCATATGATTCACGTTCGGTACTTTGATAATTTGATATGTGGGTGGACCGGTGCTTGGGTGCTGTCCTTACTTGGACAACCATCCCACTTATGATTAACTCCTATTGCAAGCATCCGCAACTAAAAAAGAAGTATTAAGGTAAACCTAACCATAGCATGAAACATATGGATCCAAATCAGCCCCTTACGAAGCAACGCATAAACTAGGGTTTAAGCTTCTGTCACTCTAGCAACCCATCATCTACTTATTACTTCCCAATGCCTTCCTCTAGGACCAAACAATGGTGAAGTTTCATGTAGTCGACGTTCACATAACACCACTAGAGGAGAGACAACATACATCTCATCAAAATATCAAACGAATACCAACTTCACATGACTACTAATAGCAAGACTTCTCCCATGTCCTCAGGAACAAGCGTAACTACTCACAAATCATATTCATGTTCATAATCATAGGGGTATTAATATGCATAATAGATCTGAACATATGATCTTCCACCAAATAAACCAACTAGCATCAACTACAACGAGTAATCAACACTACTAGCAACCAACAGGTACCAATCTGAGGCTTTGGGACAAAGATTGGATATAAGAGATGAACTAGGGTTTGAGAGGAGATGGTGCTGGTGAAGATGTTGATGGAGATTGGCCCCCTTCCAATGAGATGAGCATTGGTGATGACGATGGCGATGATTTCCCCCTCCTGGAGGGAAGTTTCCCCAGCAGAACAGCTCTGCCGGAGCCCTAGATTGGTTCCACCAAGGTTCTGCATCGTGGCGGCGGAGTTTCTTCCCGAAAGCTTGCTTGTGATTTTTTCTCGGACGAAAGACTTCATATAGCAGAAGATGGGCACCGGAGGGCCATCAGGGGCCCATGAGTCGAGGGCATGCCCAGGGGGTAGGGCGCGCCCCCCACCCTCGTGGCCAGGGTGTGGGCCCCCTCTGGTATTTTCTTCGCTCAGTATTTTTTTTTATTTCCAAAAATAACTTCCGTGGAGTTTCAAGACTTTTGGAGTTGTGCAGAATAGGTCTCTACTATTTGCTCCTTTTCCAGCCCAAAATTCCAGCTGTCGGCATTCTCCCTCTTTATGTAAACCTTGTAAAATAAGAGAGAATAGGCATAAGTATTGTGACATAATGTGTAATAACAGCCCATAGTGCAATAAATATCAATATAAAAGCATGATGCAAAATGGACGTATCATTCATGCTAGAAACTTCCGTGTGCAGCCACAAGCTATTATGGGCTCTAGCATAGTTGAGTATGATGCATGACCTCTTTCAGTGGTGGGCTAGCAGATGTAGGGGAAAGTAGGTGTAATTGTCCACCCACAGTAAAGAGTTAATGTTTTTGAAAGACTGTGTGTCGGTCATCCATTTCACAAACACCATGTAGTGCGAGAAATCCAACGGAGGAGATCGAGTCTTGTGGGGAAAAGTGCGCAAACCTCTGCAGAGTGTATGAACTAATCATGGTTAGTCATGTCCCCGGTTATGGACATCTTGAGTATCTGGTTCTTGGATTATCATGTTGACCTCATCACTCTAAATTAATTTGTTGGGATTGTTAATTACTTTTAATTGGGATTGAGTTGGAGGAACCTTCTCAATGTTTCAACTACCATGATAGTTAAATAAAATATATTCCTTTGTTGTAGGGAAAATTTGGCTTTTTGCAAAACAATATAACCATAGAGCCTCCACCAGCCATATATGCATGTAGTGATAGCATTTATTTTGTTCATTGCTCTACCGTGTTATATTGCCAACATATTCCATGTGCTGACCCGTTTCGAGCTGCAACATATCATGTTGCAGACTTTTCAGACGAAGAGTAAGGTGCGCTAGGTCGTTGTCGTGCACTCAGCTATGCCGTTGGAGTTGATGGACTCACTTTATCTTCCAAGCCTTCTGCTGTTATCTTAATTAGATGGCCTTAAGCCATATTTATTGTGTTAAGTTCTCTTTTGAGACTATCGATGTAATAAGTGTGTGATTGCTACGCTGTTATAAATCCATTCGAGTACTATGTGTGTCAGCATTACCGATCCAGGGATGACACTGAAGCACAGAGACTTTACCGTCTGAGGTCGGGTTGCTACATGTAGTAAGGATGTGGATGTGGTCTTGTAGTGAGAGACAGCTTCTCCACCATCTCCATGCTAGCCAAGTTGTTGCAACTCCCTCCATCTATGATGACGCAAACAGAACGTTCCTTCACAACTCCCTTTGTATGGAACAAATTGTGCCTCTGATTTTGCTCAGCTTGTGTGACCTGCACACTCAAAACATGTTGAGCAACTAAACTTTCATACCTGCCAGCGTCTTCAGTAGCCATGTATTGTGTCTCTTGTTCAGAATCATCTCCGTTGTGCTCTTCACTCGCAATAAGAGCCAGATTCTCCTCACCATAATCACTAGCAGGCTCATACCCACAGTCCTCAGTAACGATCATTACATGCTAAGATGGGCATTTGCTCGCGTAGTGACCACGGCCAGTGCAACGATGACATATGACATCATGTGTTGGCCCTGTGGATGCCATGGATGAAGAAGATCTCTGCGTAGGACCGGAAGGTGTACTCCTGATTGATGGTGGTGGTGCTTGTTTTCCTTTATCATGGTTAGAGGTGACGGATGAAGTAGGCGGTGGTGTAGCTGGACAAGTGGAAGTAGATGATGTACGCGGTGTCCATGATGAAGGTCGACCTGCAGAAAAACTAGATCGCGCCAATGCATGTCAATCATGAACTTCACATTCAGCTTTGCAAGCAAGATGGGTGATGCAGCTTGAAGCTACGTCGGTATTTCCCCAAAGAGGAAGGGATGATGCAACACAACGGTGGTAGGTATTTCCCTTAGATGTGAAATCAAGGTTATCGAACCAGTAGGAGAACCAAGCAACACAACGTAAACAGCACCTGCACACAAATAACAACTACTCGCAACCCGACGTGTAAAAGGGGTTGTCAATCCCTTTCGGGTAGTGGCGCCCCAAGATGGGCAAACGGACGTGAATAAAATTGTAGTAGATTGATAGATTGAACGCCAAATGAAATAAATAAGAATAAATTGTAGCAAGGTATTTTTGTATTATTGGTTTAGTAGATATGAAAATAAAATCAAAGGAAAATAGATCGCAAAGGCAAATAATATGAGAAAGAGACCAGGGGCCGTAGGTTTCACTAGTGGCTTCTCTCGAGAAAATAGCAAACGGTGGGTGAACAAATTACTGTTGGGAAATTGATAGAACTTCAAATAATCATGAAGATATCCAGGCAATGATCATTACATAGGCATCACGTCCAATATTAGTAGACCGACTCCTGCCTGCATCTACTACTATTACTCCACACATCGACAGCTATCCAGCATGCATCTAGTGTATTGAGTTCATGGAGAAACAGAGTAATGCAATAAGAATGATGACATGATGTAGACAAGATCTATCTATGTAGAGATAGACCCCATCGTTTTATCCTTAGTAGCAACGATACATACGTGTCGGTTCCCCTTCTGTCACTGGGATCAAGCACCATAAGATCGGACCCACTACAAAGCACCTCTCCCATTGCAAGATAAATAGATCAAGTTGGCCAAACAAAACCCAAATACTGGAGAAGATATACGAGTCTATAAGCAATCATGCATAAAAGAGATCAAAGAAACTCAAATACTTTCATGGATATAAAAAGATAGATCTGATCATAAACTCAAAGTTCATCCGATCCCAACAAACACACCGCAAAAAGAGTTACATCATATGGATCTCCAAGAGACCATTGTATTGAGAATTCAGCGAGAGGTAGAAAGCCATCTAGCTACTAACTACGTACCTGAAGGTCTACAAAGAACTACCCATGCATCATCGGAGAGGCAACTATGGAGGTGGTGAACCCCATCTGAGATGGTGTTTAGATTGGATCTGGTGGTTCTGGACTCTGCGGCAGCTGGAATTGATTTTCGTCGATGCTTTCAGGGTTTCTGGAATATTGGGGTATTTATAGAGCAAAGAGGTGGTCCGGGGGGCACCCAAGGTGGGCACAACCCACCAGGGGGCGCCTGGGCCTCCTGGTGCGCCCTGGTGGGTTGTTGATACGTCCATTTTGCATCATGCTTTTATATCGATATTTATTGCATTATGGGTTGTTATTACACGTTATGTCACAATACTTACGCCTATTCTCTCCTATTTTACAAGGTTTACATAAGGAGGAAGAATGCCGGCAGCTGGAATTCTGGGCTGGAAAAGGAGCAAATATTAGAGACCTATTCTGCACAACTCCAAAAGTCCTGAAACTCCATGAAAGTCATTTTGGGAAAAAATAAAAATATCCAGCGAAGAAGTTCACGGAGGGGCCCCACCTGCCACGAGGGTGGGGCGCGCCTACCCCCCGGGCGCCCCTACCTCGTGGGCCCCCTGGTGGCCCTCCGATGCCCATCTTCTGCTATATGACGTCTTTCGTCGAGGAAAAAATCAAAAGCAACCTTTGGGGACGAAACTCTGCCACCACGAGGCGGAACCTTGGCGGAACCAATCTAGGGCTCCGGCAGAGCTGTTCTGCCGGGGACACTTACCTCCGGGAGGGGGAAATCATCGTCATCATCACCATCAACGCTCCTCTCATCGGGAGAGGGCAATCTCCATCAACATCCTCACCAGCACCATCTCCTTTCGAAACCCTAGTTCATCTCTTGTATCCAGTTCTTGTCTCCAAGTCCGGGATTGATACTAGTAGGTTGCTAGTAGTGTTGATTACTCCTTGTAGTTGATGCTAGTTGGTTTATTTGGTGGAAGATCATATGTTCAGATCCTATATGCATATTAATACCCCTCGATTATGAACATGAATATGCTTTTGTAGTAGTTACGTTTTTCACGAGGACATGGGAGAAGTCTTGCTATTAGTAGTCATATGAATTTGGTATTCGATTCGATATTTTGATGAGATGTATGTTGTCTAGCCTCTAGTTGTGTTATGTGAACGTCGACTACATAACACTTCACCATTATTTGGGCCTAGAGGAAGGCATTGGGAAGTATTAAGTAGATGATGGGTTGCTAGAGTGATGAAGCTTAAACCCTAGTTTATGCGTTGCTTCGTAAGGGCTGATTTGGATCCATATGTTTCATGCTATGGTTAGGTTTACCTTAATACTTTTGTTGTAGTTGCGGATGCTTGCAATAGAGGTTAATCATAAGTGGGATGTTTGTTCAAGTAAGAACAACACCCAAGCACCGGTCCACCCACATATCAAATTATCAAAGTACCGAACGCGAATCATATGAACGTGATGAAAACTAGCTTGACGATATTCCCATGTGTCCTCGGGAGCGCTTTTCCTATTATAAGAGTTTGTCGAGGCTTGTCCTTTGCTCCAAAAAGGATTGGGCCACCTTGCTGCACTTTATTTACTTTTTTTACTTGTTGCTCGTTACAAATTATCTTATCACAAAACTATCTGTTACCACTTATTTCAGTACTTGCAGAGAATACCTTGCTGAAAACCACTTATCATTTCCTTCTGCTCCTCGTTGGGTTTGACACTCTTACTTATCGAAAGGACTACGATAGATCCCCTATACTTGTGGGTCATCAAGACTTTTTCAAGGCGTCGTTGCCGGGAGTGAAGCGCCTTTGGTAGGTGGAATTTGGTAAGGAAAAATTTATATAGTGTGCTGAAATTTACTGTCACTTGTTACTATGGAAAGTAATCCTCTAAGGGGCTTGTTCGGGGTATCTTCACCCCGACCAGTAGAGCAAAGAGTTGCTCCTCAACCTAATGAACCTACTAAAAATGAATATGAAAATATTCCCTTTGAATTTCCTTCGGGTATTATGGAAAGACTGCTAGCTAATCCTTTTGTAGGAGATGGAACAAAGCATCCTGATGAGCACCTAATATATGTGGATGAAGTTTGTGGACTATTTAAGCTTGCAGGTATACCCGATGATGTTATTAAGAAGAAGGTCTTCCCTTTATCTTTGAAGGGAGATGCATTGACATGGTATAGGCTATGTGATGATACGAGATCATGGAACTGTAGAAGATTGAAATTGGAATTTCATCAAAAGTATTATCCTATGCATCTTGTTCATCGTGATCGCAATTATATATATAATTTCTGGCCTCGCGAAGGAGAAAGCATCGCTCAAGCTTGGGGGAGGCTTAAATCAATGTTGTATTCATGCCCCAATCATGAGCTCCCAAGAGAAACAATTATTCAAAATCTTTATGCTCGGCTTTTTGAAATCAATCGCACCATGCTCGATACTTCTTGTGCTGGCTCTTTTATGATGAAGACTATTGAATTTAAATGGGATTTATTGGATAGAATTAAATGCAACTCTGAAGATTGGGATCTCAACGAAGGTAAGGAGTCAGGTATGACACCTAAGTTTGATTGTGTTAAATCTTTTATGGATACCGATATTTTTCGTAAGTTTAGCACTAAATATGGACTTGACTCTGAAATACTAGCTTCTTTCTGTGAATCTTTTGCTACTTATGTTGATCTCCCTAAGGAGAAGTGGTTCAAATATCATCCTCCCATAGAAGTAAAAGTAGCTGCACCTATTAAATTTGAAGAAAAGACTGTCACTTATAATGATCCTATTGTCCGTACCTCTTATGTTGAGAAACCACATTTCCCTGTTAGAATAAAGGATCATGCTAAAGCTTCAACTGTGGTTCGTAAAAGCAATATTAGAACTTATACACCTCCTGAGCAAGTTAAAGTTGAACCTAATATTGTTATTGTTAAAGATCTCTTGGCTGGTAATATTGATGGGCATGTTATTCAATTCTGCGGTAAATCCGCCATTGCCAAACCTAGTGCTAAAGATAAACATAGACCTGTGGTAGGCGTGCCTATTATTTCTGTTAAAATAGGAGATCATTGTTATCATGGCTTATGTGATATGGGTGCTAGTGCTAGTGTTATACCTATTACCTTGTATGAAGAAATTAAGCATGAAATTGCACCTACTGAGATAGAAGGTATTGATGTTACAATTAAACTTGCCAATAGAGATACTATATCAGATGTGGGAATTGTTAGAGCTGTTGAAGTCTTGTATGGGAAAACTAAATATCCTGCTGATTTTCTTGTTCTTAGTTCCCCACAAGATAGCTTTTGTCCCATTATATTTGGTAGACCCTTCTTGAATACTGTCAATGCTAAGATTGATTGCAAAAAGAATGTTGTTACTGTTGGCTTGGATGATATGATTCATGAGTTTAATTTCTCTAAATTTAGTAAACAACACCGTGAAGAAGATTTGCCTAGTAAGGATGAAATTATTGGTCTTGATTCTATTGCCGTACCTCCTAATGATCCTTTAGAACAATATTTGCTAGACCATGAAAATGATATGTTTATGAATGAAAGAAGGGAAATAGATGAATTATTCTTTAAGCAGGAACCTATTCTGAAACATAATTTGCCTGTTGAAATCCTAGGGGATCCTCCTTCATCCAAGGGTGACCCCACGTTTGAGCTTAAACCGTTGCCTGATAATCTTAAATATGCTTATCTTGATGAAAATAAAATATATCTTGTTATTATTAGCGCTAACCTTTCAGAGCATGAAGAAGAAAGTTTATTGAAAACTCTGAAGAAGCACCGTGCTGCTATTGGATATACTCTTGATGATCTTAAGGGCATTAGTCCCACTCTATGTCAACACAAAATAAATTTGGAAGAAGATGCCAAACTGGTTCGTGATCATCAACGAAGGCTGAATCCTAAGATGAAAGAAGTGGTAAGAAAAGAAATACTAAAGCTTTTGGAGGCAGGTATAATTTATCCCGTTGCCGATAGTCAGTGGGTAAGTCCATTCATTTGTCCCGTAAGAAGGGATGTGTTATTGTTGTTCCTAATGATAAAGATGAATTGATCCCAAAGAATTATTACAGGTTATAGGATGGTAATTGATTTCCAAATTAAATAAAGCTACTAAGAAAGATCATTACCCTTACCTTTTATTGATCAAATGCTAGAAAGATTATGCAAACATACACATTATTGCTTTCTAGATGGTTATTCTGGTTCCTCTCAAATACCTGTGTCGGCCAAAGATCAGTCAAAGACTACTTTTACATGCCCTTTTGGTACTTTTGCTTATAGACGTATGCCTTTTGGTTTATGTAATGCACCTGCTACCTTTCAAAGATGCATGATGGCTATATTCTCTGACTTTTGTGAAAAGATTTGTGAGGTTTTCATGGACGACTTTTCCGTCTATGGATCCTCTTTTGACGTTTGTTTGAGCAATCTTGATCGAGTTTTGCAGAGATGTGAAGAAACTAATCTTGTCTTGAATTGGGAAAAGTGCCACTTTATGGTTAATGAAGGCATTGTCTTGGGGCATAAAGTTTCTGAAAGAGGTATTGAAGTTGATAACGCCAAGGTTCATGCTATTGAAAAGATGCCATGTCCCAAGGACAATAAAGGTATAAGAAGTTTCCTTGGTCACGCCGGATTTTATAGGAGGTTCATTAAGGACTTCTCAAAAAATTTCTCGGCCTCTTACTAATTTATTACAAAAAGATATACCATTTGTCTTTGATGATGATTGTGTAGAAGCATTTGAAATACTTAAGAAAGCATTTATCTCTGCACCTATTGTTCAGCCACCTGATTGGAATTTACCCTTTGAAAGTATGTGTGATGCTAGTGATTATGTTGTAGGTGTTGTTTTAGGGAAAAGAGTTTATAAGAAATTAAATGTTATTCAATATGCTATTAAAACTCTAGACAATGCTCAGAGAAATTATGCTACTACTGAGAAAGAATTCCTAGCAGTTGTATTTGCTTGTGATAAGTTCAGGCCTTACATTGTTGATTCTAAAGTAACTATTCACACTGATCATGCTGCTATTAAATATCTTATGGAAAAGAAAGATGCTAAACCTAGACTTATTAGATGGGTTCTCTTGCTACAAGAATTTGATTTGCATATTGTTGATAGAAAGGGAGCTGAGAACCCCGTTGCAGACAACTTGTCTAGGTTAGAAAATGTTTTTGATGACCCACTACCTATTGATGATAGCTTTCCTGATGAGCAACTAAATGTCATAAATGCTTCTCGTAGTACTCCGTGGTATGCTGATTATGCCAATTACATTGTTGCTAAATTTATACCACCTAGTTTCACATACCTGCAAAAGAAAAAGTTTTTCTATGATTTAAGACATTACTTTTGGGATGACCCACATCTTTATAAAGAAGGAGTAGATGGTGTTATTAGACATTGTGTACCTGAGCATGAACAGGAACAGATTCTACGCAAGTGTCACTCCGAAGCTTATGGAGGACACCACGCTGGAGATAGAACTGCACAAAGGTATTGCAATCTGGTTTTTATTGGCCTACTCTCTTCAAGGATGCTCGTAAGTTTGTCTTGTCATGTGATGAATGTCAAAGAATTGGTAATATTAGTAGACGTCAAGAAATGCCTGTGAATTATTCACTTGTTATTGAACCATTTGATGTTTGGGGCTTTGATTATATGGGACCTTTTCCTGCCTCTAATGGATATACACATGTTTTAGTTGCTGTTGATTACGTTACTAAGTGGGTAGAAGCTATTCCAACTAGTAGTGCTGATCATAACACCTCTATTAGAATGCTTAAAGAAGTTATTTTTCCGAGGTTTGGAGTCCCTAGATATTTAATGACTGATGGTGGTTCACATTTTATTCATGGTGCTTTCCGTAAAATGCTTGCTAAGTATGACGTAAATCATAGAATTGCATCTCCATATCACCCGCAGTCTAGTGGTCAAGTAGAATTGAGTAATAGAGAACTCAAATTAATTTTGCAAAATACTGTCAATAGGTCTAGAAGAATTGGTCCAAGAAACTTGATGATGCATTATGGGCTTATAGAACTGCATATAAAAATCCTATGGGTATGTCTCCATATAAAATGGTTTATGGAAAAGCATGTCACTTACCTCTCGAACTAGAACATAAGGCTTATTGGGCTATTAAAGAGCTCAATTATGATTTTAAACTTGCCGGTGAGAAGAGGTTATTTGATATCAGCTCACTTGATGAATGGAGAACCCAAGCTTATGAAAATGCCAAGTTGTTTAAAGAAAAAGTCAAAAGATGGCATGACAAAAGGATACAAAAGCGTGAGTTTAATGTAGGTGATTATGTATTGCTATACAACTCTCGTTTAAGTTTTTTTTGCAGGAAAACTTCTCCCTAAGTGGGAAGGCCCTTACGTTATCGAGGAGGTCTACCGTTCCGGTGCCATAAAAATCAACAACTTCGAAGGCACAAATACGAAGGTGGTAAACGGTCAAAGAATCAAACACTATATCTCAGGTAATCCTATAAATGTTGAAACCAATGTTATTGAAACCCTAACCCCGGAGGAATACATAAGGGACACTTTCCGGAACATTTCAGACTCCGAAAAGAAATAGGTATGTGGTACGGTAAGTAAACCGACTCCAAAGCAATTTTTAAGGCAATATTTCTCCGTTTTGGAATATTTAGAAAAATAGAAAAATAAGTAGCAGTCCGGGAAGGACACGAGGGCCCCACGAGGGTGGAGGGCGTGCCCTACCCCCCTGGGCGCGCCCCCCTACCTCGTGGGCACCTCGTGTGCCTTCCGGACTCCGTTTTCTTGCATGATACGTATTTTGGTCGGTAAAAATTCTTTATATATTCTCCCGAGGGTTTTGACTCCCGTATCACGCAAATATCCTCTGTTCTTGTTTCGAGCTGTCCTACTGCAGATTAGATCAACATGTCATCCCAGGATTCGGAAGGAGAAAGCTATGTGGATGATTACCTAGCAAATCCTAAGGTCTATGGAGATGTGGAGCGCGATGGTTGGACCACGGAGGAAGAAGAGGACTATGAACCCAAGGGGAAGGAGGAGACGAGCTCAGATGAAGATGAAGCCCCATTACCTCAACCTGGGGACATGCATGTGGAGTTCAAAAAGTCAAGCCTCCCTGATAGGGTAAAGAAACCAAAGATCGAGTTTATCCCTTCTCGTCTCTTGCAGGAAAATAAGCAGGACTTATGCAAAAAGATATTAACCCTGGAGTGGGAGATTGATGATTTGAGGGACCAAACTTCCATCCTCAAGCGCAAATTAAGGGAGAAGTCTATGCCATCAACTAAGTCAACATCACCACCACCTTCTTCACCAGCAAAGGGGACATAATCACATGGATATGGGCACTCCCCTTGGCAATTGCCAAGCTTGGGGGAGGTGCCTCGGTATCGTATCACAATCACATCTCCTATCTTTACCGTTTTTCTTAGTCCGATCCTATTAGTAGTATCTTGATCTAGTAGAATAAAGTTTATGGCATGATCTAGTTTTGAATTTTGCTTTATGATCTCTCTATGTAATCGAGTCCGTGAGCTATATAATAAAGATTAGTGTTGAGTCAAGGGCTTGATTATTTTGCCATGATCTTGAGTGAATAAAAAAAAGAAAAAAATAATAATAAATAGAAACAAAGAGTTCATATTGATCTTATTGAGAGTAATGACTTCACATAGAAGAGTATGATGATTAAAAGTTGTTGGGAGTTGGCAAACATAGCTTTGGTCATCGTTGCAATTAATAGGAAGTAATAAGGAAAGAGAGGTTTCACATATAGATATACTATTATTGACATCTTTTATGATTGTGAGCACTCATTAAAATATGACATGCTAAAGAGTTGATGTTGGACAAGGAAGACAACGTAATGAGTTATGTTTTCTTATATCTGAGATAAAGTATGTTGTCATGGATCTCCCAACATGTTGAGCTTGCCTTTCCCCCTCATGCTAGCCAAATTCTCAGCACCAAGTAGAGATACTACTTGTGCTTCCAAAACCCTTAAACCAGTTTTGCCATGAGAGTCCACCATATCTACCTATGGATTGAGTAAGATCCTTCAAGTAAGTTGTCATCGGTGCAAAGCAATAAAAATTGCTCTCTAAATATGTATGATTGATTGGCGTGGGAGGAATAAGCTTTATACGATCTTGTGATGTGGAAGAAATAAAAGCGACGAACTGCATAATAAAGGTTCATATCACAAGGGGCAATATAAAGTGACGTTCTTTCGCATTAAGATTTTGTGCATCCAACCATAAAAGCGCATGGCAACCTCTGCTTCCCTCTGCGAAGGGCCTATCTTTTATTATTATCCTCTACCTTATGCAAGAGTCATGGTGATCTTCACCTTTCCTTTTTACATTTTATCCTTTGGCAAGCACAATGTGTTGGAAAGATCCTGATTGATATATCTAATTAGATGTAGAGGGCATGAGTTATTATTGTTGGCATTACCCTTGAGGTAAAAGGTTGGGAGGCGAAACTATAAGCCCCTATCTTTCTCTGTGTCTGATTAAAACTCCGTAACCACAAGTATCACGTGAGTGTTAGCAATTATGAAGGACTAAGTGATAGTTGAGTATGTGGACTTGCTATTAAGCTCTGACATAGACTCTTTCTGATGTTATGATAAATTGCAATTGGTTCAATGACTGAGACTATAGTTTGTTGGTTCTCAATAAAGTTTATGATTTGTACTCTGCATTGTGAATGGATTATTACTTGAACATAAGTAATCATACGATAATATTTATCTATGTTGCTGTTAGGAGAATAATCATGATGCCTTCATGTCCGTATTTTATTTTTATCGACGCCTCTACCTCTAAACATGGGGACATATTTATCGTTATCGGCTTTCGCTTGAGGACAAGCAAGGTCTAAGCTTGGGGGAGTTGATACGTCCATTTTGCATCATGCTTTTATATCGATATTTATTGCATTGTGGGCTGTTATTACACGTTATTTCACAATATTTATGCCTATTCTCTCTTATTTTACAAGGTTTACATAAGGAGGAAGAATGCCGCAACTGGAATTTCAATGGAAAAGGAGCAAATATTAGAGACCTATTCTGCACAACTCCAAAAGTCCTGAAACTCCACAAAATTCATTTTGGGAAATAATAAAAATATCCAGTGGAAGAAGTTCACGGAGGGGCCCCACCTGCCACGAGGGTGGGGCGCCCCTACCCCTGGCGCGCCCCTACCTCGTGGGCCCCTGGTGGCCCTCCGATGCCCATCTTCGCTATATGAGGTCTTTCGTCGAGGAAAAATCAAAAGCAAACTTTGGGGCGAAACTCCGCCGCCACGAGGCGGAACCTTGGCGGAACCAATCTAGGGCTCCAGCAGAGCTGTTCGCCGAGGACACTTCCTCCGGGGGGAAATCATCGTCATCATCATCACCAACGCTCCTCTCATCGGGAGAGGGCAATCTCCATCAACATCTTCACCAGCACCATCTCCTCTCAAACCCTAGTTCATCTCTTGTATCCAATTCTTGTCTCCAAGTCCGGATTGGTACTAGTAGGTTGCTAGTAGTGTTGATTACTCCTTGTAGTTGATGCTAGTTGGTTTATTTGGTGGAAGATCATATGTTCAGATCCTATATGCATATTAATACCCTCTGATTATGAACATGAATATGCTTTGTGAGTAGTTAGGTTTGTTCCTGAGGACATGGGAGAAGTCTTGCTATTAGTAGTCATGTGAATTTGGTATTCGTTCGATATTTTGATGAGATGTATGTTGTCTAGCCTCTAGTGGTGTTATGTGAACGTCGACTACATAACACTTCACCATTATTTGGGCCTAGAGGAAGGCATTGGGAAGTAATAAGTAGATGACGGGTTGCTAGAGTGATGAAGCTTAAACCCTAGTTTATGCGTTGCTTCGTAAGGGGCTGATTTGGATCCATATGTTTCATGCTATGGTTAGGTTTACCTTAATACTTTTGTTGTAGTTGCGGATGCTTGCAATAGAGGTTAATCATAAGTGGGATGTTTGTTCAAGTAAGAACAACACCCAAGCACCGGTCCACCCACATATCAAATTATCAAAGTACCGAACGCGAATCATATGAACGTGATGAAAACTAGCTTGACGATATTCCCATGTGTCCTCGGGAGCGCTTTTCCTATTATAAGAGTTTGTCCAGGCTTGTCCTTTGCTACAAAAAGGATTGGGCCACCTTGCTGCACTTTATTTACTTTTGTTACTTGTTGCTCGTTACAAATTATCTTATCCAAAACTATCCGTTACCACTTATTTCAGTACTTGCAGAGAATACCTTGCTGAAAACCGCTTATCATTTCCTTTTTCTCCTCGTTGGGTTCAACTCTCTTACTTATCGAAAGGACTACGATAGATCCCCTATACTTGTGGGTCATCAGTTGTGCTCTCCTCGGAGCACCCCCCCCCCCAAGCGCAACCTTGGCCCATTAGGTGTCTTTTGGTCCATAAAAAATCTCCATAAAGTTTCGTTGCATTTGGACTCCGTTTGGTATTGATTTCCTGCGATGTAAAAAACATGCAGAAAACAATAACTGGCACTTGGCACTATGTCAATAGGTTAGTACCAAAAATGATATAAAATGACTATAAAATGATTATAAAACATCCAGGATTGATAACGTAATGGCATGGAACAATAAAAAATTATAGATACGTTGGAGACGTATCAGTATCCCTAAGCTTAACTCCTACTCGTCCTCGAGTAGGTAAGTGATAAAAATAGAATTTTTGATGTGCAATGCTGTCTAACATGTCATATCATATTTCTTTTCTTTATAGCATGGACATTGGACTTTTATATTGTTCAAAGCAATAGTCTAGTTTTAACATGATATTTAAATATTCAACATATCAACAAACAACCATGTCTTTCAAAATATCAACGCTAAAATAAGTTATCCCTAGCCCATCATGCTCAATCATTGATCCATTCATGAAACACACTCGCATATTAGCTACACCCAATACTCAAGTACGATCGTATTGCCTCCCAGTTGGTGCTTTTATAAGAGAAGATGGAGACTCAAATTCAAAAATAAAAATTGCATAAAGTAAAATAAAGGCCCTTCACAGAGGGAAGTAGGGATTTGTAGAGGTGCTAGAGCTCAAAGCGAAAAATTGAGAGATAAAAACATTTTGGGAGGTGTATCCTTCCCACCAACAAAAACGACTTAGAGTTCGCAACACTTTCCATGCTAGATATATCATAGGCGGTTCCCAAACAGAAAATAAAGTTTAATCCTTTTTCAACCATACTTTCACTTTCCATGGCTAGTCGTATCCACGGTTGCCTTCCATACCAACACTTTCCAAGGAATTTATTATTTGACAAAATAAAGTAAATTCATTTTTCATTTCGGGACTGGGCATCCCTAATACATTTGCCTTACTCTTGTGCAATGACAAGTGAATAAACACTCATCGTGAGCATAACACATCTAGCATGGAAAATATTAGCCACCCCTCACCGCTCCGCGAGCGAAACGAACACACAAAAGAGAAGTTTATTTCGAAAATTAGAGATGGCACATACAAATTTGCTTAGAATGACAAAATAATACCACATATAGGTAGATATAGTGGATTCATATGGCAAAACTGGTTTAAAGGTTTTTGGATGCACAAGTAGTGATCATACTTAGTGCAAAATGAAGGCTAGCAAAAGATTGAGAAGCGACCAACCAAGAAACGAATAATCTCATAAGCGAGCATTAAGCATAATTAACATTGAATAATGCACCACAAGTAGGATATAATTTTATTGCATAATTATTGACTTTCATGCTTGCATAGGGAATCACAAACCTTAACACCAATATTCTTACTAAAGCGTACTTACTCATCAACATAACTCACATATCACATCATCATCAAAACTATTACTAAGAATCAAGTTTATTTTGTCCAATGATCTTCACGAAATATCCTTCTTGGATATCTATCACTTTGGAACTAATTTTTATATGTTGCTTTTGATAAGCTCAAACAAATATAAGTGAAGATCATGAGCATAATTTTTCTCTTTCTCTCAAATTAATTTAAGTGAAGCAAGAGAGAATTTCTTGAAAATTTTGCTAACTCTCAAATAAATCTAAGTGAAGTAAGATAGCATTTCTTCAAAAATACTAAAGCACACCGTGCTCAGAAAGATATAAGTGAAGCACTAGAGCAAGTCCATAGCTCATAAAAATTTAAGTGAAGCATAGAGAGCAATTCTAACAAGTCTTGACATAATTTTGGCTCTCTCAAATAGGTGTGTACAGCAAGGAATCAAGACTTAAAACACAAAATAAAATAAGCAAAGACTCATATCATACAAGACGCTCCAAGCAAAACACATAGTATGTGACGAATAAAAATATAGCTTCGAGTAAAATACCAATGGTCGTTAGAAGAAAGAGGGGATGCCTCTCGGGGCATCCCCAAGCTTAGTTGCTTGCTATCTTTTAGATAATAGCTTGGGATGTTGGGGCATCCCCAAGCTTAGGCTCTTCTTACTCCTTATTCCTTCATCCATCGTAAGATAAACCAAAATTTGAAAACTTCAATCACACAAAACTCAACAAAACCTTTGTGAGATCCGTTAGTAAAAGAAAGCAAATCACTACTATAAGTATTGTAACAAACCAATTCATATTTTTTTGCATTATATCTACTGTATTCCAACTTTTCTATGGCAAAAACTCATCAAATAAAACCATAGAGCCATCAAAACAAGCACACAACGCAAAGAAAACAGAATCTGTCAAAACAGAACAGTCTGTAGCAATCTGACTATTTCAAAAACTTCTGGAACTCCAAAAATTCTAAAAAAAATTGAAAGACCTGAGAAATTTGTATATTAATCTACTGCAAAAAGAATTGGCATTTTAGCATGCTCTGGTCAAAAATGAGAATTGTTTTCGTGAGAGCAAAATTTTCTGTTTTTGAGCAAGATCAAGCAACTATCACCCAAGAAGATCCTAAAGGCTTTACTTGGCACAAACACTAATTGAAACAAAAAAACACAATCATAACAGTAGAATAATTGTGCTAACACTCAAGAACAGAAAGCAAAAAGCAAAAATAAATTTTATTCATTGGGTTGCCTCCCAACAAGCGCTATAGTTTTATGCCCTTAGCTAGGCATAAAGCAAGGATCTAAGTTTTGTCATCTTTGTTTCGAGATCCATAAGATGCCCTCATCATTGATTCATATGGTGGCCTAATTCTTGTTCTACGGAAGTGTTCCATCCCTTTCCTCAAAGGAAATTGGAACTTAATATTGCTTTCTTTCATATCAAGCACAACACCGATAGTGCGTAAAAACGGTCTACCAAGAATAATTGGACAAGACGGATTGCAATCAATATCAAGAACAATAAAATCTGTGGGCACATAATTCCTATTTGCAAGAATAAGAACATCATTAGTTCTTCCCATAGCCTTTTTAATAGTAGAATCCGCCAAGTGCAAGTTCAAAGAACATGATTCAATATCGGTAAGACCAAGCACATCACATAAAGATTTCGGAATTGTAGAAACACTAGCACCCAAGTAACACAAAGAAAAACACTCATAATTCTTAATCTTGACTTTGATAGTAGGTTCCCATTCATCATGTAATTTTCTAGGAACTGAAACTTCCAATTCTATTTTTTCTTCAAAAGCTTTCGTCATAGCATCAACAATATGTTTAGTAAAAGCTTTATTTTGTTCATAAGCATGGGGTGAATTTATCATGGATTGCAAAAAAGAAATACAATCAATCTAAGAGCAAATATCACAATTAAAGTCTTTGTAATCCAAAGGAGTGGGCACATCACTAGTTAAAGTTTTGACCTCTTCAAATCCACTTTCATCAATTTTCCCAACAAGATTTTAACCCTCCAAAATATCGGGACGCCTTCTAGCTAAAATTGACTCTTCTCTTGTTCCTTTTTCATCAACCTTAATTTTACTAAACAAGGAATCAATAGAAGAAACACCAATCACTTTAAGATCTTCATCACTTTTATCCTCTAGTGAGATTGGTTTAGCGGCCATTTGATTTACTAGAGTAGCTTGTGCATCGGATATTTTTCCTACCAAACTTTCAACAAAAGCATACTTAGATTGGAGATTGCAAACTTCTCTACTAATATCATCAAGTTTTTTTGTTATAGCATCAAGCACAACGTAGTGTTCCTTTAAGTTCTTCGGTAAAATACTTATTATGCTCAAATTGTGTAGTCATATATTCCTTAGTACTTTTCTCAATTTCAAGCAAAATATTGGGGTAAGGAACATCATAATGTTTTCTTTGAGGCATCATGATCACGCAAACAAGAACGCACACAAAAACAGATCCGGCAAGAAAACGGGAAACGAAAAAGAGGGGCGAATAAAACGGTAATTTTTTGTGAAGTGGGGGAAAGGAAAATGAGAGGCAAATGGCAAATAATGTAAATTGCGAGGAGATGAGATTTGTGATTAGGAACCTGGTATATGTTGAAGATCCTCCCTGGCAACGGCGCCAGAAATTCCTTTTGATGCGGCTTGAAGCTACGTCGATATTTCCCCAAAGAGGAAGGGATGATGCAGCACAGCGGCGGTAGGTATTTCCCTCAGATGTGAAACCAAGGTTATCGAACCAGTAGGAGAACCAAGCAACACAACGTAAACAGCACCTGCACACAAATAACAACTACTTGCAACCCGACGTGTAAAAGGGGTTGCCAATCCCTTTCGGGTAGCGGCGCCCCAAGATGGGCAAACAGACGTGAATCAAATTGTAGTAGAGATCGCACACCAAATAAAATAAATAAGAATAAATTGCAGCAAGATATTTTTTATTTTTGGCTTAGTACATCTGAAAATAAAAGCAAAGGAAAATAGATCGCAAAGGCAAATAATATGAGAAAATGACCTGGGGGCGTAGGTCTCACTAGTGGCTTCTCTCGAGAAAAATAGCAAACGATGGGTGAACAAATTACTGTTGGGCAATTGATAGAACTTCAAATAATCATGACGATATCCAGGCAATGATAATTACATAGTCAACACGTCCAAGATTAGTAGACCGACTCCTGCCTGCATCTACTACTATTACTCCACACATCGACCGCTATCCAGCATGCATCTAATGTATTGAGTTCATGGAGAAACGGAGTAATGCAATAAGAACGATGACATTATGTAGACAAGATCTATCTATGTAGAGATAGACCCCATCGTTTTATCCTTAGTAGCAATGATACATACATGCCGGTTCCCCTTCTGTCACTGGGATCAAGCACCGTAAGATCAAACCCACCACAAAGCACCTCTTCCCATTGTAAGATAAATAGATCAAGTTGGCCAAACAAAACCCAAATATCAGAGAAGAAATACGAGGCTATAAGCAATCATGCATAAAAGAGATCAAAGAAACTCAAATACTTTCATGGATATAAAAAGATAGATCTGATCAGTTCATCCGATCCCAACAAACACACCGCAAAAAGAGTTACATCATATGGATCTCCAAGAGACCATTGTATTGAGAATTCAGCGAGAGAGAGAAAGCCATCTAGCTACTAACTACGGACCCGAAGGTCTACAAAGAACTACTCACGCATCATCGGGGGGGCACCAATGGAGGCGGTGAACCCCATGTGAGATGGTGTCTAGATTGGATATGGTGGTTCTGGACTCTGCGGCGGCTGGAATTGATTTCCGTCGATGCTTTTAGGATTTCTGGAATATTGGGGTATTTATAGAGAAAAGAGGCAGTCCCGGGGGCCCCCGAGGTGGGCACAACCCACCAAGGCGCGCCTGGGCCTCCTGGCACACCCTGGTGGGTTGTGCTCTCCTCGGAGCACCCGTCAGGCGCAGCCTTGGCCAATTAGGTGTCTTCTGGTCCATAAAAAATCTCCGTAAAGTTTCGTTGCATTTGGACTCCATTTGGTATTGATTTCCTGCGATGTAAAAAACATGAAGAAAATAGCAACTGGCACTTGGCACTATGTCAATAGGTTAGTACCAAAAAATGATATAAAATGACTATAAAATTATTATAAATGTCCAAGATTGATAACATAACAGCATGGAACAATCAAAAATTATAGATACGCTGGAGACGTATCAATGGGATAAACGAGTGATATTATTATATTCCTTATACTCTAGAATGGTCTGAATCTCTCTATTTAATCCACCCATAAAACATGCAAGTATAGCTTCATTATCCTCAACAATACCACATCTAATCATGCCAATTTGTAATTCCTGATAATATTCCTCTACAGAATTTTTTCCTTGTTTTAAACGCTGCAATTTTTGGAGTAATTCACGTTGGTAATATGGTGTAACCCAATGAGTACGCATAGCAATTTTCAAAGCAGCCCAAGTAGTAGGGATATTATCATGATATAATCGACAATGTTCAGACCACCAAACAGAAGCAAAACTAGTGAATTCACAAACAACAACAGCAACACTTCTATCCTAAGAATATTGTAAGCATGTGAAACATTGTTCAGTTTCTAACTCCCAAGTAAGATAGACATTAGGAATGTATCCACCCTCAAACGGTGGAATATTCAATTTTAGTTTAGGAATATGGTCATAATCTCGTACCTAAGGTGGTGTGCAGCCCTACCGTTGCGATTATATGCATGAGGATGATCTGGTAGTGGTGGTGGTGGTTGCACGTAGTTCTGATTTTGATTAACCTCATCCTCATAATAGTCCTCCTCCTATGCAGTAGTAGCGGGAGCTAGAGAAGCATCAACGGCAGTAGCAGCAGCACCAGAAGCTTGCCTGGCTCAAGAGGAACACGCTGCGCTCGCCCTGCTGAATCGCAATGTGGAGGTGGTTGTTGATGTTGTTGCAATGGTGCAGCAGATGATGGTGGTGGTTGTGGTAGATGCGCGAGTACATCATTGAACTTGGTGTCCAACTTGGTTTCAATTGTCTTCTCAATTTCATCAATCCTCTGCAGTGCCTTTCCAAAGCTGGCCATCACGTCTTCCACCTGTTGACCCAACATTTGCTGAAATTTATCATGAAGCTCCTTCTTCATCATGTTCTCCGAGTCAATCTCGTCGGCTTGTGATCCTGCCATGGTTAGCAGCAATAGAAACACACAAGAATATGATTCTATAGACTACTAGAAAGTGGTGGTGGTGGGGTGTCACAAATCCGTCAAGCAAATCTCAAATTTTTACCAGTTCTTTCCCAGCAGCAGGTGGTGGATCGACAACCGTTGTAGTCAAAACTCTTAAAGCTTGGACAGAGTGATTGCCAGGTGGTGTCAAACGCATGATGTAGATGTATGTGGAGCTGGGAAGGCTTATGATATGGTAGAAAAAATGTCTGGCATAATCAATTCAGAGATGCAAAGTTGAATAAACGCTCACGACGGTACTGTGCTAGTCCTAGGCTAGATCGTGCTAGAGACATGAGCCTAGAACACTATCAAAATCACGGCGCTGCACAGGAACAAGGGAAAAGCACTATCATGGTGAGTGTCTCGAAACTCTTCCCAAGTCAAAGGTGTCCCGTCTGATGAGATGGTGATTATCATTTTCGGAGGAGTAGACTTTGACGATCCGACTACGAACGTGTGAGGACGCCGTGCCTTAGCAATCGCTAAACCAACTCCGAGAGTTTATTGACCACGTCGGAGCACGATCAACCTGACCATGAGGGTCTATTTCTTGCAAGCAAACGAAGAACAAGCAAGAAACTGATATTGCAATCTGGATATTGCGAATATAAAAGGAAAGCTTTATTGATCAAGGCGGGGTTCTGTGACGTCTTGGTTTGTTCATTGAACACAAACGAAGTATGTGAAGTTGCAGCTATGAAGAACTTTAATCTAAACAAAACCCAAAGTCTAAACGACACCCTAAGGGTATATAAGGAGGAAGAGGGGGGATTTCGTGACCCCTTGGAGAAGGGGTCCGAAACAAACCCTAACTCTGTTTCCCCACACATACAGACTCTAAAAACACCCTATACTGAAGTATTTCAAAATTACATTGGTCTGGCCCAATAATAAGGTGTCGTAGCACCTATAATAGCCTCTGGACCAAATTTATGAAGTGACATCTTGTATATTTCGTCCAAGCCTTCATGCACTCATTATGGTGGCTTCAAAGTACTGAAATCATCACTTGAAACTTCGTTCTTGTTCCCCTTATGCATGCCATCATCTCCATGTTTGATCTTGCTCCAATGTTCATCCTTCTTGTCCAAGCTAGGCCCTTCATCTGTAAGCAAAACAAATGGATCCAATTTAGGCAGCATCATATTTTCATGAACATTAGAGTCATTACCAAGAAACGAAAGTACCTGGTAATTTAATTGGTGTGCGCGAGCTCTAGTAATTGGTCCAGTATGTATAGCAGCAGGGGCTGTGGGTGTAACAATGGTATTGATGTCCTCATCAGGGCCTCTTCAGTAAATCGCAAATATGACGGGCCCAGGCCCGGCCCGACCTAACCTTCAGGTTCAATTTCTAGGCCTAGGCCCAGCCCGCGGGAAAGAACGAGTCGGGTCGGGTCAGGCTTTTTCGGGCCGGGTTGCCCATGGCCAGGTATACTATGGGCAACAACCTCCCTCGGTTGAAAAAATGCAACAACAACAACAACAACAAGTTCACCAACCTCGAGAGCAACCGTTAGTACATAATCTGGAGCAATAGGTGGGAATGCAGTAAGGAAATAATTTGTAGTGACAAAACAGAAACATGGGAAACAATCAAATGGAAATGCAAAGGTAGACACATATTGTGAAACCTGCTAGTTAAATATCCAGGAATTCGAGGGTCAAGTTAAATATCCAAGACATGGATAGCAAGCTTCCACGCACCCCTGTCCATGGCTAGTTCTTTGGTGATACTCCTGTCCTTCAGATCTCTCTTTGATAGAAAATTGTTGAGATGTGAGATTGTTGCGAGGCTAGATTTTCTGTTAGGTACCCCGTTTTCTGAATTTTCTGTGATCCAATTGTGAGATTGTTGAGATGCTCATATATGAAGCGTATGTGTTTGTTATACTAGATGATACCACACACATTGTCGTGGAATTGGATATATAATTTCTAAATATTGTGTAGAACATTAATTAAGTCCTTACAATTTTAACTATGTGAGAAATTTCTGCATAAGCGAAAAATAATCTTAACATGAAAATTGTGCATGTCACAATTAAATGCAATATGATTTTAAATCCACTAATGCATGTTGCATGATAGTGAATTCTCATGCGTAGAACAGACAGATGCTGGTGGATCAAGGTAGTAAATCTAACGACTACAAAAAAAATGATGATGTGAAAGCACGCACGTTGAGATAATTAGAAATAGCGGGGATCATTCTTTTAGGTATATAGGATATGTGAGGTTAGATTTCTGCATTTGTGTTGGTTGTATAGATGTTCATATATGTTTGCTTGCTATGAGGTTATTGTGAGATTTCTGTTGGTTATATATAGATGTTCATACGTGTGAGGCTAGATTATTGTAAGATTTGAGAGATTACTCTAATATTCCTATAAGATCTATGTGTCGGGTGATGCGGAGCATCCTTTGGTCATCCCCATGGACACCACACCGACTCATCAAGCACCAAGTGGACCAATGACAAGAGCACGTGCACATGCCATCGAAAGCGAGGTGAACACACTCCTCTTTGAGCTCGACATGAATATGGATGGGACTTGGTTGCTCCCTCAACATGGAACCTTATGCATCATTAGGTACGAAAACGACCCCCACCACAGAGCTAAGGAGCCTCGCCAAGTCCAAGAAGAAGGACGAGCAGATCGCAAGGAAGACGGAGGCAAGCAACTGGAAGAAGAAGACGCGCCCAAGCGACCCCGTGCGCATGGCCTATCCAGAGAGCTTCTAGACACCCCGTGCGCACGGGCCTCCAGGACCCTGTGCCCACGGGCCCCTCTAGTGTAGCTGCTAAGCACCCCGTGCGCACGGGCGTGTACCGTGCGAACGGGTGTGTACCGTGCTCACGAGGTCCACTTAGCTCGTGCGCACAGGCTCTCATAGTGAGTTGGCTGTGGACTGCATGTTTTACCCCTCCACTCGTCCCTCGCCTCAAGCCACCTATATATGTCATACCTAGGTCATCTGTTAGGGTTAGCAAAATATATGATATGATCTAGAGAGAGCTTTGCTCATCTCCCACTCCTCTTGGAGATCAAGACCTCCTAGGAGAAGATCCCTAAGTGGATATCAAGACCTCCTCTTGGAGAAGACTATCATCAAGACTTCATCTCCTTTGGATTTGAGAAGAACCTTTACCTTGTGCTATTTTCCCTTGATTGTTCATGTTATACTTGTGGATCTCATGTATGCCATTCTAGTGGATGTGCGATTTGGGTTTGTTTGAGTGAATCCTCTTGTTGTTCTTATTGTTTTTCCCCTTTTCCGCCTCCAAGTGTGAAAATATCATGAACTAGGGTTCCACCCAACGTTGGGCATATTGCTTATCGGGAACTTATCGGTCGACCCAAGATAAGGGATAAATCGACCAGTTTATCGGTATATCGGCCGATTTATCGCCATATCGGCCGATTTATGTTATCGGTCAGGCAACGTTAAGCGATAAATCGGGCGATTTATCGGAATATCGGCCGATATGTTGAACAGTGGTTCCAGCCTACAACATCGGGTCTCAATTCTGCTTATATTTGAGCAATCTACACCAGTTCATGGCCTTAATTTGGTAGTTAAGCATGTCATCAGGAATGTCACTCATGAAAACATTGTAGACGCTTTGATGAGACACGACGATTGACATGAGGATGACAGAGAGGGTGACTAGTTTGTGCGCGAATACTTGTGTGTATGTCTGCATATGTTAATGGAATCCTATATACCTAAGAAAGAGATCCCCGCTACTTCTAATTATCTCAGCATGCGTGCTTCCACATCATCGAAAATGTCGTAGTCATTAGATTGCTAGCTTGATC
Source organism: Aegilops longissima (assembly GCA_021605205.1). NCBI lineage: Eukaryota > Viridiplantae > Streptophyta > Magnoliopsida > Poales > Poaceae > Aegilops > Aegilops longissima. Next base: position 369,693,010 of record CM038678.1, read on the forward strand.
CACAAGCATCTGTTTGATCTATGCATAAGAATCCTCTACTGCAACATGCATTAGTGCATTCGAAGTGGATTTTGCATTGCATTAAATTGTGACATGCACCAGAGCCCATTACCTATTTTTCTTATCATGCAACCATGCCACATCAATGAGCCATGCATGTACTTATAAGTATTAATTTTTTGCATTAGCATATCCATGCAGCACTGCCACACCATCAGTTCATGCGTCTAAATCATCGATTAATTATTTATTTTGCATTATATTTTGTGCTGTCATAGACATAGTGTGTTGGACGCTTGGAGCATAAAATATAGTTGATATTTCATTGTTTCCATCAAATATTGGTTTCCGTATGATATTCTCCCATGCTAAATAGCTACAACTCACTACCTATTTATCTAGCCATGCAACCGTGCCACATCAGCAAATCATGCACGTGAGTTATAAGTCACATTTTGCATTAGTACATCTATATGGAGCACTGCCATGCTACATCATCAATTCATGCACGTAAGTCATGAATTAATATTTTCACACTAACTTGTGTGCTCTCATCGACATGGTATATATGTTGAACGCTTGGAACATATATGTATAGTTGATCCTTCACTTTCTTTTAACTAAATCCTTTTTTTTTTGTCTTTTATACATTATTCTGCTATATGCCTCATATTTTCTTAATGTTTTTAGAAGTTTAAATCAGGAATACTATTAAAATGTCTCTTTAAGTAGTTTTAGTTGTTTACATAGCAGCTAATCAATTATGCATTTTTTCCATCAAAATTACCGCAGCAACCCATGGGGTCTCTAGTTCTAGTGATAGTTACTCCCTTTGTAAAGAAATATAAGAGCGTTTAGATCACTAAATCATGTCATTTAAGGTAATATACAACATAACCAGATAGATCACTGTTTAAATAACATCTACAACATTCATGCTTTCACCATCACCTATAGGCTCATCAACCATCCTAAAAGTAGTTGCCAAACAAGCTTTACAGCCTTCTCAACTTCTACTACTCCCTCCGTTCATTTTTATAAGTCGTGTCAGACAACTGAAAATGAACTACTCTACATCCTGTCTGGAATGTCTTCAAGGCCTTATAAAAGTGAACAAAGGAAGTGTTTCTCAGTTTCTAAGCAGCCTCCACCAGCTTTTCTTGGTTTCTACTAGCTCCGGCGGCTTTTCCCGCAGCTTCTACCAAACTTTTCTTAGTTTCTATCAGCTCCAGATGTTTTTCATTCAGCCACAACGCAAAACAACGGCCTTGAAGGAGCCCACATGTCAGTTTTTTTCTCTTCTAGTTTTAAACCCTCAAATCATGTGAGAGATTGTATAGTTCTTTATTCCTGATTCCTGACGGCCTTGTCTTAAAACTGTCCTTAAGATTTGTTATGGCTTGGTCTTAAACTTGTCTTAAGATTTTGTTGTTAATACCTCTTCTCACAATGCTTGAGGGTGGGTCTTGGACTGTTTTTTTGGCTCAAGACCCATGTTTGAGGCTATTCTTTGGTTTAAGACCCCATGTTTCTGCAACATTGAAGACGCCCTGACCCCAATGCTGAATGAAAGAAAGGAAAAGTACCACCAATTGGAGATCGGTAGAATCATAGTAACTTGTTAGCAACTCTGATGACATGGGCGACATAGTTAAGTTACCTCATCGAGCCACAGGCAACCACAAGGCAACATAGTTAAGTTACATCATCGAGCCATTGGCAACCGACAAATACACTGGTTTACGCTCAAAACTACGAATCTAAGAGCTGGACTGGTTTTATTCATACAGAACTCATCAGAGGTCAAGTTTCTCTCCAACCGAGGAAGCATGTCACTGCAATTGGAAAACAAGTAAAAATCGGTAGCAGCCGAACAGAAAGTGCAGATTATTACTGTGCGTGACTTCACAACGCTAGATGTTACCATTCTTATCTGACATGCCTACTCAACATGTGAGAAACCACCTCCAGTCTCGGATTTTGTTCTGCACAGAGAAGGGCGAGATATTACAAAAGTCCTCGGATGCTTGGGAGTATAGAAGCATCATCAAGAAACAACAATGATGTGCTGAAGAGTCGTTTGCATGGTGTGCTGGCACCGGGTAAATCAATATCCAGCTCTATAATAATTTCGGAATAGATGTATCGCAACACAAAGAAATAGATCAAAATTTAACAAAGCTTACTTGTGATCAGACGGATTGGGCATTACTTCATACACAATTGTGGCCACAACATCCCTTTTGTTCTGCAGTAGATTGTGTGGATCAGTCACACATCAACATTGCATGCTATATTTCCAGACTAAACAAACATCTTGACGATTGTACCTGAGTAGCTTCACCGCGCAAACCAATGTAATATATCTTAGTCGTATCACCACCAAAGTTGTCAGGAAAATGCAGAGTTAAGTTGGCCACACCTTGGAACCTTGAATACCTGACAATAACAGTAAGACACAAAAGGCCAAGAGAGGAAAAAGTTAAAAGAGAGCTAACAATACAAGCTACTCCAAGTACAAAGTATAACAGGATTTAAAACTTGGTAACTAGAAGCAACTCGGTAAACAAATGAAAACAGAAGTGACCTAATACTTAAATCTAATAGGAGGATGTAAATTCCCTCTCTTTCCAATGCAATGAAACACAAAAGCCATTTGCGTTTTCTCGAAAAATACCCTACTCACAAAATCTAATACCCCTCCAAAGAATAGCAAAGATTGCCGAATTGGAAAATAGCATCCAACATGTCACAGACATGTGTGATGTGTTGGAGGCCTCACACGCCATCCTCACATCATATGATGGTATTCTCCAACTTATACAACAGTAAAAGGCATCTTATCTAATGGAGCATATCATCTACATATATTTGAAGCTTACATTTGAGAGGCTAAATTTGAATATCTTTACTCACTATTTATATTATACTATAATAAAGATCTTAGTTCATGCTGGTCTGTTAACCCTCATCGAGATTGCCAATTAATTTATTAGGACATCACATCTTGTTATCCATTATGTAACTGATGTATACTTTGAGATAACCAAGTTATAGACTATGAAGACACAAACATTTAAACGACCCATATGCGGGTGGGGGGGCTTTCGTAACAATGCACGAACATTTTGCTACTATTACAATATAACTCAAAGAGAGAAGTCGTCCATATTTCAACCCTGAATTAGCCATTTGTCTATCTAAGTTTCAACCCTGAATTATCAAAACCATGCAAGATTCAACCTTAAACCGGTTTTCGCAGACAAAGCCGGTTTTGACCAGTTCACCCGCCTAGTCAGCTGCCACATCAACGAGGCCCATGCCCAGCCCTGTCTCTCTTCCCATTCCGAGCCGCATAGGGCTCACCCAGCTGCCGCCGCCACGTACGTGACCCCGACCCGTCGCCACCCTCTCTGGTGGCCGGCGAACGGCAGTGCCGCCACTCTGCCCTCACACGAGCTGGGCCCTGCTCCCCCACCCCGCCCCTGCTGCCTGATGCCGCCCCCCCGGGCATGGATCGGAGCTCCCCCTCTCCTAGTGTCCACCAACGAGCACAGGCTCCTGCCGTGGACTCCCCTCTCCTGCTGGCCACCAATGCACCAGCGGCTGAATCCATGGAGCCCTGCACCCACCTCTTCCCCTCTATCAACGGCAGCCGGAGCCGGCGTGTTCCCTCTCCGAGAGCGCCATGTGCCCTCCCCAATGGCCGAGCAACACCAAAAGGGCTGGGTGGGACAGGACGGGCCAGACTAAGGAATTATACACAATACTTCTTTAAGGGACACTTTTACTCCCAGCCTTCACTGTTTTCTGCTGCCATGGGCGGGCCAAGCCCAGTTTTGCCCTAAAGTAACTCTGTCCCTGGCCCTCCCTTGAGGCGGAGATGCCTTCAGCCCCAGCGGCGACGTGCGCCTCGCCACGCTCCAGTCCCGTCCTCTTGCCTTCCTCTACCGGCCGTGGGCTCATCATGCCAAGTGTGCGCGCCGTTGCAATTCGCTTGGTGCTCACCGTGCTCGTCCGCAGCGCCCAGTCCAGTGGCGGTGCCAGGAATCCAATCGTGTGTAGTCAATTGAATGTTGTGTAGTCAGATATATGCATTTATAAGATTTTTTTGGCATGATTTCTACTTGTTGCATGTAGTTTTTGCAAAAAGCTGTGTAGTCATTTGACTACCCAGCCCAAGTGTGGCTTCGCCACTGGCCCAGTCCGATGCTCGTGAGCCTGCTGAGCACGACATAGGTGAAGAGCGATGGGCTGCTGAGTCTAGATGGCCGGCTGTGGTTCCGCGCTGCCGCCCTCCACTCACCGGCGGCGCAGGGGTATGGCCCTTCAGGCCTGGTGGCGTCAGGTCAACTGCTATTGCGGGCTGGGAGGGGCAGCGGTGACAAGCATCTGGTCGGGTGGAGGGAGAAGCGGCGGCGGGGCTGGAGGCGGCGGGTCAAGGTCGGGGTGCTGGCATCCCAAGTGGCGGCGGCTGGGCTGGGTGAGAGACGCTGCTCAAGGTGAGAGACTGAACAGAGAGAGACTAGGTTTAGATGCCTGGCTGACGTGGCGGCTGAGTTGGTTGCTGACTAGGCGGTCAACTCTTCAAAACCGGCCAAAACAGCCCAGAAAACTGGTTTAAGGATAGGAGGGTTGATATTTGTCCAATTTTGAGAATTTGGGGTTGTAAAGTAGACGGTTTTGAAGTTCGGGTTGTTTCTTAGACTTTGGTGACAATTCAGGGTTGAAAAATGGACTTCTCTTCGTATTAAGTAGCACAAGCAGAACAAGTAACTACTAAAATTACCTGGTTTGATACTCAAGAACTCCCTGCAAATTCTCTGCCAGTTCCCATTCCTGGCACAAACAATGTCAAATTACAGCTGGAGTTTCTTCTTGTGGATGGATAAGAAAATAAACAAACTAAAAACATACCTGCACAGGCTGCATATTTTGAGCATCAATAAAGTCAATACCTTCTCTATTGATAAATCTGTGACAAGTCGACATTCTTTATAAATTTCATGCTATTATGGTTCAAGAAGAAAGAACTGGGTAAGTCACGAAAGAGAAAAGCCAGAATTCTAAAACTTACGCTCTCATTCTTGAAGGGCTTGTCCCATCAGCACCACCAACGACAGCGATGCTCTTGATCTTCACATCTGAGGTAAATCTACAAGAAAAAGGAACAAATGAAACATGTTAATGATTGCTGATAAGAATTGCAAGCAGAAACAAGAGAAAAAGCATGTCTTAGCTATTAACACAAGCATAAAAATGATATATCCCAGTATAGTCCAGTATAAAGTAACACAAACCAAATGTAATATATATGGATCGTGAACTCAATGCAAATAAAGACAGAGGCAGAAGTACAGAATAAAACACGGATAACTTGCTTTGTCTACATACGACCCTTGATGAAGCATTCCGACTCCTTCAGGATACACCAACAAAGCCTTTTGTCTCAAGCAAATTGGGGTAGGCTAGTCATGAAACCTAACAGAAACTGTGAGAACCCAAAAGAGAAGAGAGGAAGTACAAGTAAACAAAATAAATCGAGATTCTGGTACATGGTTTTGCTGATTTCCATGCAGTCCTGTCAAGAGCCAAATCCCTAGGTACATTCCAATCCTCAAGTCTCTTTTACTGCCTTCCTCCCATGTGAAATTTGGTCATCCCCTACCCCTCCTAGTATTTTGGCTACTCTTAAGAATACCACTATTTACTGGTGCTTCTGAAGGCTCCATTGGATATGTCCAAACCACCTTGGCCGGTGTTGGACAAGCTTCTCTTCAATAGGTGCCACCCCTACCTCATCTCGTATTCCCTCATTCCTAATTTGGTCCTTTATTGTGAGGCCACCCATCCACCTTAGCAAGCGCATCTCAGTGGCACTCATTTCTTAGATGTGTTGCCTCTTAGTAGGCCAACACTCTGCTCCATATAGCATTGCAGGTCTGATTGCAGTCCTATAGAACTTACCCTTTAGCTTATGTGGGACCTTCTTGTCACAGAGGATGCCAGATGCTTCCCACCACTTCATCCGCTCCGCTTTGATTCGGTGGCTAACATCCTCATCAATACCACCATTGCTTTGGAGCATTGGTCCCAACTCGCAAGTATGGAAAGGTGTCCCTCTTAGGCACTATATGTCCCTCGAAACTAACTTCTCCCTTCTCCCTCCTCGCACCTAACAGCACTAAAATCACAAGTCATATACTCGGTCTTGGTCCTACTAAGCCTAAACCCCTTGGACTCTGAAGTTTGTCTCCACAACTCTAATGTCCTATTGACACCCAACCTACTTTCGTCAACTAGGACCACATCATCAGCAAAGACCATACACCAAGGCACTGTTTGGATATTGGCAATGAGGCCCAGAATTAAACATTGGCATTTGGGCAGCCCGAATTTCTTTGTTTGGAACAGTATTCAGACTCGGAAAGACTTGGAATTGAAGCACGATATTGAACAGCCCGCTGTCCCCACCCGCCTCACTTGTAACACACCAGCCACTCCCGCACTGGCAGTAGTTACTCCTAGCTATCCTATGAGCTCTAGACTGGCCCACAAACCAACACAAGTCTTTCCGGCACACTCTGTCCTCACTCGTGTGCACCCTGAGAAACTTCCAGGTCGTTCACACATCCCCAAACTGCTCCAAGCCAAGCACACTTAACCAAGCGGTTCTTATGAGATGAGCTTCCAAAAAAGAAGATGCACCTTATTGGTATGGGTAGTACTATCAATCCTATTAAACTAGGATGTCACCATCACTTTGCCCGAATTTGGAACCTCACCCATTGACTTTGTGGCAAGTTCGACAGTGCTCGCCCCTAGTCTCCACTTAACCAAGCGGTTCTTATGAGATGAGCTTCCAAAAAAGAAGATGCACCTTATTGGTATGGGTAGTACTATCAATCCTATTAAATTAGGATGTCACCATCACTTTGCCCGAATTTGGAACCTCACCCATTGACTTTGTGGCAAGTTCGACAGTGCTCGCCCCTAGTCTCCACTTACCCCTTTGAGGAGCGGTCCTGGAAAAAGAAAAATGCCACGCGCAGGAGAGGGACAGCAGCACGAAGCGGGAAGACACAAGTTGGCCTCTCTGCCCTCCCCCTCTCTTCTCTCTGGCGCAGGTCAGCTACCTCATTCCTCACGGTAGTCCGCCTCATCCCACATCTCAGACGCGGCACGCGTGCGCCAAACCGCCTATTGCTCATGCTTTCAATCACCGCAGCTGCAGCTGTTTGTTGCCTCACATGGCGATGGATGCCGCTTCCCCCTATGGCTGCCCCTGCCTGTCTGTGAGCCCTCCACGAGCCGAGACTGGCTAGAGGACCACGGCGGCAGCCCCCTCCCACTCCATTCACATGTGCGCGTGGAGCGGACCGTGGTTGCGCTGCGCATCCTCACCACGCCGCGCATGGGGGGTCGCTTGCCGCACCGCTCCTCGTGTTCGTGGCCTGTGGTGCATGGGGCTGTGCAGGCCGTCACAGGGGTCGATTCCGGCAGGGAAACGGAAGTTAAAAGGCTAATTGGTTTCATGCCAACATTTGGCACTGCCAATACTTGGCAAGCCAACAATTGGCAATATCAAAAGTTGCCAAAAATTGGCAACTTCTTGTGAGGCTGGCAAGTGAAATTGGTAACTAAACAAGCACTAGCCAATATTTTGCCATTTGCCAAATGTTGTCATGCCAATTTTTGGCATCAAACCAATCATGCTCTAAATTTGCATGGAGGAGAAAGCATGCTGGAGAGAAAGAGAAGAAGATGAAAGGCCAGTGACGTGTACAACAATGTGCAATTCAATATTTTCACCATCCAAACACCAGAATTCGGGTTGAATGTCAATATCAATGTCATGCAGATTTAATATTGGAGCCAATGCAATTTAGAGGCCTTGAATGCCTACATCCAAACAGAACTCAAGGGATATCTCCTTGTATATCCTTTCTGACCTCGTCCATCACTAAGGCAAAGATGTATGGGCTCAAGGCTGATCCTTGATGTAGTCCTATGGCATTGGGAGGTGTCGTTCTCACTATCACCTGCTCGAACATTTGTCACAACTTACCGTACACATACTTGATGAGGGTCATGAACTTTATTGGGACTTAATGTTTCTCTAGCACCCACCACATGACCATCCTAGGTATCTTGTCATAAGCCTTCTCCAAGTCGATGAAAACCATGTGTACATCCTTTTTATGCTCCCCATATCTTTAAATAAGCTGACGTAGCAAGAAAATCACATCTATTGTCGGTCCTGGGCATAAACCAAATTAGTTTTTTGTGACGTTCGTCTCTCTTCTCAAGCGATGCTCAATCACCCTCTCACAAAGCTTCATAGTATGACTCATAAGCTTAATTCCTCGGTAATTAGTATAACTTTGAACGACTCCTTTATTCTTGACCTCATCTTCCACTAGGAGTCATTTTGCCTCGTCCTTTATGCATTTAACTTGGTTGAGATCCCTTGTCTTCCTCTGGCGGACTTCCGCCATGTTGTAAATGCCCCTTTCTCCTTCCCGTGTCTAGTCACTAACAAAGCTCATCATAGGCCCGACCTCTTGCTTCACTCACAGCTAAGGACTTGACTAAATGACTAAAAGTGCACAAATGTGTTCCACAGAAATCAGTTGTAATGAATGATTGCTTTCTTCTTGGCCTCTTTCTATTTCTCCCTGTTGCTTTTGACTCCTTCAGGATAATTGAAATAATGTATGGAAGGGTGTGCAAAAAAGGACTTGCCTAAACGACTAAAAGTGCACAAATGTGTTCCACAGAAATCAGTTGTAATGAATGATTGCTTGGCACCAAACCAGCAAACGAAGTTTTTTTATCTATATATATATATATATATATATATGTCCAGGGAGAAGACAACATGTATAAATCAATACACGTCCACAAGCACTACCCTAGAACAATTAAGCACAACCAAATGATTCAAGTTTTAAAATTATGAAATGAATGAACTAAAAGTATCCATCTAATGCCTTCCATAACTGTAACAGCACAATTTCTTGATGTTTCGATGAGAACTTCTTGACTCTCCATACAACAAATTTCTGTAGACACTAAAGCTGTCGATTCTGCATTTGAAGGCATAAAATAGTTCAACTTGTGACAGTTAACCAGTACACGTCCACAAGCACTAGCCTAGAACAATTAAGCACAAATTCATGACCAAATGATTAAAATTTAAAAATTATGAAATGACCGAACTAAAAGAATCCACCTAATGCCTTACATAACTGTAACACCACAAATTCTGTGTCCTAGACACTAAAGCTGTCAATTCTGCATTTGAAGACATAAAATATTCAGCTTGTGTGGGTTTAAGGCAAGTGAAGCAATGATGTAATTAATTTAAGAAACCGAGTGGGGCAGGCACACACATATATCTTTTTTTCGAACCGGGCTACCACCGTTTCTGTTAATTCCTCAACGGAGATAACAAGTTTATACAGCAGAAGGGGATGGAAAAGAAAGAAGCCAAGACACGGATATATATCCAATTATCATTAAGTGATGTAAGCTACTTACGGGATGAAAACAAGTAACTCAGGGTCACCCTCATTGCTCTCCAGAAAACCCTGGTGCAGCAAGAATGTTCATAAGAGTGCAGGTAACAGGTATGAAAAGAAACTTAAGTAACAGGTTACGAGTGAAAAAATCACTTGTCACTGAATAAACGCTGTAAGCTACAGCATCAATATTTTGATCTTGATTCATTGTACCCTACAGGATTTAGGGTCAAGACTGATAAGCTGATACAACAAACATAAGTAATATCCAAATTCGCATGCAGAAGAATGGCAATTTTGTGTAACATGGAGGATAAAGGGTAATAAAACATAGAGCTCAAAATGTCTGCATAGTGCATACCGAACCTGCTGGCCTACTGTTTCTCCTGTTTAATATTTCAGACGTCCTGGCAATTTCCCTTTTCCTACTATGCGCTAGAATTATGCTTTATAGACATCTTTACTAGTACTTGTGAAAAATAAATTGTAGCCCTCAGTAATAATGACAGTATTGACATTAGTGGCATGATAAAAAAGTACCCAGTAATAGTTTTTTAAGGACAAATAGTACCTACTGGATGCACAGAAAGTTGCTAATTTTCTATTCGTTTTCTAATGTAATACCAAAGGAGACGAGTATAATCCACATAGGGACACAGCAATCGATATTGAAACTGTTTCTATATCAGTGACAGGTTATCTAGAAACGTCTAACTCCTGGCATATTTGGCAGAAAATAAGCACCGACACTCATAAGAAGATGGGTTATGTCTAATTCAAGGATCTCGGTACATACCCCGGAAGTCTCGAGGCGCTGGTCCCACGACTTGAAGACCGATTTGACGCTCCCGGCCACAGATTCGTTCAGAGCCACCACCTGCAGGTTGTGGAAAAAACGGGGGAAGATTCAGAGCCACAGTTTCTCGAATTTCTGCAGTAGTAATAGAAGATTTTGCACTCGAAGTACAGTAGGCTACAGCGAAGATTCTGATTTACAGAGAGAGACGGAGAGAGATTGGGAAGAAACCTTGGGGATGTCGATGTGATTGTAGAGCGACCAATCGGCGGCGCAGTTGTGATCCCCACACTCGTGATCGTGCAGGCACGCCATCCCTCTCTCTCTCACCCTCTTCCTCTTCCTCGCTCGCTGCGAATGCAGCACTAGTGGTGTTCTTGTTGGATTTGCTCTGCGTCTGCTGCCTTCTGGTCGGCTGCTGACTGCCTGCGTCTACGAAGGGGAGTACTAGGGCTTTGAGGGTTTTTTTTCTTTCTTTTTCCCCTTTTAGTTTTTCCGCCCGCAAAATCGAACCATCTAGACATTTTTAGGATCCAACGCGGACAAAAATGTCTGGACTTTTTTTTTCTTTGTTTCCTTCCCTTTTTCTTTTCTTTTCTTTTTTTCTCTTTTTATTAGTTTGCTCTAGTCAGCCACACATATTTGAATTAGACCATCACGCACTTTCAGCCACACAATATGGTTCATAAAAATGTTCAAACCGGCCCAGATATCTGGGGCGTGTTTGGTTGCCCGCATTGATTTTGGCGCATTGCATGTGATTCTCAGATAGACCTGGCTGAGCAAAAACAGATTATAAACCACCATCTGCACAGAGTTTGATTGCCCGCATATATGTTAGCTGCATGAGGGAACTAATTTTGACCCGCTGTTTGGTTGGCTGCATCGCATTAGGCGCACATATGACTCGTTATTTGGTTGCAATCTGCATAAGGTGTTGTCATCACTTCTCAGTGGTGGTGACCTTACCACACGCGATCTAAACAGTTTCATTCCTAGCTACCAAACAAATTACAGTTCATCCTAACTACTATCAAATGACAGTATAGATTACTAAGAGCCATATGGCTGAATATGGGAAAGTTCATCGTGGATGCTAACTAGATGCAAGTCCATCTTCCTCTTCTGTTGTTGCTAGTAGTTCTTCATCTTCCTATTCTGTTGCTACTACTGCTTCTTCCTCTTCTTCTGCTGCTGCTCTTGCTCTTTTTCTTTTTCTTCTTCTTCAGATTCTTGTCTGACTTCTGTTATCCCACATTGCTTGTGCCCACTTCATCCTTTTGTTCTTTCAGGGTTCATTGTCAAATGTCTCCACACCATGGCCGAAGCTGACAACATCGTCTTCCGTCACATCTTCCTCCTCATGCACCAGTTCATCAACACCCTATTACAGGATCCAGTTATGCAGAATGCAACAAGCAAGAACAAACTTAACCTGAGTGGGGAAAGTGTGGAATGGCTTTTGATCTAGGATATTTAACCTGTTCTTCATAGCTCCAAAGGCCCTCTCAGCAGTAACTCTAAGGCTTGAGTGTCTGAGATTGAATAGCTCATGTGGAGTCCTAGGATAATTTCTATCAGCGAACTCATTCAAATGGTACCTGGTTTTCCTGAAGGGTGGAAGAATACCTGGCCAACATGCATCGGCTTCGGGGATGTTGATGCCATCAGGACAACTTTATGTTGTCACTGAGAATGTTAGCATCATGTGTTGACCCTTCCCAGCCAGCCAGCACATAGGTGAACTTCATATCAAAGTCAACAGCAGCAAGCACATTCTGGCTTGTGTAGTGCTTTCTCCCCCTATATGCTGTAGATTGTGACTGGGGCACTCTGGCAGTGACATGAGGACCATCTATTGCCCCAATGCAATCCTGGAATGGTAAGTGAAGATTGTGTTAGTGCTCACCTTGAACAATACAAGCATATCAAGCCATGAAGCACGTACTATCAGTGCTCACCTTGAAGTATGGATACCATCCTGGGCTAGTGCGAATCTTGGTAGAAGTCTGGTCGGTTGGTGACTTGATCATCTCTCATTTGAGCTCCCCAATAGCATATAGCACTTGCTTGAAGTACTTTGAGATGGTCTCCATTGATCTCCTAAACATGTTGTGTATAACCCTGAACCTCTGGTTATGGCCAACAACATGGAGGAACATGGCCACTTGCTCTTCCATACTGGTGTGGATGCTATCTCGTAGCGGCCCCCTGCTCCTGGAGGTCTGGACAAGTCTGGCAAATGGTGCGCTTTTCATTCGAAGCATTCACAGGGCCTCTGTGTCGTTGCAGTTGTAGATGTAGTTCAGATTGGCGCTCTCTCCTGCTCCCGCATAAACATTGGAGCATAACACATGACAGGTCTCTCACCATGACGAACAACTCTCCTGTGCATGAACATGACCTATGCCTGAATCACAACAATCACTGTTGACGTCTGAACTACCAGCCTCATCTGTTCATCCACCTAGTCGACATCGAGGGTCCGTTGAGCATGGGGAAATCAATCCTACCAACAGACCTAACATACGTGAGAGGGGGTGTTGCTTACCGGCATCGAAGACGAGGAAGATGAAGGGGGGGCATGGCTGAGGCAAGGACGACCCGACGGTGGCCAGCAGGAAGGGGAGCTCTAGCTCCTGCAGCTGGATAGTGTTGATGTCGCGTCCACCGCCGCTGCTTGCGCAGATCTGAGTTGCTGCCGTCGCCGGTGGTGAGGCTAGAGGAAGTGGGTATCCTAGAGGTAGTGGTGACCGAGTAATTGGGGATGAGGCTAGATTTAGCATTGTGCCACCGCGCGATCCATCTCCCATCACCCCCCCCCCCCTCATTTTCGAGTTGCTCCAATGCGTGTGAGCTTGCGTCGCACTGAGCCTGGCTCGCTAGAAACTACCGATTTGAGGGTATCCGGCGAGCCAGGCTCTGGGCTACTTTAAGCTCCATGCTCATGCGAGCCACCCACCCCGTAGGCAACCAAACACACGTTTCGTGGCTCAACTCGGCCTGGTTGGCCCTAATGCGGGCAACCAAACACGCCCCTGATATCTCACAAATCGACATCAACAGAGGGAGGTTTGGGGAGTTTGGACATCCAAGACGTTGGACTCCGACAACTCGAACCCACCCAAAACCCCTCTAGTGCGGAGCATCCCACGATCATCCCCATGGACCTACCTTCGTCTCCTAAGTGCCAAGTCGACCGATGACATGAGCACGTGCATGAGCTCTCGAGACCGAGGTGACATCTCTCCTCTGGCAACTCCCTTTCGAATCACGTGAGACATGGCTACTACCTCAAACTGGGACACTTTGCATACTCAGATGCCAAGGAACCAGTCATGGAGAAGCTGAGGAGCAAAGCCAGACAATGGAGGGAGAAGAACGCGAAGACTGGGAAGATATGGAGCAAGACAGGACTTGCCCGGATGATCCGGACCAAGCCCGGACGATCTGAACCTTCTTCCGGACGATCCGGGTGACGTGCCCGAAGACCAAAGCACGCCTCCGAACAAAGCCAGATCATCCGGACCAACTCCTGGATCATCCGAACCCACTCGGACATTCGGACGCCGACCCAAACATCCAGACCGACGACGGCTGCGACGACACGGCCAAACGATCCAGAGGGCCGCCCGGATCATCCGGACCCCCGGGCCCGATGATAACCAACAAATTTAGGGGATAAATTGTATCCTTCCTCGATAAGTAAGAGTGTCGAACTCAACGAGGAGCTAAAGGTAGAATTTTATTCCTATCGACCACCGATACAACTGTACGCACACTTAACGTTTCCTTTACGTAGAACAAGTATGAAACTATAAGTACTCTGTAGGTGTAATGCTAGAACTACTTTGCAAGAATAAAACTAGGAGTACTTTGCGAGGTAATAAAAGTTAGTTATTTAATAGAAAGCTTTTTGTAACACAAGAGAAGGATTTTGTCCCTAGGCAATCGATAACTAGACCGGTATTCATTATTGCGATTTTATACGAGGGAGAGGCACGAGCTAACATACTTTCCATACTTGGATCATATGCACTTATGATTGGAACTCTAGCAAGCATCCACAACTACTAAAGATCATTAAGGTAAAACCCAACCATAGCATTAAGTAACAAGTCCTCTTTACCCTCATACGCAACAACCCCTTTACTCAAGTATAAGCTTTTTTCACTCTCGCCACCCACTATAAGCGAATTATGAATGTATTGCAACACCCCAAAGCGGTAATCCCACACGCTTGCGCGACAGGGAGGGCACCATATGGCAGCACCAAAATAAAACATACAAGTCAAACCAATCACGGTCATCAATCATCCCATATGACAAAACGAATCTACTCAAACATCATAGGATAGCAACACATCATTGGATAATAATATGTGGCATAAAGCACCATTTTTAAGTAGAGATTACAGCGGGGAGAAGAGGTGCTACACTGTTACATGGAGGGGGAGAGAGTTGGTGGTGACGGCAGCGAAGTTGTTGGTGTAGATCGTCGTCACGTGATGATTTCCCTGGCAGCGTTCCAACGCCACCGGGTGAGAGTGTGACGCCCCCGATTCAATCGTACACTAATCATGCACGCAAATGTGTACGATCAAGATCAGGGACTCACGGGAAGATATCACAACACAACTCTACAAATAAAATAAGTCATACAAGCATCATAATACAAGCCGGGGGCCTCGAGGGCTCGAATACAAGTGCTCGATCATAGACGAGTCGTGAAGCAACAATATCTCGAGTACGGACATAAGTTAAACAAGGTGCCATAAGATGGCTAGCACAAAGCGGGATACAGATCGAAGAGGAGCAGGCCTCCCGCCGGGATCCTCCTAGGTTACTCCGGTCGCCGCCGGTGGCTGCACGTAGTAGTAGGCACCTCCGCAGTAGTAGTCGTCATAGGCGGTGGCGTCGGGCTCCGGCTCCATCGTCTGTTGCAGCAATCGAGTAGAGGTAGGGGAAAAGGGGAACAAGGCAACCGTGAGTACTCATCCAAAGTACTGCAAGCAAGGAGCTACACTACATATGCATGGATATATGTGTAAAGGCCATATCGATGGACTGAGCTGCAGAATGCCGAATAAGAGGGGATAGCTAGTCTTAACGAAGACTACGCTCGACACCGGTCTTGCAATGCATGTAAGAGGACAAACGGAAGTCCTCCAAGTAACATCATATAGCAATAATCCTACCCGCAATCCCTGCTCATATCCACGAGCGAGAGCGACCACCGGTTGTATCGGCACTTGGAAGGGTGTGTTTTATCTAGTATCCGGTTCTAGTTGTCATAAGCTCAAGGTACAACTCCAAGTCGTCCATTATCAAGATCACGGCTATCCGAATAGATTAACTTCCCTGCAGGGTGCACCATCTTACCCAAAGACGCTTGATCCCATTTGGCGGACACACTTTCTGGGTCATGCCCGCCGCGGAAGATCAACACGCCGCAGCCCCACCTAGGCACAACAGAGAGGCCAAGACGCGGTCTAAACCTAAGCGCCGCAGGGTGCGGGCCCATCGCCACGAAAGCACACCAAGACGTTGCGAGGGCGGAGAAGCAGACCTAACCTAACAGCGTTCGGTCCAATCCGGCGCGCGCTCCGTCGCCGATGTCTCAAGTACTTGGTGATACCACGACGCCGGATACCCATAACTACTCCCGCGTAGATGGTTAGTGCGTATAAGCTCGTAGCCAACTCAGATCAAATACCAAGACCTCGTTAAGCGTGTTAAGTAACCGTGAATGCCGAGCAGGCCAGCCCACCTCTCTCCTAGGCGGTCTCAACACGCCTGTCGCTCGCCTCAAGATCCACTCGCGGGTGCTCCATCACCGACACGACTTTAGTCTCACATGTATCATGTATAATTATATAGTATATACCGTGATCAACTCCCGAGTGATCACGACCCTATAATATAGCACGGCAGATTGGACAAGAAAGTAGGGCCACAGATGAAAGTACTAGCATCCTATACTAAGCATATAGGATTGCGGTAAGGTAACAATGAAGTTACAAGGACGAGGCTATGCTGCGAAAGATAGGAGTATCAAAACAGTAATATGCTATACTACTCTAATGCAAGCAGTGTAGATAATAGTAGGCGATATCCGTGATCAAGGGGGGCTTGCTGGTTGCTCGCAAGAGAGGGCCGTCAACTCAGAGTCGAATCGGCGGCAGCGTCGGCCTCGTAGTCTACCGGAGAGAAGAGGGGAAGAAACAATGAATACAAAGTAAACAGATGCATATCGATGCATGACATGCCAAGAAGCAATGCTAGGCGTGCCCTAACGTGGTATGGGGGGTCTTGGTTAAGGAAACATCCGGAAAGTATTCCGGTGTTTAGGGTTTTCAGCAGAGGAGCCGGAGGAAAAGTTGCAGTTCGATAGGTTAGGGGTGTGTGGCGGACGAGCGGATTGCGATCCGGATTCGCTACGCCGTTCGAGCAACTTTCATGTTGAAAATATTTTAATCCGGGTTAGCGGATTAAAAGATATGATTTTAAAAGATTTTAATAATTTCGGAATTTAATTAATTATTTAATTAATTGAAAATGTATTTATGACGTCAAGATGATGTCATGCCGACGTCGGCGATCAATGTGGTTGACTGGGTCAACCCCGACGTGTGGGTCCTGTTCATCATACATCTGTTATCTAATTAACCTAATCAAATTTAATTAATCAGTAGTTAATTAGGTTAATTAGTTATTAGGTTTAATTAATCGAGATTAATTAGATTAAGCGATTACTTAATTAATTAATTAATTAGTTTTATTTAATTTTCATTTTCTTTTTACTATTAAAACCATTCGTGGGGTGGGGCCCCATGTCATAGGCCCTGTGGGGCCAACCAGGCGTCTTGAGCTGGCAGGCGTGGCCGTTCGGGCGCCAAACGGGGGCAGGCGTGGCGCCGCCCGATCCCGCCGGTGTGTGGTGGAGGGGGCGGCCGAGGTCGTGGCCTGACGAGGAGCCGGCGAGGGCGGTCCCGGTGGGGCTTTGGCGGTGTCCGGGTCGCCGAGGCGGCGGAGATAAGCGGAGGGTGCGGACACGGCCATGGCGTCGGCTTGTCAGCCTTGTCGCCGAAAGGCGTCAGGGAAGGTCCGGGGTTCTGTGTGGCGAGGGCGCCGCCGACGGGGAGAGAGGGGTGAGGCTAACGCGAGGCCGGGCGGTAGGCACGGGCGGGGAGAGCGCCCTTCGGCGAGGAGGAGAGAAGCGGGGCGCGGAGCCGGGACGGGCCAGCGACGGTGCTCTGGACACTGATGGCTGGCGTCGGGGGGGACGAGGGAGCGACGGGGGGGGAAGCTCACTGGGGGTTCATGGGGTCTAGGAGGCGGCGCGGTGGAGCTTGATGGCGGCCGTGAGGAGGAGTCGAGGAGGCGGCCGCCCGGCGTCGGGAGGGATCCGGTGAGGCGGGGCGGCTGGGGACGACCCTGGCGGGCAGGTACCCAGCAGCGGGGGCGACAGTGTGGAGGGGGTTCCAGACACGGCACGAGGGGCGAGGGGGAGGCGACGGTGTCTGGCGGCGGGGTCGTCGGCGGGCGAGGGCGCGACAGGTGTCTCGGCCCCGATCTGGATCGGGGGGGGAGAGAAAGTGGATCGGGGGGGGCGAGAGGAGGCGGGGGTCGGCTAGGGTTAGCCGATCCGGGAGGGGGAATAAGTGGCCGGGCCTGGGCCGGGCTGGGGGGCTGGGCAGTGTGAGGGGGCGGTGGGGAGGGCTGGCCAGTTGGGCGAGTGGGGTTTCCTCCCCCACTCTCTTTTGTTTTATTTTCTTTTCTTATTTTTCTTTTTCTGTTTTGGTTTATTTAAAATATCAAAGAACTTTACAAAATTTTGTGCACCCCACCATAATTAGGTTTGTTATTTTAGACAACCCCCGAACATTTTAGTTTTTAGTTTTTGAAACTTTTTATCGTTTGCTTTTGTTTTGAAATTTGTTTTAGACCGGTTCAATCAACATGAGGTTAGTCACACGAATCGAGGTGATTCTTGTTGCTTAATTATCCGGTGTTACAAATCTCCTCCATTACAAGAAATCTCGCCCCGAGATTTAGGAGGTAGAAGGAAAGAGTGCGGGATATTCATCTCAAGACGATCCTCGCGTTCCCGTGTGGGCCGTCTTGAGTGATTCACCATCGGACTTTGAGGAACTTGATCGCCTTCCGGCGTGTGCGGCGTTCAGCTTGGTCGAGAATGCGGACGGATGCTCTTTATAGGAGAGGTCTGTTGCAATTCGAGCACTTCATGGTCCACCGCTCGGATTGGGTCCTTGAAGCAGCGTCGGAGTTGGGACACGTGGAACACATCGTGAACACGAGAAAGGTTCGACGGAAGCTCCAGTTGGTAAGCCACTTTTCCACGCCTTTCCGAATAGTGAATGGGCCAATATAGCGAGGAGCTAGTTTGCCCTTGATCCCGGCGGTGAGCACCCTTCATTGGTGTAACGAAGATAGGCCTTTTCGCCAAAGTTGATAGACCATGTCTTTGTGATGACGGTCATAATTACTCTTTGACGAGATCGAGCGGTCTTGAGATTCTCGCGAATAATGCGGACTTGTTCTTGACATGTTGGATAATATCCGGACCAAGAGTGGACGTTCCCTAGTTTCGACCAGATTCGAGAGGGTTCGCACTTTCGTCCATATAACACTTCAAGGGGCCATCTTCGACTAGCTTGATAGCTATTATTATAAGAGAACTCGGCATACGGAGAGATTCCTCCCATTTCTTGCAAGGAAGCGACACAAGCTCGAAGCATGTCTTGAGAATTTGGTTGACACGCTCAACTTGCCCTTGTGATCTGCGGATGAAACGCGATCTCGAAAGATAAATGAGTCCCCATAGCTTCTTGAAAACTTGCCCGTAATCTTGAAGTAAATAAGCTGCCACGGTCCGAATCGATAACCGGTGGAATACCGTGAAGTGAAACAATTCGGTCATATAGAGCGTTGCAAGTGACTAGCAAATGATCGTTTCTTTGACCGCCGAAAATGAGCAACTTTAGAAAGCGGTCAATGGCGACAAGAATTGCATCATTACCTTTCTGCGATTTGGGAAATCCGGTGACGAAGTCCATTTCAACATGGTCCCATTTCCATTCGGGAATAGAGATAGGTTGCAGAGTTCCAAAGAGGCCTTTGATGTTCTGCTTTGATACGACGGCAAGCGTCACACTCAAAGAACATAGCGAGCAATGTCTTGCTTCATATTAGACCACTGAATCTCGGCGAATGTCTTGATACATCTTTGTACTACCGGGATGGATACATAGAGGCGTATCATGAGCTTCTTTCATAACCTTCGAGTCATATTCAGGTTTTCCTTCTTACACGGCACCACTAGGCGGCCTTTGAAGTACAAGGCGCCATCATCGGCAATAGTGAAGGACGAGGATTTCCTTTTTGATGTCTTGCTTAATCTTGTAGACCTCGAGTCAAATCCTGCATTGTCTTTATGGTGCCCACGAGATCGGGTTCAACAGCCGTGGTATAGAGGGAACCACAGGGAACAACACGGAGATTCATCTTGCGGAACTCCGGAGAGGGGGAGCGAGTGCACCGAAGGAACAATATGGAGGTTCACTTTCAATTCTTCAACAAGTGGGGCTGAACTTGGTGAACTCAAGGTGGTTGAGAAGACTTGCGGCTCAAGGCATCAACCATTACATTAGCCTTGCATGGCGTATAGGAAATACCCAAATCAAAGTCTGAATGTCTCCATCCATCTCTGCCGCGGAGGTTCAGGTCTGGCTGAGTAAGCAGTACTTCAGACTTTGGTGATCGGTGAAGATCTCGCGACGACCGAGAAGGTAATGTCGCCACCGCTTTAGTGCATGAATGACGGCAGAAGTTCGAGGTCGTGAACTGGGTAGTTCTCTTCGTGAGGGCGCAATTGTCGAGAGGCATAAGCAACCACTTTGCGCTCTTGCATTAGGACACCGCCTAAACCTTGACGAGAAGCGTCGCGATAAATGACGAAGTCCTTCTTAGTATCGGGAGGAGCTAGCATCGCGGCGAAGTCAACTTGTCTTTGAGTGCCCGGAAACTTTCCCGACATTTATCATCCATTGGAATTTGGCGCCCTTATGCAACAAAGTTAGTCGAGGCTCGGCAATCTTGGAGAAGTTCTCATTTAATCGACGGCAATAGTGGCGAGACCGAGAAAACTTCTGACTTGCTTAACGTTCTTCGAAGGAGTCCAATCGAGAATAGCCTGAACTCGTTCAGGGTTAACGGCAATACCATCCTTAGAGATGACATGCCCGAGATAGGTCACTTCGGGAAGCCAGAATTCACACTTGGAGAACTTGGCATAGCGTTGATGCTCTCGCAGCTTTTCCAGCACAAGACGAAGATGTTCAGCATGTTCTTCTTCATTCTTGGAAAAGATCAGGATATCATCCAGATAAACCACGACGAACTTGTCGAGGTAATCCATGAATATATAGTTCATCAAAGAGAGAAGGTGGTGGAGCATTGGTTAAGCCGAAGACATGACGGTGTACTCGTATGAACCATAACGAGTCACAAATGCGGTCTTGGGGATATCCTCCTCACGAACACGGATCTGGTGGTAACCCAACCTCAAGTCGAGTTTCGAGAACACTGACGAACCAGCCAGTTGATCATAAAGATCATTGATCCGAGGAAGAGGATAATTATTCTGAATGGTAGCTTGATTTATGGGACGGTAGTCTTGGACCAATCGGTTTGTCCCATCCTTCTTCTTGACAAAGAGAGAAGGTGCTCCCCAAGGAGAGCAACTTGGGCGAATGAAACCGCTTTGAAGAGATTTGTCGATTTCCTCCTTTAGCTCAAGGAGTTCATGCGGCGGCATCTTGTAGGGTCGCTTGGCTATAGGAGTGGTGCACGGTTTCAAGTCGATGACGAATTCGACAGCTCTAGCAGAGGAATCCTCGAAGTTCTTCAGAAAGACGCCCGGAAGTCGCGAACGAGTGAATGTTTTCAATACCCTCGAGGGTGCGGCGTTCAATGCATTCAATGCATAGAGCCTTGCCTCGCATTTTGCACCGATGAGCTTGGTAAGTGACTATTTCATCGAAGGGTGTAGCAGATGGACGGTCTTCGTGGCGCAAACTATGGAAGCAGATGCGCCTTTAACCAATTCATTCGAGAATGAGGTCAATGCTACAAGACTTCAAAGACGATGGGAGAGACAAGGAATTCCAGTCCTTCGATTTCAACGGGACGCGTTGCAAACCATGGAGGTTCGACATTGGCCCGCAGGGTGTGTACTAATAGTGAAGCATTCATGTCTTCACTTTTAATGCCATGCATGAATGCAAAATCTTGAGACATGAATGAATGCGATGCCCTGTATCAAATAAAACGCATCTTTGGTACTGAATTTACGAGAAGTGTACCCATCACGAGAGTGAGTTGGTCTTGAGCTTCATTCAGATCAACGTGGTTGGCCTGAACTCGACCATAAGGCTTGGCAAGATTGTTGTTGGGCTGGGTGTTTCCACCTTGTTCTTTGGAAGGGCCGGTGATTCGGTTCTCGTTGCATTCTCTAGCACGGTGCCTGGTTGTCCGCACCAAGCACAAACCATTATTGGGGTGGGAACAGAGCTTGGGGTGGTGGAGTGGAAGCTTTGGCTGCTTAGTTGTAGGCGACGAGGTGTAGTATAGTTCGCCTCAAGCGGTGCATTCGGCCGGTACATACCGTTGGGAATCCATATCTTGCGCTTCTGCGAGGACGGGCCCAAGATGAGCCCGTGTCACGGTTGCGCTGTTAGAGCTCTGGTATTCCTGCGCACCAGCCGACATTGATAGCCTTGTTCACCAAGGTGGCGAAATCAGCAAAGTCGTGCACTAGAAGTGCGAGCTTGATGTCGACTTGAAGACCATCACGGAACTTCTCTGTCTGCGTGCATCGCTTGTAATGTCCTCTTCAAAGATAGCGAGACAAGTCCAGAACTCTCACGATAAGCTTCAACAGATCTTGTTGCCTTGGGTGAGATTATGAATTCACGCTTCTTCCGGTCCATGACCCTTGAGGGATGAAGCGGCACGAAAGCAGCTTGGAAGTCCGCCAGTGATGAGTGTTCCAACTGGCAGAGTACGCTGTGGCTGTCCCACCATTGAGTGCGGGTCCCTTCAGAAGAAGGATGCAAAGGTGACATAGTGGCGGGGCTACATCAGCAGACTCCATCTCATAGGTGATGTCACGGAGCGACCATCAACATCCAATGGTTGGGTTGAGCTGCGGTACACGCCGGGTTCAGCGTATGAAATCCTGCAGAGTTGTTCCGTTTGGGTCTTTGGTTCATATTGGGGCGAGGAAACCGAGCCATCATGTTCTCCATGAACTGGCGATTCATCTCAAGCTGTTGGACCATACCAGCCATGTACTCGGCGGTGGTGGGAAGTTGGCACCACGACCACGACTGCTGGCCTAACCATCCCGCTATTATATAACAGGGTAGTTCAAGATTTGAGAAATTAAGCAAGAGATGAGAATCATTCATGATGAAACATGCATAATGAAAGCGAGATGATGGGAACTACATAATAGTTGGCATATCTTACAAAAGGAATCATGCATAGAGTTCGATACATAGAGTCCAAAGACATAGACTACTACATCTTAGGCGGCACGCAGAGCTCATGGCGAATACATCAAACACTAACAAGCAAGTCTACATCACCCCACGCGCATCTGCGGAGGTAGTCAGAGTCTGAAAGTCGATAGTGCGGCGGCGGATAGTCCTCCACGTCGGTGACTGGGGCCGCGGATACTCTGGTGCTGAATCCGACGTCCGGTGGCGTAAAAGGGCCAAGCACGGAGAGTAGCGCCCCACGCCCGCCAACCGACACCCCGGGGCATCACGGTCTGGCTGGGTAGATCGCAGAACGCGGCAGCTCTCCGGATCGGACAAAGGGTGCATCAGCGTCGAGCACGGTAGAGGTGCCGACGGGTGATGTACAACTCATGGCGAAGAGCTCGGTTAGCTCGATCCAGCCCATCGGATGCGTAACAAAGTTTCGATGGTGGAAGGGCTCTCGTGACGATGGAGTAGGCAGCGCAGTAGTAACCCTCCTCACCAACATCGACGCGATAGCAATGTGCGAAGGGGAGGTGTCCAACTCGATACTCGACGAAGACGTGTCGAGCAGCATAAGCAGCATCGTGGACTGCCATATCGATAGTCACTCCAACACCATGTGCGGTGTGCAAAGACAAGAGTGGACTCGTACTCCGAGAGTAGAGGTGGACGATGGCGCTGCATGCTCCTCGGTTATAGTCCTGGTACTCCTCATAGGCGGTGTACTCGGGGTGCCGCGATAACCCAGATAGGTCATCATCTCGGCTAGCACCGCAGGTGATCCCGAGGCACCAATGGCCGTCGTGTGGCGCACGGCCTGCCTCGTGGGTTCCATCTGAAAACAAAGACGTTTCAAAGGAGTCAAATGACAGTGTGGAAATTGCTCAAATACAATTCCAAGAACAACTAGGGCTATATCCAACTTTGGGGTGCACGAGGTCACGGGATCCTAGTGTTAGTTAGTAAAATCGTTTAACCCGAATAGAAGAGAGTTCAGAGTCCCAGAGTAAAGGTCGAGGAGTAAAAGATCCTAGTACCACCCGATGGCGACGTGGGCCCATAAGGCACACAGCCATGTTAGTAAAAGTTTTTGCAATGTCTAGACTCGACTTCGCCAGGAGTGTGGAAGGGGATTCTACAGCAATGGCTCGATACCAACTTGTGACGCCTTCGATTCAATCGTACACTAATCATGCACGCAAATGTGTACGATCAAGATCGTGGACTCACGGAAGATATCACAACACAACTCTACAAATAAAATAAGTCATACAAGCATCATAATACAAGCCGGGGCCTCGAGGGCTCGAATACAAGTGCTCGATCATAGACGAGTCGTGGAAGCAACAATATCTGAGTACGAGACATAAGTTAAACAAGGTGCCATAAGATGGCTAGCACAAACTAGGATACAGATCGAAGAGGAGCAGCCTCCGCACAGGATCCTCCTAGGTTACTCCTGGTCGTCGTCGCCGGGCTGCACGTAGTAGTAGGCACCTCGCAGTAGTAGTCGTCATAGGCGGTGGCGTCAGCTCCCGGCTCCATCGTCTGTTGCAGCAATCGAGTAGAGGTAGGGGAAAAGGGGAACAAGGCAACCGTGAGTACTCATCCAAAGTACTGCAAGCAAGGAGCTACACTACATATGCATGGATATATGTGTAAAGGCCATATCATGGGTGAATGCAGAATGCCGTAATAAGAGGGGATAGCTAGTC
The DNA here is from genome assembly GCA_021605205.1 of Aegilops longissima. Classification (NCBI taxonomy): domain Eukaryota; kingdom Viridiplantae; phylum Streptophyta; class Magnoliopsida; order Poales; family Poaceae; genus Aegilops; species Aegilops longissima. The sequence goes on from CM038678.1 coordinate 369,717,617, forward strand.
TTAACGAAGACTACGCTTCGACACCGGTCTTGCAATGCATGTAAGAGGACAAACGGAAGTCCTCCAAGTAACATCATATAGCAATAATCCTACCCGCAATCCTCGCTCATATCCACGAGCGAGAGCGACCACCGTTGTATCCGCACTTGGAAGGGTGTGTTTTATCCAAGATCCGGTTCTAGTTGTCATAAGCTCAAGGTACAACTCCAAGTCGTCACATTATCAAGATCACGGCTATCCAATAGATTAACTTCCTGCAGGGTGCACCATCTTACCCAACACGCTTGATCCCATTTGGCCGGACACACTTTCTCGGTCATGCCCGCCGCGGAAGATCAACACGCCGCAGCCCCACCTAGGCACAACAGAGAGGCCAAGATGCCGGTCTAAACCTAAGCGCGCAGGGTCTGGGCCCATCGCCTCGAGAGCACACCAAGACGCTATGAGGGCGGCCGAAGCAGACCTAGCCTAACAGCGTTCAGTCCAATCCGGCGCGCCCCGTCAGCCGACGTCTCAAGTATTTTGCCGATACCACGACGCCGGATACCCATAACTACTCCCGCGTAGATGGTTAGTGCGTATAAGCTCAGAGCCAACTCAGATCAAATACCAAGACCTCGTTAAGCGTGTTAAGTAACCATGAACGCCGAACAGGCCAGCCCACCTCTCTCCTAGGCGGTCTCAACCTGCCTGTCGCTCCGCCTCAAGATCCACTCATGGTGCTCCATCACCACCCGACTTTAGTCTCACATGTATCATGTATAATTATATAGTATATACCGTGATCAACTCCCGAGTGATCACGGCCCGATAGTATAGCACGGCAGACGGACAAGAAAGTAGGGCCACAGATGAAAGTACTAGCATCCTATACTAAGCATATAGGATTGCGTAAGGTAACAATGAAGTTACAAGGACAAAGCTATGCAAGAAGATAGGAGTATCTCAAAACAAGAATATGCTATACTACTCTAATGCAAGCGATGTAGATAAGAGTAGGCGATATCCGTGATCAAGGGGGCTTGCTGGTTGCTCGTAAGAGAGAGGGTCGCCAACTCAGAGTCGAATCGCGGCAAGCAGCAGTCGGCCTCGTAGTCTACCGGAGAGAAGAGGGGAAGAAACAATGAATACAAAGTAAACAGATGCATATCGATGCATGACATGCCAAGAAGCGATGCTAGGCGTGCCCTAACGTGGTATGGGTCTTGGTTAAGAAACATCCGGAAAGTATTCGGTGTTTAGGTTTTAGGCGAGGAGCCGAGGGAAAAGTTGCAGGTTCGATAGGTTAGGGGTGTGTGGCGGACGAACGATTGCGTGATCCGGATTCGCTACTTCGCTCGAGCAACTTTCATGTTGAAAATATTTTAACCGGTTACGGATTAAAAGATATGATTTTAAAAGATTTTAATAATTTCGGAATTTAATTAATTATTTAATTAATTGAAAATGTATTTATGACGTCAGCATGATGTCATGCTGACGTCAGCAGTCAACAGGGTTGACTGAGTCAACCCTGACAGGTGGGTCCCGTTCATCATACATTGTTATCTAATTAACCTAATCAAATTTAATTAACAGTAGTTAATTAGGTTAATTAGTTATTAGGTTTAATTAATCAGGATTAATTAGATTAACTGATTACTTAATTAATTAATTAATTAATTAATTAGTTTTATTTAATTTTCATTTTTCTTTTTACTATTAAAACCATTCTGTGGGGGTGGGGCCCCCATGTCATAGGCCCTGTGGGGCCAACCCAAGGCGTCTTGAGCGGGCTTGGCCTGTTCAGGCGCCAAACCAGGGGGACGCAGGCGTGGGCGCCACCGATCCGGCACGGCGGTGGTGGAGGGGGGCCGAGGTCAGGCCCAACGAGGAGCCGGCGAGGGCGGTCCCCTGGTGGGGCTTTACGGTGTCCAAGTCGCGGAGGCGGCGGAGATAAGCGGGGGTGCGGACACGGCCAAGGCGTCGCATCGGCGCGCCGCCGAAGTGCGTCAGTAAGTCCGGGGTTGTGGCGCAGGGGGGGCGAGGGCGCCACGACGGGAGAGAGGGGTGAGGCCAAGGCGAGGCCGGGCGGTAAGGCACGCAGCGGGAGAGCGCCGCGAGGGGGGGAGAGGGAAGCGGGCGGCGTGGTGGACGGCGTGGAGCCGGGACGGGCCAGCGACGGTGCTCTGGGCTCTGATGGCCGGGAGGGGACGAGGGAGCGACGGTGGGGAGGCGGCTCAGGGGGTTCATGGGTCTAGGAGGCGGCGCGGTGGAGCTTGATGGCGACCGCGAGGAGGCATCGAGGCGGCGGCCAAGGCCGGGAGGGATCCGGTGAGGCGGGGCGGCTCGGGGACGACCCACACAGGGTGGGTACCTGCGTGGGGCGACGTGTGGAGGGGGGTTCAGATGATGGCGAGGGGCTAGGGGCGGAGGCGACCGGTGTCTGGCGGGGGGGTCGTGGCGGCGAGGGCGCGACAGGGTCTCGGCCCGATCTGGATCGGGGGGAGAGAGAAAGTGGATCGGGAGGGGCGAGTGAGGAGGGGGGTCGGCTAGGGTTAGCCGATCCGGGAGGGGAATAAGTGGCCGGGCTGGGCCGGGCCAGGGGAGGGGGCTGGGCCAGGTGTGAGGGGGCCAGGTGGGGAGGGGCTGGCCCAGTTGGGCCAGTGGGGTTTCCTCCCCCACTCTCTTTTGTTTTATTTTCTTTTCTTATTTTTCTTTTTCTGTTTTGGTTTATTTTAAATATCAAAGCACTTTACAAAATTTTGTGCACCCCACCATAATTAGGTTTGTTATTTTAGACAACCCCCGAACATTTTAGTTTTTAGTTTTTGAAACTTTTTATCGTTTGCTTTTGTTTTGAAATTTATTTTAGACCGGGTTCGAATCAACGTGAGGTTAGTCACAGTAACCGAGGTGATTACTGTTGCTTAATTATCCGGGTGTTACAAAGAGGGGGGAGAGCCCCCTACTTCTTCTTATTCTTCCTTGGCCTCCCCCCCCCCACTAGATGGGAGGAGAGTTTACCCTCTGGTCCTTGGTCTCCATGGCTCCCAAATGGCAGGAGCCCCTCTGAGAGTGGATCTCTCTCTCTCTCTCTCTCTCTCTCTCTCTCTCTCTCTCTCTCTCTCTCTCTCTCTCTCTCTCTCTCTGCTCTGTGTGTGTGTGTGTGTGTGTGTTCTCTTCTGTTTCACGATCCTGTTTTCTGGCCCTTCACCGTTTATTAAATTCTCGAAGATCCGTAAATCCGATTGGGCTGGAATTATGAGGGGATTTTAATCCAGGAATTATATTTCCCGTGGCGAAAGAAGGGCACCAACCGCCTTACAAGGGCCCCATAAATCTGCCCGGCGCACCTAGGGTAGGGGGCGCATCGTTTGATCTTGTGGGCCCCACGAGCATCGTCTCGCGTTGATTCCTTTTCTCGAAAATCACATATATTCCAAAATAAATCTCCATAAAGTTTTATCTCGTTTGGACTTTGTTTGATATGGATTTTCTGTGAAACAAAAAACATGCAACAAACAGGAATTGACACTGGGCACTGGAACAATATGTTAGTCCAAGAAAATCATATAAATTGTTTCCAAAAGTATGTGAAAGTTGTAGAATATTGGCATGGAACAATAAAAAATTATAGATACGACGGAGACGTGTCAGCATCCCCAATCTTAATTCATGCTCGTCCTCGAGTAGGTAAATGATAAAAAGATAATTTTTGATGTGGAATGCTACCTAGCATAATCTTGATCATATAATCTAATCATGGCATGAATATTAATATGTGAGTGATTCAAAGCAATAGTATGTAATTTGATATAAAGACATCAATACTTGGACATACCAATAAACAATCATGCCTTTCAAAATAAAAATGCTAAAGAATGCTATCCCTAGCCTGTCATGCTCAATCCTTGATCCAGTCATGATGCACACAACATTAACTATACTCAATGCATAAGAATGACAATGGTGCTCTCAGGATTGGTGCTTTAATTGAGAAGGTGATGACTCAACAATAAAAGTAAATAGATAGTCCCTTCGCAGAGGGAAACATGGATTTTGCATAGGCGCCAGAGCTCGAAGCTTTGATCAGAGATGAATACATTTTGAGAGGTGTACTTTTCCTGTCAATGTCACGACCAAGGATTCTCGATATCTTCCATGTTAAACACATTATCGACGGTTCCCAAGCGGAAAGGTAAAGTTTACTCCCCCTCAACCATTCAAACACAAGCCATGGCTAGCCGGATTCTTGGGTGCCCTCCATACAATAAACTTTTTGGGGGAGTTTTTCTCATTATTATTATTTTCATTTTGATTACTAGACTAGGCATCCCAATTACCAACATGTCTCGTGCAATGACAAGTGAATAAACACCCATCGTGAATAACCCGCTTAGCATGGAAGATATTGACTTCCCCCTGCCGCTCCATGAGCGGTACATGCACACAAAATAGATGCTTATTTGAATGTTTAGAGGTGGCACATGCAAATTTACTTGGAACGGCAGAGTAATACCGCATATAGGTAGATATGGTGGACTCATAACAACTTTGGTTTAATGGTTTGGATGCACAAGCAGCATTCCCGCTTGGTACAGGCGAATGGTAGGAAATAGATTGACAAGTGACCAACTAGAGAGTGACAACGCTCATAATCATGCATTGCGAATAACTAACATTGGATACTAGCATGAGTAGGATATAATTTCATCGCATAACTAGAGACTATATGTGCATGCTTCGGGAATCACAAACCTTAACACCAGTATTCTTACTAAACCATAATCATTCACTAGTACCCCCCATATATCACCATATTAATATCGCAAAACTATTGCAAGGAATCAAACACATCATATTTAGTGATCTACAAGTGTTACGTAGGATTTTATGACTAACCATGTGAATGACCAATTCCTGTTGACTCTCTAAACAGATATGAGTGAAGCATGAGAGTTTAATTCTTTGTACAAAATACCACGCTCTAATAAATATAAGTGAAGCAAAAGAGCATTCTACAAATAAGGGTTTTCTACAAGCAGAGAAACAGGCATCCAAACTTCAAATGATATAAGTGAAGGACATGAAGCATTCTATAAAGCCATACTCAAAAGATATAAGCAGTGCATAGAGCATTCTATAAATCAACCAAGGACCATCTCACACCAGCATGGTGCACTGCTAAAAGAAAAATAAAAGTCACATAATGTTCCAAAAAATTACGCATGTCATGTGAACAAAACAAAAACTGAAACATGCCGATAATTGTTGAAGAAGAAAGATGGGATGCCTTCTGGGGCATCCCCAAGCTTAGACGCTTGAGTCTCCTTGAATATTTACTTGGGTGCCTTGCGAATCACCAAGCTTGAACTCTCGACTATCCTCATTTTTCTCATATTGATACCTCCTCGACCTTCGAACACGTCATCCACACAAAACTTAACCAAACTTTTTATTAGAAGGGTTAGTACATATAACATCCAAACCCATCATGTCCTGTTGTAACATCATTGTATAATTATAATCAAACATTACTAACTGTATGATATCACAATTTTATGGCTCCCGAGTCAATGGGGCTCAACAAGATTTCAAACATAAGCAAATAACGAAACTATAACAACAATCTATGAAAACAGGACAGTCTGTAAAGATGTAGATGGTACATATGCTTCTGTAACTCAAAAAATTCTGAAACATTTGGACAAAATAAACAATTTGCATAGCAGTACTGTGTAAAACTTTCAGAAACTTTTAACATTCCGGTAAAAAAATGTAAATTCACGCACTACAGCAAAGTTTCTGTTTTTGCACTGCGACACTGAACAAGCAATTTAAACATCCTAAAGGTAAATCTTGGCAAATTATTTTTATAGTGAAATGGATTTGTACAAGGGGATAATTATTTTTGTTGAAAAGTTTTTATAATCAAGATTCACAAAGTTTCCATGAGCATGAACAACAGTTCAAGGCACGCTCCCACTTCAACGGTGCTCGTCTTTCTCATTTTCACTTTTCTTTTTGAAAAAGTTTTAGGTTCCCCTCTATATTTTTTGTTTTTAAACTTTTTGAAAGCACACAATAGAATAAAATGACTCTCTAAAACTTCCGGGTTGTCTCCCTGGAAGCGTTTTCTTTAAAGCCATTAAGCTAGGCATAAAGAGCTCAAGTAATTGATCCACCCGGATCCCAACGTATATCAAAGCCAATTTTAATAATGATTTGTAATTTAGTAGTGAGAACAAAGCAACATATATCACATAACAATGGAATCTAACTTCTTTCACTCTCGCCACCCACTATAAGAGAATTATGAACATATTGCAACACCCAACATCGGTAATCCCACACGCTTGCGTGACACGGAGGGCACCATAGGACAACACCAAAATAAAACATACAACTCAAACCAATCACGATCATCAATCTACTCATAGGATAAAAAGAATCTAATCAAACATCATAGGATGGCAACCCATCATGGGATAATAATATGTGGTATAAAGCACCATGTTTAAGTAGAGATTACAGTAGGGAGAAGAGGTGTTACACCGCTGCATAGAGGGGGAGAGAGTTGGTTGATACGTCTCCAACGTATCTATAATTTTTGATTGCTCCATGCTATATTATCTACTGTTTTGGGCCATATTGGGCTTTATTTTCCACTTTTATATTACTTTTGGGACTAACCTATTAACCGGAGGTCCAACCCAGAATTACTGTTTTTTTGCCTATTTCAGTGTTTCGAAGAAACGGAATATCAAACTGAGTCCAAACGGAATGAAACCTTCGGGAACGTGATTTTCTCAACAAATATGATCCAGGAGACTTGGACCCTCCGTCAAGAAAGGAGGGAGGCGGTCACGAGGGTGGAGGGCGCACCCCCTGCCTCATGGGCCCCCCTTTGCTCCACCGACGTACTCCTTCCTCCTATATATACCTACGTACCCCCAAACGATCAAATACGGAGCCAAAAACCTAATTCCACCGCCGCAACCTTCTGTACCCACGAGATCCCATCTTGAGGCCTGTTCGGAGTTCGCGGAAGGGGAATCCACCACGGAGGGCTTCTACATCATCACCATAGCCCCTCCGATGAAGTGTGAGTAGTTTACCTCAGACCTTCGGGTCCATAGTTAGTAGCTAGATGGCTTCTTCTCTCTTTTTGGATCTCAATACAATGTTCTCCCCCTCCGTCGTGGAGATCTATTCGATGTAATCTTCTTTTTGCGGTGTGTTTGTTGAGACCGATGAATTGTGGGTTTATGATCAAGATTATCTATGAACAATATTTGAATCTTTTCTAAATTCTTTTATGTATGATTGGTTAATTTTGCAAGTCTCTTTGAATTATCAGTTTGGTTTGGCCTACTAGATTGGTTTTTCTTGCAATGGGAGAAGTGCTTAGCTTTGGGTTCAATCTTATGTGTCCTTTCCCAAGGATGAGGGGCAACAAGGCACGATTGTATTGTTGCCATCGAGGATAACAAGATGGGGTATTTATCATATTGCATGAATTTATTCCTCTACATCATGTCATCTTGCTTAATGCGTTACTCTGTTTTCTTGAACTTAATACTATAGATGCATCTTTGGATAGCGGTCGATGAGTGGAGTAATAGTAGTAGATGCAGGTGAGTCGGTCTACTTGTCTCGGACGTGATGCCTATATACATGATCATACCTAGATACTCTCATAACTATGCTCAATTTTGTCAATTGCTCAACAGTAATTTGTTCACCCACCGTAAAATACTTATGCTCTTGAGAGAAGCGACTAGTGAAATCTATGGCCCCCGGGTCTATTCTCATCATATCAATCTCCAATCACTTTATTATTGCTTTGCTTTTTTACTTTGCCCTTTTATTTTACCTTGCATCTTTATATAAAAAATACCAAAAAAAATATCTATCATCTCTATCAGATCTCACTCTCGGAAGTGACCGTGAAGGGATTGACAACCCCTAATCGTGTTGGTTGCGTTGAGCTATTTGTTTTGTGTAGGTACGAGGTACTCGCGCGTGGCCTCCTACTGGATTGATACCTTGGTTCTCAAAAACTGAGGGAAATACTTACGCTACTTTGCTGCATCATCCTCTCCTCTTCGGGGGAATCCAATGCAGTGCTCAAGAGGTAGCAAGAAGAATTTCTGGCGCCGTTGCCTGGGAGGCTTACGCAAGGTCAAGTCAAGATTTGGACTCCCGACAACGAGCCATTTCGGCGCCGCTGTCGGGAGTCTATTAAAAGTCAACATACCAAGTACCCATCACAATCCCTTATCTCTCGCATTACATTATTTGCCATTTGCCTCTCGTTTTCCTCTCTCCCACTTCACCCTTGCTGTTTTATTCTCCTTCTCTTTTCCGTTTGCCTTTTTCTCACTTGCCTGTCGCTATGTCTGAAATTTGGGAAATTATTGCCGATATGGACAATAATAATATCTTAGAAAATTCTGATGCTCCTGCTGAAGAACCACCTACTTTGCATACAAAAAGATTTTGAATTGGTAGTGGTAATATTATTGGGAAAGGAGTTATTCAAGATTTCTTTACTTGTGCCGGTGCTTTGCCTTCTATGGGCGGTTCTATTCTTCATAGAACAAGTAGTCTTGCGGACGCTATTGCCATGCTTATCGTTGAACTTGAAAGGCAATTTATGCACTTGCATCCTTGCATATAAAGGATTTTCCTAGAATTTTCTAATATCGAGCATTCTTCTGTTAAGCGTGCCGCTACTATATTTTTTGGCTCATGAATTCAGATTTATAATAAAATATGCCAAAGAAATCTTTGCACATTATAGGGTGGACGCTGGCCGTCCTCCCATAGAATCTATCCTCTTTGATCAAGAAGAAATTATGCGTTTTCAATCTCTTGACTATGTTGCTTTCATTGAAAACCTTAGAAAAAAGGTGCCAACCAATATTTTAATTGATAGAATCTCTGAACTTAATGATGATTTGGCTATTCGAAACAATGAGCTAGGATACTCTCTTGAGTGTAGGCTCACAAGGTTCTGTCAAAAGAACGCTTATAATGATGAATTGGTTGTGCATTACGAAGGGCCGAAAGAGGAACCTATACCTCCTAAAATTGATCTTGGGGACTTTTGTCCTATTAAATTTAGCCATTTTGATTAATTTTGCTTGCCTCAAAGAAAACTTGCTGCCGAACATAGAGAATATGAAATGAGTTTCACCGATCTATCTTACTACTACGGCGCTACATAGATCTATCCTTGTTTTTATGCCTAGCTAGGGGCGTTAAACGATAGCGCTTGTTGGGAGGCAACCCAATTTTATTTTAGTTTTTTGTTTTTTGTTTCTGTTTAGGAATAAATAATCCATCTACCTTCTGTTTAGATGTGGTTTTATCTTTTAATTAGTGTTTGTGCCAAGTTAAACCTATAGGATCTTCTTGGACGATAGTTATTTGATCTTGCTGTAATTTCCAGAAACTTTCGGTTCACGAAAACAATTATTAAAAATCATCAGAACGTGATAAAATAATGATTCCAATTGATTATGATCAATAAACAAATTGCCTAGGTCTTCCTATTTTGGCTGATGTTTTGGAGTTCCATAAGTTTGCGTTAGTTACAGATTACTACAGACTGTTCTGTTTTTGACAGATTCTGTTTTTCGTGTGTTGTTTGCTTATTTTGATGAATCTATGGCTAATAAAATAGTTTATAATCCATAGAGAAGTTGGAATACAGTAGGTTTAACACCAATATAAATAAAGAATTAGTTCACTAAAGTACCTTGAAGTGGTCTTTTGTTTTCTTTCGCTAACGGAGCTCACGAGATTTCTGTTGAGTTTTGTGTTGTGAAGTTTTCAAGTTTTGGGTGAAATCTTTTGATGGATTATGGAACAAGGAGTGGCAAGAGCCTAAGCTTGGGGATGCCCATGGCACCCCCAATATAATCCAAGTACACCAAAAATTCAAAGCTTGGGGATGCCCCTGGAAGGCATCCCCTCTTTCGTCTACTTCCATCGGTAACTTTACTTGGAGCTATATTTTTTATTCACCACATGATATATGTTTTGCTTGGAGCGTCTTGTATGATTTGAGTCTTTGATTTTTAGTTTACCACAATAATCCTTGCTGTACACACCTTTTTAGAGAGCCATACATGAATTGGAATTTGTTAGAATACTCTATGTGCTTCACTTATATCCTTTGAGCTTTATAGTTTTTGCTCTAGTACTTCACTTATATCTTTTAGAGCACGGTGGTGGATTTGTTTTAAAGAAACTATTGATCTCTCATGCTTCACTTAAATTATTTTGAGAGTCTTAATTAGCATGGTAATTTGCTTAATAATTCTAATATGCTAGGTATACAAAAATATTAAAACTTTCTTAGGAGTGTGTTGAATACTAAGAGAAGTTTGATGCTTGATAATTGTTTTGAGATATGGAGGTGATAATATCAAAGTCGTGCTAGTTGAGTAGTTGTGAATTTGAAGTATGCGTGTGTTGAAGTTTGTAAGTCCCGTAGCATGCACGTATGGTAAATGTTATGTAACAAATTTGAAACATGAGGTGTTCTTTGATTGTCTTCCTTATGAGTGGCGGTTGGGGACGAGCGATGGTCTTTACCTACCAATCTATCCCCCTAGGAGCATGCATGTAGTGCTTTGGTTTTTGATGGCTTGTAGATTTTTGCAATAAGTATGTGAGTTCTTTATGACTATTGTTGAGTCCATGGATTATACGCACTCTCACCCTTACATCATTGCTAGCCTCTTCGGTACTGTGCGTTGCCCTTTCTCACATCGATAGTTGGTGCAAACTTCGCCGGTGCATCCAAACCTTGTGATATGATATGCTCTTTCACACATAAACCTCCTTATATCTTCCTCAAAACAGCCACCATACCTACCTATTATGGCATTTTCATAGCCATTCCGAGATATATTGCCATGCAACTTTCCACCATTCCATGTACCATGACACATTCATCATTGTCATATTGCTAGCATTATCATGTAGTTGACATAGTATTTGTGGCCAGGCCACCGTTCATAATTCTTTCATACATGTCACTCTTGATTCATTGCATATCCCGGTACACCGCCGGAGGCATTCATATAGAGTCTTACTTTGTTCTAGTATCGAGTTGTAATCATTGAGTTGTAAATAAATAGAAGTGTGATGATCATCATTTTTTAGAGCATTGTCCCATGTGAGCTTAAATAAAAAATATTTTAAAAAAGAGGCCAAAGAAGACCAAATAAAAAAAATAAAAAATAGGCCAAAGAAGCCCAAATAAAAAAAGGAAAAAATGAGAGAAAAAGAGAGAAGGGACAATGCTACTATCCTTTGCCACACTTGTGCTTCAAAGTAGCACCGGAATCTCCATGATAGAGAGTCTCTTGTTTCGTCATTTTTATATACTAGTGGGAATTTTTCATTATAGAACTTGGCTTGTATATTCCAACGATGGGCTTCCTCAAATGCCCTAGGTCTTCGTGAGCAAGCAAGTTGGATGCACACCCACTTAGTTTCTTTTGTTGAGCTTTCATACATTTATAGCTCTAGTTCATCCGTTGCATGGCAATCCCTACTCCTTGCATCAACATCAATCGATGGGCATCTCCATAGCCCATTGATTAGCCTCGTTGATGTGATATCTTCTCCTTTTTTGTCTTCTCCACATAACCCCCATCATCATATTCTATTCCACCCATAGTGCTATGTCCATGGCCCGCGCTCATATATTGCGTGAAAGTTTATAGGTTTGAGATTATTAAAGTATGAAACAATTGCTTGGCTTGTCATCGGGGTTGTGCATGATGAGAGCATTCTTGTGTGACGAGAATGGAGCATGACTAAACTATATGATTTTGTAGGGATGAGCTTTCTCTGGCCATGTTATTTTGAGAGGACATAATTGCTTAGTTAGTATGCTTGAAGTATTATTATTTTTATGTGAATATGAACTTTTGTCCTGAATCTTTCGGATCTGAATATTCATGCCACAATTAAAAAGAATTACATTGAAATTATGCCAAGTAGCACTCTGCATCAAAAATTCTTTTTTATCATTTACCTACTCGAGGACGACCAGGAATTAAGCTCGGGGATGCCTGATACATCTCCAACGTATCTATAATTATTGATTGCTCCATGCTATATTATCTACTGTTTTGGACCATATTGGGCTTTATTTTTCACTGTTATATTACTTTTGGGACTAACCTATTAACCGGAGGCCCAGCCCAGAATTGTTGTTTTTTGCCTATTTCAGTGTTTCGAAGAAACGAAATATCAAATGGAGTCCAAACGGAATGAAACCTTCGGGAATGTGATTTTCTCAACAGATATGATCCAAGAGACTTGGACCCTCCGTCAAGAAAGGAGGGAGGCGGTCACGAGGGTGGAGGGCGCGCCCCCTGCCTCATGGGCCCCCCTTTGCTCCACCGACGTACTCCTTCCTCCTATATATACCTACGTACCCCCAAACGATCAGATACGGAGCCAAAAACCTAATTCCACCGCCGCAACCTTTTGTACCCACGAGATCCCATCTTGGGGCCTGTTCCGAGCTCATGGGAAGGGAATCCACCACGGAGGGCTTCTACATCATCACCATAGCCCCTTCGATGAACTGTGAGTAGTTTACCTCAGACCTTCGGGTCCATAGTTAGTAGCTAGATGGCTTCTTCTCTCTTTTTGGATCTCAATACAATGTCCCCCCTCTCTCGTGGAGATCTATTCGATGTAATCTTCTTTTTGTGGTGTGTTTGTTGAGACCGATGAATTGTGGGTTTATGATCAAGATTATCAATGAACAATATTTGAATCTTCTCTGAATTCTTTTATGTATGATTGGTTATCTTTGCATTTCTCTTCGAATTATCAGTTTGATTTGGCCTACTAGATTGGTTTTTCTTGCAATGGGAGAAGTGCTTAGCTTTGGGTTTAATCTTGCGGTGTCCTTTCCCAGTGACAGTAGGGGCAGCAAGGCACGTATTGTATTGTTGCCATCGAGGATAACAAGATGGGGTATTTATCATATTGCATGAATTTATTCATCTACATCATGTTATCTTTCTTAAGGCGTTACTCTGGTTTCTTGAACTTAATACTCTAGATGCATGCTGGATAGCGGTCGATGAGTGGAGTAATAGTAGTAGATGCAGGCAGGAGTCGGTCTACTTGTCTCGGACGTGATGCCTATATACATGATCATACCTAGATACTCTCATAACTATGCTCAATTTTTTCAATTGCTCAACAGTAATTTGTTCACTCACCGTAAAATACTTATGCTCTTGAGAGAAGCCACTAGTGAAATCTATGGGCCCCGGGTCTATTCTCATCATATCAATCTCCAATCACTTTATTATTGCTTTGCTTTTTTACTTTGCCCTTTTATTTTACCTTGCATCTTTATATAAAAAATACCAAAAATATTATCTATCAGATCTCACTCTCATAAGTGACCGTGAAGGGATTGACAACTCCTAATCGCGTTGGTTGCGTTGAGCTATTTGTTTTGTTTAGGTACGAGGGACTCGCGCGTGGCCTCCTACTGGATTGATACCTTGGTTCTCAAAAACTGAGGGAAATACTTACGCTACTTTGCTGCATCATCCTCTCCTCTTCGGGGAAATCCAACGCAGTGCTCAAGAGGTAGCATTGGTGATGATGGCGGCAAAGTTGTTGGTGTAGATCGCCATCACGCAATGATTGCCCCGGGAGCGTTCTAGCGCCACCGGGTGAGAGGGGGAGAGACCCCCTCCTTTTTCTTCTTCCTTGGCCTCCGCCCCCTTGATGGGAGGAGAGTTTAGCCTATGGTCCTTTGTCTTCATGGCTCCCGGAGGGCAGGAGCCCCTCCGAGATTGAATCTCTCTCTGTTCTCTCCTGTTTCACGTTCCTTTTTTCTGGCCCACCACCATTTCTTAAATTATCGGAGATCCGTAACTCCGATTGGGATGAACTTTTGAGGGGATTTTTTATATGGAAATTATCTTTCTTGTGGCAAAATAAGGGCATCAACCACCTTAAAGTGGCCCCACAAGCCTGCCCGACACGCCGTGGGTAGGGGGCGCAACGTCTGAGCTTGTGGGCCCCTCGAGCACCGTCTCGTGTTGATTATTTTTCCCAAAAATGTCACATCCCTAGCTTCTGGTACTGCCTAGTGTTTGCATCTTTCTTGCATCATGTTCGACTTTCGTGGAAAATCGAAATGGGGATGTTCAAACCCTAGCCTCAAAAGGAATTCAAATAGGTTCAACTAAAATATTTTTCAATGATTTCAAAATGCCCTTTAAAAATGTTCATCATTTCTGGATCAATGTGGAAGCATCTACCAAACATGGTTCACATTTTTGCAGGACATATTTGGACTTTGAATTAATTCAACCATATTTGAATTGGAGCTATTTAAATACTATATATATTTTAGATGCTCCAAAAATGTTGGAAATTGTTAAGGGTCACTGGAATAATTCAGAAAGTACCCATAATTATTTCCAGGATTTTATGAAATGGTATAGTATTTATTTTAAACCAGAACAGAAAAACAGAAAATAGAAAAAGAAACGGAAAGGGGAAAACCCTTACCTAGGCCACTTACTGGCTTGCACTATGCCGGCCCAGTGCGAGTCGTCTCCCTCCTCCCGCCAGTCGGATGGGGCGCGCGCCCGTTCGGCGCGGCACGCAGCAGGCTGCCTAGCCAGCCCTAGCCAGTGTGATGCCACCGCTCACCTCCCTGTTGTCGTCCGGATCCGTCCGACCCCCTCACTCTTCCCCTTGCCCTCTCCCTCGCTCTCTCCCGCAATGACCGACGCAGCCACAACAGCGGCGCCCCTCACTAACGTAGCCACCGTGCACCTTGCACTCACCTAACCTACCCAGGGGCTATGCCTTGACGCCCTAGTCCTGTCCGCCGACGCACGCAACGCCGGAAGCCCCGTATCATCGTCCTCGCCGTCGTCTTCATCGTCGGCCGCCCGAGATCGCCGTCGTCGTTCCGGATGCACCAGACCTGCCTCGAGCTCGCTGACAACGCCCTTGAGATCGTTGTGAGCTCTGCCGCCTTTTCCCTCCTCCCCGAGCTCATTCTCGTCCCCTAGCCGCTCTAACCACCGGACCCAAGCGGTCGCGCCGCCGTGGCTCCTCACCGCCGTGGCCAAAGCCATCGCAGCTTGCGCGTGCGCGCGTCACCACATTCGTTGCAGCCCCAGGAGACGAACGCACTTACCCACTCGACCCGCCGTGCCCTGTAGCGCCAATCCCAAGCTCGCCTGAGCTTCGACCGTCGTAGGTGAGCTCGCCGGCGATGTTCGGGGCCACCCCAGCCTGTCCTGCTCGCTCCGTTGGATGTGCAAGAGCCTGGGCTACGCGTAGAGCCTCTACACTGCACATTTGGTCGCCCGTGGCCGTTTTTCGAGCCGCGCCGCCGCATTCGGCCTCACTGGCTGCTTAGTGTCGGTCAAACCCCCAGGTAACACTAACCTAATGACCCTCTGGGTCAATGACAGATGGGACCCGGCGCCCTTAATCTTTTAGTTAGATTATGAATAACCCCTTGTTATCCTTGTGTCACTGACGTGCAGACCCCACACGTCAGGTTTTGACTCCAATCAGCGCGGTTGACTTGCTGACGCATGCATGATGCAGTGCTGGCGCAATAAATGATATTATGGGTTTAAGATAAATCAGGAAATTCCAGAAATAGCGAGAACTTCAAAAATTCATATAAAATCAACCATAGCTCAGATTGAAATAATTTATATATGAAAAATTATCAAGAAAATTCAATCTATCCATCTGTACCATTTTCATGCATGTTTGAATAACTTATACCTGATGATCAGGTCAAATCAATTAATGGGAATTTTAAATGCTTCTTTTGGAGTTTGAATTTGAATCTTTGATTCAAATGAACTTAAACTAACATGGTAGCCTTTTGCATTAGCTCAAACACTAGCATATTGCCATGCCATGATCATGCATCATATTGTTCCATTTGTTTGTGTATTGATTGCCGGCACCGTCCTTCTCAATAGGTCCTGCTCCAGAGAGTGTTCCAGAGTACCTGTCTGAGGAGCAGTGCTACCGTGTTGATCTTTCAGGCAAGCAACCCCCTTGATCACTCCGATACAATCCCACTCTCTCGCTCCTGCTCTCTTTTAATACATCAGGACAACAACGATTCAACTGCTACATGTTGCAGTAGTTGAACCTATTCCTCTGCATGACCTGTCTTTGCCAAAGTAAATAGTTGAAACCCACTAGCATGAGTAGGAGTTGTTTGAGCCATGATGTGCCTACTCATTCATGTTTGCTTGTTATGTCTGCTATGCCTAGAGTTGTGTCAGGTCTGATTCATCTGGGATGGATTGGAATGGTGGTGAACACGTCCTACTCTGGAGAGCTAAGTGTGTGAACACGATTTGGTAAAGGTAGCGATGAGAGGCCATGTAGGAGTACATGGTGGGTTATCTCATTGAAACCGTCCTCAGGAACCGAGTTATGTATTTATGATACAAGACAGTTACTACCACACATTGGGTTCCGGTAACTTGACCTCTCTCGACTTATTAACCGACTAGATCTCTGTCCAGGAGTTGCAACTAGTTTCTGGTGTTTGTAGGTCGTCTATTTTTCTACCAAGTGGCACCCGGCCAGGTGGGCTTGGGAGAGACTAGGCACAGTGGCACGGTGTACCAAGTGGCACCCGAATGGTGGGCTTGGGAACCCTGCTCACATCGTTTCGAACCGTGATGGAAACTTCGGCCGAACTTCCTTTGCGGGTTCAGCCTCGAATAGGCGATAAACCTGGACTAGAGTCTCGTGTGGTTAGTCAGGTCATGGCCGACACCCTCGCCAGTCTTCCGCTTGAAGGTTGCCGAGATACATGACGTGTACTGATACATCTCCAACGTATCTATAATTTTTGATTGCTCCATGCTACTTTATCTACTGTTTTGGACTATATTGGGCTTTATTTTCCACTTTTATATTATTTTTGGGACTAACCTATTAACCGGAGGCCCAGTCCAGAATAGCTGTTTTTGCCTATTTCAGTGTTTCGAAGAAACGGAATATCAAACAGAGTCCAAACGGAATGAAACCTTCGGAAGCGTGATTTTCTCACCGAACGTGATCCAGGGGACTTGGACCCTACTCCAAGGAACAAAAGAGGCGGTCACGAGGGTGGGGGGTGCCCCCCCCCAGGGCGCGCCCCTCTGCCTCGTGGGCCCCCTATTGCTCCACCGACATACTCCTTCCTCCTATATATACCTACGTATCACCAAACGATCAGAAGAGGGGCCAAAAACCTAATTCCACCGCCGCAACTTCCTGTATCCACGAGATCCCATCTTGGGGCCTGTTCCGGAGCTCCACCGGAAGGGGCATCCACCATGGAGGGCTTCTACATCATCACCATAGCCCCTCCGATGAAGTGTGAGTAGTTTACTTCGGACCTTCGGGTCGATAGCTAGTAGCTAGATGGCTTCTTCTCTCTTTTTGGATCTCAATACAATGTTCTCCCCCTCTCTCGTGGAGATCTATTCTATGTAATCTTCTTTTTGCGGTGTGTTTGTTGAGACCTATGAATTGTGGGTTTATGATCTAGCTTATCTATGAATAATATTTGAATCTTCTCTGAATTCTTTTATGTAGGATTGGTTATCTTTGCAAGTCTCTTCGAATTATCCGTTTGGCTTGGCCAACTAGATTGGTAGTTCTTGCAATGGGAGAAGTGCTTAGCTTTGGGTTCAATCTTATGTGTCCTTTCCATGTGATGAAGGGCAGCAAGGCACGTATTGTATTGTTGCCATCGAGGATAACAAGATGGGGTTTTATCATATTGCATGAATTTATCCTCTACATCATGTCATCTTGCTTAAGGCGTTACTCTGTTTTTAACTTAATACTCTAGATGCATGCTGGATAGAGGTCGATGAGTGGAGTAATAGTGGTAGATGCAGAATCGTTTCGGTCTACTTGTCTCGGACGTGATGCCTATATACATGATCATACCTAGATATACTCATAACTATGCTCAATTCTGCCAATTGCTCAGCAGTAATTTGTTCACCCACCGTAGAATACTTATGCTCTTGTGAGAAGCCACTAGTGAAACCTATGGCCCCCGGGTCTATTCTCATCATATCAATCTCCATCACTTTAATACTTGCTTTGTTTTTACTTTGTCTTTTACTTTTTACTTTGCATATCTATACCAAAAATACCAAAAATATTATTTATCATCTCTATCAGATCTCACTCTCGTAAGTGACCGTGAAGGGATTGACAACCCCTTAATTGCGTTGGTTGCGAGGAGCTATCGTTTTGTGCAGGTACGAGGGACTTGTGCGTGGCCTCCTACTGGATTGATACCTTGGTTCTCAAAACCTGAGGGAAATACTTACGCTACTTTGCTGCATCGTCCTCTCCTCTTCGGGGAAATCCAACGCAGTGCTCAATAGGTAGCAAGAAGAATTTCTGGTGCCGTTGCCGGGGAGGCTCACGCAAGAGCAAGTCAACCATACCAAGTACCCATCACAATCCATATCTCTCGCATTACATTATTTGACATTTGCCTCTCGTTTTGCTCTCCCCCACTTCACCCTTGCCGTTTTATTCGCCCTCTCTTTCCCAATCTCCTCATCTTCTTCCCGTTTGCCTTTTTCTCGCTTGCCTTTTGTTTGCTCGTGTGTTGGATTGATTGTTTGTCGCGATGGCTCAAGATGCTACCAAATTGTGTGACTTCACCAATACCAATAATAATGATTTCCTTAGCACTCCGATTGCTCCTCTTGCCAATACTAAATCTTGTGAAATCAATACTGCTTTGGTGAATCTTGTTATGAAAGATCAATTCGCCGGCCTTCCTAGTGAAGATGACACTACTCATCTGAATAGCTTCGTTGATTTATGTGATATGCAAAAGAAAAAGGATGTCGATAATGATGTCGTGAAGTTGAAGCTATTTCCTTTTTCGCTTAGAGACCGTGCTAAAGCGTGGTTTTCATCTCTACTTAAAAATAGTATCGATTCTTGGAACAAGTGCAAAGATGCTTTTATCTCTAAGTATTTTCCTCCCGCTAAGATTATCTCTCTAGGAACGACATTATGAATTTTAAGCAACTTGATCATGAACAAGTTGCACAAGCTTGGGAGAGAATGAAATTAATGATACGTAATTGTCCTACTCATGGTTTGAACTTGTGGATGATTATACAAAACTTTTATGCCGGATTGAATTTTGCTTCTAGAAATCTTTTAGATTCGCCATGGAGGCACTTTTATGGAAATCACTAGGAGATGCTACTAAACTTCTAGACAATATTATGGTTAATTATTCTCAATGGCACTTTGAAAGATCTACTAATAAAAAAGTGCATGCGATAGAAGAAATTAATGTTTTTAGTGGAAAGATGGATGAACTTATGAAATTATTTGCTACTAAGAGTGTTTCTTCTGATCCTAATGATATGCGTTTGTCTACTTTGATTGAGAATAATAATGAATCAATGGATGTGAATTTTGTTGGTAGGAATAATTTTGGTAACAACGCGTATAGAGGGAATTTTAATCCTAGGCCTTATCCTAGTAATCCTTCTAATAATTATGGAAATTCCTACAACAACTCTTATGGAAATTTTAATAAGATGCCCTCTGATGAGAGTAGAGTTAAAGAGTTTATGAATTCACAAAAGAATTTTAATGCTTTGCTTGAAGAGAAATTGCTCAAAGTTGATGATTTTGGCTAGGAACATTGATAGAATTTCTCTTAAAATTGATTCTTTAAAGCTTAGATCTATTCCTCCTAAGCATGATATCAATGAGTCTCTCAAAGCTATGAGAATTTCCATTGATGAGTGCAAAGAAAGAACCACTAGGATGCGTGCTTCGAAAGATGCCTTTATTAAAGCGTGTTCTTCCAATTCCTATGAAAATCAAGATGAAGATCTAAAAGTTATTGATGTGTCCCTCATTAAATCTTTGTTTTGCAATATGAATCTTGATGAAACTGAATATGATCTCCCTTTACCTAGAAGGCGTTCTAAGAATTCGGAGTTTTTAGATCTTGATGATGAAATTGATAAGTGTGGGATTGAAAGAAATAAAAACCTAGATGTTGCTAAACCCACTATTTTGGATCTCAAGGAATTAGTTTATGAAAATTGCTCTTTAATTGATTGTATTTCCTTGTTGCAATCCGTGCTAAATTCTCCTCATGCTTATAGTCAAAATAAGGCCTTTACCGAACACATTGTTGATGCCTTGATGCAATCTTATGAAGAAAAACTTGTGTTGAAAGTCTCTATCCCTAGAAAACTCTATGATGAGTGGGAACCAACTATTAAAATTAAAATTAAAAATTATGAGTTTCATGCCTTGTGTGATTTGGGTGCTAGTGTCTCTACTATCCCCAAAACTTTGTGTGATTTGCTAGATTTCCGTGACTTTGATGATTGCTCTCTGAACTTGTATCTTGCGGATTCCACTATTAAAAAGCCTATGGGAAGAATTAATGATGTTCTTATTGTTGCAAATAGGAATTATGTGCCCGTAGATTTTATCGTTCTTGATATAGATTGCAATCCTTCATGTCCTATTATTCTTGGTAGACCTTTCCTTAGAACGATTGGTGCAATTATTGATATGAAGGAAGGGAATATTAGATTCCAATTTCCATTAAAGAAAGGCAGGGAACACTTCCCTAGATAGAAAATAAAATTACCATATGAATCTATCATGAGAGCCACTTATGGATTGCCTACCAAAGATGGCAATACCTAGATCTATCCTTGCTTTTATGCCTAGCTAGGGGCGTTAAACGATAGCGCTTGTTGGGAGGCAACCCAATTTTATTTTTAGTTTTTTGCTTTTGCTTCTGTTTAGGAATAAATAATCCATCTAGCCTATGTTTAGATGTGGTTTTATGTTTTAATTAGTGTTTGTGCCAAGCTAGACCTATTGGATCTTCTTGGATGATAGTTATTTGATCTTGCTGTAATTTCCAGAAACTTTGCGCTCAGTGCCCGAATTATTACAGATCACCAGAACGTGATAAAACACTGATTCCAATTTCTGCTGATCAATAAACAAATTGTCTAGGCCGTCTAATTTTGGTAGATTTTTGTGAGTTCCAGAAGTTTGCGTTAGTTACAGATTACTACAGACTGTTCTGTTTTTGACAGATTCTGTTTATCGTGTGTTGTTTGCTTATTTTGATGAATCTATGGCTAGTAAATGATAGAGGCAAAGGTGTCCTGTCTTTCGATAAGATGATGGATATCGCTTTGGTGGAAATCGACTTTGACGATCCGACTACGAACGTGCGAGGACGTCGCGCCTTAGCAATCGCTAAACCAACTCCGAGAGGTTATCGACCACGCCGGAGCACGATCAACCTGACCACGAGGGTCTGTTTCCTGCGAGGAAACGAAGAACAAGCAAGAAACTGAGATTGCAATATGTATATTGTGAATATAAGATGAAAGCTTTATTGATCAAGGTGGGGTTCTGTGACGCCTTTGTCTAGTCGTTGAACACAAACGAAGTACGCGAAGTTGCAGCTATGGCGAACTTTTAATCTAAACAAAACCCAAAGTCTAAACGGTGCCCTAAGGGCTGTATATATGGAGGAAGAGGGGGGGAATTTAGTGGCCCTTGGGGAAGGGGTCCGAAACCAACCCTATCTCTTGTTTCCCCACACATACGGACTCTAAAAACAGCCTATACTTATGTATTTTGAAATTACATGGGCCTGGCCCAATAATAAGGTGAGCAGCACCTAGAATAGCCTCTGGACGAAATTTATGAAGTGGCATCTTTTATATTTCGTCCAAGGCTTCATTCACTCCTTATGGTGGCTTCAAAGTCCTGAAATCATCACTTGTAACTCCGTTCTTGTTCCCCTTGCGCATGCCATCAACTCAATACTTGTTCTTGCTCCAATGTTCATCCTTCTCCAAGCTAGGCCCTTCATTTGTAAGCAAAACAAATGTATCCAATTTAGGCAGCATCATATTCTCATGAACATTAGAATCATTACCAAGAAACGAAAGTACCTGGTAATTTAATTGGCGTGCGCAAGCTCTAGTAATTGGTCCATTATATGTAATAGTAGGGGCTATGGGTGTAACAATGGTATTGATGTCCTCATCAGTAAAATAGTTTATAATCCATAGAGAAGTTGGAATACAGTAGGTTTAACACCAATATAAATAAAGAATGAGTTCATTACAGTACCTTAAAGTAGTCTTTTGTTTTCTTTCTCTAACGGAGCTCACGAGAATTCTATTGAGTTTTGTGTTGTGAAGTTTTCAAGTTTTGGGTAAATTCTTTTGATGGATTATGGTACAAGGAGTGGCAAGAGCCTAAGCTTGGGGATGCCCATGGCACCCCCAAGATAATTTAAGGACACCAAAAAGTCAAAGCTTGGGGATGCCCCGGAAGGCATCCCCTCTTTCATCTACTTCCATCGGTAATTTACCTGGAGCTATATTTTTATTCACCACATGATAAGTGTTTTGCTTGGAGCGTCTTGTATTATTTGCGTCTTTGCTTGTTAGTCTACCACAATCATCCTTGCTGTACACACCTTTTGGGAGAAGCCTATTTAATTAGAATTTGCTAGAATACTCTTTGTGCTTCACTTATATCTTTTGAGCTTGATAGTTTTGCTCATAGTGCTTCACTTATATCTTTTGAGAGTCATAATTTTTGCTCTAGTGCTTCACTTAGATCTTTTAGAACACGGTGGTGGATTTGTTTTAAAGAAACTATTGATCTCTCATGCTTCACTTAGATTATTTTGAGAGTCATTAATAGCATGGTAATTTGCTTAAAATTAATATACTTGGTATTCAAGATATGTGAAACTTTCTTTTGAGTGCGTTGAATACTAAGAGAAGTTTGATACTTGATAATTGTTTTGAGATATGGAGGTGGTAATATAAAAGTCATGCTAGTTGGGTGATTATGAATTTAAAGAATGCTTGTGTCGAAGTTAGCAAATCCCGTAGCATGCACGTATGGTTAAAGTTGTGTAACAAATTTGAAACATGAAGTGTACCTGGCTTGTGCATCCTTATGGGTGGCGGTCGGGGACGAGCGATGGTCTTTTCCTACCAATCTATCCCCCTAGGAGCATGTGCGTAGTACTTGATTTTTGATGACTTCTAAATTTTTGCAATAAGTATATGAGTTCTTTTGACTAATGTTGAGTCCATGGATTATACGCACTTTTACCTTTCCGTCTTCGCTAGCCTCTTCGGTGCCGTGCATTGCCCTTTCTCACCTTGAGAGTTGGTGCAAACTTCGCCAGTGCATCCAAACCCCGTGATATGATACGCTCTATCACACATAGACCTCCTTATATCTTCCTCAAAACAGCCACCATACCTACCTATTATGGCATTTCCATAGCCATTCCAAGATATATTGCCATGCAACTTTCCACCGTTCCGTTCATCATCATCATGACATACTTTACTTTTGTCATATTGCCATTGCATGATCATGTAGTCGACATCGTATTTGTGGCAAAGCCACCATGCATTATTTTTCATACATGTCACTCTTGATTCATTGCACCATCCTGTACATCACGGAGGCATTCATATAGAGTCATATCTTGTTCTAGTTTCGAGTTGTAATCCTTATGTTGTAATCAATAGAAGTGTGATGATCATCATTATTAGAGCATTGCCCAAAAAAAAGAGAAAGGCCAAGAAAAAAGAAAGGCCTAAAAAAAGGGCAATGTTACTATCTCTTTTTCCACACTTGTGCTTCAAAGTAGCACCTTGATCTTCATGTAGTGAGTCTCATATATTGTGCTTCAAAGTAGCACCATGTTTTTCATATAGTGAGTCTCATAAGTTGTCTTTTTATACTAGTGGGAATTTTTCATTATAGAACTTGGCTTGTATATTCCTACGATGGGCTTCCTCAAATGCCCTAGGTCTTCGTGAGCAAGCAAGTTGGATGCACACCCACTAGTTTTCTTTTGTTGGGCATTCATTTATAGCTCTAGTGCATCCGTTGCATGGCAATCCCTACTCCTCATGTTGACATCAATTGATGGGCATCTCCATAGCCCGTTGATTATCCTCATCAATGTGAGACTTTCTCCTTTTTGTCTTCTCCACACAATCCCCATCATCATATTCTATTCCACCCATAGTGCTATATCCATGGCTCACGCTCATGTATTGCGTGAAGGTTGAAAAAGTTTGAGATTATTTAAGTATGAAACAATTGCTTGGCTTGTCATCGGGGGTATAGAAGTTGGGAACATCTTTGTGTGACGAAAATGAAGCATAGCCTAACTATATGATTTTGTAGGGATGAACTTTCTTTTGCCATGCTATTTTGAGAAGACATGATTACTTTGATTAGTATACTTGAAGTATTACTATTTCTTTTGTCAATATGAAATTTTGTCTTGAATCATTAGGATGTGAATATTCATACCACAATTAAGAAGATTTACATTGAAATTATGCCAAAGTATCACTCCGCATCAAAAATTCTCTTTTTATCATTTACCTACTCGAGGACGAGCAGGAATTAAGCTTGGGGATGCCTGATACGTCTCCAACGTATCTATAATTTTTGATTGCTCCATGCTACTTTATCTACTGTTTTGGACTATATTGGGCTTTATTTTCCACTTTTATATTATTTTTGGGACTAACCTATTAACCGGAGGCCCAGTCCAGAATTGCTGTTTTTGCCTATTTCAGTGTTTCAAGAAACGGAATATCAAACGGAGTCCAAACGGAATGAAACCTTGAAACGTGATTTTCTCACCGAACGTGATCCAGGGACTTGGACCCTACTCCAAGGAACAAAAGAGGCGGTCACGAGGGTGGGGGGGCGCGCCCCTGCCTCGTGGGCCCCCTGTTGCTCCACCGACGTACTCCTTCCTCCTATATATACCTACGTATCCCCAAATGATCAGAAGAGGAGCCAAAAACCTAATTCCACCGCCGCAACTTCCTGTATCCACGAGATCCCATCTTGGGGCCTGTTCCGGAGCTCCACCGGAAGGGGCATCCACCATGGAGGGCTTCTACATCATCACCATAGCCCCTCCGATGAAGTGTGAGTAGTTTACTTCAGACCTTCGGGTCCATAGCTAGTAGCTAGATGGCTTCTTCTCTCTTTTTGGATCTCAATACAATGTTCTCCCCCTCTCTCGTGGAGATCTATTCGATGTAATCTTCTTTTTGCGGTGTGTTTGTTGAGACCGATGTATTGTGGGTTTATGATCCAGCTTATCTATGAATAATATTTGAATCTTCTCTGAATTCTTTTATGTATGATTGGTTATCTTTGCAAGTCTCTTTGAATTATCCATTTGGTTTGGCCAACTAGATTGGTAGTTCTTGCAATGGGAGAAGTGCTTAGCTTTGGGTTCAATCTTATGTGTCCTTTCCCAAAGGATGTAGGGCAGCAAGGCACATATTGTATTGTTGGCATCGAGGATAACAAGTTGGGGGTTTTATCATATTGCATGAATTTATCCCTCTACATCATGTCATCTTGCTTAAGGCGTTACTCTGTTTTAACTTAATACTCTAGATGCATGCTGGATAGCGGTCGATGAGTGGAGTAATAGTATTAGATGCAGAATCGTTTCGGTCTACTTGTGTCGGACGTGATGCCTATATACATGATCATACCTAGATATACTCATAACGATGCTCAATTCTGTCAATTGCTCAACAGTAATTTGTTCACCCACCGTAGAATACTTATGCTCTTGAGAGAAGCCAGTAGTGAAACCTATGGCCCCCGGGTCTATTCTCATCATATCAATCTCCATCACTTTAATACTTGCTTTGTTTTTACTTTGCCTTTTACTTTTTACTTTGCATCTCTATACCAAAAATATTATTTATCATCTCTATCAGATCTCACTCTCGTAAGTGACCGTGAAGGGATGGACAACCCCTTAATCGTGTTGGTTGCGAGGAGCTATCGTTTTGTGCAGGTACGAGGGACTTGTGCGTGGCCTCCTACTGGATTGATACCTTGGTTCTCAAAAACTAAGGGAAATACTTACGCTACTTTGCTGCATCATCCTCTCCTCTTCTGGGAAATCCAACGCAGTGCTCAAGAGGTAGCATGTACATGGCGGTAAGTGGCGAGAGCGTGTGTGAAGAAGTACAACCCTGCAGGATAATATGGTCTATTCGAATAGCCGCTTCCGTGGATATGGACCACTTGGAACGCTTATATGGTTCATAGATAACTCGAAGTGGATACTCTAAAATGCGCAAGATAAGTGTGAGTGCTATGAATGGCCTTCTCGTTGGGAGACAGAAGCGGATCCATAGTGGTGTATTGATAAGGTGAATATGTGGACTCGTACACGCCACCTCAAAAGAGTTACCAACAGTCATAGCCACTGAGTCAAAGCTGGTTTGCTTCAGTTAAACTCCACCACCCCTTTGTTGATACTGATGCATATGTAGCTAGTTCTGATGTAAGTCTTGCTGAGTACATCGTGCTCACGTTTGCTTAATTTATGTTTTTGCAGAGGAGACTTCGATCTCACTAGTAGTTTCACATGGGCTTCGATGGTTAGCTTGGGAATCCCAGACAGAGGTTTGGTTCCTTTGGAGGGTCTTATAGATAGACAGGCTTTCTAGCCTTCTTTCTTTTTCGATGTCTGTACTCAGACATGTTTATGCTTCCGCATGTGCTTGTAGCTTGTATGACTTGAATGTTGGGTCACGAGACCCATGTTTGTAATATCTGGCTCCTTGGAGCCTATTGAGTAAATACTTTGAGTCATAGAGTTTTGCTATGATGCCATGTTGTATTTACACATATCAAGCATATTGTGTGTATGTTATTGAAATGCTTGGTATGTGTGAGATCCGACACCTAGTTGTTTATTCTTGGTAGCCTTCCTTATGGGGAAATGCCTCCTAGTGCTTCCACCGAGCCATGGTAGTTCGCTACTACTCCAAAACACTTAGGTTGGCCGTCATGTATCCTTGTTTGTTCCTATGTCTGTCCCTTTGGGGAAATGTCACGCGTTATTCCTTTAAGTCCTTGTAGCTTGCTACGACTTGGGTTCATACGTTGATGACCGACACGTTCATTGCTGGGTTACGTATGTTGTTCCTGTAAGTTTGTGCCACCTTGGGTTTACGACTAGTCATGTCAGCCCGGGTTCTTTGTCATATGGATGCTATCGACACTATCATATACGTGAGCCAAAAGGCGCAAACGGACCCAGGCCAGGTAAGGTGGCACCCGTGGGGATACCGTGCGTGAGGCTGCAAAGTGATATGATGTGTTACATGCTAGATCGGTGTGACTTAGGATCCGGGTCCTGACAAAAAATCACATATAGTCCAAAATAAATCTCTCTAAATTTTTATCGTGTTTGGACTTTGTTTGATATTGATTTTCTGTGAGACAAGAAAACATGCAACAAACAGGAACTGGCACTGGGCACTAGATCAATATGTTTGTCTAAGAAAATCATATGAATTGTTTACAGAAGTATGTGTAAGTTGTAGAACATTGGCATGAAACAATCTAAAATTATATATACGACGGAGACGTATCACCCGGATCATCCAGACCGTGCCTGCGTGCATGAGTTGGGTCGAGGTGCATGTACCTTTATCTACCCCTAGACTATATATACTCCTCCTCCAGTTACGTTTTAGGATTAGCAAAGGGTCAGCTCAAGATAGAGACAAAGCTTTGCTCATCCACTTACCACTCCCATGGAGTTCTAGGCCTCCATGTGAGAAGATCCCCTAAGTGGATTCAAGACCCCTTCATGGGAAGATCCTCCTAGGATTCAACACCTCTCTCCTTCAAGTATTGTGATGAACTAGGGACCCTTTGTACCCTCTTGTGTTGGATTTGGATCCTTGTATCTCCTCTTTGTGTACGTGGATTTAACACATGTGTGATTTGGATCTTGTTGATTGAGTGTTTTCCCTCTCGTGCTCTTCGTGTTCTTCACGGGATCCCCTTCAATTCATGAAAGGTCGACCATTAGGGTTCCACCCTACATCATCTTGGTACCATGAGCCACGTTGATCACAAATTTGGAGTCCCTACCCCCATTTTCTAGCCTAATTTTGTGTGTTTTTTCCAATTTAAAAAATTCCCACAAAAAGAGCCACACCAATTTTTTGTGATTTCTTGGTTTGATGACCTTTTTTTGAATTTGATTTGTGGATTCGTTGTGTTGCAAGTGGATCTAGCATTCCCCGCCATTTTCACCATGAAATCCACCCCGAAATCGCCCTAATTTTCTTTTTATCCATGATTTGCACTTGTTCCCAGTGCAGACGACCTGCCCGGATCACCCGAATGCACACCCGAATCATCCGAACCCTGGCCCAGATCATCCGGCTACACGTGTCAAAACTAAATTTTTGACTGAAAATTTCAACCACCGCCCCACTCTCGCGTCGACAAGTTTGAGCCCCACCATAGCAATTCCGCAAACCCATTTGACATCCATAGCCATACCACCGCTTTTCGCTACCACCATTTGACTTTTGCCATTGAGATTTTGAGTTGTGGTTTTCTGTTTCCTAACGTGTTTTGGCTACTTAGGAACGGTTTGACACCAACATCACCACCGCTCAAATTCGCCACGGACTCGACATCGACAGTGACCACTTCATCATTGTAACACCACCAACCGTAAGCAAGGATGGTAACCTTGACAACATCACTTGTACATCTCCCTAGCCATTGCATTGTGAACCTCGAGCCAGATTTTTGTGTCACTTTCCTATCGAGACTAGCCATTTAAGTATTGTTGGGCAACATTACTTGTGCACTTTAGTGATACATGTTCCACATAACTATCATAGCATGCATACATCATCGTATCATCTCTTGTGCTATCAATTGTTCTCGCATATACATAATTGCTATCTTGGTTCGAGCATTTTGCATAAGTGGCAAAAGAAAAATATCAAAAGAGAGAAAAGCCTTTAAGCAAAGGGAAAACAAAGAGCTTGTAAGCAATAGTCGTAGAATTGACACAATGCATACCATATTTCCATATTTGATCATCTCGGATCATTGTGAGAGAACCACCGGGAACCATACATACATACATACATACATACATACATACATACATACATACATACATACATACGTACGTACATACATACATACATACATACATACATACATACATACATACATACATACATACATACATACATACATAGCATAAACGGGATAGAAGTCGATTCGTTTTGTCTCTTATAGGTTGTGCACAAGTTCCGTATCCGCCTATTGAGCAATCGTGCTACGTCTTTCTAGCATTGTGCAACACGAGCATTTTTCGTAGATTCCACAGTTTGTCCTCATTTCCTTGGTTGCACGACCCCAATTATCTATCTATGTGTGTGTTTTCGTGTGCCACTCATTGCTATTGGTCTACTTGTTTCACTTGTGAATTTGTGAATCTCTTTCAACATTATTGAATCTTGCTAACAATAGCATAAATTTTGTGCCACCATCCTCACCAAGCTACTCCAAAAGCTTTACTTGTGTAGGTGTGAGATTGACAAGATCCGGTACCAATTGTGCTGCTTCCATAATAATGCATTGGGTGATGTTTGATCCATCTTCAACATTGCATAAGGTACATTTGGTGCAGTTCTTTCCTTTCTTCCACTCACATATTTGCTTGAGATGATGGATAGGCTGAGCACTTCTACCAACCCACTCTTCGACAAGAAAGAAGAGGAACTAAACAACTACATCACCAAGAATCAATAATTCGGTGCACACAAAGCTTTGCATCAAGAGAATGAAGCTTTGGGCGACCGCATCGACTAACTCACCACCGACTTGCGACAATCCGAATGACACACAAGGGACTACCTTGACGACAAGCTATCATAAAAAATGGAAGAGTTTCAAGCCATGATGGTCAATCGTGCCTCATCAACTTCGTCATCATCAAGACAATGCCACTCAAGTTGACACTCTCCAGAAACATCTTCGGATGCAAGTCTTCCCTGAGCTTGTTCGCATCATCTCCAAGACCATGAAGATCATCAAGCTCCACAAAACCCATTTCATGGCAATGGTTTACAAGACCGCCTTCTGGAACATGAACGACATCATCGTCAAGCAAATGATCCCATGGAACAAGAGCAAACTCCATGACGCCAACAACAAGAAGGAAACCAATAGGCGACACCCTCCGCCGTCAGGAAAAAGCCCTTGAGGCCCAACATGAAGCAACCCA
This sequence comes from Aegilops longissima, assembly GCA_021605205.1. Lineage (NCBI taxonomy): Eukaryota > Viridiplantae > Streptophyta > Magnoliopsida > Poales > Poaceae > Aegilops > Aegilops longissima. Next base: position 369,747,849 of record CM038678.1, read on the forward strand.
TGCCGTCAACGAGCGCAACCGTTGTGTGCGTGAACAAGAAGAGGCCCTCCGTCGAGAGCGACAAGAAGAAGCCGCACTCCTTGAGGAGCACCAAGAAACGAGGAACCATGCAAGAATTCCACGCCCAACATCAAGCTAATCAAGTGGAGCACGAGGAGTAGGCGGTTGAAGACCCTCCACCACAACAAGAGCGTCATCGCCATCACCCCCAACACAATGAAGAGCAACGCTACAGCAAGCTCAAGTTCAACATGCCTGAGTTCTCTGGAAGCAATGATCCCGAAGACTACCTCTCATGGGCATTGAAGGTCGACAAGATATTTCGTCTTCACAACTATGAAGAGGAAAAGAATATTGCCATGGCATCACTTGAGTTCTAACACTACATTCTCATTTTGTGGGAGCAAGTCATCGAGCGGCGCCAAGCTAAGGACAACCCACAAATAACAACATGGAACCAAATGAAGGAGGCCATGAGATTGCAATTTGTGCCTACATACTATAGCCAAGATCTATTCAAGAAATTGCAACTTCTTGCTACTTGTGAGCTGCGTTGGGATTTCCCCAAAGAGGAGAGGACGATGTAGTAAAATAGAGATAAGTATTTCCCCCAATTAAGAACCAAGGTTATCAGTCCAGTAGGAGAATCACACAAAGCCTCCTGAAGAACACTTGCACACACAAAAGCAAATACTTGCACCCAACGCAAACAAGAGGGTCGTCAATCCCCTTGGCGGCTACTTGCAAGGATTAAATCTCGTAGTGGTAGATAGATAAACTGCAAAGATAAAATAAAATAAAATAGAAAATTGCTACAAGGTATTTTTATGTTTTTATATATGATAAAAATAGGCCATGTTGCCATAGTTTTCACCAGAGGCTTCTATCTCGAGCACATAGCATATGGTGGGTGAACAAATTACTTTTGGTTGGTAGAAAAGTGCATAGTCATGACGATATTCAAGTCAATGATCATGTATATAGGCATCATGTCCGAGACAACTAGACCAACTCCAGCCTGCATCTACTACTATTACTCCACCCATCGACCGCTATCCAGCATGCATCTAGGGTATTAAGTACGAAACAGAGTAACACCTTAAGCAGGATGACATGATGTGGACAAAGTAAACCCAATCAATATGAATAAACCCCGTCGTTTTAACCTTAAGGGCAACAATACAAATCCGTGTCTTGTCCCCTACTTTGTCACTTGGGTATAGAGCACCACATAATTGAACCCATCACAAAGCACCTCTCCCACTTAAGAGAAATCAATCTAGTTGGCTAAATCAAACAGATAGATCGGAGAGAAATACAAAGCTATAATAATCATGGATAGTAAAGTTTAGAAAAGTCACCATTAATATTCATAAATGTAACAGCCTGGTTTTTGGCCCTTTTCTTTTTTTTGATTTATTGGTTTTTGCTCTGATTTTCTTTTTGGAGTGGTTCTATGGCCTTGCAACCTGGGAGATCATCATTTCTTCTTTTCCCAAGTGACTCGTCATCCTCAAATCTAGCCCTAGACCATGTTATTTCCATTCTAGCCCAACCCTAAAATTCTTTTCTCAGGAATATTCCTTTTTTCTATTAAAGGAATAATCCTGTCTGCCCTAGGTTGTGAAGCAACCTATATTTCTGTCACTCCCAAAAACCCCATTTAATTATCATAATTTTTTTTGGGTCATATGTTGCTCAAATATGCCCAAACTGTCCTGTCCTAGCTCAAGAATAATTCCGCAATAATTATTCTTCATTTCTGTCCAGTGTGGCTTTCTGTGAAGGAAGTGCCACCCATCTTTCCTTGTTGGCTCCCAAACTCTTTGGGAATGCCATTTCATCCAAATCATTGCCTCACGCCAAAATTCAACTTTATTGGCCTAGCAAATCTTCCTCAACAATTTTTCAAAGTTTCTGTCAGACAGAAGGCATTGTGAAGGAAGTACTAGCTAGGGTTATCCAAATGAGTTGAAATTTTGCACACTCCTTCATGTGCTCATATCTTTACACACCTCTAGATTTCAGATCCATCGCTTGATCTATGTGAGCACAGGACCAAATCTTTGCTTCTGTCAATATTTTCAGGTTGTGAAGCAAGTATATTTTATATTGCTTCATTTTGGCTGAAAATTTACCATAGCATTCTCTTGACCATAAAACATCTCTCCACCAATTTTGGGATCAAATTCTTCAAGCCAATATTTCTCTAGAATTTTTGCATGTTTCTGGACAGAGAGAATAACTATGAAGGAAGTACCATTTTGGTGAATCCATTTGGTACAAACTTTCTACAACATCTTCTTATGACCAAATCACTAAGCCTTGCCAAATTTTAGCTCAAGTGGCTTCTCCATGTGAGTGCACCTCCCTGATCAAGTTTCTAGACCCATAATGTGAGTTACAAAGCAACTATATTAGTGTGTGCTCCATTATGCTCCAAAACCTCTAGGATCATAGTCCTTCCATAGTTAATCATCCCACACAACACCATTTGACCCAATCAGTTTCCTGTTGATCAGAAGTGCTCTGCCAAGTTTGATGCAGTAAACTTCAGAGCTTAGTTACCATTTAACCTTAGAACCCCAGATCAAGCCATGGCATCATAAATGCTCCATCTTGGAAGGACATAACAATAGACACCATTTACCCGCCTCTCGTGACCTCCCTGCTTATTGTCTCGTGGTGACCGCGCGGCTGGCATGCCAACTCACGCGCTCTGTACGCTGCGGCGCGTCCAGGACGTTGTTTGCGCTTCGGCCTCTTCTCCTCTCGTCGGCTTCGCGCGCGTGAGCATGTCCAATGGCTTAACCTCATCATTGCTATTCCCCTGGACCCCTCTCCCCCTCCGTCCGCTTCCTCACCGACGCTCGCCGACGTGCCCACGGGAGCACAGTGCCCGACAATGCATTAATGGCGCTTGGCTCTTCTTCCTCTACTCTCCCCCTTGGCGCCTGCTGCTCCGTGACCTTTGTTCGCTCCCCCTCGTCATGTTCCTGTGCCCGCCCGTGCCCGCTGAGCCTCGCCAGAGCTTTGGCCGAGCTCGAGCGGCCGACTATATATAGTTGTCCCCGAAAGCTCCCGAGCTCACCAACTGCTCCCCCTCACTCCACTACTCCTCCCCAGCCCATCCGTTCGACTCCAGAGCCTCTCATTGCCTCGGTTGGACGCCATGGCCGCCGCGGCCTTCCTCCTAAATTCGCCCGGGGCCGAGCCCCTCCCTCACTTCCACCACCACCAGATACATCCATCCTCACCCCGGATCCACCCCAACACCTCTTCTCCTCCTCCCGTGGTTGTTTTCCATGAACTCCCCCGCGGACGAAGCTCTCCTCTGCTGCGGCTCCTTGTTCCGTCTGCTCCGCTGCTCTCCGGCGTGGGCAGATCCCTCATGCGGGTGCGACTCCTCTCGCTGGCCACTCCGATGGTCCGAGCTCCATCGGAGGTGGTCGGAGTCGACCGGACGAGTGCCGGTGATGAGCTCCTGCTCTGCTCCATCGAGCAAGCAGGAGAAGAAGGAGACGACGCCCCCTCCCTGCCAGCTGGCCATGGGCCCAGCAGGCCCCGCGCGTCAGTGAGCCAGCCGCCGGCCCCGCCTTTGCCATGCTGGATAAGTGTAGGCGTAATCCACTGGATTACGTCTTTGCTTATCGAAAGCGTATTCCTCTTCTACTTCAGACCAGAATGCGTTTTCACTTCAATGAAAGCGTATTTCCAGGAGTGCGCTTTCAGTTTTTCAGTCACGGGCCCGTTTGAGAGGATTTTTCTTATAGATAGGTCCCGGCAGAAAACACTTCACAACTTTTTACTCACAACTCCAAATGAGGTGATTCCAAAGCCCACTTCTTCGTCTCGTCAAGCCCGTTCTGTTGCTATCACTTTCACCATGGGTTAACATTATGAAAATGACCATTTTTCCCTTACGCTTAATCAGCCCCTTCCGAGAGAGAATGTTTTCTGGTGATTCTTTCCGCGAGCTTCTCGCACTTACTTCCCGGTGATTTCATCTACCCCAGGCAAGCCACACCCTCCATTTGCATGATTGCAATGCAGTGGCATGGTTTAACTTATTTAAACTTGTTTAAAATATTGCTTTAGCTACATGTGATATTGTTCATGGCATTTATTGGAGTATTATTTTGATCTTGCTATTGCCATGATATTGCTTGGAGTTCTAGGAATAATCTTTTGCAGATTATTTGGATGTCATGTTGCCTTTGGATTTTTAGTGGCTCATATTATTCTTACCTTCGTGATGGTATCTGGTATGATATTTTGGAGTTTTACTTTGAATATCATGCTACCTTTGGATTATTAGTGGATAGAATTATTTTTTATCATGATGCTAGTTGATATTTTGTTTTGGAGAATGATTTCGGAGATGATGCTTGCATGTGGATCTTAGTTGGATAGCTTGTTCTTGTTATTGGAGTAATAGTATTATCGTTCTTGGATTCATCATGATAGTAGTGTTATGCTATCCTCGGAGTATTTTGGTATGACGATATTATGCTTTGGATTATTCGTTGGATATCGCTATGACTTGGATTATAGGATGATAGATGGTATTGGAGTATCAGTTAGCACGGTTATATTTTTGGGGTTAAATTCCATCATTAAGTTGGTCAGGTGCCACCGAACCGGGCTTTTCCACTGCAACCACATTTGCCTTTATGGGAAGGCCCTAATGCGATGCTATTGTCGTGTCTCTCGCTAGTGTCTCCAACAAGGAAAGGTCAGGGCGCGCGCTACCCCAATCAGGTAGGCGGACATAAGCCTTGTGTGCCCGTAGTTGTTGTTAGGCGCCTTTTTGTCCCCGTTTGGGACCGTTTTTGTTTTGCCACGACAGTGGCCATTGATGCCTCTGGTAGGCACGGGGCCACCCAGGACTGAACCCAAAAGGGGGTGTTGGTCGGAGTGGCTGGGAGAGTGTCATGGCAGTAGATCGGTTTTGCCGGAATCTCGTTGGTCCACCCGAATGGGAGTGCGAGGTCATGGATCCCGTGGTGTGGGTAAAGTGCGCTACCTCTGCAGAGTGTGTGTGTTCAATCTATCGATAGTGTCGGCATTCTGGGAATGGGGGTCCCCAGACTTGCCTGCCTGCGGCCCACGGCGTGGCTAAGCCAGCAGGCCGTACGACCCATCTTCATCAACAAGGCATCCAAGACTCTCGCGAGGGGCCAAGCCTCACGAGGCGGACGACACATGACCTCCTCAGGAGTGGCCTAGTCAGGCAGGCTCACGAGGAGCGGAGATATCAAGGCGAGGCAAACCTCACGAGGCTCTCGTGACGTGAGCCGCGACGATCGGCGCCAGGCGGGCGCCAGTGCGTGCAACGTCCTTGTTTCCTCTTTGGTGCTAGGGAAGCAGGCGCAGGCGAAGAGTACCGAGGCATCAGGCAAATGTTGTCATATCGGTGCAACGAGACCAAGGCTAGGAGGACGGCAAGACGGAGGTCATCGTGGAGCCTAAGACGGCGTCACCACCAGAGCTTTTCGCAGGCGAAGACCAGTTTTGTCAGGATAGCTTGTACTAGCTGCCCCCTTCAAATTTTCCCGCTGTTGTTGGCTCCCTTCCCGCTCAATATTTGGGGAGAGGATCAGGGCCTATATAAGTAGAGCTAGCCACCACAGTAGGGGGATCGAGTAGTTCACCCAACTCTCACCCGCTAAGTCACCAAGCACAAGAACATCTCAACCCCAGGAGGTTGTTCTTCCCTCTGTACTGTTCATCATCAGCCCAAGAGGCAATCCACCACCACCACACTGGAGTAGGGTATTACACCACAACGGTGCCCCGAACCAGTATAAATCTCGTGTCTCTTTGTGTTGTGAGTTCGTCGAGTTCGTCCGCGAGATCTTAGCGAGCTAGGGCGTAGATCAGTAGGAGGGAAAGACTTCGCACGCACCCCAGTGTTCGAACCTTAAGGGTTTGCCGGAACCCCACATCCGACATTTGGCGCGCCAGGTAGGGGTGCGCCGTAGCTTCCCTTCCATCAGTTCATCGCTCCGTCGCTTCGTCATCTCCATGGCGGACACTCGCCGTGCTCGAGCTGAGCGTCGGGCTGCCCTAAGCGCCCGCGTTGCTCAGACGGCTCCCGTCGGCGGGCCACCTCGTCATTCTCCGTCTCCCGACGCCAACGCTGCCACTGGTCCGGCGCGGAACGAGCAGCAGGCGTCCTCGCTGCACCCTTCAGTACGGCAGGACGGCCGCACCGCCACTCCATCGCTGACCCCGACCGGTTCTTCGTCTCACGCACGCCGTGCTCCCATGGAGGCGCGGGCCGCACTCCTCGCTGCAAGCGAACTCCTGCGCTACCGCCCAGTCGACGACCTCTACGAGGAGTGGCTAGACCGCGTCGCCGAGCTCGTCCACGCCGCAGGAGGCTCTCCGGCGCCGTCCCTCTCTCTACCTCACCCTCAGCCAGCCACGGGCGATGAGGTCCATGGCGCGCCTCCACCACCTCTGCCTCAAGATGGTGCCTTGGCACCAAGGCGCGCGGCCCCATGGCATGATCCGCCATGCCCGGTGCCCGCGCGCGAAGAAAGAAGCTGCCAAGAAATCCCTCGACCGCGAGAAGCTGCACCCGCGCTTCCCGTGTCACCTCGTCAAGACCGCGCACCGCCCGCGGCGCCGCCGCGCAGACCTCATCAAGGCCAAGCTCCACCTCCGAAGTGGGCCACAGCAACCATGGCCGGCTGCTGCGCCTTCACCCCCGAGCTGCGCAGCGTCGCCTGGCCAGGCAAGTTCAAGCCGGATCTGCCTCCTCGCTATGACGGCACCGCCGACCCCGCGGAGTTCCTGCAGCTCTACAAGCTGAGCATCGAAGCAACAAACGGTGATGAGAAAGTCATGGCGAACGGGTTTCCCATGGCTCTCAAGGATGGAGCCCGCTCTTGGCTCCTGAACCTGCAGCACGGCTCGATCTCCTCCTGGGACGAGATGCGCGACCGCTTCATCGCCAACTTCCAGGGCACTCGCGACCGCCCTCCGGCCGCGGGTGATCTGCGCCGCATCATGCAACATCCAGGAGAGACCCTCTAGAAGTACATCCAGCGCTTCAACAACACCCGCCTCAAGATCCCCAAGGTCACGGATGAGGCCATCATCTCCGCGTTCTCAAACGGCATCCGTGACGTCAAGTTGAAGGAAGAGCTCGCTATCCACGAGGAGCTCTGCACATCTCAGGAGCTGTTCAACCTGGCAACCAAGTGCACAAGAGCCGAGGAGGGGTGCCTCTCCCTCCTCGAGCTGCTAGCTACAGGAGCGGAGGAGAAGAAGGCCAAGGCCAAGGACGTGAAGCGCAAGGAAGCAGCAGTGCTAGCAGCGGAGCCCGACACCAAGCAGGGCAGAGATCAGCCCGAGTCATCCAAGAACAGCCGACCGTTCTGCGCCTTCCACAACCTGAACACCCACAACACCAACGACTGTCAAGAGCTCAGAGCCATACGAGAAGGACGCTTCGGTTGACGCCCCGAGCGCAGCGACCGGGGCTACGGCCGTGGAGGAGGACGTGGAGGCGGACGCTGGGATGACTGATGACCCACAAGTATAGGGGATCTATCGTAGTCCTTTTGATAAGTAAGAGTGTCGAACCCAACGAGGAGTAGAAGGAAATGATAAGCGGTTTTCAGCAAGGTATTCTCTGCAAGTACTGAAATAAGTGGTAACAGATAGTTTTGTGATAAGATAATTTGTAACGAGCAACAAGTAACAAAAGTAAATAAAGTGCAGCAAGGTGGCCCAATCCTTTTTATAGCAAAGGACAAGCCTGGACAAACTCTTATATAGAGAAAAGCGCTCCCGAGGACACATGGGAATTATCGTCAAGCTAGTTTTCATCACGTTCATATGATTCGCGTTTGATACTTTGATAATTTGATATGTGGGTAGACCGGTGGTTGGGTGATGTTCTTACTTGAACAAGCATCCCACTTATGATTACCCTCTATTGCAAGCATCCGCAACTACAACAAAAGTATTAAGGTAAACCTAACCATAGCATGAAAACATATGGATCCAAATAAGCCCCTTACGAAGCAACGCATAAACTAGGGTTTAAGCTTCTGTCACTCTAGCAACCCATCATCTACTTATTACTTCCCAATGCCTCCCTCTAGGCCCAAATAATGGTGAAGTGTTATGTAGTCGACGTTCACATAACACCACTAGAGGCTAGACAACATACATCTCATCAAAATATCGAACGAATACCAAATTCACATGACTACTAATAGCAAGACTTCTCCCATGTCCTCAGGAACAAACGTAACTACTCACAAAGCATATTCATGTTCATAATCAGAGGGGTATTAATATGCATATAGGATATGAACATATGATCTTCCACCAAATAAACCAACTAGCATCAACTACAAGGAGTAATCAACACTACTAGCAACCTACTACTACCAATCCCGGACTTGGAGACAAGAATTGGATACAAGAGATGATCTAGGGTTTTGAGAGGAGATGGTGCTGGTGAAGATGTTGATGGAGATTGCCCTCTCCCGATGAGAGGAGCGTTGGTGATGACGATGGCGATGATTTCCCCCTCCTGGAGGGAAGTGTCCCCGGCAGAACAACTCTGCCGGAGCCCTAGATTGTTTCCGCCAAGGTTCCGCCTCGTGGCCGCGGAGTCTCATCCCGAAAGGTTGCTTATGATTTTTTCCTCGACGAAAGACTTCATATAGCAGAAGATGGCCATCGGAGAGCCAACAGGGGGCCCACGAGGCAGGGGGCGTGCCCTGGGGGGTAGGGCGCGCCCCCACCCTCGTGGACAGGTGGTGGCCCCCCTGACGTATTTCTTCCGCTTATGATTTTTTATTATTTCCAAAAATAACTTTCGTGGAGTTTCAGGACTTTTGGAGTTGTGCAGAATAGGTCTCTAATATTTGCTCCTTTTCCGTGCCGAATTCCGATTGCGGCATTCTCCTCCTTATGTAAACCTTGTAAAATAAGAGAGAATAGGCATACGTATTGTGACATAATGCATAATAACAGCCCATAATGCAATAAATATTGATATAAAAGCATGATGCAAAATGGACGTATCAACTCCCCCAAGCTTAGACCTCGCTTGTCCTCAAGCGGAAGCCGATAATGATAAATATGTCCACATGTTTAGAGGTAGAGGTGTCGATAAAATAAAATACGGACATGAGGGCATCATGATTATTCTCACAACAGCAACATATATGGATATTGTCATATGATTTCTTATGCTCAAGTAATAATATATTCACAATGAAAAGTATGAATCAGAAACTTTATTGAGAACTAACAAACTATAGTCTCAGTCATTGAAGCAATTGCAATTTATCATAACACCAGAAAGAGTCTATGTCAGAGCTTTCTAGCAAGTCCACATACTCAACTATCATTTAGTCTTTCATAATTGCTAACACTCACGCAATACTTGTGGTTATGGAGTTTTAATCGGACACAGAGAAAGATAGGGGCTTATAGTTTCGCCTCCCAACCTTTTACCTCAAGGGTAATGTCAACAATAATAGCTCATGCTAACCTACATCCAATTAGATATATCTATCAAGATCTTTCCAACATACTGTGCTTGCCAAAGGATAAAATAAAAAGGAAAGGTGAAGATCACCATGAATCTTGCATAAGGTAGAGGATAATAGTAACAGATAAGCCCTTCGCAGAGGGAAGCAGAGGTTGCCATGCGCTTTCAGGGTTGGATGCACAAAATCTTAATGCGAAAGAACGTTACTTTATATTGCCACTTGTGATATGAACCTTTATTATGCAGTCCGTCGCTTTTATTTCTTCCACATCACAAGATCGTACAAAGCTTATTTCCTCCGCACCAATCAATCATACATATTTAGAGAGCAATTTTTATTGCTTGCACCGATGGCAAATTACTTGAAGGATCATACTCAATCCATAGGTAGATATGGTGGACTCTCATGGCAAAACTGGTTTAAGGGTTTTTGGAAGCACAAGTAGTATCTCTACTTGGTGCTAATAATTTGGCTAGCATGAGGGGGAAAGACAAGCTCAACATGTTGGATGATCCATGACAATATACTTTATCTCAGATATAAGAAAACATAACCCATTACGTTGTCTTCCTTGTCCAACATCAACTCTTTAGCATGTCATATTTCAAAGAGTGCTCCCAATCATAAAAGATGTCAATGATAGTATATTTATATGTGAAACCTCTCTTTCTTTATTACTTCCTATTAATTGCAAAGATGACCAAAGCTATGTTTGCCAACTCCCAACAACTTTTATTACTTTCTATGTGAAGTAATTACTCTCCATAAGATCAATATGATCTCTCTGTTTCTTTTTATTCTTTTTCTCTTTTCTTTTATTCCCTCTAAGATCATGGCAAAATAATCAAGCCCTTGACTCAACACTAATCTTTATTATATAGCTCACGGACTCGATTAAATCTAGAGATCATAAAGCAAAACTCAAAACTAGATCATGCCATAAACTTTATTCTACTAGATCAAAATACTACTAATAGGATCGAACTAAGAAAAACGGTAAAGATAGGATTGTGATGGTGATACGATACCGGGGCACCTCCCCCAAGCTTGGCAGTTGCCAAGGGGAGTGCCCATACCCATGTGATTATGTCTCCTACTTCGGTGATGGTGATGTGATATTCTTGGCGATAATGCCCCTCAGGATACGATTCTCTTCCTCGAGCTTATTGAGTTGCTGCTTGAGATCCATTATCTCCTGACGAAGCTTCTCTGTAACGGCTAAAGCCCCTTTCACCCAAGGGTGTTGCATAGCTGCGGGAGAACAAGTGACACTCTTCTTCATATTTTCATAAGAAAGAAATTTAACATTGGAAGGGATAACCGAGTTTGGAATAGCTGAGCTCTGTAGTTCCCCCATCGTGAACCCAGCTTGGGAGCGAGAAGTGACTTCTTGATCCTCAATGGCATCTATCCTCATCAATTCAGCCTCCATCTCTTCCTCCATTGCTGGCCCGAAGTGGTCAGCATCGCTGTTTGTTCTTGGCCTCGATGCCGGATGAGACACCCGGCTCTCCCCAACTGACTCTTGAGAAGACATCTTACTCTAATCTGCAGCAGCAACAACTTGAAACAAGAACAGAGTATAATTGCGTGATACAGGAGTCAAAACATTCGGGAGAATATATAATGAATTATTACCGACCAAAATATGTATCGTGCAAGAAAACGGGGCCTAGAGAGCACACGAGGTGCCCACGAGGTAGGGGGGCACGCCCAGTAGGGTAGGGCGCGCCCTCCACCCTCATGGAGCCCTCGTGTCCTTCCCGGACTGCTTCTTATTTCTCTATTTTTCTAAATATTCCAAAACGGAGAAATATTGCCATAAAAACTGTTTTGGAGTCGGTTTACTTACCGTACCACATACCTATTCCTTTTCGGAGTCTGAAATGTTCCGGAAAGTGTCCCTTATGTATTCCTCCGGGGTTACGGTTTCAATAACATTGGTTTCAACATTTATAGGATTACCTGAGAAATAATGTTTGATTCTTTGATCGTTCACCACCTTCGGATTTGTGCCTTCGAAGTTGTTGATTTTTATGGCACCAGAACGATAGACCTCCTCGATAACGTAAGGACCTTCCCATTTAGAGAGAAGTTTTCCTGCAAAAAATCTTAAACGAGAGTTGTATAGCAATACATAATCACCTACATTAAACTCACGCTTTTGTATCCTTTTGTCATGCCTTCTTTTAACTTTTTCTTTAAACAACTTGGCATTTTCATAAGCTTGGGTTCTCCATTCATCAAGTGAGCTAATATCAAATAACCTCTTCTCACCGGCAAGTTTGAAATCATAGTTGAGCTCTTTAATAGCCCAATATGCCTTATGTTCTAGTTCGAGAGGTAAGTGACATGCTTTTCCATAAACCATTTTATACGGAGACATACCCATAGGATTTTTATATGCAGTTCTATAGGCCCATAATGCATCATCAAGTTTCTTGGACCAATTCTTTCTAGACCTATTAACAGTCTTTTACAAAATTAATTTGAGCTCTCTATTACTCAATTCTACTTGACCACTAGACTGTGGGTGATAAGGAGATGCAATTCTATGGTTAACATCATACTTACCAAGCATTTTACGAAAAGCACCATGAATAAAATGTGAACCACCATCAGTCATTAAATATCTAGGGACTCCAAACCTCAGAAAAATAACTTCCTTAAGCATCTTAATAGAAGTGTTATGATCAGCACTACTAGTTGGAATAGCTTCTACCCACTTAGTAACGTAATCAACAGCAACTAAAATATGTGTGTAACCATTAGAGGCAGGAAAAGGTCCCATATAATCAAAGCCCCAAACGTCAAATGGTTCAATAACAAGTGAATAATTCATAGGCATTTCTTGACGTCTACTAATATTACCAATTCTTTGACATTCATCACAAGATAAGACAAACTTACGGGCATCCTTGAAGAGAGTAGGCCAATAAAAACTAGATTGCAATACCTTATGTGCAGTTCTATCTCCAGCGTGGTGTCCTCCATAAGCTTTGGAGTGACACTTGCATAGGATCTGTTCCTGTTCATGCTCAGGTACACAACGTCTAATAACACCATCTACTCCTTCTTTATAAAGATGTCGGTCATCCCAAAAGTAATGTATCAAATCATAGAAAAACTTTTTCTTTTGCTGGTATGTGAAACTAGGTGGTATAAATTTAGCAACGATGTAATTAGCATAATCAGCATACCACGGAGTAGTACGAGAAGCATTTATGACATTTAGTTGCTCATCGTGAAAGCTATCATCAATAGGTAGTGGGTCATCAAGAACATTTTCTAACCTAGACAAGTTGTCTGCAACGGGGTTCTCAGCTCCCTTTCTATCAACAATATGCAAATCAAATTCTTGTAGCAAGAGAACCCATCTAATAAGTCTAGGTTTAGCATCTTTCTTTTCCATAAGATATTTAATAGCAGCATGATCAGTGTGAATAGTTACTTTAGAATCAAGAATGTAAGGCCTGAACTTATCACAAGCAAATACAACTGCTAGGTATTCTTTCTCAGTAGTAGCATAATTTCTCTGAGCATTGTCTAGAGTTTTAATATCATATTGAATAACATTTAATTTCTTATCAACTCTTTGCCCTAAAACAGCACCTACAGCATAATCACTAGCATCACACATACTTTCAAAGGGTAAATTCCAATCAGGTGGCTGAACAATAGGTGCAGAGATAAATGCTTTCTTAAGTATTTCAAATGCTTCTACACAATCATCATCAAAGACAAATGGTATATCTTTTTGTAATAAATTAGTCAGAGTCCGAGAAATTTTTGAGAAGTCCTTAATGAACCTCCTATAAAATCCGACGTGACCAAGGAAACTTCTTATACCTTTGATGTCCTTGGGACATGGCATCTTTTCAATAGCATCAACCTTGGCTTTATCAACCTCAATACCTCTTTCAGAAACTTTATGCCCCAAGACAATACCTTCATTAACCATAAAGTGGCACTTTTCCCAATTCAAGACAAGTTTAGTTTCTTCACATCTCTGCAAAACTCGATCAAGGTTGCTCAAGCAATCATCAAAAGAGGATCCATAGACGGAAAAGTCGTCCATGAAAACCTCACAAATCTTTTCACAAAAGTCAGAGAATATAGCCATCATGCATCTTTGAATGGTAGGAGGTGCATTACATAAACCAAAAGGCATACGTCTATAAGCAAAAGTACCAAAAGGGCAAGTAAATGTAGTTTTTGATTGATCATTGGCTGACACAGGTATTTGAGAGAAACCAGAATAACCATCTAGAAAGCAAAAATGTGTATGTTTGGATAATCTTTATAGAATTTGATCGATAAAAGGTAAGGGGTAATGATATTTCTTAGTAGCCTTATTTAATTTGCGGAAATCAATTACCATCCTATAACCTGTAATAATTCTTTGCGGAATCAACTCATCTTTATCATTAGGAACGACAGTAATACCTCCCTTTTTAGGAACACAATGGACAGGACTTACCCACTGACTATCAGCAACAGGATAAATTATACCTGCCTCAAGAAGCTTTAGTATTTCTTTTCTTACCACTTCTTTCATTTTAGGATCCAGCCGTCGTTGATGATCACGAACTGGTTTGGCATCTTCTTCCCAATTTATTTTATGTTGACATAGAGTGGGACTAATGCCCTTAAGATCATCAAGAGTATATCCAATAGCAGCACGGTGCTTCTTCAGAGTTTTCAATAATCTCTCTTCTTCATGCTCTGAAAGGTTAGCACTAATAATAACAGGATATATCTTCTTTTCATCAAGATAAGCATATTTAAGAGTATCAGGCAACGGTTTAAGCTCAAACACGGGATCACCCTTGGGTGGAGGAGGATCCTAAGATTTCAACAGCAAATTGTGTTTCAGGATAGGTTCCTGTTTAAAGAATACTTCATCTATTTCCCTTCTTTCATTCATAAACATATCATTTTCATGGTCTAGCAAATATTGCTCTAAAGGATCACTAGGAGGTACGTCAATAGAAGCAAGACCAATAATTTCATCCTTACTAGGTAATTCCTCTTCACGGTGTTGTCTGCTAAATTTAGAGAAATTAAACTCATGAGACAAATCACCCAAACCAATAGTAACAACATCCTTTTCGCAGTCTATCTTAGCATTAACAGTGTTCAAGAAGGGTCTACCAAATATAATGGGACAAAAGCTATCTTGTGGGGAACCAAGAACAAGAAAACCAACAGGATATTTAGTTTCCCACACAAGACTTCAACATCTCTAACAATTCCAATGGGTGATATTGTATCTCTATTAGCAAGTTTGATGGTAACATCAATACCTTCTATCTCAGCAGGTGCAATTTCATGCATAATTTCTTTTTATAAGTCATGAGGTATAGCACTAGCACTAGCAACCATATCACATAAGCCATGATAACAATGATCTCCTATTTTAACAGAAATAACAGGCATGCCTACCACAGGTCTATGTTTATCTTAACACAAGGTTTGGCAATTCTAGCAGTTTCACCGCAGAAATAAATAACATGCCCATCAATATTATCAGACAAGAGATCTTTAACAATAGCAACATTAGGTTCAACTTTAATTTGCTCAGGAGGTGTATAAGTTCTAATATTGCTTTTACGGACCACAGTTGAAGCTTTAGCAGGACCCTTTATCCTAACAGGGAAAGGTGGTTTCTCAACATAATAAGTAGGAACAACAGGATCATTATAAGTGATAGTCTTTTCTTCAACTTTAGTAGGTGCATCTACTTTTACTTCTATGGGAGGATGATATTTAAACCACTTCTCCTTGGTGAGATCAACATAAGTAGCAAAAGATTCACAAAATGAAGCTACTATCTCAGAGTCAAGTCCATATTTAGTGCTAAATTTACGGAAAACATCGGTATCCATAAAATATTTAACACAATCAAACTTAGGTGTCATACCTGACTCCTTACAGGTTGAGGAGCAACTCTTTGCTCTACAGGTTGGGGTGAAGATACCCCGAACAAGCCCCTCAGAGGATTACTTTCCATAGTAACAAGTGAAAGTAAATTTCAGCACACTATATAAATTTTTCCTTACCAAATTCCACCTATCAAAGGTGCTTCACTCCCCGGCAACGGCGCCAGAAAAGAGTCTTGATGACCCACAAGTATAGGGGATCTATTGTAGTCCTTTCGATAAGT
This sequence comes from Aegilops longissima, assembly GCA_021605205.1. Taxonomy (NCBI): domain Eukaryota; kingdom Viridiplantae; phylum Streptophyta; class Magnoliopsida; order Poales; family Poaceae; genus Aegilops; species Aegilops longissima. Next base: position 369,763,542 of record CM038678.1, read on the forward strand.
AAGAGTGTCGAACCCAACGAGAAGCATAAGGAAATGATAAGCGGTTTTCAGCAAGGTATTCTCTGCAAGTACTGAAGTAAGTGGTAACAGATAGTTTTGTGATAAGATAATTTGTAACGAGCAACAAGTAGCAAAAGTAAATAAAGTGCAGCAAGGTGGCCCAATCATTTTTGTAGCAAGGGACAAGCCTGGACAAACTCTTATATAGAGAAAAGAGCTCCCGAGGACACATGGGAATTATCGTCAAGCTAGTTTTCATCACGTTCATATGATTCACGTTCGGTACTTTGATAATTTGATATGTGGGTGGACCGATGCTTGGGTGCTATTCTTACTTGAACAAGCATCCCACTTATGATTAACCTCTATTGCAAGCATCCGCAACTACAACAAAAGTATTAAGGTAAACCTAACCATAGCATGAAACATATGGATCCAAATCAGCCCCTTAAGAGCAACGCATAAACTATGGTTTAAGCTTCTGTCACTCTAGCAACCCATCATCTACTTATTACTTCCCAATGCCTTCCTCTAGGCCCAAATAATGGTGAAGTGTTATGTAATCGATGTTCACATAACATCACTAGAGGCTAGACAACATACATCTCATCAAAATATCAAACGAATACCAAATTCACATGACTACTAATAGCAAGACTTCTCCCATGTCCTCAGGAACAAACGTAACTACTCACAAAACATATTCATGTTCATAATCTATAGCGACCCGACCTCAAACGGTCAAGTCTCTGCGCTTCAGTGTCATCCCTGGATCGGTAATGCTGACACACACAGTACTCGAAGGATTTATAACAGAGTAGCAATCACACACTTATTACATCGAATGTCGCAAAAGAGAACTTATTACAATAAATATGGCTGAAGTCCATCTACTACGATAACAGCGGAAGGTTTGGAAGATAAACTGAGTCCATCAACTCCAACGACATAGCTGAGTTGCACGGCAACGACCTAACGAACCTTACTCCTCGTCTGAAAAGTCTGCAACATAATACGTTGCAGCCCGAAAACGGGCCAGCACATGGAATATGCTGGCAATATAACCTGAGAGAGCAAGAACAGAATAATGCTATCACTACATGCATATTTGGCTGGTGGAAAGCTCTATGGTTATAGTTTTGCGAAAAGCTAATTTTTCCCTACAACAAAGGAATAGATTTTAATTTAACTATCATGGTAGTTGAAACATCATTGAGAAGGTTCCTCCAACTCAATCCCAATTAAAGTAATTATCAACCCAACAATTATTAATTAAGAGTGATGAGATACTTAAGATACTCCAAGTACTAGATACTAAATCCGGATTATCTCATAATCCTTGTCGCATGGCCATGCTGTTCCTGTTCGGATCACACGAGGGGCCCAGAGTATATCTCTCCTGATAGGAGGGGCAAATCCCATCTTGCTCGACCATGTCTCGCAGCATGGGACTGGACAAACCCGAAACCTACCTTTGTAACTACCCAGTCACGGAGTAGCGTTTGGTCGGCCCAAAGCAAGTCTGTCACCATCCCAGTATAAAGGCCACTCAGGTCTTAGGACATAGAACGTATGTTGTACTAGAGACTCACAGATGACATATCGCTGTGTCTCATAGTTGGATCTGTCCGACTAGGACCTTATCTCGACTCGGATCCGACTACGTCAAATCCGGCCAGACCTTTCCAAGTCCATATTATCCGGTTAGCATCCAATGCTCCATCGCTAGTGAGACCAAGCCATTGACCGTGTCATATGCCAGTCTAGACGGTTGCGCGTCCACACAGCCCTTTCGACTAGGGACCTTTTAGGACAGTCATCATACAATGCATAGTCCCACAAACAAGTCACATACTTGCTTATACACATCATTGATAATGTCCAAGGACTGTATTTATACATAAACACATAGGAAATATCATCATACATGATTGCCTCTAGGGCATATCTCCAACAGAGCCCATAATAGCTTGTGGCTGCACACGGAAGTTTCTAGCATGAATCATCTCAGTTCCCTTTGAGCCTGGGTGGCGGTCCATAGGAAGATCACACGGAACCCCGGATTTCCAAAAATCTGCATAACTTTGGATTCTCCAGGTGCCTCAATCCACCCAGATGTGTATTTAAGTTGCCACCTTAAGTTGAACCATTAATTAACAATCTCACATCTGTCATGGATTTCACTCACCCAAACCACGTCTACGAGCATAGCATAGCAATATAAGCAACGCGTAGAAGTAACTCCCAAGGGTTTGAATATAATAGGGCAATAGGTTCTACCTCATCAACTACTTCCCAACCCACATGTTAATGACATCCTAATCATGCAATGTTTGAGGATTGAAGCTAATGCATAAAAACTGGGTATGGAAAGAGTATGATCAATGTGTTACTTGCCTTGCTGACGATCCGCGAAACCTAGGGACTCCTAGTAGCACGCTTCGCACTCCGGGAATTCTATCACAAACAAAAAATAGCATACATAAGCAATCAAGCAAAGAAGCACGGGCAAAACTCAAATAAAAGAGATTGACCGGAAAGTTCACCTTAAGAACTCCGGTTTGCAAAAAGAATCAAATCAAACGGAGCAACGAAACTCAAATGGCGAAAGAAACAAGATCCGTTTACTAATCTGAACTAAAGTCAAATTTTACAATACCAAAATCTTGTTTGAGTTGATTAAACAGAAAGAGGGTCTCGAGACGAAGATCTAGGCGCTTGAATTGCCTGATTCCGATAAACGAACGAAAAGATAAACTGAAACGAAAAACAGATCAGAAATCGCGATCGAGAATAATCACGGAAAAATTCGATAAAAAGAAAACTGACGAACAGGCTAACGAACAAGCGTTCGTTGTCTGTAACTAATGAGCGAAAACCGTTCGTTAAAACGATCGTACGGACGAATGTCCGCTAAATATCAGAACCGGGAAAAACCGGTGAACCGATCTAAAAAAACGAACTAGGGTTTCTAAAAAAACCGAATCGGTTTTCTAGAGAAAACCGGCGGCGGCGGCGGCGGGGCTGCGGGCTTGCGGCGGCGGCAAGGCTTGGTGGCGGCGCGGCTCGGGAGGCGGGCTGCGTGGCGGTGGTTGGTGGTGGTGGCGGGGTGGCTTGGGGCGGCATATAAGGGGGTGGCTTGAAGGAGGTGGCAAGGCGGCGGCGAGGAGTCCGGCTCGGACTCCTGTTCCAAGTCGGCGGCGGCGGCACGTCCAGGCGCGGGACGACGGCGCGGGGAGATGGGCCGGCCCGGCTGGGTTTCGGCCCAGTCGGTGCCCGAAGTTTTTTTTAAAACAATTCCGCCGAATAGAAAATAAATCCTAGAAAATAAAATAAAAATCTAAAATGCCAAAACAAATTTTCACCGTCTAAATAAAATATTTAGAACGAGATGAACATTTTCTTGGCCCTAAAATCAATTTTGAAAACGTGCAATTTTTCTAATGCAAATAAAATCCAAATAAAATCAAATATTTTATTTTAATATTTTCCTCCAATATTTCAATTATTTTGGAGAAGTCATATTATCTCCTCTCATATATTTTAATATGAAATATTTTTCGGAGAGAAAAATAATTAAAACCAAAATCCTCGTTTCAATATTTGATAAAAATCAAATATGAAAACCGGGAAATCTCCAACTCTCTCCGAGGGTCCTTGAGTTGCTTAGGATTTCGAGGATCGCGAAACGAAAATGCAATAAAATATGATATGCATGAATGATCTATGTATAACATTCCAAATAGAAAATTTGGGATGTTACAAACTACCCCCCTTAAGATGAATCTCGCCCTCGAGATTCGGGTTGGCTTGAAAATAGGTGCGGGTGGTCTTTGCGAAGATCATCCTCTCGTTCCCAGGTGGCTTCATCCTCGGTATGGTGTCTCCACTGAACTTTGCAAAATTTGATAACCTTGCTGCGGGTGACTCGACTGCCAAACTCAAGAATCCTAACTGGCTTCTCCTCATAAGTTAAATCACTGTCCAACTGAATCACCTCCAAGGGTACTGTATCTCTTAACGGTATATCGGCCATCTCAGCATGACACTTCTTCAACTGTGAAACATGAAACACATCATGAACTCCTGACAGTCCTTCAGGTAACTCCAACTTGTAGGCAACTTCTCCCATACGTTCCAAAACACGATACGGTCCTACAAATCTCGGGGCTAACTTTCCCTTAACTCCAAAACGTTTCACTCCTCGCAAGGGTGATACTCGCATACGCTCTGTCTCTAATTTCATAGGTTACTTCCTTGCATTTCGAATATGCATAACTCTTCTGCCTGGACTGAGCTATCTTCAGTCTGTCTCGAATCAGCTTAACTTTCTCTTTAGACTCCTTGATAAAGTCTAGTCCAAACAACTGTCGGTCTCCTACTTCGTCCCACATCAGCGGTGTTCTGCACCTTCGTCCATACAAGGCTTCGAACGGTGCCATCTTCAAACTGGCTTGATAACTATTGTTGTATGAGAACTCTGCGTAAGTCAAATTGTCATCCCAACTAGATCCATAATCTAGCGCACAGGCTCTCAACATGTCCTCCAGAATCTTGTTGACTCTCTCGGTCTGTCCATCCGTCTGCAGGTGAAATGCTGTACTGAACTCCAATCTCGTTCCCAAAGTCTGGTGCAGCTGATGCCAAAACTTTGAGGTAAACTGTGTTCCTCTATCTGATACGATGGTCCTCGGAACTCCATGCAGACACACGATCCTATACATATATGTCTTGGCCAACTTCGCACTTGTATAAGTTGTTTTCACTGGGATAAAGTGTGCCACTTTGGTCAAGCGATCAACGACTACCCATATAGAATCATATCCTGATTTGGTCCTGGGCAATCCGGTGATAAAATCCATGCCAAGTTTATCCCACTTCCATTCGGGTATCGGCATAGGTTGTAACAATCCTGCTGGCTTTTGATGCTCTGCCCTCACTCTCTGACATACATCACATACGGCTACATACTCGGCGATATCCTTCTTCATACCGGTCCACCAGAAACGTTCCTTCAAATCCAAATACATCTTGGTGTTTCCGGTGTATCGAGTATGGTGAGTCATGAGCCTCCTGAAGATTAACTTACTGATCTCTGGGTCATTGGGTACATAAACTCGGTCCTCAAACCATAAGGTATCGTGCTCATCCTCACGAAAACCTTTGGCCTTTCCTTTGCTCATTTTCTCCTTTATGTCGGCAATCTCTTTGTCTTCCTTCTGAGCTTCTTGAATCTTGCCCAACAATGTAGACTGAACTTCCATTGTTGCAACAAAACCTCTAGGAACAATCTCTAATCGAAGTTCCATGATGTCCTCTGCTAACTCCTTTGGTAATCCTGTACCCACTAGAGTATTAGCATAACTCTTCTGGCTCAAAGCGTCTGCTATGACATTGGCCTTGCCTGGATGATAGTGCAGCTTCATGTCATAATCCTTTATAAGCTCCAACCATCTCCTCTGCCTAAGGTTCAGTTCCTTCTGTGTGAAAATGTACTTCAAACTCTTATGATCCGTGTACACATCACAACGGTTTCCAATAAGGTAATGTCTCCAAGTCTTCAACACATGCACTACGGCTGCTAGCTCCAAATCATGCATGACATAATTCAATTCGTGTGGTTTAAGTTGTCGTGAGGCATACGAAACAACTCTTCCGTCCTGCATAAGCACACTTCCAAGTCCTAAGCGAGAGGCATCGCAATACACTTGGAAATCTTTTCGTATATCTGGCAGTGTCAGCACTGGAGTTGTAGTCAAATGTTTCTTCAACTCCTGAAAACTTGCCTTGCAATCTTCCGTCCATTTGAACTTGGTATCCTTCTTCAATAACTCCGTCATTGGCTTCGCAATGTTAGAAAAATTCTCAATGAATCTCCGATAGTATCCTGCGAGTCCAAGAAAACTGCAGATCTCGCTAACTGAAGTGGGTGCCAACCATTCAGTGATTGACTGAACCTTGCTGGGGTCTACTGCTATACCTTCTCCTGATATAACATGTCCAAGGAATCCGACTTCCTTCAACCAAAACTCGCATTTGCTGAACTTGGCACACAACTGGTGTTCCCTGAGTTTCTTGAGAACTAAACGCAAATGCTCCTTGTGCTCCTCTTCATTCTTCGAGTATACCATTATATCATCAATAAACACCACAACAAACTTGTCCAAATATTCCATGAACACCTTGTTCATCATGCTCATGAAATAGGCAGGGGCGTTAGTCAGTCCAAATGACATAACAGTATATTCATACAACCCATACCGTGTGGTGAATGCTGTCTTTGGTATATCCTTCTCTCGAATCTTCAACTGATGGTATACCGATCGCAGATCGATCTTCAAAAACACCTTAGCTCCTTGCAGCTGATCAAACAGATCATTGATCATCGGCAGTGGGTACTTGTTCTTAATCGTCACCTCATTCAACGCACGATAATAAACAACCATTCTTAGAGATTTATCCTCTTCTCAACCAAAAGCACTGGGGCTCCCCATGGTGATGAACTCCGTCGAATATAACCTTTCTCCAATAACTCCTTGATCTGTTTCTTAATCTCCTCCAGATCATTCGCGGGCATCCGATAGGGTCTCTTGGATATTGGCCCTGTACCTGGCAATAGCTCTATCAAAAACTCGATATCTCGATCCGGTGGCATGCCTGGTAACTCCTCTGGGAAAACATCCGGGTAATCCTTCACTACAGGTACTTCCTCCTGAACAACTCCCGTGAGGGTATTCACTTGGCTCCTCCTAGGCACATGCCTAGATACATACTTAATCCTTTTTCCCTCTGGGGTGGTGAGATAAATCGACTTACTAGCACAGTCAATGCTTCCTCCATACTTTGACATCCAGTCCATACCTAATATCACATCCACTCCTTGTGACTCCAAGATTATTAGGTCGGACGAAAAAACATGGGTGCCAATGGTTAGGGGTATCTGGTCGCACCATCGACTAGCCATATACTCTGCTCCAGGTGAGCTCACTAAAAGAGGGGTCCTAAGGGTTTGGGTTCGTAGTTTAAACTTATCCACGAATCCCCTTGATATGTATGAATGCGATGCACCAGTATCAAAAAGAACAAGAGCGGTAAATGATTTAACCAAAAACTTACCTATAACCGCGTCTGGCTGCTCTTCAACCTCCTCCACGTTAACGTGGTTCACTTGTCCTTTGTTGAATGGATTGGGCTTCTTCCCAGTGCTCCCATTTCCGTTTCCATTCTTCCCTTCAGGGCACTCCGTGGCATAGTGTCCAGTCTTCCCGCACTTAAAGCAAGTAACGTGACTTAGATCTCTTTTGGCGGGTGTGGCTGGATTGGGGTGGTTCTGATTATTGTTTGTTCCATTCCCATTCCCATTCTTAGAACCATTGTGGTTATGCGAACCTCCTCCGGTGTGGTTATGACCTCCATGGTTATGAACAAGTCCTCCCGAGTTCGGGGTTAGGCGAGGCTTCTGCTGAGCTCCTGAATTATACCTCCCTTGTCCATACTTCCTCTTGCGGCTCTCAATCTGCTGTTGCTTCCCTTCAATCATAAGAGCCTTATCTACCAACTCCTGGTAGTTGTTGAAGGTTGCCACCATCAATTGCATGCTCATCTCATCATTCAGCCCTTCCATAAACTTCTCCTGCTTCACGGCATCTGTGGCCACATCATCAGGGGCATAGCGAGATAACTTACTAAACTCATCCACGTACTGAGCCACAGTACGGTTCCCCTGGCGTAAGTTGCGAAACTCACGCTTCTTCATATTCATGGCTCCAGTTGAGACATGGGCTGTACAGAAAGCTTGCTGAAACTGGTCCCAAGTGACATTGGCTATTGGGAAAGTGGCCGTGTAATTCTCCCACCATGAGGCTGCTGGTCCATCCAATTGATGTGCGGCAAATCGCACCTTCTCAAGATCTGTGGTAACTGCGGTGGTCAACTCCTTCCAATACGGTGTAGCCAATCATCAAGAACTATAGGCTCGGTGCTCTTTGGAAACACCGGCGGTCAGAACCTCGTAAAACGGGCTAGGTTGTCAACTGGAGGCGGGTTGTTGTTGTTGTTGCCTTGGTTCTGGACTAACAATTGCATCAAGGTGTTCTGCTGCTGGATCAACTGAGTGAGCTCCGGCGGGAAGGCAAATCCGGTGTCACATCTCGGAGGCATCTGATGGGTTTAGGTGGAAGAGATCAGAATAGAAAAGGGGTCTAGTGAGAAAGCACTACCCATATGCACATGAGACGAACACAAACATTTCACTCAATCAATCAAGCAAGGGCATACAAGCGGTCTAGAACTATCGAAAAGTGCTCAACTACTACTAATTACACGGGGGAATACTACTAATTATTTGGTGGTCATCTAGAAATTTTGATTGGTGGAAGACTCCATGATATCTGCTCCAGTTTCGTCTTCATAGTCATCATCACTAGGGTCGGAGTCGGTGTCGTCGATGATGATGTAGTTGTCCGGGCAAGTGGAATCATCGTCTTCTCTTCCCGGCGCTGGATCTCCCATGAGTACTCTGATCTTATTTACCAGGTCGTCATTCTTCTCCAATAGTGTCTTAATTTCCTCCTCATATCCATCGCGTGTAAACTTGAGTTCTTGCTCCAGCTCGATGATCCTAGTCTTCGCCTTCTTCAAATCCATCATGTCTGCGCACATCTGGTTCTCCTGACGTCGAATGTGCTGGTTTAGCTCCTGGATGAAAGCAGCAATGGATCTATCCTTCTTAGTGCTGATCATATCCCATTGCTCGTCTCGGCGCCCACATATCTGGTAGATAGTGTCCTTGAGATCCTTGTTGTTGACTTCTCCAATGTGTCCCATGGTAATGTGGGCTGCCATGCTCTTGCCTAGACTCCAAGTGGGTGCTTCAAAAGAAAACTATATGGGTTTAGAGGTTGGCGGGAACGTCCTTCCTGGAACTTGTACTTGAATCATCCAGCGCTCCTCTTCTGGAGGTGGCGTTGTATGTCCCGGTGAAGCTTGATATTCCAATGTTCAAGTACCTAGTGACTTCCTTCAAGTGGCGTCCAAAAGGGGTGTCTTCATCCGGTTGCGCAAACTTGTTCTTCATCTCTGCCATCCTAAAGAGTAGAAAATGGAGAGGAGTCAGAAATGAGTAGAGAAGAGTGACCTAGGGTTTTATCTTAGTGGTCGTGTCCTACACTCAGCGTGTGCTCTGATACCATCTTGTAGTGACCCGACCTCAAACGGTCAAGTCTATATGCTTCAGTGTCATCCCTGGATCGGTAATGTTGACACACACAGTACTCGAAGGATTTATAACAGAGTAGCAATCACACACTTATTACATCGAATGTCTCAAAAGAGAACTTATTACAATAAATATGGCTTAAGGCCATCCAATATGATAACAGCGGAAGGCTTGGAAGATAAAGTGAGTCCATCAACTCCAACGGCATAGCTGAGCTGCACGGCAACGACCTAACGAACCTTACTCCTCGTCTGAAAAGTCTGCAACTTAATACGTTGCAGCCCGAAAACGGGTCAGCACATGGAATATGCTGGCAATATAACACATAGAGCAAGAACAGAATAATGCTATCACTACATGCATATTTGGCTGGTGGAAAGCTCTATGGTGATAGTTTTGCAAAAAGCCAAATTTTCCCTACAACAAAGGAATAGATTTTAATTTAACTATCATGGTAGTTGAAACATCATTGAGAAGGTTCCTCCAACTCAATCCCAATTAAAGTAATTATCAACCCAACAATTATTAATTAAGAGTGATGAGATACTTAAGATACTCCAAGTACTAGATACTCAAGATTGTCCATAACCGGGGACACGGCTAACCATGATTAGTTTGTACACTCTGCAGAGGTTTGCGCACTTTTCCCCACCAGACTCGATCACCTCCGTTGGATTTCTCGCACTACATGGTGTTTGAGAAACATATAACCAAGACACAGTCTTTCAAAAACATTAACTCTCTACTCCGGGCAGACCATACCAAACCTACAACCCTCTACCTGCTGATCCACCTCTTCAAGAGCTTCACGTAACTTACTCAACTATGCTAGAGCCCATAATAGCTTGTGGCTGCACACGGAAGTTTCTAGCATGAATCATCTCAGTTCCTTTTGAGCCAGGGTGGCGGTCCATAGGAAGATCACACGGAACCCGGGATTTCCAAAATATGCACAACACTGGATTCTCCGGTGCCTCAATCCACCCAGATGTGTATTTAAGTTGCCACCTTAAGTTGAACCATTAATTAACAATCTCACATCTGTCATGGATTTCACTCACCCAAACCACGTCTACGAGCATAGCATAGCAATATAAGCAACGCGTAGAAGTAACTCCCAAGGGTTTGAATATAATAGGGCAATAAGTTCTACCTCATCAACTACTTCCCAACCCACATGTTAATGACATCCTAATCATGCAATGTTTGAGGATTGAAGCTAATGCATAAAAACTGGGTATGGAAAGAGTGTGATCAATGTGTTACTTGCCTTGCTGACGATCCGCGAAACCTAGGGACTCGTAGTAGCACCCTTCGCACTCCGGGAATTCTATCGCAAACAAATAATAGCATACATAAGCAATCAAGCAAAGAAGCACAGGAAAAACTCAAATAAAAGAGATTGACCGGAAAGTTCACCTTAAGAACTCCGGTTTGCAAAAACAATCAAATCAAACGGAGCAACGAAACTCAAATGGCGAAAGAAACAAGATCCGTTTACTAATCTGAACTAAAGTCAAATTTTACAATACCAAAATCTTGTTTGAGTTGATTAAACAGAAAGAGGGTCTCGAGACGAAGATCTAGGCGCTGGAATCGCCTGATTCCGATAAACGAACGAAAAGATAAATTGAAACGAAAAACGGATCAGAAATCTCGATCGAGAATAATCACGGAAAAATCCGATAAAAAGAAAACTGATGAATAGGCTAACGAACGAGCGTTCGTTGTCTATAACTAACTAGCGAAAACCGTTCGTTAAACGATCGTACGGACGAACGTCCGCTAAATAGAAGAACCGGGAAACCCCAGCGAACCGATCTAAAAAAATGAACTAGGGTTTCTAAAAAAACCGAATCGGTTTTCTAGAGAAAACCGGCGGCGGCGGCTACCTCATCGGATCCGGCGAGGTGCGGGACTCCGGCTGCGGGCTTGCGGCGGCTGCAGGCGACGGCGTGGCGCGGGTGGCGGCACGGCTCAGAGGCGGCTGCGGCGGCGGTGGTTGGTGATGGTTCTTGGGTGGCTTGGGGCGGCATATAAAGGGGGGGGCGGTGGCACGGAGGAGGGGGGCAAGGCGGCGAGGAGTCCGGCTCGGACTCTGCTCGAAGTCGGCGCGCACGCCCAGTACGGACGGGCGGCTTGAGGAGATGGGCGGCCCGGCTGGTTTCGGCCCCGGCACCAAGTTTTTTAAACAATTCATGAACAGAAAATAAATCCTAGAAAATAAAATAAAAATCTAAAAATGCTAAAATAAATTTTCACCGTCTAAATAAAATATTTAGAACGAGATGAACATTTTCTTGGCCCTAAAATGCAATTTTGAAAACGTGCAATTTTCTAATGCAAATAAAATCCAAATAAAATCGATTATTTGATTTTAATATTTTTCCTCCAATATTTCAATTATTTTGGAGAAGTCATATTATCTCTCATATATTTTAATATGAAATATTTTTCGGAGAGAAAAATAATTAAAACCAAAATCCTCGTTTCAATATTTGATAAAAATTAAATATGAAAACCGGGAAATCCCCAACTCTCTTCGAGGGTCCTTGAGTTGCTTAGGATTTCGAGGATCGCGAAACTAAAATGCAATAAAATATGATATGCATGAATGATCTATGTATAACATTCCAAATTGAAAATTTGGGATGTGACATAATGAGAGGGGTATTAATATGCGTATAGGATCTGAACATATGATCTTCCACCAAATAAAGCAACTAGCATCAACTACAAGGAGTAATCAACACTACTAGCAACCTACTAGTACCAATCCGGACTTGGAGACAAGAATTGGATACAAGAGATGAACTAGGGTTTTGAGAGGAGATGGTTTGGTGAAGATGTTGATGGAGATTGCCCTCTCCCAAGAGAGGAGCGTTGGTGATGACGATGGCGATGATTTCCCCCCGAAGGGAAGTTTCCCAGCAGAACAGCTCGACGGAGCCCTAGATTGGTTCCGCCAAGGTTCGCCTCGTGGCGTGAGTCTCGCCCGAAAGGTTGCTTATGATTTTTCCTCGATTTAAAGACTTCATATAGCATAAGATGGCCACCGGAGAGCCAACAGGGGGCCCACTAGGCAGGGGGGCGCGCCCCCCACCCTCGAGGACAGGTGGTGGCCCCCCTGACGTATTTCTTCTTATCAGTAGTTTTTATTATTTCCAAAAATAACTTTCGTGGAGTTTCATGACTTTTGGAGTTGCGCAAAATAGGTCTCTAATATTTGCTCCTTTTCCGGCCTGTAATTCCAAAGAATGGCATTCTCCCTCCTTATGTAAACCTTGTAAAATAAGAGAGAATAGGCATAAGTATTATGACATAATGCATAATAACAGCCCATAATGCAATAAATATCGATATAAAAGCATGATGCAAAATGAACGTATCAACGACCGTGGCCCGCGCCAGGAGTGGCGCGACATGCCTCATGAGGACCGCTGGCAGGACCATCCTCGCGAGGGCTCCTGGAGGGACCAGCCTTGTGAGGATCGCCCCCAAAGCAACGCCGGTCTTCCCCCACTGCCGCCACCAAGAAGGAACGACGACCACCATCGGGACAAGGGGGCTGGGGGCTTCTAGGAGCCGCGTGCAATCGCATGCATCTTGGGCGGCGCCCAGGCCCCAGCCCCTCAGCGCATCTTCAAACAGTTCGCTCGCGAGGTGAACGCGGTGCTCCCCAAGCTTGAGGCCACACGCCCGCTCAAGTGGTCCCAGTGCGCCATCACTTTCAACTCGGCAGATCAGCTCAAGTGCGCGGCCACCGCCAGCGCCCTCCCGATGTTGTGTTCCCCAGTTATTAGCAATGTGCAGGTTACCAAGACCCTCATCGACGGCGGCGCATGGCTCAATGTCCTGTCCGTCGACACGTTCGGCAACATCCAAGTGCCATATGAGCAGCTCCAGCCTACCAAACCTTTCTCAGGAGTGACCGACGGTTCCACCACACCGATAGGGCAGGTCCGCCTGCTTGTCACCTTCGGAGAGCGCAAGAATTACCGCACCAAGCTCATCGACTTCGACGTCGCGCACATCCGCATGCCGTACAACGCCATCCTCGGGTATCCGGCCCTGGTCAAGTTTATGGCAGTCACCCATCACGGCTACAACGTCCTCAAGATGCCAGGAAGCGGAGGGATCATCACGGTCCCATGTGAAGAAAGAGATGCAGTGTGCTCCCTTGAGCGCGCCTTCCAGGCTGCAGCAATCAACGATTCCGACAGCATAAGTGAGGGCCTTCGGAGGCCACCCCCAAGAAGAAGCAGCTGTGCCGCGCAGGACCTCAGGAGGATGGCGTCGCAGCAGGAGCCTCATCAGGATCAGCGTCCGTCCCAGGGGCGCCTCCCTCCATCGCATAGGAAGGCGCGCCCGGCGCCCTCCTCGGGCAGGGCTCGGGGGCTCTCTTTTGGAGGGCCTCAGACCTTGCCAACCTCACGAGGGAGGCGCTTGGGCACCACTTGGAGGCGTGTTTCGCGGCACATTTCCCTGAGGAGAACACAGGGCAAGGAGTGCCCACCACTCAGGAGTTCATCACCAAGACCACCCAGGAACTGCAAGAGCAAGAGCCATGCGCGGCGACAGCCGCTCACGGGGCGCAGCTCCCCATCCTGGCGAGGATGTTGGGCTGTGTGTCTGCATCGACGTCCCAGGGCTCAACAGGACCACATCTCAGGAGCGCTTCTGGCCTTCGCGTGTGGGCAGCTGCGAGGGCCCGCCACACAGCTACGTTCGCCTGCCCTTCGGCTTGCCGAGCATGGCATCAGTCTATCAGCGCAACATGCGGCGTGTCCTGGCGGCTCAGGAGGCCAGGTACCATGCCGTCTTGGAAGAGATGGAGATGGTCTTCAGGGAACCTCCCGAGCCCCCAGAGCCTCCCGAGGCTCAGGGCTCCGGTGGCTCATGAAGAGTCATCCCTTCGACGCACGCCTTCAGTTGCACCAACTCTACTTCGTCTACAGAATCAGGTGACATCTTCCAAGCTCGTTTAGCTAGGAGAGCCCCTTGGGCTGCATCATTCCCATGCCACATGGGTCCGTCCTTGTGGCATGTATCCCTTTTGCTTATGTCTTTAGCTTACCTTGCTGGGGGCGCCCCTCGGGCTACATCATCCCCAAGCCGCTCGCGCCGGGCCCAGTGGCATGTATCTTCCTGCATTTACCCAAGCTAATTTGCCTTTCCATGCTTAACCTGCCTACGGGTACCGCCTGGTCGATCATCGCCTCCCACGGGGCCTTCTCATAGGCACGGCGCTGGTGCATGGGTTCGTCCCTGCCACGTCGACAAATCTGAGCGGCCGAGCTCTGGCTCACGGCACGCCCCGCGCACGTCACCTCATCAGGCCCTCAGTGCCTTCACTTCATCCAGAGCAACCAGCGGCAGGCTGGCAGCTGTAACGGCAAACCGTGTTTCTTCTTGTGCCTGTTCACAGGGATCCCATGGGAAGGATAGCAGGCGGCGCTACGAGTCTCCTTTTCTCCCGTGCAATTCACTTGCGCATTAAAAGGGGGGCTCCTGAGCATCGCGACTCAAGAGCTCTTACTGGCTCTCCAACCCTCACCCCCTGGCCTTGACCATGGCATCGCGACCTTGCATACCAGCGGCGGCTGAGCTCGCTCGAGGGCCGGGACCTGAGGACGTAGAGCTCCAAGGAGAGCACGGGAGAAGGGAAACTCGTATGGGTCGGCCTAGCTATGCCGCACAAGTTGGCACGCAGCCCTAGTGCACCGTCAGGAATCGCCACGAAGTCAACAAGATAAGTCCCGCTCTCGGATTGGCTGAATGTTGGGGCCTAATGATCACCCTCGCCTTGCCGCAACCCCGTTGCGGCCACGTCAACTCCCTTTCTCGCCTTACCATGGCTGTTTGAGCGCTAAGGGGGACCTCCTGAGCATCGCGCCTCAGGGGCTCTTACTGGACCTCGGGCCGCACACCTCCTGGCCTTGACCATGGCACGCGACCTGGCATACCAGCGATGGCTGTAGCCTGCCTGGGGACCGGGACCTGTCAGCGTAGAGCAACAAGCTATCGCGAGGAAAGAAAGGGGGGACCGAGCCTTAACGGGACATGCGTTCACCAAATTCTCATAGCAGGGAAGATAAGCACAAAATACATTACAGACCCTTACATGCCTCCACGGGGTAATTCATGATTCTTCGCAGGGAACAAAAGCTAAAACTAAGGGGAATCCTATCTACACCCTCCCATAGCGGACGCCATCATCAACAGTGGGCCACGGGAGGCCGGCGCCAACCCCATCCAGATCAGCGGCGGCGACGGCCGGACGCCGCAGCTCTGCTCCGAGCGCGGCGAGAGCTCGGGGGCACGTAGCTGTCATCGCTCGTCTCCAGAGTCTCATAGAGATCGGGGGAGCTGCTGGACTCCCAAGGGCTGCTGCTGCTGGAGTGGCTACGAGCGGAGCGCGCGCCAGCTTGGCGCCCCTCTCCGGAGCAACATTCCAGGCGGCGGCCCTCCGCATCGAAGACCTTGAAGAAGAGCATGGAGGCGCTGTCGTACTCAAAGTGGATCGCGAGGGCGCCCCTCGCATGACAGACCCGCGCGATCTCGCCCCAGCCGCGAGTCATGAAGATCTTGCCGGTGGGGACCGCTTTGATCTCTGCTCCGGTCGCTGGAGCATTGCAGCCGGCGTGCTACAACCAGAGCTCGAGAGGCCCCCTCGGTGGCATCACGTCGGAGAAGAACCGCTGGAAGCGGATCCAGGAGCTTGGAGGCATCGGCACCCACAGCACTAGCTCGCGCGAGGAGTCCGCGACGTGGATTCCGGGGGCGACGGCGCGCGTCGCTGTGGCGCGGCGACCCCGGGCGCGGCATGGGCGACGGTGCTCGTCGCTCCGTCCTCCTGAGCCCTCGGCTCGGGCGTACAAGGGTAGCGGATACCCCGGAGGAGGCCGCTCGCACCAAGGCCTCGTCACCACCTGCATCGCCGCTTCATCACGGTGGTGGACCGACCTCTTCTTCTTCGGAAGTGGCCCCGGGTCATCCCGGGGGGCCTTTCCCTTCTGTTCGGCGGAAAACCTTCTGATAGGTGCCATTGTTGTTAGCAGTGGAGCAAGGAGGAAGAAGCAAGCAAGCGAGGAAGATATGGGCGACGGGGGCTCCGCCCCCCTCCCCATTTATAACGGAAGAAGGACAACCGGCGCCTCCCACGATCGCAGGTAATGATGGTTTTCCTTGCATGTCGCAGGGACTTGTCAAGTCATGCAGTTGCTGAGGCAGCGTGGGGAAGCGGAGACGCCCACGTCCAATCAACCGCCACGCGTTAACCGAGGCCACATGATTTTGGGGCCCGTGGTGCTCCGAACTTGACCCTCGGGTTCGTCGCGAAGCCAAGCCCGAGCGCGCCTTGGGCCCGGGGGATACTGTCAGTGTTCTGGGAACGGGGGTCCCCAGACTTTCCTGCCTGCGGCCCACGGCGTGGCTATGCCAGCAGGTCGTACGACCCATCTTCATCAACAAGGCATCCAAGACTCTCGCGAGGGGCCAAGCCTCGTGAGGCGGACGGCGCAAGACCTCCTCAGGAGTGGCCTAGTCAGGCAGGCTCACGAGGAGCGGAGATATCAAGGTGGGGCAAACCTCACGAGGCTCTCGTGACGTGAGCCGTGACGATCGGCGCCAGGCGGGCGCCAGTGCGCGCAACGTCCTTATTTCCTCTTTGGTTCTAGGGAAGCAGGCGCAGGTGAAGAGTACCGAGGCATCAGGCAAAGGTTGCCATATCGGTGCAACGAGACCAAGACCAGGAGGACGGCAAGATGGAGGTCATCGTGGAGCCCAAGACGGCGTGACCACCAGAGCTTTTCGCAGGCGAAGATCACTTTTGTCAGGATAGCTTATACTAGCTGTCCCCCTTCAAATTTGCCCACCGTTGTTGGCTCCCTTCCCGCTCAATATTTGGGGAGAGGACCAGGGCCTATATAAGTAGAGCTAGCCACCACAGTAGGGGGATCGAGCAGTTCACCCAGCTCTCACCCGCTAAGTCACCAAGCACAAGAACACCTCAACCTCAGGAGGCTGTTCTTCCCTCTGTACTGTTCATCATCAGCCCAAGAGGCAATCCACCACCACCACACTGGAGTAGGGTATTACACCACAATGGTGGCCCGAACCAGTATAAATCTCGTGTCTCTTTGTGTTGTGAGTTCGTCGAGTTCGTCCGCGAGATCTTAGCGAGCTAGGGCGTAGATTGGTAGGAGCGAAAGACTTCACGCGCACCCTAGTGTTCGAACCTTAAGGGTTTGCCGGAACCCCACATCCGACAGATAGCCGCGTCCTCGGTCATGGGCATAAGTTCGTACTTGGTCACACCGTTCGATCAACACTCACATGACGGAATGACTTATAGGTGATTGATATGTTGATATATATATTATGAGCAGTAACAGCTTGGCAGGATGTTGATGATGATGTTGGGATGATCTCGAGGATGATCATTCAGTTTGTGATGTGGTCACGCGGTGATCACATGGAGGTTTTGATCGCGAGGTGATCATGTGGATGTTTTGATCATGAGTTGATCAGGTGGATCACGATGTGATCATGATGGTATATTACTTGGCCGAATAGCCAAGTGTGAGATGGTTCATGTGGTACTTGAGATCTGAGATGATGGTTTATCAGTATTCTAGTAGCTCATATCATGATTATTAGTTGTTTCATCATGGTAGCTGTTAATTTAATTAACCTGCTAATGCTATGCTGTTGTCTTAACTTGATGCTTTTGGTTGTTGTGAGCTTGCAAGTACATTCAATGTACTAACCTGGCGTGTCATGCCAGATTGCAGGTGATGCCGTGATTGCTTGATTGTTTGTCGAGGTGTCCGTTCGTGTGAGCTAGATCGTGTCCCAGCCAGATTCCCTATGGAGTGGAGTTCACCACCTTCGCCGTTGTTCCGCTACTAGAAGTATTCCGCTGCTACGAGTTGTTCCGCTGCTAGCATAGAGCAAGTGTAGTATTGCAGGCGTAGTGTCGCCGTGCTGATGTGCTTCTTTGTAACATCAGACCCATTTGTTCTATGTCAAGCAGTGCCGTATTCCAGAGACTTCTCCTCGATCTCTGGGCTGGAATACAGGGCGTTCTGGTTTCTCTGAGCTGGGGTGCCACAACGCTTAGTATCAGAGCAGGTCTGGCTGTAGGATGCCCTAGTCAGTGCGAGCAGTAGAAACCGGTAGTATATAGTGTGGCTTGTTTATTGCATTTGGTTGCTGCATTTGTTTGTTGCATAGCATGCATATAGCCTTATTATTTGTTGCGGACGGTTTATCTGGTGAGTGTAGATGGCATCGGTTTGGATCCACTAATGCTCAGCCCTTGCATTTCTCCAGTTTCCTTTTTCTTTCGGTGTTTGGTGTCATTTCTGTCCTAGCAGAGTGATGCCAAGTGATCCCGACACTGTTTGCAGAAATGGTGCTCAGGTATCGCGCTGTTTTCTTTCTTTCAGCCCCACCTGTCGTTTCGGTGATGGACATGCTTCCATCCCGGATCGTCCTTTTTATCTTGTCGTGTTGGCAACCCTTAATGGTCTCAGTCATCATAAAAAGGGCAATGTCACCCGACTCGGTTTTTCCTCGCTATCCTATTTCTTGGATAAGTACGAATCTTTTCCTTCCGCTTGATAATAATGTGGTCGCGACATTCGTGTACCGCTACATGGTTACCAGTTACGTCCTCGCCTCCGAGCTAGTCCAGTTTGCTACCTGGTCAAGCCAGCGCTTGGTGTAGCGATGTTTGCACCAATTCCTCCACACATTGATTCGTCTTCGTGCACACTGTCACAACATGCTAGATCGTAGAACCGGAGATCCCGCGAGATTTGTGTGCTTAAGTAGGTATGCATGTGTGACTAGTAGTAATATGTGAACTTGTTTGTGTGTGCAGTGATTGTGTTGTATGCTTTTGTTTAGTTGAGTTTTCTTTTGCTTCTTTTTTTTGGGCCCCGGTGTTACATTATTTTTCCCTATAAAGAGTTGCTCATTAACCGACATCGGACTTGAAGAAGCAATAAGGATTTAAAATATTTGGAAGAAGCTCACCTAAACATTATGATCTACCCAGTCAACTGCATTATAGCATCAATATCTGCTCAGAATACCAATGGTGTCTCAGATTGATTATCAGCGTAAAGTCTACATCAGTACAAAATCCTCACAACAGTTATGATCCAGCCAGCAGAAAGACAAGTCAGTTGCAAGACCAACAGAATATATTTTCAGTCAAAGGTATGGATCAGATACAAATTTTTGGCTCAGCAATGAATGATGCTTGAAATATGTTATACTTCGAAGGAAAGTCAGACTTTGATATGATCAAGGAAGACAGTCAAATAAATTTTCTCATGCAAGTCATCAGCCGCAGAATATTATGGGTGTGTGTATGGATTTCAGTCTGCATATCACAGTATGAAGTTTTTGATATAAGAAACTCAGTCTTACTCCACATGTTATTGGAAGAAATTTATGATGCAAGGCTCCTAAATTTTTGTCAGTATAAATATGGACAGTTTCCGGTCCAAGATACTCAGTCTTTCTCAGCAAGATACCTCAGTAAAAGCTTTCGACAGACGGAAATTAATCTTTCACAGTAAGTAATCAGAGGAGAAGCTTCTCAAGTACGGAACCCAGGCTTCTCCAGCACAATAATCAGGTCAAGCTTCGTGTGTAAGCTATTGAGCTTTCTTCTGCCTGTTACCCAGACAAAAGCTTCGAGCAGAAGCTAACGAGTCTTCCTCAGCAAGCTACTCGACTTCTCTCGTAAGTCACTCAGTCCGCATCAGTAGCACACTATTGCACCGTCCTCGGAGATTATACGGTGAGTTGGCAGTATGTGGTAGTACCTCTCAAGAATCAGATTCACAATAATTTTGTCAGAAGTACAAGTCAGTCAAGGCATATGTCTGCTTCAGAAATCAAGTGTTCGGCTACACATCTTTCCACATATATAGTGAGGATGTATCCCCGGACATACAAGTTACTCGTATAGCTTTCAACCCACAACATCTTGCCATCTTCAGTACGACACCGCATGTCGTATTCAGTATCTTTACAAGGTATGACACAATTAGTAGGCAGTATATGATAGTGAAGCTCAAGAATCAGATTCACAATATTTTGTCAGAGGTACAATTCAGTCAAAACACATGTCTACCGCAAGAATCGGGTGTTCCTTGGCATATTCTTCTTATATATATGGCGAGCATGTATCCCCGGTCAGATCAGTCACTCATACGGGATACAACGATGATCAAGCAGATATACCTAAGAAAGGTACGAATCAAACAAATCTCATGGGCCATGCAAATGAAGATAAGCAAAGATACATCTCATATAATACAAGGATCGACAAGATCTGGAGATGACAAAACAGAATCCACAGTCTTGGCAGTGGCCACCAAGGCCAATATTCCCGCATCGACAAGGAAATCTCATGAGCTCTTGTCACCCTTTTGCATGGTTGGCCTAAACAACGAGCTCTATACAACTACAAGCTCCGAGTATATGTCATATATGTGAAGACCCAGGTCAGAAAACAAGCACAAGGAATAATGACAAAAATATTGCACTAGCCACAATCATGGTCATACGAAGAATAAAGGACATGTGTGGCCAAGTTATTTTAGTAAGGTATCTTGACAAGGAAAATCATGACCATCAAAGGATGAGACTGACAACAAAGGTATGGTGATTTTTGCACGACCATCAGGGTCTGGACATCCAAGTTAGTTGGAGGCCATAATTTACATATGGATCTGCAAAAGCATACCCTCAGAGGTCTACTCTGCTTTACAAGGATTTCATATCCCGCTGACCCGATTGGAATGGTTAGTGTGGAATACCCACGTCTGCTCCGTCAGATCCAAGATTCCTTTGCAACCTCAACAGTTTGACTTCAATGGCAGTATTAAAGCATCTCACAGCCTATTACCACGTCCGACAACATGGGTAAATCAAAAGCCGAACAATCAGTTCAGACCAGGTATACCCATTGGCGGAACCAAGTGCATGGACAACAGGTCATGAAAAGTATTTTCCCGCTAGCACTCCTGTCAGGAAAGTCCCAAGATGTTAAATTTGAGGTATGACATAGCTATAAGTCCATACCCTTGCATATTGCTCACGATAGAAGGCAGTCAAATTTTTGGTACATACCCCATGCTCGAGCCAAAGGAATAAATCAAGATAAATCAGTACCACATGAGAGCAGTCAGATTCTCTTAGAAAATCGCCATAATTCACAACATTTATGGAACCCAGAAGACATGCATTTGTTTGAGCAAACAACATGATGGAAGTAAAAAGGTTTTCATGACAAAAAGGAAATATATTCTCAGATCCATTGGATATCACCGCAGATATGAAAGAATCAACGCCAGCAAAAGGATTTGGTTTGTGAGCAAAAACCTGTCAGAATTTGGGAAAGGTGAAGCAAACCACCCCATAGTAAGGTAAGCAAAATTATCTGAAATTCTTGAGGGGACAATAAATAAAGGAAATGGATACCCGAGTTGGAAACGGTGTCCTCAAGTCATACTTGTTCCATGAGCAACCAAATCTCGAGGACGAGATTTCTTTAAGGGGGGAAGGTTTGTAACAGCTGGTTTTTGGCCCTTTTCTTTTCCTTTTTGATTTATTGGTTTTTGCTCTAATTTTCTTTTTGGAGTGGTTATGTGGCCTTGCAACCTGGGAGATCATCATTTCTTCTTTTCCCAAGTGACTCATCATCCTCAAATCTAGCCCTAGACCATGTCATTTCCATTCTAGCCCAATCCTAAAGTTCTTTTCTCAGGGATATTCCTTTTTCTATTAAAGGAATAACCCTGTCTGCCCTAGGTTGTGAAGCAACCTATATTTCTGTCACTCCCAAAAATCCCAATTAATTCTCATAATTTTTTTGGGTCATATGTTGCTCAAATATGCCCAAACTTTCCTGTCCTAGCTCAAGAATAATTCCCCAATAATTATTCTTCATTTCTGTCCAATGTGGCTTTCTGTGAAGTGCCACCTATCTTTCCTTGTTGGCTCCCAAACTCTTTGGGCATGCTATTTCCAAATCATTGCCTCATGCCAAAATTCAACTTTATGTTCCTAGCTAATCGTCCTCAGCAATTTTTCAAAGTTTCTGTCAGACAGAAGGCATTGTGAAGGAAGTACTAGCTAAGGTTATCCAAATGAGTTGAAATATTGCACACTCCTTCATGTGGTCATATATTTACACTCCTAAAAATTTCAGCTCCATCCCTTTATCTATGAGAGCACATGACCAAATCTTTGCTTTTGTCAATATTTTCAGGTTGTCAAGCAAGTATATTTTATATTGCTTCATTTTGGCTGAAAATTTACCAGAGCATTCTCTTGACCATAAAACATGTCTCCACCAATTTTGGGATCAATTATTCAAGCCAATTATTTCTCTAGAATTTTTGCAAGTTTCTGGACAGAGAGAATAGCTGTGAAGGAAGTACCACTTTGGTGAATCCATTTGGTACCAACTTTCGACAGCATCTTCTTATGACCAAATCACTAAGCCTTGCCAAATTTAAGCTCAAGTGTCTTCTCCATGTGAGTGCACCTTCCTGATCAAGTTTCTGGACCCATAATGTGAGTTACAAAGCAACTATATTAGTTTGTGCTCCATTATGCTCCAAAACCTCCAGGATCATAGTCCTTCCGTAGTTAATCATCCTAGACAACACCATTTGACCCAATCAGTTTCCTGTTGATCAGCAGTGCTCTGCCAAGTTTGATGCAGTAAACTTCATTGCTTAGTTACCATTTAACCATAGCACCCCAGATCAAGCCATGGCATCATAAATGCTCCATCTTGGAAGGACATAACGATAGACACCATTTACCTGCCTCTCGTGACCTCCTTGTTTATTGTCTTGTGGCGACCGCGCGGCTGGCATGCCAACTCACGCGCTTTGTGCGCTGCGGCGCGTCCACGACGTCATTTGCGCTTCGGCCTCTTCTCCTCTCGTCGGCTTCGCGCGTGTGAGCATTTCCAGTGGCTTCACCTCATCATCGCCATTCCCTTGGACCCCTCTCCCCCTCCGTCCGCTTCCTCACCGACGCTCACTGACGCACGCCCACGGGAGCACAGTGCCTGACAGGGCATTAACGACGCTTGGCTCTTCTTCCTCTGCTCTCCCCCTTGGCGCCTACTGCTCTGTGACCTTCGTCCGCTCCCCCTCGCCGTGTTCCCATGCCCGCCCGTGCTCGCTGAGCCTCGCCAGAGCTTTGGCCGAGCTCGAGCGGCAGCACTCGGCCACGGCCTCCCTCGTCCGGCTATATATAGGCGTCCCCGATCGCTCCCGAGCTCACCAACCGCTCCCCCTCACTCCACTACTCCTCCCCAGCCCATCCGTTCGACTCCAGAGCCTCTCATCACCTCGGTTGGCCACCATGGCCACCGCGGCCTCCTCCTAAATTCACCCGGAGCCGAGCCCCTCCCTCACTTCCACCACCACCAGAGACCTCCATCCTCACCCCGGAGCCACCCCAACACAAGGTTGTCAGAATCACAATTTTGAATCGGATCGGAGCTTCGATGGTAGGATCGCTAATCATAGAATCTTCACTATCAAGATCATAGAAACATAGATTCTAAGAACTAAAATCGTAGAATCAGAGGGTAATCTTGGATCGTAAAGTCGTAGAATCGTATAACAGATTCGCGATTCTGACAACCTTGCCAACACCTCTTGTCCTCCTCCCGTGGTTGTTTGCCACGAACTCCCCGGCGGCCGAAGCTCTCCTCCGCCGCGACTTCTTGTTCCATCTGCTCCGCTGCTCTCTGGCGTGGGCAGATCCCTCAGGCGGGTGCGGCTCCTCGCGCTGGCCACTCCGGTGGCCCGAGCTCCACCGGAGGTGGTCGGAGTCGTCCGGACGAGCGCTGGCGGCGAGCTCCTGCTCTACTCCGTTGGCCAAGCGCGAGGAGAAGGAGACGATGCCCCCTCCCTGCCAGCTGGCCGTGGGCCCCGCGGGCCCCGCGCGTCATTGAGCCAGCCACCGGCCCCGGCTTTGCCATGCTGGATAAGTGGAGGCGTAATCCAATGGATTACGTCTTCGCTTATCGAAACCATATTCCTCTTCTACTTCAGACCAGAATGCGTTTTCACTTCAGTGAAAGCGTATTTCCAGGAGTGCGGTTTCAGTTTTTCAGTCAGGGGCCCGTTTGAGAGGATTTCTGTTACAGGTAGGTCCCTGGCAGAAAACAGTTCACAACTTTTTGCTCACAACTCCAAATGAGGTGATTCCAAAGACCACTTCTTCATCTCGTTGAGTCCGTTTTGTTGGTATCATTTTCACCATGGGTTAACATCATAAAAATGACCATTTTACCATTACGCTTAATCAGGCCCCTCCGAGAGAGAATGTTTTCCTGCGATTCTTTCCGCGAGCTTCTCGCACTTCTTCCTGGTGATTTCATCTACCCCAGGCAAGCCACACCATCCATTTGCATGATTGCAATGCAGTGACATGGTTTAACTTATTTAAACTTGTTTAAAATATTGCTTTAGCTACATGTGATCTTATTCATGGCATTTATCGGAGTATTATTTTGATCTTGCTATTGCCATGATATTGCTTGGAGTTCTAGGAATAATCTTTTGCAGATTATTTGGATGTCATGTTGCCTTTGGATTTTTAGTGGCTCATATTATGCTTAATTTCGTGATGGTATCTGGTATGATATTTTGGAGTTTTACTTTGAATATCATGCTGCCTTTGGATTATTAGTGGCTAGAATTACTTTCATCATGATGCTAGTTGATATTTTGTTTTGGAGAATGATTTCGGAGATGATGCTTGCATGTGGATCTTAGTTGGATAGCTTGTTCTTGTTATTGGAGTAATAGTATTATTGATAACCCACAAGTATAGGGGATCAATTGTAGCCTCTTTCGATAAGTAAGAGTGTCGAACCCAACGAGGAGCTAAAGGTAGAACAAATATTCCCTTAACTGCTATCTACCGCCGATAAAACTCTACGCACGCTTAACATTCGCTTTACCTAGAACAAGTATGAAACTAGAAGTACTTTATAGGTGTTGTTGGATAGGTTTGCAAGAATATAAAGAGCACGTAAATAAAAACTAGGGGCTGTTTAGATAAAGACACAATAAAGTTAGTATAGCGAATGTGGAAAAGTGGTGGTAGGAGTTGCGAAATTGCCCCTAAGCAATTGACTACTTTACTAGACCGATAGCAAGTTTATTGTGGGAGAGGCCACTGCTAGCATGCCATCCCTGACTTGGAATTCTATGCACTGATTGATTGGAACTATCAGCAAGCATCCGCAGCTACTAACGTTCATTAAGGTAAAACCCAACCATAGCATTAAGATATATTGGCCCCCTTCAATCCCGTATGCATCAATTTCTATGCTAGGTTGAAGCTTCTGTCACTCTTGCCCTCCAATACATAGTCCTATCAACATACAACTAACCCTATGGTGTGATCCACAGAGCGCTCATATGATGGGCACCAAAGGACAACAACATAACCACAAGCAAATTAAACCAATCATAGCAATTCACCAATTACCGATAGGACAACAAAAATCTACTCAGACATCATAGGATGGAACACATCATTGGATAATAATATGAAGCATAAAGCACCATGTTCAAGTAGAGGGTACAGCGGATTGTGGTAGAGTGGACTGCTATAGATAGATGGGGGAAGGTGATGGAGATGTTGGTGAAGATGACGAAGGTGTTGGTGTAGATCGCGGTGATGATGATGGCCCCGACGGCGTTCCGGCGGCACCGGAAGCGAGGGGGAGAGAGCCCCCCTCCTTCTCCTTCTTCCTTGGCCTTCTCCCTAGGTGGGAGAAGGGTTCTCCCTCTGGTACTTGGTGTCCATGGCGTGGGAGGGGTGAGAGCCCCTCCGAGATTGGATCTGTCTCTCTGTCTCTCTTTGTTTCTGCGTTCCCAGATCTGGCCTTTCACCGTTTCTTTTATAACTGGAGATCCGTAACTCCGATTGGATTGAAATTTGAACACGATTTTTATCTGGATATTACCTTTCTTGTGGCGAAAGAAGGGCTCCAACCACCTTACGGGGTGTCCACGAGGGTCAGGGGCGCGCCCCCTGCCTCGTGGCCCCCTCGGGCATCGTCTCGCGATGATTCCACTTCCCAAAATGCCTAAATATTTCAAAAAAAATCTCCGTCAGTTTTTATCCCGTTTGGACTCCGTTTGATATGGATTTTCTGTGAAACAAAAAACATGCAACAAACAGAACTGCTTTGAGCCATTGGATCAATATGTTAGTCCCAAAAATAATATAAAAGTTGCCAAAAGTATATGAAAGTTGTATAATATTGACATGGAACAATAAAAAATTATAGATACGGCGGAGACGTATCAGCATCCCCAAGCTTAATTCCTGCTCGTCCTTGAGTAGGTAAATGATAAAAAAGATAATTTTTGATGTGGAATGCTACGTAGCATAATCTTGAGCATGTAATCTAATCATGGCATGAATATTAAGACACGAGTGATTCAAAGCAATAGTCTATCATTTGACATTAAGACAATAATACTTCAAGCATACTAATAAAGCAATCATGTCTTTATAACATGGCCAAAGGAAGTTATCCCTACAAAATCATATAGTCTGGCTATGCTCCATGTTCACCACACAAAACATTCAAATCATGTACAACCCCGATGACAAGCCAAGCAATTGTTTCATACTTTCACTATAGGTGGAATAGAATATGATGGTGGAGGTTGTGTGGAGAAGACAAAAAGGAGGAAAGTCTCACATCTACGCGGCTAATCAACGGGCTATGGAGATGCCCATCAATTGATGTCAATGCGAGGAGTAGGGATTTCCATGCAACAGATGCACTAGAGCTATAAGTGTATGAAAGCTCAGACTGAAACTAAGTGGGTGTGCATCCAACTTGCTTTCTCAAGAAGACCTCGGGCATTTGAGGAAGCCCATCATCGGAATATACAAGCCAAGTTCTATAATGAAAATTCCCACTAGTATATGAAAGTGATAACTCAAGAGACTCTCTATATGAAGAAAATGGTGCTACTCTGAAGCACAAGTGTGGTAAAAGGATAGTAACATTGTCCCTTCTCTCTCTTTTTGTTTTTTTCTTCTTCTTTTTTCTTTTTTTGTAGGCTTCTTTGGCCTCTGTCTTTTTTGATAACCTCACATGGGACAATGTTCTAATAATTATGATCATCACACTTTTATTTACTTACAATTCAATGATTACAATTCGATACAAGAACAAAATATGACTCTATATGAATGCCTCCGGCGGTGTACCGGGATGTGCAATGATCTAGCGTAGCAAAGATATAAAAAAACGGACAATCCATGAAAATATCATGCTAGCTATCTTATGATCATGCAAGGCAATATGACAATAAATGCTCAAGTCATGTATATGATGATGATGGAAGTTGCATGGCAATATATCTCGGAATGGCTACAGAAATGCCATGATAGGTAGGTATGGTGGCTATTTTGAGGCAGATATAAGGAGGCTTATGTGTGACAGAGCGTATCATATCACGGGGTTTGGATGCACCGGCGAAGTTTGCACCAACTCTCGGGGTGAGAAAGGGCAATGCACGGTACCGAAGAGGATAGCAATGATGGAAGGGTGAGAGTGCGTATAATCCATGGACTCAACATTAGTCATAAAGAACTCACATACTTATTGCAAAAATCTATTAGTCATCAAAACAAAGTACTACGCGCATGCTCCTAGGGGGATAGATTGGTAGAAAAAGACCATCGCTCGTCCCCGACTGTCACTCATAAGGAAGACAATCAATAAATACCTCATGCTCCAACTTCGTTACATAACGATTCACCATACGTGCATGCTATGGGAATCACAAACCTCAACACAAGTATTTCTACCATCCACAACTACCCACTATCATGACTCTAATATCACCATCTTTATATCGCAAAACTATTGCAAGGAATCAAACATATCATATTAAGTGATCTACAAGTTTTATGTAGGATTTTATGACTAACCATGTGAATGACCAATTCCTGTCAACTCTCTAAATAGATATAAGTGAAGAAAGAGAGTTCAATTCTTTCTACAAAAGATATGCCCACGCTCTAACAAATATGAGTGAAGCAAAAAGAGCATTCTACAAATGGCGGTTTTCTATGTGAAGAGAGACATGCAATCCAAACTTCAAATGATATAAGTGAAGCACATGAAGCATTCTATAAAGCCATACCCAAAAGATATAAGTGAAGTGCAAAGATAATTCTATAAATCAACCAAGGACTATCTCATACCAGCATGGTGCATAAAAGAAAAGTGAACTAAATGCAAAAGACGCTCCAAGATTTGCACATATCGCATGAGCGAAACGAATCCGAAAACATACCGATACTTGTTGAAGAAAGATGGGATGCCTTCCGGGGCATCCCCATGCTTAGACGCTTGAGTCTCCTTGAATATTTACTTGGGGTGCCTTGGGCATGCTCAAGCTTGAGCTCTTGCCTCTCCTCCTTCTCCTCACATCAAGACCTCCTCGATCTTCGAACACTTCATCCACACAAAACTCAACAGAAAACTCGGTAAGATCCGTTAGTATAATAAAGCAAATCACTACTCTAAGTACTATTGCAAACCAATTCATATTTTGTTTTTGCATTGTAGCTACTGTAATATAACTTTTCCATGGCCGCACTGATATAAATCGATAGTTTCATCAAAACAAGCAAACTATGCATCAAAAACAGAATTTGTTTTAAACAGGACAGTCTGTAATAATCTGAACAATCACCATACCTGTAGTGCTCCAAAAATTCTGCCAAAATTAGGAAAAATAAAAAATTGTATAGAAAGACAGTGCAAAAAGTTTCAGAACCATTTGACGTTCCAGTAAAAAATGTAAAATCGCGCACTACAACCAAAGTTTTTGTCCTGCACCGCACAAACCAACAAGTAGTCTAAAACATCCTAAAGGCAAAGCTCGGCACATTATTTTTATTTTTAAACTTTATAAAAGCAGACAACAGAAATAAATGACTCTAAAACTTACGGGTTTTCTCCCTGGCAGCGCTTTCTTTAAAGCTGTAGCGACCCGACCCGAATGGATCAAGTCTCTGTGTTTAAGTGTCATCCCTGGATCGGTATGCTGACACACACAGTACTCGAGGATTTATAACAGAGGTAAATCACATGTATAAAATAACGTAAATACTATTACCTCAATCCACATAGCGGAAGTAACAAGGTTGTGGATTCCCATCAACACCAACGGCAAAGTTGAGTGTAGAAATCGTAACCCTAACGTATCACTTACTCGTCGTCTGAAAAGTATGCAACATGAAAAGTTGCAGCCCGAAAACGGGTCAGCACATGGAATATGCTGGCAATGTAACAAATAGAGAATAATAATGGATTAAGCTATACTACATGCATATTTGGCTGGTGGAAAGCTCTATGGTTACAGTTTTACGTAAAGCCAATTTTTCCCTACTGCAAAGGAATAAATTTATTTAACTATCATGGTGGTTGTTGAACATTGAGAATGGTTGACTGCATCCTCAATCCCAATTAAAAGTACTCATTAACAACCCAACAATATTAATTGGAGTAACATGATGAGATTCACATGATATCCAAGTACTAGATACTCAAGATGTCCATAACCGGGGACACGGCTAACCATGATTAGTTTATACACTCTGCAGAGGTTTGCGCACTTTTCCCCACAAGACTCGATCGCCTCCGTTGGATTTCTCGCACTACATGATGTTTGAGAAACAGATGACCGAGACATAGTCTTTCGGAAGCGCTAGCACCTTACATAGGGTAGACCGGTACACCTACTTTCCCCTACATCTGCTAGTCTACCCGTAAGAGTTCGCACAACTTAATCAACTATGCCAGAGCCCATAATGGCTTGTGGCTGCACATGTAAGTTTCTAGTTTGAATAATCTCATCATCCCTTTGGGCCTGGGTGGCGGTCCGAAGAAATACAGGCAAGTCCTGATGGAAACCAGGTGCCTCAATCCACCCAGATGTGTGTTTAAGTTGCCACCTTAAATAAACCATTAATTAACACTCTCACATCTGTCATGGATACACTCACCCAATCCACGTCTACTGGCATAGCATGGCAATATCAGCAAACGTAGAAGTAACTCCCAAAGGTTTGATAATAAAAAGGTAATAGGTACTACCTCAACTACTTTCCATAACCCACAATTTAATTAGATCCTAATCATGCAATGTTTGGGGATAGATCTAATGCAATAAAAACTGGGTATGAGAAAAGGTATGATCAAAGTGTTACTTGCCTGCAATGTTGATGAAGATGCTTCGCACTCAAAACTCTTGATAGTTCTACTCGTCACACTCCGGTCAATCTATCGTAAGCAAGCAATAGTAACCACACATAAGCAATCACTCAAAAGATCGGAAAGAACGAAGAAAACAATTCGGAAAACATCAACACCAAGCAAATAACTCTTGCAAGATAAAACAATTTCTAACGGTACCAAAATTATGTGAATTTGGCCTTATCAGAAAGTTTAGGTCAAGAGCTTCGATTTGCAAAAAGAATCAACTAACTTAGAGTTACGAAACTCAAGTTGTGATCAAACGAAGTTTGAATACAAATCTAATCTAATTAAATTTTTTAAAATTTCAAAAACATGTTTGAGTTGGATTACTGGATAGAGGGGATCATAACGAAGAAGTGGGTGTTGGTTTCGTTGGATTTGGACAAACGGTGTAAAAGATGTGAGCGTTTGAAAGCCAGGGGTTAAACTGGAAAAAGAATACTACATCTAGGTCCCTGGCCACGTGTCAGATTGTTAGTGGCTGAAAACTGTTCGCTGTAGACTAAACAACGAACGTCCGCTAATTAGCACATACCGGTTCGGAAGGAAAAAAAAACTACTAGATCTAATCTTGGCCGTCGATTCTAGATCGGACGGAGGAGGCGGCGACGGCGACTTACTTCAGCGGCGGCGGGGTCGGTGGCGAAGGGCAACGGCGGCGGGGCGTCGAGCTTGACCGGGGCGGCTGCTCGGGACTTCGCCCGACGACGCGATGAGAAGGGGGCGGCGGCGGCGTCGAGGTGGATGCAACGGTGGGGTCGGCGGCGCTTGGGGGCGTTAGTATGGAGCGCGGCGGCGGCGGCAGATCTCGTCGGAGGCGGGAGCTCCGCGAGGGCGGCGGTTGTGGCGGAGGAGGAGAGAAATGGGGCCAGGGCTCCGGTATTTATAGGCGGGGTCGGAGAGGCTTGCGGGAGGGGCAAGGCGAGGCGGCGGAGGAGTCCGCGGTGGGTACGGCGGCGTCCGGCGACGTGTGGGAGTTGAACTCCGGCTCGGGAAGGGAGACGACTGCGAGGTGGGCTGGGCCTGGCTGCTCTCTAGCTGCTGGGAAGTGGCTGGGAGGCCGGGCTGGCTGGGCAGCGGGCTGGCCGGTGGCTGGCTTGGATCGTGGGGGCTGAACAGTTTTTTTTTAAATAAACAGACAGTCAAAGGAAAAAAAAGAAAAGAAATAAAACAGAAATATAATATAGGCATATTATATATCAAAATTTTCAGAAAATGATGTTCTACTACGTGGACATTTTTGTCAAGTCAAATAAAATCAAGAAAAATTCAAATAATTCAAAGAGTGCTACTGCTCTAATAAAATCCACTGAAAATCATTTTAAAAATACCAAAATGACTTCAAATTAATTTCTCTCCAATTTTCTGATGTAGGGAATCATGTTACCCTATTTTCCATATATTTTATTTTTGGAGAAAATAATTTGAATAAAACTCAAATAACTCCAAATTGGAAATAAATTCAAAAGAACTTTGAATTTAATTCTTTGAAACTCCCAACTCATATTTCATATGTTTTGAAGAAGTCATTTTATCTTCGCTCGTGAAAATCATTGAGTTGCATAAATTATCAGAATTGGAAATATTTTTCCAAATGAAATTCGAATATTTTCAACACCCCTTGTCATTTAAATAAATGGAAGAAGTCATGTCATCTTCTCTCCAGGGTTTTGTGATGAAAAGAATTTGAATTCCCGAAGATCATAAAAGCAAAAATGAAAGTTTGGGAAAGTCCTTTTATTCTCTCTCATTTAACTTTCAAAAAGTTTCAAAATTCACTCACTTTCAAACAATCAATCAAACAATCAATCAAAACTATCTATTTATTATAACATTCCAAAATTTAGAATTTTGGGATGTTACAAAACTACCACCCTTAAAATGAATCTCGTCCTCGAGATTCGGAGAGGCTAGCAAGAAATAGGTTAGGTTTGGGGTCTTCTCAAAATCCATCGATCATCTCCAGGGTCTCGGGTGCTACCACCCTTAGAAGCATGGTTATGGTTCCATCAAAACTCATATACTCCATCCTTATCGTTGACAGTGTCGGTCTTCTCAGATCGTAAGGATAATTCCTTCTCTGGGCTCTTCCGGTAGTGGCATAACCTTTTCCTCAATACTTTTGTCCTTTCCTCTTGGTAAGGTTATCCCGAAACTGGGTCCTCTTAGCTGACGGGTCTGGCGCCAATTCTAAACAACTATCGATATCTCATGGTGGTCAACCATTTATGGTTTGTCCTGCAGGAAATGGGTCTGGGTTGATCCTCACCGTATATCCTACGGTTGGCAAAAGCTGCCTTGTACAAGGGAAAATACTTATACCATTCTAAGGTTCAAACAAGGTTTAATATCGTCGTCACTCTACTATAGGTGTGTCACTCAGATTTACCATCCCATATAGCAAAGTGAATAATAAGAGTAAGTCGGTATGGTGATCAATCCATCCCGCACCCAAATCATTACCTTATACATGGTTTAGCGAATCTCGCATTCTAACACTCGGTCATCCTCACAAGCATTGCAGAATTTCTCTTGTCGACGAACTAAGTTCGGAAAAATCCATTGATTCTGCAAGCCAACAAACATCTATCGTTTCTTCACAACTCTCAGGTTTTGCGTAAGCTCCTATAGAATCGTCGGTTGATAAAATCGTAAATTCTTCCAGGGTTTTTCCTTCAGCAAGAATGTGCTTGCTCCTTGGCAGGTCCTGGGGCCTGTTGGTTATGGCCCACCTCATCACTTGTAAACCTTGAAGTCCTCCTCGGGGCAGCTGATCGTTATTCCAACATTCAACTTCCAGCTTCCAAGCATACTTACAATCCATCCAATTGTATTGTCTTCCTTCCTTCTATTAGCACCAAACTAGGACATGATTACTCAGACTCATCATGGAATTTCCATTGATCCATATTTCCAACATCATACCTCCTTTATATCCAATAGTAATTCATCTCTTCATTCTCGTGGGATATCCCACCTACCAAGATAAAAAAGTTATACTTATGAAGTCCATACTCCACTTCGTGGAACATCATTATCCTTTCCAGGGTCAAGCGTCCTTAGAGGGGAATATTGACCATCTCTGCATGGCACTTCTTCAACTAGGAAACGTGAAACACATCATGAACTCCTGACAGTCCTTCGGGTGACTCCAACTTGTTAGCCAATTCTCCCATACGTTCCAAACTCGGTATGGTCCTACAAATCTCGGGGCTAACTTTCCCTTAACTCCAAATCGTTTAACTCCTCATAGAGGGGACACATGAAGACATGCTCTGTCTCCAATTTCATAGACTACCTCCTTGCGTTTTGAGTCTGCATAACTCTTACGCTGGTGAGCTACCTTGATCTATCTCGATCAACTTTAACATTCTCTTGACTCCTTGATCACATTTGGTCCAAACAACTGACGGTCTCCAACTTCATCCCACATCAACGGTGTCTGGCTCCTTCTCCCATACAAAGCTTTAAAAGGGGCCATCTTCAAACTGGCTTGGTAACTGTTGTTGTATGAGAACTCCGCGTAAGGTAGATTATCATCCCTACTAGATCCATAATCTAGCGCACACACTCTCAACATGTCCTCCAGAATCTGATTGACTCTCTCGGTCTATCCATCTGTCTGCGGATGAAAGGCTGTACTGAACTCTAGCCTAGTACACAAAGTCTGGTGCAGCCGATTCCAAAACTTTGAGGTAAACTGTGTTCCTCTATCTGATACGATGGTCCTCGGAACTCCATGCAGACATACGATCCTGGTCAAAATATCTTGGCCGACTTCGCACTTGTATAGGTGGTTTTCACTGGGATAAAGTGAGCCACTTTGGTCAAGCGAATCAACTACTACCCAGATAGAATCATGTCCCGTTCGGGTTCTGGGAAATCCGGTAATGAAATCCATGCCAAGCTTATCCCACTTCCATTCGGGTATCGGCATCGGCTGTAGTAATCCTGCTGGCTTCTGATGCTCTGCTTTTACTCTCCCTGGCATACATCACCTACGATTACATACTCCGCCCAATATCCTTCTTCATACTAGTCCACCAGAAACGCTCCTTCAAATCCAAATACATCTTGGTGTTTCCAGGGCGAATCGAGTATGGTGAGTCATGAGCCTCCTGAAGTATTAACTTCCTGATCTCTGCATTATTGGGTACATGTACACTATCCTCAAACCACAAGGTGTCGTGCTCATCCTTACGAAAACCTTTGGCCTTTCCTTTGCTCATCCTCTCTTTTACCTCAGCAATCTCTTTGTCATCCTTCTGAGCTTCACGGATCTTTCCCAACAAGGTAGACTGAACTTCCATTGCTGCAACAAAACCTTTGAGGACAATCTCCAACCGAAGTTCCCTGAGATCCTCAGCTAACTCCTTTGGTAATCCCCCACTTATGAGGGTATTCATCCTGGTGTTCTTTATGGTTGTGTCCTTTTTCTCCACAAAGCTTGCATGCACTTTCTCCATATCATTTCCATAAGACTTCATTCTCTGGGACACAAACTGAGACTTTGGCAAGGTCAACTTAAATTCCTTCCAAGTGGTTACTCCTTGCCATCCATTGATGGTTTGGTACAACCTCCACCAAGTAGCAACACCTCTTTCAAAGCTTTGAAGAGCATGTTGGGCCATATCCTTTCTGGCTATAGGGTTATTCTCCATGTGATCCTCCATGTTCTAAATCCATCGGTCTGTCTCCAATTGACTCATCGGTCCAGATAATACGAGCTCATCTCCATTCATCCTGTATTGGGTCCAAGGGTTTTGGGGTGGGATAAGAGAGATAGAGAGGGATACACACAAAACAAACAATAGTTTTGAAAAGACAGGTTTTATTGTGACTGTCGGAAAAACAACAAACAAATGACAGCTCACAAACGTCGCATCTAACGTAGGTACAACGGGGTTGTGGTCTTCTAATGGTCAATAAATCTTCAACGTCGCCAAACTCTTCAAGTCTTGTTCATGTCTCCGATGGCTTCTTCCGGTCATGCTTGTCCTTCTCAAGTTCTTTTGCCAGATCATCTCTGTTGTCGCAAAGTCTATCATGACGTCCTTTAATATTTCTGGAGTTGCGTTCCAAACTTATGGGTTTCAATATCCTTGGCATGAACCATGGTCCTACTGTCTTTCAGTTCCTGACGAATCTCCGGTATCTCGAGGTTTTGCTCCTCCAGCTTGGCTAGTTTCAGTTTCTGGGTCCTGAGTTCTTCAAAAAACGCTTCCTTATCAAATACTGCTTCTTGTAGGTCCATTTAACTTCTTGATGTAACACTCCAGATCCTGGTGATACACCAGCTAAGGTTAAAACTTCATCTTGCGATAGGTGCTCCATCGACCTTCTACCATCAATCCTTCCATGCATATGCATGCTTAACTCAAGCACGGCGACAATAGCATAAGCGGTGATAACATCATGGATAGCCGTGTTTCTGCTCTTGTCATTTCCATGAGCTATCTCTCCATAGTTGATATCTCCTGCATTGGGGTTTCCTTGACACAAACTTTGAGTTTTTAACTCTCCATGCTCCAGTCTTTCTCCGATACACCTTGATCTTGGGTATGGACAACTTCCATAGTCTGCCAAGTTCCATAAGGGTAGCCTTCCTAGGTCATAAAAAATCTGGGAATTCTTCAGAGCCTTCAAATTCTCCTAGTCTTCAGAGTCTTCACCGTTGTAGTTTGCGTCATTGTAATGCACGGTAAAATCTCCTTCATTCCGTAGGGGTCATGGTTGTCCGATATCTTGTACTCCTTGGAGTGGTCTCATCAGTCGAATCTTTGAGTGGTCAAAATGGAAAAGGGGTATGGTCTCTCTAAAAGGGAATATTTGAATAAGCTCAGAAGAGAAGAGAGGTAAAAGATCTTTTTGAAAATGAAGTTGTAGGGAAAAATCTTTCCTATGGGCTTGTCAGTTTCTAGGGTCACGTCCTACAGTCAAGATGTGCTCTGATACCATCTTGTAGCGACCCGACCCGAATGGATCAAGTCTCTGTGCTTAAGTGTCATCCACGGATCGGTATCTTTGACACACACAAGTACTCGAGGATTTATAACAGAGGTAAATCACATGTATAAAATAAGGTAAATACTATTACCTCAATCCAAATAGCGGAAGTAACAAGGTTGTGGATTCCCATCAACACCAACGGCAAAGTTGAGTGTAGAAATCGTAACCCTAACGTATCACTTACTGTAAATGCAAAAGTGCGCAACATGAAAAGTTGCAGCCCGAAACGAGTCAACACATGTAATATGCTGGCAATGTAACACATAGAGAATAATAATGGATTAAGCTATACTACATGCATATTTGGCTGGTGGAAAGCTCTATGGTTACAGTTTTGCGTAAAGCCAATTTTTCCCTACTGCAAAGGAATAAATTTATTTAACTATCATGGTGGTTGTTGAACATTGAGAATGGTTGTGACATCCTCAATCCCAATTAAAAGTACTCATTAACAACCCAACAATA
Organism: Aegilops longissima; assembly: GCA_021605205.1. Lineage (NCBI taxonomy): Eukaryota > Viridiplantae > Streptophyta > Magnoliopsida > Poales > Poaceae > Aegilops > Aegilops longissima. The sequence continues at coordinate 369,800,597 of CM038678.1, forward strand.
TTAATTAGAGTAACATGATGAGATTCACATGATATCCAAGTACTAGATACTCAAGATGTCCATAACCGGGGACACGGCTAACCATGATTAGTTTATACACTCTGCAGAGGTTTGCGCACTTTTCCCCACAAGACTCGATCGCCTCCGTGGGATTTCTCGCACTACATGATGTTTGAGAAACGGATGACCGAGACATAGTCCTTGAGCGCTAGCACCTTACATAGGGTAGACCGTACACCTACTTTCCCTACATCGCTAGTCTACCCGTAAGAGTTCGCACAACTTAATCAACTATGCGAGCCCATAATGGCTTGTGGCAGCACACGAAATTTCTAGTTTGAATCATGATCCCTTTGGGCCTGGGTGGCGGCCGAAGAAATACTGAGCAAGTCTGATGGAAACCAGTGCCTCAATCCACCCGGATGTGTGTTTAAGTTGCCACCTTAAATAAACCATTAATTAACACTCTCACATCATCATGGATACACTCACCCAATCCACGTCTACTGGCATAGCATGGCAATATCAGCAAACATAGAAGTAACTCCCAAAGGTTTGATGATAAACAGGTAATAGGTACTACCTCAACTACTTTCCATAACCCACAGTTTAATTAGATCCTAATCATGCAATGTTTGGGGATAGATCTAATGCAATAAAAACTGGGTATGAGAAAAGGTATGATCGAAGTGTTACTTGCCTGCAATGTTGATGAAGATGCTTCGCACTCAAAACTCTTGATAGTTCTACTCGTCACACTCCGGTCAATCTATCGTAAGCAAGCAATAGTAACCACACATAAGCAATCACTCAAAAGATCGGAAAGAACGAAGAAAACAATTCGGAAAACATCAACACCAAGCAAATAACTCTTGCAACATAAAACAATTTCTAATAGTACCAAAATTATGTGAATTTGGCCTTATCGGAAAGTTTAGGTCAAGAGCTTCGATTTGCAAAAAGAATCAACTAACTCGGAGTTACGAAACTCAAGTTATGATCAAACGAAGTTTGAATACAAATCTAATCTAATTCAATTTTTTAAAATTTCTAAAACATATTTGAGTTGGATTACTGGATAGAGGGGATCATAACGAAGAAGTGGGCGTTGGTTTCGTTGGATTTGGACAAATGGTGTAAAAGATGTGAGCGTTTGAAAACCAGGGGTTAAACTGGAAAAAAAAAAACTACATCTAGGTCCCTGGTCACGTGTCAGATTGTTAGTGGCTGAAAACTGTTCGCTGTAGACTAAACAGCGAACGTCCGCTACTTAGCGCATACCGGTTCGGAAGGAAAAAAAACTACTAGATCTAATCTTGGCCGCCGATTCTAGATCGGACGGAGGAGGCGGCAACGGCGACTTACTGCAGCGGCGGCGGCATCGGTGGCGAAGGGCAACGGCGGCGGATCGTCGGGCTTGACCGGGGCGGCTGCTCCGGGGCTCGCCGGCGACAATGAGAAGCGAGGCAGGGCGGCGCGTCGAGGTGGATCAGCGGGGGGTGGGGCGGCGGGCTCAGTCAAGCGTCGATCTGGGCTGCGGGCGGGCAGATCTCGTCGGAGGGGAGCTCAGCGAGGGCGGCGGTTGTGGCGGAGGAGAGAAATGGGGCCAGGGCTCCGGTATTTATAAGCGGGTCGGAGAGGCTTATGGAGGGGCAAGGCGAGGCGGCGGAGGAGTCCATGGTGGGTGCGGGCGGCGTCCGGTGACGTGTGGGAGTCGAACTCCGGCTCGGGAGGAGACGATCATGCGAGGTGGGCTGGCGCTGACTGCTGCTCTGGGAAGTGTGTGAAGGGGAGGCGTGGTGGCTGGGCTGGGCTGGCTGGCCGTGGTCGTGGGCTGAACAGTTTTTTAAATAAGCAGACAGTCAAAGGAAAAAAAGAAAAGAAATAAAACAGAAATATAATATAGGCATATTATATATCAAAATTTTCAGAAAATTATGTTCTACAACATGGACATTTTGTCAAGTCAAATAAAATCAAGAAAAATTCAAATAATTCAAAGAGTGCTACTGCTCTAATAAAATCCACTAAAATCATTTTAAAAATACCAAAATGACTTCAAATTAATTTCTCTCAAATTTTACGATGTAGGGAATCATGTTACCCTATTTTCCATATATTTTATTTTGGAGAAAATAATTTGAATAAAACTCAAATAACTCCAAATTGGAAATAAATTCAAAAGAACTTTGAATTTAATTCTTTGAAACCCCCAACTCATATTTCATATGTTTTGAAGAAGTCATTTTATCTTCGCTCGTGAAAATCATTGAGTTGCATAAAGTTTCAGAATTGGTAATATTTTTCCAAATGAAATTCGAATATTTTCAACACCCCTTGTCATTTAAATAAATGGAAGAAGTCATGTCATCTTCTCTCCAGGGTTTTGTGATGAAAAGAATTTGAATTCCCGAAGATCATAAAAGCAAAAATGAAAGTTTGGGAAAGTCCTTTTATTCCCTCTCATTTAACTTTCAAAAAGTTTCAAAATTCACTCACTTTCAGACAATCAATCAAACAATCAATCAAAACTATCTATTTATTATAACATTCCAAAATTTAGAATTTTGGGATGTTACAAAAGCCATTAAGCTAGGCATATAGTGATCAAGTAATGGATCCACCAGAATCCCAAGGTATATCAAAGCCAATTTTAATTAACAATGATTTGTAATTTAGTAGTGATCACAAAGTAACATATATCATGTAATGACGAAGTCTAACTCTCTTCCTATGCATTGGCATGTCATAGAAGAACAATTCATGCACACAAAGTAAAGGCCAATGCATAGTATAAACAGTTTCTTGCAATTTTATCATGTGGGAAACATAGAGAGGTGGATATATAGTTCCTCTCTCATAATAATTGCAAGTAGGAGCAGCAAGCACATGCATATTATATTCATCAAAATCATCATGTGCAACGGTAAAAGGTAACCCATCAATATAATCCTTAATAAGGGCAAACTTCTCCGATATAGTGTAGTCGGGAGAATTCAAAAAGATAATAGGACTATCATGTGTGGGTGCAATAGCAACAATTTCATGTTTAACATAAGGAACTATAACAAGTTCATCTCCATAAGCATAATTCATATTGGCATCTTGGCCACAAGCATAGCAAGCATCATCAAAAAGGGATATTTCAAAAGAATCAACGGGATCATAACAATCATCATAGCATTCATCCTTCGGTAAGCACGAAGGGAAATTAAACAATGTATGAGTTGAAGAATTACTATCATTAGAAGGTGGGCACGGGTGATCAATCCGCTCTTCCTCCTTTTGTTCTTTGCTCTCCTCCTCATCTTTTTCATCCAATGAGCTCACAATGTCATCAATTTCTTCTTCCATAGGCTCCTGCAAAATATTAGTCTCTTCTTGGACAGCGGAGACTCTATCAATAAAATCATCAATATCGGGATTGAATTCGTAATTCTCATAGCAATATTTAGGTATAGCAATATTTTCAGGTCTGTAAACAGCATCATCAAGATTTTCACACTCTTTAAACAAAGATTCAATTTCATAAGCACCCATAATTGCAACAAATTCTTCTATTTGTTCCACATCATAGTAATCACATATACCATTAGTGTAAGAAGCCAAGGTTTTATCATCATTAAATTTGCATGAAAAGGGAAGGTGTGGAGCCTTCATCCTAGAGCAAAAAGTATAATCATATCTCAAGCATAGTTCCCGAGCATACCAATGTAACATATGAATTTGATCCCATAATAGTTTCCCTTTTTGAGTCAAGCGATAATCCCTAAAGTATTCACGTTGATCCAACGTGTCTCCCATTACATAATTGATTGGGGTTTTCTCAGGATTATCAAAGTAGTACATAATATTTTTCACATACCAGCATCGAGGGTTTTAGGAGGTTCCCCATCTCCATGAGTAGCAAGTACACCTAATTTTTTTGGTATTTCATGTTCCATATCCATAACTAAAGATAAAGAACAACTTAGAACAGTAAATAAAAACTACTTAGTGATAAAGCAAACAAGCACACACGAGAATATTCACCCCACGCTATAACTCCCCGGCAACGGCGCCAAAAAAAGGTCTTGATAACCCACAAGTATAGGGGATCAATTGTAGCCTCTTTTGATAAGTAAGAGTGTCAAACCCAACGAGGAGCTAAAGGTAGAACAAATATTCCCTCAAGTTCTACCGACCACCGATACAACTCTACGCACGCTTAACGTTCGCTTTACCTAGAACAAGTATGAAACTAGAAGTACTTTATAGGTGTTGTTGGATAGGTTTGCAAGAATATAAAGAGCACATAAATAAAAACTAGGGGATGTTTAGATAAAGACACAATAAAGTTAGTATAGCGAGTGTGGAAAAGTGGTGGTAGGGGTTGCGAAATTGTCCTTAAGCAATTGACTACTTTACTAGCCCGATAGCAAGTTTTATGTGGGAGAGGCCACTGCTAGCATGTCATCCCTGACCTGGAATTCTATGCACTTATGATTGGAACTATTAGCAAGCATCAGCAGCTACTAACGTTCATTAAGGTAAAACCCAACCATAGCATTAAGATATATTGGTCCCCCTTCAATCCCGTATGCATCAATTTCTATGCTAGGTTGAAGCTTCTGTCACTCTTGCCCTCCAATACATAGTCCTATCAACATACAACTAACCCTATGGTGTGATCCACGCGCGCGCTCATATGATGGGAACCAAATTACAACAACATAATCACAAGCAAATTAAACCAATCATAGCAATTCACCAATTACCGATAGGACGATGAAAATCTACTAAGACATCATAGGATGTCAACACATCATTGGATAATAATATGAAGCATAAAGCACCATGTTCAAGTAGAGGGTACAACGGGTTGCGGGACAGTGGACCGCTGTAGATAGATGGGGGAAGGTGATGGATATGTTGGTGAAGATGACGGAGGTGTTGGTGTAGATCGCGGTGATGATGATGGCCCCGGCGGCGTTCCAGTGGCACCGGAAGCGAGGGGGAGAGAGCCCCCCTCCTTCTCCTTCTTCCTTGGCCTTCTCCCTAGGTGGGAGAAGGGTTCTCCCTCTGGTACTTGGTGTCCATGGCGTGGGAGGGGCGAGAGCCCCTCCGAGATTGGATCTGTCTCTCTGTCTCTCTTAGTTTCTGCGTTCCCAGATCTGGCCTTTCACCGTTTCTTTTATAACCGGAGATCCGTAACTCCGATTGGATTGAAATTTGAACATGATTTTTATCCGGATATTAGCTTTCTTGCGGCGAAAGAAGGCTCCAACCGCCTTACAGGGTGTCCACGAGGGTCAGGGGCGCGCCCCCTGCCTCGTGGCCCCCTCGGGCATCGTCTCGCGATGATTACACTTCCCAAAATTCATAAATATTCCAAAAAAAATCTCCGACAGTTTTTATCCCGTTTGGAATCTGTTTGATATGGATTTTCTGCAAAACAAAAAACATGCAACAAACAGGAACTGGCACTGGGCACTGGATCAATATGTTAGTCCCAAAAATAGTATAAAAAGATGCCAAAAGTATATGAAAGTTGTATAATATTGGCATGGAACAATAAAAAATTATAGATACGAGGGAGACCTATCAATTATCGTTCTTGGATTCATCATGATAGTAGTGTTATGCTATCCTCGGAGTATTTTGGTATGACGATATTATGCTTTGGATTATTTGTTGGATATTGCTATGACTTGGATTATAGGTTGATAGATGGTATCGGAGTATCAGTTAGCACGGTTATATTTTTGGGGTTAAATTCCATCATTAAGTTGGTCAGGTGCCACCGAACCATGCTTTTCGAGTGCAACCACATTTGCCTTTATGGGAAGGCCCTAATGCGATGCTATTGCCGTGTCTCTCACCGGTGCCTCCAACGAGGGAAGGTTATGGGCGCGTGCTACCCTGATCAGGTAGGCGGACATAAGCCTTGTGTGCCCGTAGTTGTTGTTAGGCGCCTTTTTGTCCCCGTTTGGGACCGTTTTTGTTTTGCCACGATGGTGGCTGTTTTGCCATGATGGTGGCCGTTGATGCCTTTGGTAGGCATGGGGCCACCCAGGACTGAACCCAAAAGGGGGTGTTGGTCGGAGTGGCTGGGAGAGTGTCATGGCAGTAGATCGGTTTTGTCGGAATGCTGTTAGTCCACCCGAATGGGAGTGCGAGGCCATGGATTCCGTGGTGTGGGTAAAGTGCGCTACCTCTGCAGATTGTGTGTGTTCTATCTATTGATAGCCGCGTCCTCGGTCATGGGCATAAGTTCGTACTAGGTCACACCGTTCGATCAACACTCACATGACGGAATGACTTATAGGTGATTGATATGTTGATATATATATATATATATATATATATATATATATATATATATATATATATATATATATATATATATATTATGAGCACTAACAGCTTGGCAGGATGTTGAGGATGATGTTGGGATGATCTCAAGGATGATCATTCAGTTTGTGATGTGGTCACACGGTGATCACATGGAGGTTTTGATCACGAGGTGATCATGTGGATGTTTTGATCACGAGTTGATCAGGTGGATCATGATGTGATCATGATGGTATATTACTTGGCCGGATAGCCAAGTGTGAGATGGTTCATGTGGTACTTGAGATCTGAGATGATGGTTTATCAGTATTCTAGTAGTTCATATCATGATTATTAGTTGTTTCATCATGGTAGCTGTTAATTTAGTTAACCTTCTAATGCTATGTTGTTGTCTTGCCTTGATGCTTTTGGTTGCTGGGAGCTTGCAAGTAAATTCAATGTACTGACCTGGCGTGTCATGCCAGGTTGCAGGTGATGTCATGATTGCTTGATTGTTTGTCGAGGTGTCCGTTCGTGCGAGCTAGATCGTGTCCCAGCCAGAGTCCCAGCGGAGTGGAGTTCACCACCTTCGTCGTTGTTCTGCTGCTAGAAGTATTCCGCTGCTACGAGTTGTTCCGCTGCTAGCATAGAGCAAGTGTAGTATCGTAGGCGTAGTGTCGCCGTGCTGATGTGCTTCTTTGTAACATCAAACCCTTGTATTATTATTCTTATAATAAGAGCTGATTTGTTCTATGTCAAGCAGTGCCGTATTCCAAAGACTTCTCCTCAATCTCTAGGCTGGAATACGGGGCGTTCCGGTTTCTCTGAGCCGGGGTGCCACAATAAATATTCAGATCATAAACGCAGAATTCATTGGATCCCAACAAACACATCGCAGAAGAAGATTACATCAGATAGAACTCCAAGAATATCGAGGAGAACATTGTATTGAAGGTCAAAGAGAGAGAAGAAGCCATCTAGCTACTAGCTAAGGACACATAGGTCCGTGGTAAACTATTCACGCATCATCGGAAGGCAGCAAGGATGATGTAGAAAACCCTTTGTGATCGATTCCCCCTCCGGCAGAGTACTAGAAAAGGTCTCCAGATGGGATCACGGAAGAACAAAAGCTTGCGGCGATGGAGAAGTGTTTCGGGTGACTCTCTGGTATATTGGGAATATTTGGGAATTTATAAAAGTGGAATTAGGTCAAGAGGTGCTACGAGGGGCCCACAAGCTTAGGGGGCAGGGGGGCTCACCAGGTGAGCTTTGTCGCTCCCTCATGACTCTTCTGGTGTTCTCCCAAACCTTCGTGGGTCCCTTCTGGTCAATAAAAAATCATCATAAAGTTTCATCGTGTTTGGACTCCGTTTGGTATTGATTTCCTGAAAAGCTAAAAACAAGAAAAAAAATACTTTTCCAAACACTTTTGCTATTGTTTTGTACTCTAATTTGCATGATTTGAATGAAACTAACCTGGACTGACGATGTTATCAACAAAACCACCATGGTGTTGTTTTTTGTGCAAAAATAAAGTTCTTGGAATTGGTAGAAACTTTTTGGAGATTTTGTATGGAATATATAAAAAATACTGGAGCCAAGACCCACCAGATGGGGGCCACCTGATGTAGGGTAGAACCCTAGGTGACCGATCTTTCACGATTGGAGCGAATCCCACGAAGAACACGAAGAACACGAGGGGAAATACGAGAGAATCACTGAAACCAACAAGATTCGATTACACATGTGCTAGATCCTCGAGACACGAAGAGATACACGATCCACGATCAACTAAGGACAATACAAGTAGCGTGTTCTTCTCCGTGAGGGGTCTTGAATCCGTTTGGGGGATCTTCTCCGAAGAGGCCGTGGACTCCAATGGAGAAGTAACAAAGTGGATGAGCAAAGCTCTATCACCCAAATGAGATAAACCTTTGCTAACCCTAGAAAAGTGAAGGAGTCGTTTATATAGGCAAAAGGGGTGAAGGGGTACATGGGCTTCGGCCCGAAACGCACATGCAGGTGGTGGTCCGTATGATCCGGGCTTCAGGGACCCGGATGGTCTAGGAGGTGGTCCGGACGAGGCGAAGAGGCGGGCGGCACCGTCGGTGGCCCAGATGTCCGGAGGGGGGTCCGGACGTCTGGCTGGGGTTCGGATGATTTGAGACATGTCCGGATGATCCGGCTTCAGGGTGCAGCTCTGGGTGCTCTCGGGTGGATTAGCCGGATCGTCCGGGACGGGGTCCGGATCGTCCGGCTCTGTCCGGATCGTACGGGACATCATCCGGATCGTCCGCCCAGCCTAGGACTTGGTTGATTTCTTCTCCATCTTCACGCATGTCTTCTTCCATCGATCCTCCTTGCTCCTTAGCTTCTTCATGGCTAACTCCTTGGTACCTGAGTATGCATAATGTCTTTGTTTGATTTAGTAGCCATGTCTCATGTGCATCGAAGTGGAATTGTGAGAGGAGAGATGTCACCTCGACTTCAAGAGCTCTTGCACATGCTCGTGTCATGGATTCGTTAGGAACTTGGTGAGATGATGATAGGTCCATGGGGATGACCTTGGGTTGCTCCGCATAATCTCCCCCCCCCCCTTGGGAAAGATCTGACCTCGGATCGAGATCTTCATCACCATGGTAGGGCGAAAGATCCTTGACATTGAAGATATCACTCACATTGTACTTGTCTCGTGGGATGTCGATCTTGTAGGTGTTGTTGTTGTAGCGTTCGAGCACCTTGAATGGTCCATCGGCTCGTGGTAGGAGCTTGGGCTTGCGTTTGTTGGGGAAGCGGTCCTTTCGAAGGTGTAGCCACACAAGATATCGAATGTTGAATATCATGGGTTGCTTGTTGATGTTGGGCTTGGTCGCGAGGCATTGTACTTGGCGCTCGATGGTGTTCCTTGTATCTTCATGCACCTTCTTGAGATAGTTCACTCGTGCACTCGCATCCATGTTGATGCTCTCTTGTAGTGGAAGAGGTATAATGTCCAATGGGGACAACGGGTTGAAGCCGTAGACGACCTCGAAGGGGGACTTGCCAGTAGTCGAATGTCTTGCACGGTTGTAGGCGTACTCGGTGATGGGTAGGCACTCTTCCCACTCCTTGATGTTCTTCTTGATCAACACGTGTAGGAGGGTAGATAGATTTTGGTTCATCACCTCCGTTTGGCCGTCGGTTTGTGGGTGGTATGCCAAAGAGAACAAGAGCTTGATTCCGAGCTTGGCGCATAAGGTCTTCCAAAAGTAGCTTAAGAACTTGACGTCGTGGTCCGAAACAATAGTCTTTGGCACTCCATGTAGGCGCAAGATTTCCCTACAAAAATTATTTGCAACATGTGAAGCATCGTCTATCTTGTTGCATGGTATGAAATGTGCCATTTTAGATAATCAGTCCACAACAACAAACACGGAATCTTTGCCATTTCTAGTTCTAGGCAAACCAAGCACAAAGTCCATACTAATATCTTCCCATGGGTGATATGGAATAGGAAGTGGCATATAAAGTCCATGAGATTGAGCTTTCAACTTAGCTTTGTGACATGTAGAGCATCGGTTGGTGAAGCGTGAGACGTCGCGGAACATCTTAGACCAAAAGTAGTTCTTGGAGAGCGTACCAAATGTCTTGTCACGTCCAAAGTGTCCCATTAATCCTGCTCCATGAGATTCTTGCAGAAGTAACAATCGAAGAGAAGACTCGGGGATGCAAAGTTTGTTAGCTCTCATAAGATAATCATCTTTGATGTAATAGCGTTCCCAAGATGTATGCGTAAAACACTTGGCATAAGGAATATCAAAAGTAGGATCATGCGCATACAAGTCTTTTATGTGCTCAAAGCCAATGTCATTCAATTCAAGTTTAGTAACAAGCATGCATATGCGTGAAAAGCGCATCCGCCACAACATTGTCCTTACCTTTGATGTACTTGATGACATAAGGAAATGAATCTATGAACTCACTCCATTTATGATGACGCTTGTTCAACTTAGTTTGACCCTTAAGGTATTTAAGCGTTTCATGGTCGGTATGAATGACAAATTTATGAGGGCGAAGATAATTTTCCCATTCACGCAAAATTCGCACTAAATCATATAGCTATTTATCATAGATGGGATAATTGAGTTGCGCTCCGGATAGTTTTTCGCTAAAGTAAGCAATTGGGCTCTTCTCTTGCGTTAACACACCTCGTATGCCATTACCGCTAGCATCTCAATGAATTTCAAAGGGTTTGTCAAAGTTGGGTAATTCAAGCACGGGAGCATGAGTAAGCAAATTCTTAAGTTCATTAAATGTGGTATCTTGGGATGGTCCCCAAACAAATGGCGCATTTTTCTTACTCAAAGCATGCAAAGGTGAAGCAATGGTGCTAAAATCCTTCATGAATCTACGATAGAAACCGGCTAGACCAAGAAAACTTCACACTTGTTGCAAGTTGGTTGGTTGGGGACAAGTTTTAATAGCATTGATAGGGAAACAATCGGAACACATGTGAAATGTACCATCTTTCTTGGGAACAAGGATTACCAGGACGGCACAAGGGCTCAAGCTTTCTCGTACATGGCCGTTGTCGATGAGTTATTGTACTTGCCGTTGGATCTCCTTTGTTTCCTCGGGGTTGACGCGGTAGGGAGCCTTGTTAGGAAGGGGTGCTTCGGGGATGAGGTCGATTCGGTGTTCGATGCCTCGTAGTGGAGGTAGACTCGGAGGTAGCTCGTCGGGGAATACATCTTCGAATTCCTGCAATAGAGAAGATAACACTAAAGGTAGATTGTGAGAGGTGTTAGCTTTTGGTGACTCGTCCTTGCACAAAAGGACATAGTGCATGGCACTTGATGGGTTCTCACACACTTCTCGTATCTCACTTTTGGTGGCAAATAGGACTAAGTTCTTCTTGTCGCTCATCATGGAGGCACTCAATTTGGGCTTGGGGCACTCACTCTCTTTTGGGTGGTTCGCTCTCTCACTTTTCTCTCCATGATGGGTGGCTTGCTTGTCGGCGATCACTTGACTAGGAGACATAAGGCGTAGCACGTACTCCTTTCCCTTCATCTTGAAGCTATAGTGATTTGTTCGCCCGTTGTGGATGACACCTCGGTCATTGCCATGGTCGTTCAAGAAGGAGGTGGCAAACAAACATTGGAACGACATCACACTCCAAAGTGTCTTCGTAAGCTCTGATCTTGAAGGATACTTGCACCATATGCTCGACTTGGATAGTGCCGGAGTCGCTTAGCCATTGAACCTTGTAGGGATGTGGGTGCTTCATCTTGACCAATTGGAGCTTGGAGCATAGCTCTTCACTTGCTAAGTTATGGCAACTCCCTCCATCGATGATGACCTTCACGGACCTTCCATTGATGCCGGCCTTGGTGTGGAAGATATGGCATCTTTGGTCTTCGTCTTGTTGATGTTGAAGTGTCAAGACCTTGGAGACAACAAGAGCGGGGCTCGAATCTTCGTCACAAAAGACTTGACTATCTTCATCTTTGTTCACTTGTCGGTGCATGGCCACTTGCTCAAGGGCATCCATTTCCTCTTCACTCATGGAGTCATAGGTTCCGTCGTCGTTGATGATCATGGTGCGCTTGTTGGTACACTCAAAGGACTTGTGGCCTCAGCCGCCGCATGTGAAGCATTTGAAGGAACTTGTCTTGATGGTGTCATCGGTAGGAGTAGATGATGATGAAGCTCTCGGCTTGAAGTTGCTTGTAGTAGGGGGACGACTTGAGGTTGTCGAAGTTTTCTTGTAACTTGACTTGTCGCTGTTGCTTGTAGATGGCTTGGTTGTGGTAGAAGGTGTTGGAGTCGTTGAAGCTTGGGTGTTGGAGAAGCCGTAGCTCTTGGAAGAGTACTTGACACACTTGAAGTCATCTTGCACTTGACGTCCCGCCTTGGTAGCTTGATGCACTAGCTCGATGAGGTTGGAGTAAGGTTGGAAGTCGGCAATCTTCTTGATAGGATGATTGAGTCCATTCAAGAAACGTGCCATAGTTTTCTCATCATGTTCCGTGACATTGGCTCGTATCATTGCAATCTCCATTTCCTTGTAGTACTCTTCAACGCTATTCGTTCCTTGCTTGAGGAGTTGGAGTTTCTTGAAGAGCTCGCGGTTGTAGTAGGTTGGCACAAAGAATGCTCTCATGACATCCTTCATTTGCGCCCAAGTTGTGATGGGTGGTTCACCTCTTGCCTCTCGGCGCTCAATGACTTGTTCCCACCAAATGAGGACATAATCTTGGAACTCAAGGGATGCCATGGCGATCTTGTTCTCTTCCTCATAGTTGTGCAAACGGAAGATTTTGTCAACCTTCAATGCCCATGAAAGGTACTCTTCGGGTCATTGCTTCCGGAAAACTTGGGCATGGTAAACTTTAGCTTGACATATCGTTGTTCTTCATTGTGTTAGGGTCGGGGATGATGATGCCTTTGACGTGGAGGATTGTCAACCTCATGTTGCTCTTGGCGTGGAGGGTTGTCAACCTCATTGTACTCTTGGTGAACTCGGGGTTCTTGTCGAGGAGCTTGAGGAACTTGACGATGCACTCGAGCTTGATAGTTCCTCTCTTGAACTTCTTCGTGAAGTGCTTCTTCTTGGTCGCGTCTACGGCAGTTGCATGCGGCAACAGCGCGACTTGTGTCGTGGAGGACACGTCACGCCTCAAGTGCTTGAGCTTCTCGCCGTAGTTGTTCTTGGCGGTGCGCCTCGACATCTTGCTCCTCTTGATGTTGGCGCGCTCGCTCTTCTTCTTGTTGACGTAGGTGTTGTCGTTCTTGTGCTTGTGCAAGGGTAGCTTAGTTTAGGCAATGCCGATGTGCTTGCTCGTCGAATTGCTCTTGTGTAGGATTGCCGTGTAGAGGATTGCAGTTTGCTTGACGGTCTTGCCGTGCGGCTCGTCGATGAGTGTTTAATGTTGGAGTACTTGAGTCGGAGATGGTCTCGTCAGAGTGTCGATTCGAGCGGCTCTATCTTGAGTAGGACAAAGTGGTAGAATATTGGTTGACCAACAAGGCACGAATCTCATCCATTCTTGCATTGCTCTCTTGTTTTTGTTCGTCGAGCTTGTTGTCGAAGTAGTCTCTTGTACGTTGCTCGGAGAGTTGCAAGTCGGTGGCGAGATGGTCGATGCAGTCGCTCAATGCTTGTTGTTCTTGATGCAAAGCTCGTTGTGCACCAAAGAGGTGGCTCTTTGTGACATAAGAGGTCATGTCATCGTCTTGCTCGATGAAGAGTGGGTTGGTAGAAGAACTTGGCCTATCCATCATTCCAAGCAAATATGTGAGTGGGAGAAAGGGAAGAACTATACCAAATGTACCTTGACCAAAGTTGAATATGGATCAATAATAACTCAATATTGTCGCAAGGAAATAACACAATTGGTACCAATTCTTGTTGGTTCTCACACCTACACAAGCAAAAGATTATGGTGGAGCTTAGTGAGGATGATGGCACAAAATTTGATGCAATTGTTAGTAAGACTAAGTAATGTTGAAAAAGATTTGCAAATTTGCAAACGCAACAAGTAGACCGATAGCAAGTAGGGGTACACAGATACACACACATGAATAGATAAATGGGATTGTGCAAACCAAAAGTGAGCTCAAAATGTGGACTCCACGGAAAATTGCTCTTGTTGCACAACACTATAGAGAGACGCTAGCATGATTGCACAATAGGCGGATACGAAACTTGTGCACAACCTACCAAGCAAAAATGCAACGACTTATATCCCAAGTATGCTATATGTATGGTGTTTCAGTGATATGATCCAATATGATCGAGTATGACAATCTTAATGTAGTATGATGCTATGGTTCTTGCTTAAAAGTTATTTGCTTATCTTCCTCTTTTTGCTGAAAAGCTTGTTTGGCTCTTTCACTTTTGAGCTCTTTCTTTGGCCACTTATGCAAAACTTCACGAACCAAGCTAGCAATTGTGTATATGCTATGACAACCTTGTGATACGAGAGATGATACCAAGATTATGATATATGCAATGATCACTAATGTGCACAAGTAACGTTGCCGACAATACTCAAATGGCTAGTCTCGATAGGAAAGGTACACAAAATGGGCTATGTGGTTATCAATGCAAAGGCAAGGAGTACACGAGGTGTCATCGAGGTTACTGTCCTTGCTTACGGTTGATGGTGTCAAAATTGTTGAGCGGTTGTTGTCGATCACGAGTCCATGGCGAAGATGAGCAGAGGTGATGTCGATGTAGAACCGTTCCTAGATAGCCGAAACACCCTAGGAAACAATGAACCACAACTCAAATTCTCAAAACCAAATGTGTCAAAATTTGTCGGGGTTCGTAGCGGTCAAGCGGTGGTAGGGGTTGGTGTATCGAAAGGGTTTGTGGAACTTAGGTGGTGGTGGTCGAAGTGGGTATGCGGAGGCGTAGGTGGCGGTGGTCAAAAGATGCAGAAAATGCAGTTTCGGCAGAGATAGCCAGATGATCCGGGTAAAGGTCCGGATGATCCGGGCAGGTCAACTGCGCACGGGGATTGCTCAGGATGAACTCAAAAACATGGACAAATTCGAGGATTCCGTGGATTTCAGATGGATTTCGAGGTGGAGATGGTGGGGAAAAGCAAGATCCACCTACAACACAACAAATTGATGGATCAAAATCAACAAAACTTCATCATACCAACAAATCACAAAAAAATTTGGGGCTATTTTTGGTGGGGAATTTTCGAAATTGGGACAAAATCAACAAAACTAGGCTAGAAAACAAGGGGTATGACTCCAAATTCGTGATCAACCTTGCTTTGATACCAAGATGATGTAGGGTAGAACCCTAGGTGGCCGATCTTTCATGATTGGAGTGAATCTCACGAAGAACACGTGGGGGAAACATGAGAGAATCACTCAAACCAACAAGATTCGATTACACATGTGCTAGATCCTCGAGACACGAAGAGATACATGATCCACGATCAACTAAGGACGATACAAGTAGCGAGTTCTTCTCTGTGAGGATGTCTTGAGGGTCTTCCTGTGAGGGGTCTTGAATCCGCTTGGGGGATCTTCTCCGAAGAGGCCGTGGACTCCAATGGAGAAGTAACCAAGTGGATGAGCAAAGCTCTATCACCAAATGAGCTAAACCTTTGCTAACCCTAGAAAAGTGAAGGAGGAGTCATTTATATAGGCAAATGGGGCAAATGGGTACATGGGCTTTGGCTCGAAACACACACGCATGTGGTGGTCCAGATGATCCGGATGGGTAGCCGAATGAACCGGGCTTCCGGGACCTGGATGGTCCGGGGGGTGGTCCGGACGAGGCGAAGAGGCAGGCGACGCCGTCGGCGGCCCGGATGTCCGGAGGGGGGTCCGGACGTTCGGCTGGGGTCCGGATGATCCGGGACATGCCCGGATGGTCCGGCTTCGGGTTGCAGTTTTGGGTGCTCTCGGGTGGATTAGTCGGATCGTCCGGGACGGGGTCCGGATCGTTCGGGCTCTGTCCGGATCGTCCGGGACCTCATCTGAATTGTCTGGCCAGCGTGGGACTTGGCTGATTTCTTCTCCGTCTTCATGCATGTCTTCCTTCTTCGACCCTCCTTGCTCCTTAGCTTCTTCATGGCTAACTCCTTGGTACCTGAGTATGCATAATTTCTCCATTTGAGGCAGTAGCCATGTCTCATGTGCATCAAAGTGGAATTGTGAGAGGAGAGATGTCACCTCGGCTTTGAGAGCTCTTGCACGTGCTCGTGTCATGGGTCCATTAGGCACTTGGTGAGACGATGATAGGTCCATGGGGATGACCTTGGGATGCTCCGTATCACCACCTATTGCCCACAAGGCAACAGGGAGTGGCCACTCCCCTTGGCGCACCCATTTGCCTTGTGGGCAGCAGGTAGCCACCCTACATCACCCTCTCTCGTCGTGCCCGCTCTAGAATCTAGTGCGCTGCATGCATGTCGGTTGGAGCAAACACAATTGAACAACCTGAAAGGATCAAATCAGTCGGTTAGAGGGCAAAGGGGAGAATAAGTGACTACGAAGTTTAACTTAATTGCCAATTTTAGGGAATGGGTGGATAAAATAGGTTCTCTAGATATAAACCTAAGTGAGAATAACCTATATGACAAGCAAGCTAAAACAAAGTACGCAAAGCTACAAGCTTATTAGCAAGCAAATAAACATACAAAGCAAATAAAGGCATCTCCAAAGCCGACCCTTAAACCGTCCGCAACCGTCTGGATCATGCGGTCCGAACGTGTTTTGCCAACCAATGCGGGCCTGCATCGGTCCGCCGACCGGTCCGGACGTACTTTTTCCGTCAAACTAGAAACAAACTAGGGGCTTTGCCAATGTTCGAACCACTGCCACGCCAACTTCTGACTGCCCTGGCCCACCCCAAAATCCCTCCCTAGCTCACGCGCTCCCTCCCCCCGTTGCTAGCTGCCTGCATCCATGCCGCTCTAGAGCAGTTGCGACCGCATTGACGTAGGCCCAGAGCGGACGTGACCTTTCATTGGCATTGGCATGGAAGAGGCTCGCTGGTCAAGGGCACCACCCACACCGCATACCCGATGTCGGGGTTACAAATACGGGGTAGGCCCAAGTATACAAATGGCCCATCAAAGGCCCATAACTCATATAAAGTACGACCTGGAAGGCAATGGGCCAAGGGGCTCCACCGTCAGCCCACCACAGACAAGGATGGTGGCATGAGACCGCACTAAGTGCAAACAGTCGGATGTCAAGCCACCCAACTATTGAATACCAGCACTCGACCGGAGACGAAGGGAGCAGTTGGCTAGGCCATCGGTCAGCGACTACCTTGGACACCTCTCAACCACGACGTATTAATGACAACAATTATCCAACGGTGGTATGATCTAGTTAAATACGACAGTTGCTAGTTGTAAATGCCCTGAAACAATGGGCCACACATGAGGCCATGAATAGCATTCATACTAGCTCATTATGTACCCTAACCTCGCACTGGTGCAGTGACCTGCTATACAAATGGTTTTTACCCCCTTTCAGTGACGTAGTTTTAAGATGTCGCCTTGTTTGTGTGTGTGATAGGGGGGTCCTTCCCACACGACCCAGAAACCGTCGGGGATAGGGAGTTGGAGTGCATACATTTTGCAGAACTAACTGTATGCGACGCGTGCATCTATCCAAACAAGATTCGTCACAGAACTGTTTGTGATATATATCCCAAACGCTCCATCCTTTCTACTCGTGTGTGCATGCATTACCATCTCACACGCTATTCTATGGTGCAACGTTTACGATGCACACCCCATCACAAACAGTTCACAATTGTAAAGCGTGTATGATAAGGATACTATCACACACATTCACTTCTCCCGAACCGTATGCGATATATAATTAAGAAGATAAGTTAATCATCGTACGAGTGTCAGATAGGTTTACGAAACATTTGATTGTCGTACCAATGTCAGATGGGATAACTATCGCACACGCTATTTTGTGGTGCAACGTTTATGATGTGTACGACACCACAAATAGTTCATGATTGTAAAGTGTGTACGATAAGGCGACTATCACAAACATTTAGTTTGGTAGCACTATTTGTGATATTGTCTGACACCACACACCGTCGGGGGATTGATTCTGAGCTACAGCAAATCCCCCGAAACCCTGGTTCAAACTCTGTGGACTTGGCTCACGAGCACGAGGCTATGAGCTAGATGTGAGGCATGATAGAGACATAGCGAGCTACCAAGGTTTGGGCTACCGTGCGGTGTAAAACCCTACTCCTGCTTGATGGAATTGCTTGTGGACAGTGCTCTTGGAGCTACAAGATGAGCCGGAGCTCTTGGGGTCAGGAATGGCGCAATGGACCGATCCCTTGCTACGGTGGCAACACTACCACTTTTATAGGTGCCTTGGACCTCTTCCCCAAAAATATGAGCGGGAAAGGGCAACCACAGGGTGACAATTTGGAAGGGGACAGGCGCCGGTGCTTATCCTGACAAAAGGCGGTCTTAGCCTGCTAAAGTTGTTACCCATGATGCGCAGGGGGCTCCTTGATGAACTCCATCCCGCCGCGTCGCTATCATGGTCTTCTCTCACCAAAGCAGAAGGCTTTGGGGGCACGTGTCGGTGTCAAAGCCGGCGGATCTCGGGTAGGGGGTCCCGAACTATGCGTCTAAGGTCGATGGTAACAGGAGACACAATGTTTACCCAGGTTCGGGCCCTCTCTATGGAGGTAATACCCTACTTCCTGCTTGATTGATCTTGATGAATATGAGTATTACAAGAGTTGATCTACCACGACATCATGATGGCTAAAACCCTAGAAGTCTAGCCTGTATGATTATGATCCTTGTCCCTATGGACTAAACCCTCCGATTTATATAGACAATGGAGGGGACTAGGGTTGTACAAAGTCGGTTACAGATAAAGGAATCTTCATATCCGGACACCAAGGAGAGTCCCATCTGGACACGTGCAAGAGTCTTCGGTCTTGAATCTTCACAGCCCATCAGTCTGGCCCATGTCAAACAGGCCGGACGCCCGAGGACCCCTTAGTCCAGGACTCCCTCAGTAGCCCCTGAACAAGGCTTCGATGTCGAGGTGTCCTGCGTGCAGATTATCTTCGGCATTGCAAGACGGGTTCCTCCTCCGAATACTCCAAAACAGCTTTTGAACACAAAGAACGTGTCCGGCTCTGCAAAACAAGTACCACACACAACCGCAGAGAGTATAATATTTCACGAGTCCAATCTACTAACAACTTTTTGTAGTGTGACATCACGTCACCATACGGTCATTATATCGAACCGTTTTTCGGCCTGCCGCTTCATATTTCAAGATGCCGTTTTACTGGCACGTCTTGTCAAAGCAGAGGTTGTGTCCCCTTATTGCGGGATTCTTATTAATACGGGCGTGGGTAATCCAATCGTGCCGTTTGCGCGGCCCTTGGGAAACAGGCGAGTTTTTAGGCGAGTGAGGCGCTTGATATTCGCTGCCTTTATAAAGGGATAAGGATTTACCCCCCTTTCACCCACGCCTTCTCTCTCTCTGCCCACCCATTCTCGAGCTCCAGCGCCCAAGTCCTCACCTCTTCCGCCTCAAGAAAGCACTCCGATCATGTCCGGATCCGGAGCGCAGGGCAAGTGGATGGTCTCCTCCACCAAGGAGAAGGACATCACCCAGCTCTGGGAGGCCAGATATTTGGTCAAGGAGGTCGCCCACCGGCTTCCGATCGAGGGACAGATCGTCCCTACCCCGGAGCCCCATGAGAGGGTATGTTCATTCCTGACTTTGTCCGCGGGCTGGGATTTCCACTCCACCGATTCATCCGCGGACTTATATTTTACTATGGGGTGGATTTCCATGATCTGGCCCCCAACTCCTTCCTCAATATCTCGACATTTATTGTCGTGTGCGAGGCCTTCCTCTGCATCCCACCCCACTTCGGATTGTGGCTGAAGATCTTCAACGTGAAGCCGAAGGTGGTGGACGGCCAACACGCAGAGTGCGGAGGCGCCATGGTGAGCAAGATGCCCAACGTCGTATGGCCAAAAGGCACTTTCATGGAGACTGTCAAAGGGTGGCAAAAATAGTGATTCTACGTCACAGAGCCCCATGACACCACCTGGACCGAGGCTCCCGAGTTCAGGTCCGGGCCCCGATGCGGCTCACCTCCTGGCTAGAGAAGGGCCTAGACTGGGCCTCGTCATACGAGCTGACAACGCTGCAGACGCGCATCAGGAGCATGGTTGACAAGAACATCAAGCTTGTCAATGTGATCCAGCTGATGCTCTTTCGCCAGATCCTTCCATGCCAAAGCTGGACCTGCAATTTGTGGGAGTTTGATCCGACCAAGCACCAGACCCTGCAACACTTCTTCGGCGTGACACACAAAGGTATTTGGAAGGTGCTCTTCAAGGCCGACAAGACCTGGCCGAAGGAGACCGAAGACCGTGGGTACAACCTGACCCACCCCGCCAGTCCGGTAAGTTTTTCCATGTTTTCAAGGTGTATCCTTTACTTACATACTCGGGGGGGCATGTATAAGATTCCCCACCTTTACCTTTTCAGGGCTGGACGAAGAAGGCGGAGCTGATCCAGAGTCCGGCTCCGCTGCCCAAAGACCCAGTGATTCCACTTCTGATGAAAATGCTGGTTCCGGCGCCCTACCAGGCGCCGAAGAAGAAGGCCAAGAGGGCTAGAGGCGGCCTCCGTCACAAGGGCACTTCTGACGTGACGTCCGAAGACGCCGAGACCCGGTCCTCACCCGCCACCGACGAGGAGGAGGAGGAGGAAGAAAGCGACTCCTCCCCTGAGGGGGGAAGGAAGAAAAGGGTGGCCTCCACGCGTCTGGAGGCCAAAGCGTCCAAGAGCGGGAGAGCCTCCCTTGCGGACGACACCGCGCCGGACACCGACAACAGCTTGGAGTGGCGCCCCAGGGATGAGCCCCCGGCCGGATCGTAAGTATTTGAGGGCTCTATCATACTTATATGTCCGACTCCTCTATCTCATAATTCTAATGCGTTGAATCACGCGCTACAGTCCGTCCCTCAACAACTCCCAGTGATCCTCATCGAGGGGTTCGCTGGATCCAAAGGCTATGGACAGCGATTCGCTGCCGACAGCCACCTCTCCCAAGGCCGCGGACGATGCCGAGGCGGTGTCCCGAAGGACCTTCATGGGCCAGGGAGAGGCGCAGAGGGCCATTAGGATGGCGCCGGAGGGCGAGACCTTGACTGCCGGACACCTGAGGGAGTAGGTCCCCCTAGATACTGGCGATGGGGGCCATATCCAGTGCGCCCCCAGCCGAATATAGTTCCGGAGACCCATATGGTTCCGGAATCAAGCAGGCAACCTCCTTTGAAAGAAGGAGGTGCACCTATCCCACCGGCGACCTCTGTCCATCCAGAGGCACCGGATACTCTAATGGAAGCGCTGCGAGGCGCTTCTATCATGGAAGAACACCGCACCCTCATGGGTACGGTGATTGAAAGGGTTCAGACCATTAAAAGCAGACTAACCGAAGCCTGCACCCACCTTCTGACAGGCTTTGAGGTAAGCGACGTAACTATGTAAAAAGAAGGTCACAGTATAGACAGTAGCCCCTGAGACTCTGTCCGTTGTTTGGAAAGAATAGCCGAACAGAGGATCAAATAGTTTTTGCAGGAGACTAACCATATATGTCTATGTGAATAAGCAGGCGTCGCTGCTGGCCGCGACCTCTCATGCTGCCGAAGTCTCCAGACTGAAGCAGGCCGAGGAGGAGCAGGGCCAAGCAAGGAAACAGCTGGAGGAGAAGCAAGGTATGTGATGACCTGCTGTACATCAGAAAGGATTGATGATTTATGTTTGACTATGGTGTCATGGTATTTGTAGGAGCGGCGACCGAGGTAGAGACCCTCAAGAAGGCACTGGCCGAGGCCGAGGAAAGAGCGGCCAAGGATCAAACCGCACGTGAGAAACACGAGGCCAGGGTTGATGAGGTCCAGCTGGATCTCCACGAGGCCGTCAAGAAATGCAAGTCCATGGAGCGCAACATTGCGGACCATAAGACTGAACTCGTCAAGGCTCGCCTGTTAGGACCCCGATTCCAAGTCACATCGATCTAGCTGGTAACACCTCATATCACTTTGCGGCCTCACGCACGGTATTCCCACGAGTGTCGCCTTACCATGGCCCGGGACCGTTTGCGCCTTTTGGCTCACGTATATGATAGTGTCGCTAGCATCCATATGACAGAGATCCCGGGCCGACATGACTAGTCGTGAACCCAAAGTGGCACTAACTTATAGGGACAGGCATACATGAATCAACATCGAACATGTTGGTCAGCAGCGTGCGAATCCGGGCTGTAGCACTGGCTAACAGGACTCGGGAACCCGGCTGTAGCAGGCTAGGCAGGACTCGGATGTCACCGCGTGACATTTCCCGAAGGGATGACACATGAACGAAGTGAATCACATGCCGCCTACCAAGTGTTCCGAGCAGTAGTCTTTGGGCTAGCAGGACTCGTGAACGGGCTGTAGAGGACTACTATGGCTCATGGAAGCACAAGACTACATTTCCCCATAAGAGAGGCTACCAAGGATAAACAACTAGGTTGTCGGATCCCACACATACCAAGCATTTCAATCATACACACAATATGCTCGATATGTGTAATACAACATGGCATCACAACATAACTCTACGACTCAAGTATTTATTCATTAGGCTCCGAGGAGCGAGATATTACAAACATGGGTCTCACGACCCAACATTCAGAGCATACAAGTCAAAGCACAAGCGGAAGCTTAACATGTCTGAGTACAGACATCTACAAATGAAAAAGGCTTAGAAGCCTCACTATCTACCAGATCCTGCCGAGGGCACAAGATCGTAGCTGAGGTATCAAGCTAAACATCGAAGTCCACACGGAACTACTAGCGAGACTGACGTCTCTCTGCAAAACATAAAATAGGCAAACATGAGTACAAATGTACCCAACAAGACTTACATCAGAACTAGCTACATATGCATCATTATCAACAAAGGGGGTGGTGGAGTTTAACTGCAGCAAGCTAGCTTTGACTCGGTGGCTATCCTGAACTACGACCGCAAGTAACTCTTTTGGGGTGGCGCACACGAGTCCACATATTCACCATATCAATACACCACCATGGATCCGCTCCCGTTTCCCTACGAGAACGCCATCCATAGCACTCACGCTTATCTTGCGCATTTTAGAGTATCCACTTTCACTTGTCTATGAACTGTTATAGGCAACCCAGAAGTCCGTTACCGTGGACGCGGCTATTCGAATAGATCATTTATAACCCTGCAGGGGTGTACTTCTTCATACATGTTTCCACCACTTAGCGTCTGCACACGACATGTGCTCGGCAGACTTCATGCGAAAGCCGAAGTGGGTGTAGACCACGACCTACCTAAACACTCAAGTCTCTAGTCCAGGTTTATCACCTAATCAGGTTCCATCCGCAGGGAGTCCGGCCGAGGTTTCCACATACGGCCCCGAACGATGTGTATAGGGTTCCGCGACACCAAACGGGCGCCCGGCATACCCGGCCACGTGCCTACCACATCACAGCCCACCCCTCGGGTCAGCGCTGCCCACGGCCTCCAGCATACTACAAACACCAGAAACTACTTGCAACTCCTGGACAGAGGACAAGGGTGATTAAGAAGTCGGCGGGGTCATATTTCAGGCCCAATGCATGGTAGTAGCTGTTTCATGGATCACAAACACAGAACTCAGTTCCTGAGGACGGCTTCAACGAGACAACCCACCATGTACTCCTACATGGCCTCTCACCGCTACCTTTACCAAATCGTGTTCACACACTTTGCTCACACATAGTAGGACATGTTTACACACCTCCAATTCATCCCCTATGAATTAGACCTGACTCAACTCTAAGCAGTAGCAGGCATGACAACAAGCATGAATGAGTAGGCACAACAGGGCTCAAACAACTCCTACTCATGCTAGTGGGTTTCATCTATTTACTGTGGCAATGATAGGTCATGCAGAGGATAAAGGGGTTCAACTACCGCAGCAAGTAACAGATGAATCGCTGTTGTCCTAATGCAGTAAAAGAGAGCAGGAGCGAGAGAGTGGGATTGTATCGGAATGAACAAGGGGGTTTTGCTTGCCCGGCACTTCTGAAGATAGCATTGAGTCTTCATCAGTGTCAACGATCACAACGTCGATACAACGTCTACCGAGGGGGAACAACACCGGCAACTAGAGAAGAAACACGATCAATGCAATGCACAATATGATGCATGCTATGACATGGCAATATGAATGTGGTTTGGGCTAATGCAAGCTAGAACAGATTGAGATGAGTCCATTTGAACCAAATATTCAAATGCAAACCCATTTTAAGAGGTCATATTAGTGCATTAACTTTTTTCACCTAAACAGCAAGGTTAAAGTGTTCTAAAATTCATGAAACCAGTACAGATGGAAAGATTGGATTTTTCTGATCAATTTTCATATATAAATTATTTCATTTGGAGTTACGGTTGAATTTCTATGAATTTTTGAAGTTAGCACTATTTTCTGGAATTTCCTAAATGAGAATAAATCGAGAAAAGGATTTACTGCATCAGCCTGGCGTCAGTGTGACGTCTGCGGTCAACTGACCCAGCCCAGGTCAAACCTGACCAGCAGGGCCCACTGGTCAGTGTCATTAGTCTAACTAATTTTTAGTTAGTCCTAATCCTAACTTAATTAGCACGCGGGTCACATTTGTCATAGACACAGAGGGGTCAAACTGGGCCCACCCGGGGTCAACTTGGTCAGCGGGGTCAAATCTCTGGCTAGTGATAACCCACAAGTATAGGGGATCGCAACAGTTTTCGGGGGTAGAGTATTCAACCAAATTTGTTGATTCGACACAAGGGGAGCCAAAGAATATTTTCAAGTATTAGCAGCTGAGTTGTCAATTCAACCACACCTGGAAACTTAGTATATGCAGCAAAGTGTTTAGTAGCAAAGTAATATGATAGTGGTGGTAACGGTAACAAAAGTAAAGGCAACAAAAGTAATGTTTTTGGTATTTTGTAGTGATTGTAACAGTAACAACGGAAAAGTAAATAAGCGAAGACCAGTATATGGAAAGCTCGTAGGCACCGGATTAGCGATGGATAATTATGCCGGATGCGGTTCGTCATGTAACAGTCATAACATAGGGTGACACATAACTAGCTCCAATTCATCAATGTAATGTAGGCATGTATTCCGTGTATAGTCATACGTGCTTATAGAAAAGAACTTGCATGACATCTTTTGTCCTACCCTCCCGTGGCAGCGGGGTCCTATTGGAAACTAAGGGATATTAAGGCCTCCTTTTAATAGAGAACCAGAACAAAGCATTAGCACATAGTGAATACATGAACTCCTCGAACTATGGTCATCACCGAGAAGTATCCCGATTATTGTCACTTCGGGGTTGTCGGATCATAACACATAATAGGTGACTATAGACTTGCAAGATAGGATCTAGAACACACATATATTCATGAAAACATAATAGGTTCAGATCTGAATTCATGGCACTCGGGCCCTAGTGAGAAGCATTAAGCATAGCAACATCAATCTCAGAATATAGTGGATACTAGGGATCAAACCCTAACAAAGCTAACTCGATTACATGATAAATCTCATCCAACCCATCACCGCCCAGCAAGCCTACGATGGAATTACTCACGCACGGCGGTGAGCATCATGAAATTGGTGATGGAGGATGGTTGATGATGACGACGGCGAGAATCCTCTCTCCGAGCCCCGAACGGACTCAGATCAGCCTCCCAGAGAGATTAGGGCTTGGCGGCGGCTCCGTGATCGTAAAACGCGATGATTTCTTCTCTCTGATTTTTTTCTCCCCGGAAGCCAATATATGGAGTTGGAGTTGGCATCAGAGGGTCTCCAGGGGGCCCACGAGGTAGGGGGCGGCCCAGGGGGGGCCCCCACCTCGTGGATAGGGTGTGGGCCCCCCGGTCTTCATCTTTGGCGAGGATTTATTATTATTTATTCTTAGGTATTCCGTGGAGTTTCAGGTCATTCCGAGAACTTTTGTTTTCTGCACATAAAACAACACCATGGCAATTCTGCTAAAAATAGCGTCAGTCCGGTTAGTTCCATTCAAATCATACAAGTTAGTGTCCAAAACAAGGGCAAAAGTGTTTGGAAAAGTAGATACGACGGAGACGTATCAACTCCCCCAAGCTTAAACCCTTGCTTGTCCTCAAGCAGTCCAGTTGACAAACTGAAAGAGAAAAAGAAAAACTTTTACAAACTCTGTTTGCTCTTGTTGTTGTACTTATGTCAAGCCAGCATTCAGGTTGTCAGCAAAGATCATAACTAACCACATTTGCAATAACTCCTAGGTCTCATGTTTACTCATATCAATAACATAATCAGCTAGCAAGCCATAATAATAAATCTCGGATGACAGCACTTTCTCAAAATAATCATAATATGATATAACAAGATGGTATCTCGCTAGCCCTTTCTGAGACCGCAAAACATAAATGCAGAGCACCTTCAAAGATCAAGGACTGACTAGACATTGTAATTCATGGTAAAAGAGATCCAATCATAGTCATACCCGATATAAATTAACAGTAATGAATGCAAATGATAGTTGTTCTCTCCAGCTAGTGCTTTTTAATAAGAGGGTGATGACTCAACATAAAAGTAAATAGATAGGCCCTTCGCAGAGGGAAGCAGGGATTTGTAGAGGTGCCAGAGCTCGGTTTTGAAATAGAGATAAATTATATTTTGAGCGGCATACTTTCATTGTCGACATAACAACTAAGAGATGGCGATATCTTCCATACTAAACAAATTATAGGCGGTTCCCAAACAGAATGGTAAAGTTTATACTCTCCCTCCTCCACAAGCATCAATCCATGGCTTGCTCGAAACAACGAGTGCCTCCAACATTCAACGGGTCCCAGGGGGAGTTTTGTTTGCAATTATTTTGATTTAGTTTGCATAAAGCATGGGACTGGGCATCCCGGTGACCAGCCATTTTCTCGTGAGTGAGGAGCGGAGTCCACTCCTCTTGAGAATAACCTGCCTAACACGGAAGATAAGGGCAGCCCTAGTTGATATATGAGCTATTCGAGCATGCAAAACAGAATGATTATTTGAAGGTTTAGAGTTTGGCACATACAAATTTACTTGGAACGGCAGGTAGATACCGCATATAGGAAGGTATGGTGGACTCATATGGAATAACTTTGGGGTTTAAGGAATTGGATGCACAAGCAGTATTCCCGCTTAGTACAAGTGAAGGCTAGAAAAAGACTGGGAAGCGACCAACTAGAGAGCGACAACAACCATGAACATGCATTAAAATTAATAAACATTGAATACAAGCATGAATAGGATATAATCCACCATGAACATAAATATCGTGAAGGCTATGTTGATTTGTTTCAACTACATGCGTGAACATGTGCCAAGTCAAGTCACTTAAATCATTCAAAGGAGGATACCACCCCATCATACCACATCATAACCATTTTAATAGCATGTTGGCACGCAAGGTAAACCATTATAACTCGTAGCTAATCAAGCATGGCATAAGCAACTATGATCCCTAATTGTCATTGCAAACATGTTTATTCATAATCAGCTGAATCAAGAACGATGAACTCATCATATTTACAAAAACAAAAGAGGTCGAGTTCATACCAGCTTTTCCCATCTCGGTCGATCCATCATATATGTCATCATAATTGCCTTTCACTTGCACGATCGAACGATGTGAATAATAATAAGAGTGCACGTGCATTGGACTAAGCTGGAATCTGCGAGCATTCAATAAACAGGAGAAGACAAGGCAATATGGGCTCTTGGTTAAATCAACAATAATGCATATAAGAGCCACTTCAACAATTTAATTATGGTCTTCTCCTACTGACCACCAAAGAAAAGAAAAGAAATAAAACTATTTACACGGAAAGCTCCCAACAAGCAAAAGAAGAACGGGAAATATTTTGGGTTTTTTTTAATTACTACAACAAAGAAATAAACTACTACTAATTTTTTTGGTTTTTTCTTAAGGTTTATTAAACACACAAGAAGAAAGCAGGAAAAAGAAAATAAACTAGCATGGATATTACAATGAAAAAGTATGATCACCGACATCTAGCAATGAGTGTGTGTGAACATAAATGTAATCTCGGTGGGAAATACGTACTCCCCCAAGCTTAGGCTTTTGGCCTAAGTTGGTTCATTGCCAGGGATAGCCTGGAGGATGCCCGTAGGTGTAGCTGGGGTCGTACTACGATGCAGCGGCTATCGCCTCTTGAGCTGCAGCGTGGCGTCGAGCCGCCTCCACTCTCCTCTCGTACTCATCTGCCTCCTCTCTGGTAATAATATATCTTCCTTTTGTCTGAGTATCAAAGAAGGCAGGAGCAGGAAGAGTAATATGGACAACATGCCGTTTGTTAAAGATTAGTCGATACTGGAGAGGTGGTTCAGTCCTCTCAACAAACTGGTGGGAGACCATAGAATCAAAATCTAAATAAGCAGGGGGTAACTCCATATCACCCTCACGAATGTCTATCTCAAGAAAATTAGCTAAGCGGGTTGCATAAATTCCTCCAAAGAAATCTCCGTTATGTCTATTATGATGCAACCTACGAGCTACAATGGCTCCCATATGATAGATTGGTCTCCTAACACAGCACTTCTGAGAATGCTGAGATCAGGGGCACATATGTGACATGCTTCATCCTTAGCATTTATGCATCTACCTACGAAGAGAGCGAAATAATGTATAGCAGGAAAGTGAATGCTCCCTATAGTGGCTTGTGTTATATCTCTAGATTCCCCCACAGTTATTCTAGCAAGGAGGTCTCTATATTCAGATTTAGGGGGATCCCTGACACTACCCCAAGATGGAAGTTTGCAAGCAAAAGTGAAATCCTCTAAGTCCATGGTATAATATTTTTCATAAAGGTCAAACATGACTGAAGGAGAATTACGCGAAGATGAAAACTCAAACCTCCTCACAAATGAACTTGTGAGATCATGATATTGGGGGCATTTGTCAGCTTCAAAATCCTCAAGACCGGCATTACGCAAATATGCGTTAAATTCTTCTTTGATTCCCGCTTGATCCATCAAATTTTCCGAAGGCCATTCATGTGGCCTCACAAGAGCGTCTCTTGGTGGTTCCTCGTCAAGATCACGCATTGCAAGCCTGGGACCTTGCTTCCTTGAAGAACCACCTTGGAACATCTTCCTAAACATATTGTTTTCTCTGAAAAATAAATCTGAAATTTTTAGTAACTTCAAACAAAAGTGAACCAACTTCAATAAAACTGATAGCAACTACTCATGCAAGTGCCTAGATCCTATATCAAGCATTAGAACTACTTGGAACCATATAAATTTGACATGCAAGCTCAAGAACATGGCCACCTATGCAGCAAAAATTTGCAATGAATAAAGCACTAGAACAAAAACTAATTGGACCAATGGAGGAGTCACATACCAAGGAACAATCTCCCCAAGCAGTTTTGCGAGAAGTGCTTTGAGCAAGGAGATCGAAAATCACAGCAAAAGTGGCTGGAACTCGTGCTTGAGTTGGTTTTTCGGGTTTGTGTGAGGCAGAGGAAGAAGATGGGTGCAGGATAAGTGGAGGAGGGCCACCGTGGCCCACGAGGCGGGGGCACGCCCGGGGGTAGGCGCGCCCTCCACCCTCGTGGCAGTGGCAGCTCCCCCAGGTGATTTTGCACTAAAATCCTCAAATATTCCCAAAAAATCATATTAAATTGGCATGGCATTCTGAGGACTTTTATTTTCGGGATATTTTTATATTGCACGGATAAATCAGGAAACAGACAGAAAAATACTATTTTTACTTTATTTCTACTAAATAAAAGAAAATATAAAGAGGGTACAGAAGGTTGTGCTTCTAGTTTCATCCATCTCATGCTCATAAAAAAGAATCCACTAACAAGGTTGATCAAGTCTGGTTAACAAACTCATTCCGATTAATATGAAACCGAAGAAATTTCGAATAACACTATGTTACCTCAATGGGGATATGGACATCCCCAATAATAAGTATATCATATTTCTTCTTGACAGTAGGGAGAGGAAATTCAAAACCTCCCAATATAATCGATGGAATTTTTCCAATGGAGTTGATACTATGAACTTGAGGTTGTTTCCTCGGAAAGTGTACCGTATGCTCACTACCATTAACACGAAAAGTGACACAGCCTTTGTTGCAATCAATAACAGCCCCTACAGTATTAAGGAAAGGCCTTCCAAGAATAATAGACATACTATCGTCCTCGGGAATATCAAGAATAACAAAGTCCGTTAAAATAGCAACGTTTGCAACCACAACAGGCACATCCTCGCAAATACCGACAGGTATAGCAGTTGATTTATCAGCCATTTGCAAAGATATTTCAGTAGGTGTCAACTTATTCAAGTCAAGTCTACGATATAAAGAGAGAGGCATAACACTAACACCGGCTCCAAGATCACATAAATCAGTTTTAACATAATTTCTCTTAATGGAGCATGGTATAGTAGGTACTCCTGGATCTCCAAGTTTCTTTGGTACCACCCTTAAAAGTATAATTAGCAAGCATGGTGGAAATTTCAGCTTCCGGTATCTTTCTTTTATTTGTAACAATATCTTTCATATATTTAGCATAAGGATTCATTTTGAGCATATCAGTCAATCGCATACGCAAAAAGATGGGTCTAATCATTTCAGCAAAGCGCTCAAAATCCTCATCATCCTTTTTCTTAGATGGTTTGGGAGGAAAAGGCATGGGTTTCTGAACCCATGGTTCCCTTTCTTTACCATGTTTCCTAGCAACGAAGTCTCTTTTATCATAATGTTGATTCTTTGATTGTGGGTTATCAAGATCAATAGCAGGTTCAACTTCTACTTCATTATCATTACTAGGTTGAGCATAATCATGAACATCATCATTAACATTTTCATTAGGTTCATGTTCATTACCAGATTATGTTTCAGCATCAGAAATAGAGATATCATTTGGATTATTAGGTGGTTTAGCAATAGGTTCACTAGATGAAAGTGCGTTATATCGACTAGAGGGGGGGTGAATAGGCGATTTTTATGAATTTTACAAATTCTTCACTGAGGAATTTGCTCGTGAGGAAATTCCTTAGCGAAGAAATACATGCAGCGGAATAAGTACTCGAAGTAAGCATAACAGATTACAGGCATAGTCATCATGATGAAATGAAGACAATCACAGAGTACGAAAGCGTAATCACAGGATAACACAAGATGAAGACAAACAGATCAAGAAATTGAACGAGGAAATTGAGAAAGTCTTGATCAAAGTCTTCAAACACAGATATGACAAACACTCAACACAAGAATGAGGAAATGAAAGGGTTGAGGAAATAGAACCAGTTAGGTTGGTGAAGACAATGATTTGGTAGACCAGTTCCAACTGCTGTCTCGGTTGTACGTCTGGTTGGAGCGGTGAGTATTTAAACTCGAGGACACGCAGATCCGGACACCCGATCCGTGAGCACGCAGCTCAGACACCAAGTCCTCACCGTATTCTCCTTGAACTAAGGCCACGCAGACCTCGTCCAATCACTCGTGGTAAGTCTTCAGGCGACTTCCAAACCTTCACATACTTGGTCACTCGGCGATCCACAATTCCTCTTGGATGCTCTAGACCTTGACGCCTAACCGTCTGGAAGAAGCACAGTCTTCAAAGGTAAAAGCGTCGGATCCACGCTGGATCAATTTCTTGATGATGCTCAATCACTTTGGGTGTGTTGGGGTTTGGTTTTGGGTTTTTTCTCACTTTGGGTTTTTCCTCACTTGATGATTTTCGCTCAAAGTCCTCAGAGGATGGGTTGCTCTCAAATGACAAGTGTCAAGTTCTCTCGGAGCAGCCAACCAACTAGTGGTTGTGGGGGGCGGCTATTTATAGCCTCGGGAGCAGCCCGACATGATAAGACATAAATGCCCTTAAATGATATGACCGTTAGGTGGAGATATTTTGGGACGGTGGCAAGAAGACAAAGAACGGTCGGAAATTGGAATATCAAATTCCTCGGGGCTATCATGTTCCTCATTTGTGTAGGCAATTACTTTGGCGAATTCCTAACTCCTCGATCAGAACAAATTCCTCAGTGACGGAAGAGCTTCGTCTCATCACATCAAGAAATTGATTGAACTGTATGAGATTTCAAAGGCTTCACTCAAGGGATTGGTAGGTGAGGATTTTGAGTTGAGCATCAAATGGAAATTTCTCCTTAGTATTTCCTCGACCCCTTTAGCGAGACGGTGTTTCCTATGACTCAAGAAAGAGAAAAGAAACTACGAAAACAAAAGTCTTCACGCTTCATATTCCTCAAGCGAATACCAAGTCTTGTAATCACACCAATTTCTTCACTTTCAAAGTCTTGTAAAGTCTTGAATATCAAATTCTTGAGATGAAGAAATTCATTTTAGGGGTCGACTTTCTCTGTAAATATCAAACTCCTCATAGACTTATAGACCTGTGTACACTCACAAGCGCATTAGTTACTTAACCTATAAGTCTTCAATACACCAAAATCACTAAGGGCACTAGATGCACTTACAATCTCCCCTTTTGGTGATTGATGACAATACTGAGTTAAGTTTTCAACGAGGATAAATATATGAAGTGTAAATACTGATAATGAGGATTTTGATTGCAAGATATAGAAGACCTCCCTCAAGATGTGCATAGTGAGGAAATTGCTTTTGAGGCAATGCACATTTGAAGAATTGAATCAAGGAGATCTCCCCTATATCTTGTAATTCATACACGCATTTGACATATAATATGAGGAATTTGAAATGCATGATGAAATATGGTGCTTGATGGTATGCGAGCATGCAAAATAATGCATAAATAGTGTCGAGGTCCCCAAGAGTATGAGGAAATTGAAACTTCAAAAGTATCAAAGCACCATCGGGTTTAAGATTACAACTCGATCCAATAAAGGTTTCAAGAAGAGCGAGTTGTAACTTAATATAATATAGACAAAAACGAGACCCGCTTGAAGACTAACTCAAATTTCTCCCCCTTTGTCATCGAATGACCAAAAGGATCGAAACTGAGGACTAACGCTCTTGAAGAATATCAAGTTGAAGACGGAGCGCCAAACATTGTCGGGTTGTTCGTCGAGGTAGGACCAGCAGCGATGTCTTCCAAATCTTCATTTTCATCGATTGTCGCGAGATGAAGAATAGGAGCTGGCCACTAAGGAAGGAACTTTGACTTTCTTGAATTTCTTGGAGGAGGTGCAGACCAGTCAAATTCTTCCTTGAGTCCCATTGATTGCAGTTCTTCTTCATTGTAGACATGTGAAAGAACAGCCAAAAGCGCTTGAAGGTTTCATGAAGATAGTAGTGGTTTTCTTCTTTGCATTGTGAGTTGAGGTCAGGTTGTAAAGAAGAGTACCAAACCGACGTTTGACCCACTTGTGATTGCGATCAACCTTCCGATGAAGACCGAGGAGTAACTCACGATCAGTCATCACCACAGGAGCGCTTGCTTGAGGACTTTGCTTAAGCGAGGTATTTCTTCTTTGAGTCATGTGTGGCGAGTCATCATTGGTGGAGTAAGATGTCTGCTTATAAACTGTCCATCCAATGGACGAATGCCTTCATCTATCACAGCAGTAGCCTTTCCCTTTTCATCAGCTGAGGCAATTGGCCGTTTGAGGACTTCAATAGGGGGCAGGTAACTGCAGTGGTTCAAAGTGTCAGCCTTGTAATTCAGTGAAGATCTTGACCTGATGAATCTCATAATCCAAGGTGCATAAGGCTTCAGCTCAAAAGGTGACATGGCAATGTTAGCCAGAGTCCTCATGAAGAAATCATGGAAATTGACGGGAACGCCATGGATGATGTTGAACAGCATATTCTTCATGATGCCAACGACCTCTTCATCATTCGAGTCGTGGCCCTTGATAGGACTCATAGTCTTCGACAAAATTCGATAGACGGTTCGAGGCACATATAGCAATTCCTTCACGAGGAATTTGGTCCTTGGAGCTTGCCTTTGTTTCAATGGCTTCATCAGCACTTGCATGTAGTGATTTGAAAGTTCCTTTTCTTCATAGATGCGACGTGCACCGTCAACTGGAGGACTGAGTGGAAGGGCACGAAGCAATTCACTGGCTGGAGCCTTGTAGTGAGTGTTTTCGGTCATCCAATCTAAGACCCATGAAGTTACATCTTCAGCATCTCCGGTGATGTGCAGTGTTGCATAGAACTGAAGAATTAGCTCTTCATTCCAATCACATATGTCAGTGCAAAAGTTGAGAAGACCTGCATCGTGAAGAACACTTAGAACGGGCTCAAAGCCTGGCAGCGACTCCATATCCACATGAGGAATATGAGCATGATCGAAGATTTTGTCCTTGTTGAAAAGCACCGAGGAATAGAAGTTTGCTTGGTGGCAGTCGTAAGCGCCTCTTCCTAATCCGAGCGAGTCATAAGGATTATATTCGATGAAGAACACATGCTCAAAGAAAGAAATCTTCAGCCTTGAACTTTGTTTGGTCGAGAACGGATTCTTCTGCTTTGGCAGAGGGTGTCGATCAATTGCATCACCACCTCTGGAATCGTAAGAGCAGGTTCTTCACTTGAGGAATTTCTTGGTCCTCAACATGCAGTCCGAGGAATTTCAGCAAAGACAACAGTTTCATCAACATCGGGGCTGGAATTTCTTCATGCACAGGACTCGTGGGTTGAATTTCTTGAGTCGATTTGTACAGTCTGCATGTGGGAGTGAGGAACTTGTTGAAGCGGGGTGAAGAGCGGAGTATTGGGATGTTGATCTTCCCAAAAGTCATCATTGATTCTTGGAGTGGTGCATCCAATATCCACATCTTCATTTTCATTTTCCTCGTAACCAGCTTGAGGAATTTCGTGGTCGATGAGGGAATGGCTGGGGTTGAAGGAACAGCTTCCACTTCAATTTCTTCATCAATTTTCTCAGATAGAGCAGGAGATTGATGTTCCTCATCAGATCCGGTCGGCACTTCATAATCTTCTCCAAAAGGAACCACTTCCTTTGAAGGTATTGAGGAAATAGGAATAGCATCAATAGGGTTTTCAACAGAGCTGGTCATTGGCTTCAATTTCTTCGCAGCCGAAGAATCTGACGCAGCTGATGCTTTCCTCTTCTTTACAGCAGCTCGTTCCGCAGCCTTTGTTTTCTTCACATCCAAAGCAGATGGAAGAATTGAAACTGGGGTTGGTGCAGGAGGAGCTGAGGAATTTGGAGCAATTTCTTCAGGAGCAACTGATGCAGTTCCCCTGTCTTGAACAATTTCTTCAGGCGCACCACTAGTGGGTGCCCTGGCAGTTTCTTCAGCGGCTGGAATTGCTTCATCAGCCCTGGATTCAGCATTTTCTTCAAAGAGGCTGAGCAGAGGCTACAGCCTGAGGATTTTCACGTTGCACAGGTGCAGCAACAGTGGTGATTCTCTTCGTCAGATCAACGAATCTGGTCTTGACAACTTGCCAATCAGCATAGTACGTTTCAAAGTTCTTGCTGAGGTTTTGAATTTCAGTTTGAGCTTGAAGAAGTTCCTCAGGTGTCATTTTGACGACATTCTTCTTCAGAAACCTCTCTTTCTTATACTGGGCCTTCTTGATTTCCTTCGCCTTCTCGAACTTCCATTTTCTTCAGCGATGAAGTGAGTCAACATATGACTTTGACCTGGTGTCAAAGGAAGATCGGCAGAGGGTATTTGGATCGTTGTGCGAGGTCGATGAAATCGAGGACTTTCTTCGGTCCAAAAGCATTGGCACAGCTGTTCCCTTGGCTCTTGCGGCTCTAGCTTGCGGTCTCGATGATTTCTTCAAGTTCTTCATCGATGCCTCATCATCGAAGGCACGTGGGCGACAAGCTGTTTTTCTTCTTGGACTAGGCCGAGGACCACGCCCAGCTGTAGCTTTTGTCTTCAGCAGCGTCGGGCCAGATGAAGAATTGAAAGCAGCTGAGGAATTTGCAGAGGTGCCTGAGGCAATTGAAAATCCAGCAGTCCTTTGACAGGTGGCGAGATGCACTGGAACTGAAGGCTTGGACGGAGCAGCTGAGGACTTTGTTGGAACAGTAGCAGCGTGAGGAATTTGCTGCTGAGGAATTTGCCTGGTAGGAGCTGCTGAGGAACTTGGCCGTGAGGGCATAGAAGAAGAAGCACTTGCCTTATTTGCAGACTTCTTTTGGATCGATTTCCTCGGCTTGGCCGAGACCTCAGAGGCAGCAGCAGCGGCAGAATCCTCATTGAATTTCTTCACCGCTTCCTTTGCTTGCTTAGCCAACTTAGCTTGGCGTTTAGCCCATTCCTCAGGAAAGTCCTCACCGCGTTTGACGCTAGTGGGATCAGCTACTTGGCCTGGTGCCAAAGGAGCTCTTGGGCATGGAGGATTTAACGCGAATTTCTTCATGTACTTGGGTGTAACATAGCGGTATTCCTTCCATTCCCGTGCCCATCTCCGTTCAATTTTCTGAAGACGCACCTTGCGCTGAGTTTTGCTTTCCTCATCTGGTGTGCAATATTCAGGATATATTTCCTCAGGGATTTCGAAAGCAGTCATGACCTCAGGTTTCTTTCCTCCTTCTGCGGCTTCTTACCATCTCGCCATTTTCTTGGTGAGGAAATTGAACAATTGAGTTCTCTCAAGAAGTGTGCAGTTTTTCTTCGAGGAACGCTGCAAATGAGTTAAGTTGATGAGAACCTAGGGATTCAGCAGCGAGACATTTGTACTGTGAGCAGAGTATAGGTGCGAGGAATTTGAAGAGGTCATATGCGTTCTCGAGGGTTTTTCAAAAGAACAAGTTTGAGGATTTGACCAGATGAGCCTTGAAGAATTTCAATAAGCATTCTTTATCTTAGGTTCCGAGTTGTATAGATCGAAAATCCACACAATTGAGGAATCTTGAAGAAATTCATAGCTTAGAGAAATGAGTCAAGAGATTTGAGGTGTTCATATGTGTGAGGAATTGAAATAAACACCTTTGAAGAATTTGAAGAAAATTTGAGAATCAAAGCGAGTAAATAAAAGTAACTTTTAATTTACTCAAGTGAAGAACACGATTTAACTGAGATGAACAAATTAGAAGTTAAATCTGTTCAGATCTTCTCCGCCCTAACTTGGCAGAGGAAATCAGCTACGGCTGACGGGCGGAGTGAAGAAATTCCACGGTCGGCGCGAGTACGTCGGCGAAGAGGTCAAGGCAGTGAAGCTTTTCCTCACCGGCGACGATGGAGTAGCGGCGGCGCTAGGGTTTCGAGGAGCTCGAGCGGGAGAGAGATCGAGCGGAGTAAAAGAGTGAGGAAGGGAGAGAGGGGTATTTATAGCCACGGTGAAAAACGGCTGGTCCGAAGAATTAGGACGAACATGCCCCTGACCGCTTCCCTTCTCACGACATGTGTCACCCACGTACAGTGTAGTGGAGATCGTGTGCGATCGTGGGTGAATATAATAATGCATCGTGGGATGCGGAACGGTTTGAGCGGTAAAATAGAAGTTTGGATAAGATCCGTTTTAAAGTTCCGTTCGCAATTTCTTCAGCTGTCAAGGACTCAGTGAAGAATTTGAACGGGTTTCAAAGTAGAACGCACATGAAGAATTTGTGAATGGATTGGGTTGAGTATAGCATAGAGGGGGAAGGGTCCGATCACATTCACTTAGCAGAAAAAACGACTTGAAGAATTAGCCATAAGTGAATGCTGTAGAGGACATAAATCCATATCTATATATAGCCAATGAAGAAAGACAACGGAAACAGTGAAGAATTTGCAAAGTTGAAGAATTTGAAAAACTGAAGAATTTGAAAAACTGAGGTAAAACTCAAATTGAAGATTTTCAACTTTGGTGGTGGCGTGACCCACCGTATAAGAATGATGATTTCAGACACCGCGTACAATTGTCGTAGGGTTCTGAGAATCAAATTCTTCATTAATTTCTTCACATTTAGAGTGTTATTCTTCATTGATTGAAGAAAAACGTTTCTTCATGTGTTGCACATCTAAGTCATCAATTTTGCATAAGTGTTAGGATGTGTGTCCTTTTCAAAGAACATTCAAGATTCTAGGATATTTAGCTCACACCGCAACTTGCTAAATCTCTTCTCATCCAAGGGCTTAGTGAAGATATCAGCTAGCTGTTCTTGATCTTCACATGCTCGATGGAGATGTCGCCCTTCAACACATGATCACGAAGAAAATGATGACGAATTTGAATGTGCTTTGTCTTGAGTGCTGAAGCTGGATTGTGAGCAATCTTGATGGCACTCTCATTGTCACAAGAGAGAGGCACATTCTTCACGTTGATGCCGTAGTCCTTGAGGGTTTGCTTCATCCATAGTAATTGAGCACAACACGAGCCAGCAGCAATGTATTCAGCTTCCGCATGGAAAGTGATCGCAGTTCTGTTTCTTCGAGGACCAATGGACCAAAGATCGTCGAGGAAATGACAAGTACCAGAAGTTGACTTGCGATCCACACGATCACCAAGCATAGTCGAGTCGAGAATATCA
Source organism: Aegilops longissima (assembly GCA_021605205.1). Classification (NCBI taxonomy): domain Eukaryota; kingdom Viridiplantae; phylum Streptophyta; class Magnoliopsida; order Poales; family Poaceae; genus Aegilops; species Aegilops longissima. Next base: position 369,838,940 of record CM038678.1, read on the forward strand.
ATGAGATCAAAAGTAGAGCCCTTGGGATACCATAATCCTAGTGTTGGTGTGTGAGCTAGATATCGAAGAATATGCTTCACAGCCTTATGGTGTGATTCCTTCGGTGTAGCTTGAAATCGGGCACACATGCAAACACTAAGCATTATATCTGGCCTAGATGCACATAAGTACAATAAGGAACCAATCATGGAGCGGTATACCTTGTGATCGAAATCAATACCATTTTCATCAGTGCATAGATGGCCATTTGTGGGCATAGGAATTTTGACGCCTTTGCAATCTTGCATGCCGAATTTCTTCAGGACATCTTTGAGGTATTTCTCCTGAGATATGAATATGCCATTGGGTTGTTGACGAATTTGAAGACCTAAGAAGAATTTCAACTCTCCCATCATAGACATTTGATATTCTTCACTCATCATATAGGCAAATTCATCACTATAACGTTGGTCAGTACAGCCAAAGATAATATCATCAACATATATCTGGCACACAAACAGTTCACCATCATAAGATTTAGTAAAGAGAGTAGGGTCGAGTGAACCGGGTGTGAAGCCATTCTTCACGAAGAATTCCTTCAATGTATCATACCACGCCCGAGGGGCTTGCTTGAGGCCATAGAGGGCCTTATTTAGTCTGAAGACTTTGTCGATTCTTTGGATCTTCAAAACACGGGGTTGAGCAACATATACTTCTTCCTCAAGCTTACCATTGAGGAATGCACTTTTCACATCCATTTGATATAAAGTGATATTGTGATGGTTAGCATAGGCGAGTAATATATGAATAGACTCAAGTCTAGCAACAGTGCAAAAGTTTCATCGAAATCAATTCCTTCAACTTGTGTGTAGCCTTGAGCTACTAGTCGTGCCTTATTCCTCACCACAAGACCATTTTCATCTTGCTTGTTGCGGTAGATCCACTTTGTGCCAATGATATTATGCTTGCGAGGATCTGGACGTTTGACCAGTTCCCTGACGTTGTTGAGCTCAAAGCGATGTAATTCTTCTTGCATGGCCTGAATCCACTCCGCCCGTAAATGCTTCATCTACCTTAGTAGGCTCTGTGATAGAGACAAAAGCATAGTGCCCACAAAAGTTAGATAATTGTGAAGCTTTTGAGCGAGTGAGAGGACTGGCGCTTCAATGTCATCAATGATCTTGTCAACTTGCACTTCTTTTGCAACGCGAGGATGAGCTGGTTGTCTTGAGGAATTTGATCATTTTCCTCGGACCATTTTCTTGAGATTATCTTCAGTGCATCACTCGACGTTCTTGGCGCAAGACAGGAATGAATTCTTGATGAGTTTCTTGAGAGGAATGACATCCTCGGTTGCCTTGAACCTGATAGAATCCTCGGTGCTGGTTAATCTAACACGAAGGTAGGTGCTCTCTTTGCGAGCCATTAGTTTCATCGAACCGCACATCTCTGATGTCAACAATCTTGTGAAGTGCGATGTTGAAGACTCAGAGGTGTGCGAGTCCTTTCCGTAACCAAGCATAAAACCTTCATGTGCTTTCGGTGCAAATTTAGAGGTGTGGTGAGGATCTCTAATCCAGCATTTAGCATCAAGACTTTGAAATAACTTACATTGGGTTTCTTGTCGTGAGGAGTTCATAGGCAGTCTTCTTGAAGAATTTGTGAAGATATACTCTTTGATGATGTGGCACGCAGTGTTAATTGCTTCAATCCGTAAACGACTAGGCGTTTTGTATTCATCAAGCATAGTGCGAGCCATCTCAACAAGAGTTCTGTTCTTGCGCTCCACGACGCCATTTTGCTGAGGAGTATAGGGAGCAGATAACTCATGAGTAATACCAAGTTCATCAAGATAGTCATCAAGACCGGAATTCTTGAACTCAGTTCCATTGTCACTTCTGATGTGCTTGATCTTCACACCAAAGTTGGTTGAAGCCCTCGAAGAAAATCGTTTGAAGATTTCCTGCACTTGATTTTTGTAAGTAACAATGTGTACCCATGTGTAGCGAGAGTAATCATCAACAATAACAAAGCCATATAGAGATGCATCATTAGTGACAGCTGAGTAATGATTGGGACCGAAGAGGTCCATGTGAAGCAATTCGAAAGGACGAGTAGTGGTCATGATAGTCTTCGCTGGATGCTTGGCCTTGGTCATTTTTCCAGCTTCACAGGCTCCGCATAAGTGATCCTTGAGGAATTTGACATTCTCAATGCCAATGACATGCTTCTTCTTAGCAAGCGTGTGCAAATTCCTCATGCCTGCGTGACCAAGTCGTCGATGCCATAGCCAGCCTTCTGAAGCTTTTGCAAGTAGACACATGGCTGGTTGTGGTCCTGTGGAAAAATCAACAATATACAAGTCTCCTCTCCTAAAGCCTTCGAAGACTTTGGAATTGTCAGCTTCCATAAGCACAACACAACGATACTTGCCAAAGATAACTACCATATTGAGATCACAAAGCATTGAGACTGACATGAGGTTATATCCTAAAGACTCAACAAGCATGACTTTGTCCATGTGCATGTCCTTAGAGATTGCAACCTTACCAAGTCCCAATACCTGACTTTTGCTTTTGTCAGCAAAGATGATATGCTTCAGATGAGATGGTGATAAGGGAGCATCCATCAATAGATTCTTGTCACCAGTCATGTGATTTGTACATCCACTATCGAGAACCCACTCAGTGGCTTTGGGTTGATCATCCTGCAGATGAATTAGTACAACTTACAATCTCATATACTTCATCAGTGAAGAATATGATATCAAGTTCATCGGATGAATTTCATCAGACAATATCAATTAGATAAGCAGTATGAGGACGTGTGAAATGAAAGTTCATTTCATCATGAATAGCCTGCGTCCTTTCAGGCATTTTTGTCAGGCCCCCAGCAAATTCTTCAGACGTTGAGGCACGTCTGGAGACCTGACCCTGCAGAAGAGATTAGTTCTTTTTCTTCACCACCCACATCTGAAGGGGTGGCAAAGAGTTCATCATTCTGCGAGCACCATATGAGAATGGTGGCATAGAGGCCAAACCATTTCTTTTCACATAAGAGGGGTTAGGGTAAGCATATGAATAAGCAGAGAAATTCTTCGAGGACTTATGAACATAATGATTTGAAGAATAATGCACATATTCATAGCCCTTAGCTCTACCCTGCGAAACAGAGTTATTAGCACGATGATAATCATATGAGGACTTTGATCCTTTTGAGGAATTTGATCCACGTGAGGAATTTGGTCCGTATGAGGACTTGGATCCATATGAAGAACTTTGTCCATATGAAGAATTTGATCTGGAGTTCCTTTTCTTCACAGGTGGTGTCATGAGGACATTCACTTGAAGACTTTCAAGACATTTCTTGGGAACCCAGATTTTCTTCATAGGGGGACCGTTCCTGCAGTTAGTGCCAACATATCTAGCAAATACTTCACCATTCTGATTTTTGAACAGTTTATAGTTTGAGTCAAATGACTCATCATCAGAATGAGGAAATTCACATGTAAAACCAGATAAGGTAGATGGATCAACTGGAGGTCCCTTTGCAGCAACCCATGAGGTTTTGGGATACCGCCAAAGCTTCAAAGACGCTCCATCAAGATTGAGTTTCCTCTCAAAGGCAATACCCTCTTTCCTAGGGTTTCGTTGAGGATCTGCTTTTAAGCACATCACAAAGAGTCTGATGCCCTTTGAGGCTTTTATACATGCCTGTCATGTACAATTCCTTCAGCCCTGCAACGTCAGTGATACTAGCAATATCCTCAGATGAGGAATTAGTGATAGCAGAGGCAGGTGAAGAATTTGTAACAGTTGAAGCATTTGAACATTCGGTGAAGAATTAGCGATTCACGCTCAATGCACTTTAAGCATGGAGGAACAAATTCTTCTTGAGAAGCGCTGATTTGTTGAGCAAGTAATGAATCGCGCTCCTTCTGAAGATCTTCATAACTCACTCTTAGCTTCTCAAGATCTTGCTTTCTTTGAAGAAATTCATAAGAAAGTTTCTCATGATCAGATAAGAGAGTGTTATGATGACTTTGAAGGCTGTCAAGCCTAGACCGAACTTCTGAAGATTTTCAGTCAGGGCTTGAGTGCGATCCATTTCTTCACCTAACATATCATCACTCTTATCTAGCATGTTTTGAACCTTTTCAAAAGCCCTTTGTTGTTTTATAGCAATCTTAGCAAGTTTAGAGTAGCTGGGCTTAAGATCCTCATCAGATTCATTTTCACTAGATTCAGAGGAGGTGTAATTGAGTACCTTGGCACCTTTTGCCATGAAGCAATAGGTGGGGCGTAGTCATCATTTTCCTCATCGGGTTTGTTGGGAGTCATTTTCTTCAGCGTTGAAGATGGATTTGCTGACGTAAGCGATAGCAAGAGCCGGACTAGCCACACCAGATTCGGATTCTTCGACTCCTCCTCTACCTCATTTTCCTCGATTCAGCTTCAGAGTCCATTTCCTTGCCAATGAATGCCCGAGCCTTTTTGGAGCTGCTCTTCTTGTGAGAAGAAGGCTTTGAGGATTTTGATGATGAAGATTTTGATGATTTCTTCTTCTTCTTCACGCCATCGTAATCGTAATCCTTGTGTTTCTTCTTCTTCAATTCCTTTTCCCATTGAGGACAATCTTGGATATAGTGACCAGGTTTCTTGCATTTGTGGCAAAGTCTTCGCTTATAGTCACTAGATGAGGAATCACCGCTTTTGAGGATTTTCCAAAACGACCACGCCTTGTGAATTTTGGAATTTCTTCACGAGCAATGCTAGCTCTCGCCAAATTCTTCAGATCTCCAAGGCTACTAGCGAGTCTTCACTCTCGATTCAGATTCAGCCTTGGCCTTGAGGCACGTGTTCTTCCATAGCTAGAACCATAGAGATCTCTCTTTTCAGCAAGTCGAACTCGTGAGTATTTAGCCTTCGAGGATATCAGCAGGATCAAGAGACTTGTAGTCAGCTCGTTCTTGTATCATCGGTGCAGAGTGTCAAATGAGGAATCAAGCGATCTTAGCAGTTTCTTCACCACCTCATGGTCGGTGATGTCGGTGGCACCAGTGCTTGAAGCTCATTTGAGATGTCGGTGAGGCGATCAAGGTTTGTTGAACATTTTCGTTGTCGAGCCTTTTGAAGCGGTTGAAGAGATTCGAAGAACATCAACTCGAGAGTCACGTTGAGTTGAAACACCTTCATTTACTTTGGACAGCCTGTCCCGGATGAGTTTGGCGATTCCAAAGCACTCACTCTTCCATATTGACCTTTGCTCGATGGCCACATATGATATTCTTCGCTTGAGAATCGAGTTGCTTGAATCTCTTCACATCAGCATCATTCGGAGGGTGTGGGGCGGAGGAAACACCTTTAGTCACAACATACCGTAGATCGTTGTCAATTGCTTCAAGATGCATTCGCATTTTGTTCTTCCAAGAGGGGTAGTCCGTCCCATCGAAGGTAGGACACCCTGCTGAGACCTTGATCATACTGCGGTCGACATAACTAAAACTCGGTGGTTAAACCAAAATCACACGTAACAAGGGAGTACCTTGCTCGATACCAATTGAAAGTGCTATATCGACTAGAGGGGGTGAATAGGCGATTTTATGAATTTTACAAATTCTTCATCGAGGAATTTGCTGTGAGGAAATTCCTTAGCTAAGAAATACATGCAGCGGAATAAGTACTCGAAGTAAGCATAACAGATTACAGGCATAGTCATCATGATGAAATGAAGACAATCACAGAGTACGTAAAGCGTAATCACAGGATAACACAAGATGAAGACAAACAGATCAAGAAATTGGGCGAGGAAATTGAGAAAGTCTTCATCAAAGTCTTCAAACACAGATATGACAAACACTCAACACAAGAATGAGGAAATGAAAGGGTTGAGGAAATAGAACCAGTTAGGTTGGTGAAGACAATGATTTGGTAGACCAGTTCCAACTGCTGTCTCGGTTGTACGTCTGGTTGGAGCGGTGAGTATTTAAACTCGAGGACACGCAGTCCGGACACCCGATCGCCGAGCACGCAGCTCAGGACACCAAGTCCTCACCGTATTCTCCTTGAACTAAGGCCACGCAGACCTCGCCCAATCACTCGTGGTAAGTCTTCAGCGACTTCCAAACCTTCACATACTTGGTCACTCGGCGATCCACAATTCCTCTTGATGTTTCTAGACCTTGACGCCTAACCGTCTGGAAGAAGCACAGTCTTCAAAGGTAAAAGCGCCGGATCCACGCTGGATCAATTTCTTGATGATGCTCAATCACTTTGGGTGTGTTGGGGTTTGGTTTTGGGTTTTTTCTCACTTTGGGTTTTTCCTCACTTGATGATTTTCGCCAAAGTCCTCGGAGGATGGGTTGCTCTCAAATGACAAGTGTCAAGTTCTCTCGAGCAGCCAACCAACTAGTGGTTGTGGGGGCGGCTATTTATAGCCTCGGGAGCAGCCCGACATGATAAGACATAAATGCCCTTAAATGATATGACCGTTAGGTGGAGATATTTTGGGACGGTGGCCAAGCCAAAGACAAAGAACGGTCGGAAATTGGAATATCAAATTCCTCGGGGCTATCATGTTCCTCATGTGTAGGCAATTCGACTGGCGAATTCCTAACTCCTCGATCGAACAAATTCTCAAGGACTGTAAGAGCTTCGTCTCTCACATCAAGAAATTGACTGAATCTGTATGAGATTTCCAAAGGCTTCACTCAAGGGATTGGTAGGTGAGGATTTTGAGTTGAGCATCAAATGGAAATTTCTCCTTAGTATTTCCTCGACCCCTTTAGCGAGACGGTGTTTCCTATGACTCAAGAAAGAGAAAAGAAACTACGAAAACAAAAGTCTTCACGCTTCATATTCCTCAAGCGAATACCAAGTCTTCAGAATCACACCAATTTCTTCACTTTCAAAGTCTTCAGAAAGTCTTCAGAATATCAAATTCTTCAGATGAAGAAATTCATTTTTAGGGGTCGACTTTCTCTGTAAATATCAAACTCCTCATAGACTTATAGACCTGTGTACACTCACAAACGCATTAGTTACTTAACCTATAAGTCTTCAATACACCAAAATCACTAAGGGGCACTAGATGCACTTACACTAGAAGTTTGCAAAGTCCTATCATTTTTCTTTTTCTTCCTTTTAGAAGAACTAGGTGCAGCAATATTATTTCTCTAAGAATCTTGCTCGATTCTCTTAGGGTGGCCTTCAGGATACAAAGGTTCCTGAGTCATTCTACCAGTTCTAGTAGCCACTCTAACAGCATAATCATTTTTCTTACTATTCATTTCATCAAGCACTTCTTTCTGAGCTTTAAGTACTTGTTCTACTTGAGTGGTAACCATAGAAGCATGTTTGCTAACAATTTTTAGTTCACCTCTAATATTAGCCATATAATCACTCAAGCGTTTAATCATAAAGGTATTCTGTTTTAATTGTCTACCAAAATAAGCATTAAAGTCATCTTGCTGAAACATAAAGTTATCAAACTCATCCAAGCACTGACTAGCAATTTTAGTAGGAGGGACTTCAGCTTTATCATATCTATAGAGAGAATTTACCTTTAATACCTGTGTCGGGATATCGGGATCAGGAGGTTCTTCAGTGAATAAAGAATTAAGATCATACACTTCTTCAACAGGCGGTAGATTAAGACCATGCATCTCTTCAATAGGAGGTAAATTCTTAACATCTTCAGCTTTAATACCTTTTTCTTTCATAGATTTCTTTGCCTCTTGCATATCTTCAGATCGAGAAATAGAACACCTCTCTTCTTCGGAGTTGGTTTAGGAATAGGCTCGAATTGGCTCGGGAGCTGGCTCGGGAGTTGGCTCGGGAGGTGCCCAATTATTTTCATTTGTCAACATATTATTCAATAGAATTTCAGCTTCATCCGGTGTTCTTTCCTAAAAGAGAACCAGCACAACTATCCGTAATCTCTGGAAGCATCGGTTAGTCCATTATAAAAGATATCAAGTATTTCAGTGTTTCTTAAGAGGATGATCAGCAAAGCATTAAGTAACTTGAGAAGCCTCCCCAAGCTTGTGGGAGACTCTCTTCTTTAATTTGCATCGAAGTTGTATATTTCCCTCAAAGCAGCTTGTTTCTTATGAGCAGGGAAATATTTAGCGAGAAGTAATAAATCATATCACGGGACTACGCACACTACCAGGATCAAGAGAATTAAACCATATCTTAGCATCACCCTTTAATGAGAATGGAAATATTTTGAGTATATAAAAGTAGCGCGATCTCTAATCATTAGTAAACAGGGCAGCTATATAATTTAACTTAGTAAGATGTGCCACAACAGTTTCAGATTCATAGCCATAAAAAGGATCATATTCAACCAAAGTAATTATATCCGGTTCAACAGAAAATTCATAATAGTTCTTATCGGGAACACAAATAGGTGAAGTAGCAAAGGCAGGATCAGGTCTCATCCTATCTCTAAGAGATTCTTTACTCCATTTAACTAGCAGCCTCTTAAGTTCATATCTATCCTGGCAAGCAAAAATATCTGCAGAAGATTCAGCATAAAAAAGATAACCCTCAGGAATAGCAGGCATATTTTCATCATCACTCTCATCATTGTATTCAGTTTCAATAATTTCTCTTTCTCTAGACCTAGAAATTTGTTCATCTAGAAATTCACCAAGGGGCACAGTAGTATCAAGCATAGAAGTAGTTTCATCATAAGTATCATGCATAGCAGAAGTGGCATCATCAATAACATGTGACATATCGGAACTAATAGCGTAAGCAGGTTTAGGTGTCGCTAGCTTACTCATAATGTAAGGTGAATCAAGTGCAGAGCTAGATGGCAGTTCCTTACCTCCCCTCGTAGTTGAGGGATAAATTTTTGTCTTAGTGTCTTTCAAGTTCTTCATAGTGTCTAGCAGATATAAATCCCAAGTGACTCAAAGAATAGAGCTATGCTCGCCGGCAACAACGCCAGAAAATGGTCTTGATAACTCACAAGTATAGGGGATCGCAACAGTTTTCGGGGGTAGAGTATTCAACCCAAATTTGTTGATTCGACACAAGGGGAGCCAAAGAATATTCTCAAGTATTAGCAGCTGAGTTGTCAATTCAACTACACCTGGAAACTTAGTATCTGCAGCAAAGTGTTTAGTAGCAAAGTAATATGATAGTGGTGGTAACGGTAACAAAAGTAATGTTTTTGGTATTTTGTAGTGATTGTAACAGTAACAACGGAAAAGTAAATAAGTGAAGACCAGTATATGGAAAGCTCGTAGGCACCGGATTAAAGATGGATATTTATGCCGGATGCGGTTCGTCATGTAACAGTCATAACATAGGGTGACACATAACTAGCTCCAATTCATCAATGTAATGTAGGCATGTATTCCGTGTATAGTCATACATGCTTATAGAAAAGAACTTGCATGACATCTTTTGTCCTACCCTCCCGTGGCAGCGGGGTCCTATTGGAAACTAAGGGATATTAAGGCCTCCTTTTAATAGAGAACCGGAACAAAGCATTAGCACATAGTGAATACATGAACTCCTCAAACTATGGTCATCACCGAGAAGTATCCGATTATTGTCACTTCGGGTTTGTCGGATCATAACACATAATAGGTGACTATAGACTTGCAAGATAGGATCTAGAACACACATATATTCATGAAAACATAATAGGTTCAGATCTGAATTCATGGCACTCGGGCCCTAGTGAGAAGCATTAAGCATAGCAAAGTCATAGCAACATCAATCTCAGAACATAGTGGATACTAGGGATCAAACCCTAACAAAGCTAACTCGATTACATGATAAATCTCATCCAACCCATCACCGTCCAGCAAGCCTACGATGGAATTACTCACGCACGGCGGTGAGCATCATGAAATTGGTGATGGATGATGGTTGATGATGACGACGGCGACGAATCCCCTCTTCGAGCCCCGAACGGACTCAGATCAGCCTCCCGAGAGAGATTAGGGATTGGTGGCGGCCCGATCGTAAAACGCGATGATTTCTTTCTCTGTTTTTTCTCCCAAAGCCAATATATGGAGTTGGAGTTGGCGCCGAGGGTCTCGTGGGGCCCACGAGGTAGGGCGCGCCCAGAGGGGGGCATGCCCCCACCCTCGTGGACAGGGTGTGGGCCCCCTGGTCTTCATCTTTGGTGAGGATTTTTTATTATTTATTCTAAGGTATTCCGTGGAGTTTCAGGTCATTCCGAGAACTTCTGTTTTCTGCACATAAAACAACACTATGGCAATTCTGCTGAAAACAGCGTTAGTCCGGGTTAGTTCCATTCAAATCATACAAGTTAGACTCCAAAACAAGGGTAAAAGTGTTTGGAAAAGTAGATACGACGGAGACGTATCAGCCAGCAGGGTCAAACCTGCCGGCGTTGAGTCGCCGGCGAGGCCGAGACGACGGAGAGCGTCGGAAACGCTGCTCCGGCCACGGTTCGATGCGCGGGTGGGTGCTACAGGTAGCTGGCGGTGTGGCGCATCCAACGTTGGCGGTGGTTGGTGCTGGGGTGGCCGGGAACAACGGCGGCGAGCACGTCCGCGGCGGCCGGAGTTCGGGCCTCGGCGGAAAACATGCTAGGTTGCACAACAGGACGTGGGGGTGGCCGCACTCGACTCGTGGGGATGTACTGAGTGCAGTGGTGAGCTCGGGTGCAAGCTTGCATGGTCGTGGCCACGGTGGTGACATGGCCGGCGGCGAGGAGCTATCAGCTCCGATGGCCATGGTGGTTAGAGGACGCGGACGAGCGCGGGGAGAGGGGGAAAACGCTCGGGGGCGCACAACGGTGTTGTAGGGATGGCCAGTGTGCTCGGGACAGCTCGGGAGGTGGCGAATCGACGTCGGCGGTCATCGGTGGCCGAGGAGGGGAACGGCGGAGCTGGCGGCGTCCAGGGGCTTCCGGCGCCTTAAATCTTGGTGAGGAGGAAGAGGGGGACGAGGCAGAGCTTCTTGGCCGGGCGGCGGCGTGGGGTGGCTGGGTGGCGCGGTGGTGGTGGTCGTCGGCGCTGGCCTTCGGCAGCGATGGGAGAAGGAGAACAGAGGAGAAAAGATGCACGGGAGAGGACGAGGCGGTCCATGGGAAAACGTGGCGTTGTCCAGGGCGTCGAGGCAGCCGCGGGAAGCAGGAGGTGGCACGGGCGCGTGTGTGCGCACGGCAAGCACGCGCTCGGCGTCCTTCTGGCGCAGTGGAGACGACTACTGGCAGCGCTAGTCAGCTGGGCCAGTGCAGATGGGCCGCCAGGTAAGTGGCCCAGGTAGGTTCTCTCTCTCTGGTTTTTTTTTCTATTTATTAATGTTTATATTTTCTGCAATTTGTTTTGTTTTGATTTAAAACATCAAATCATTTTTTTAACTTTCTGTAAATTGTTATGTGAGCTCAGGAACTAGTCCAAGGTCACAGGCAACTTACATTAATATTTGAACTTTATTTCTTATATAACAGAAATAAATTCAACTCAAATATGTCTTTGATTTAAGTCAAAGGCCCAAAATAAATATTTCTGTGATTCCAAAAATATTGGTTTGAATTTTACCTCTTACCAATATTTTCACAGAGTAACAGCAACATTTCTTTGGACTCATTTGATGAGAATTAAATGTTGATTATTTTTAAAAGGTTTTTCTAAGGCTTTTGAAAATTCCTCAATTCAAGTTTCATTTAAAATTTAAACATGATGCTCACATGGAAACTAGCATAGACCAGACCAGAATTAGGGAGGTGACAAGTCACCCCCACTAAACAAGAATCTTGTCCCGAGATTCAAGACATGAGGTAAGAAGACAAAGGGGACACTAAGTATCACAAACTTCATGATCCAACTGTCTTCTCGAGGGTGTTGATTTTCTGACTCAAATCGATCTTGACGTCTTTGCTTGCGAGGTCTTCATCCAACACGATGACGATAGAAGGAGACTCTACAGAAAACGATCACCTCAAAGATCGAGTATTCAAGATGAACTCATGGAGTGAGAGGTAAGAACATCTCTCGAGCTGAGATACGAAGCATTCATCCAAAAGGATGGAGTGGAACAGATGTCGAAGGTTCACTAGGTAGGCAACAATTCCACACTTAAGAAGCTGGTAATCGGTTGTCAAAGTAGCGAGGAGTTGAGTTGCCATGATACCATAACGAGACATCTTAGAGGAGGTGGCTCATAGAATCATCCCTTTAAGTGGCAAAAAGAATTACTTTTGATTTAGAGAACATTGAAACTCTTTATGCCAACCTAAGGCAATCACAATCGATCATTTGGAGGAGTTCAAAAGAATGACATACTCGGACTAGAATGGAAGATGTGGACTACCTTGTTGAAGACAATGCAATGAATGACTTTTGCTTATCATCAGAAATGGATGGGACCCATGGTAGGACCACTTTTGAAGATGATCCTAAACAGCAGTTACTGAGGTGCAAGCTGGAAACAAAATGCAAATGCTGGGAATGATTCTGGTAACTGGGAATAACTCAACGAGAGTGATTCCACCGTTTGAATGGTTATAGCTTATCGGGGAAACCAAGAGCACAAGAATCCCTAAGGAACAACTTATAGAATAATCCGCATGAAATCCTCGTGGAGAAGATGGACAAATTGCCCAATCAAGATACTATAGTGATGGATCCTCCGGCTAGGTGCGTCGGCCAGAACATCAACCTTGTCGGGAGCTACATCATAGATCTTGGAGAAGTTCCAACCATCATATCTGCCTGAGATTCAGATCTGGTTGCTAACAGGATATTTCAGACAGCATGTCTGGAGAAGGAACAGTTGCAACTCAAATTAGCGAGATAATGTTGCGAGATTCTCGGGAAATGAACTACGGTAGTAAGCTCCACAACATGAGCTGGTTCAGCTACATACATGTGAACACACTGTCCCGGACAAGCATGGCACCATAGTAGTCTTATAATAAAACACTACCGAGTTCTGGTTTGGAACCATCATCAAGGATATTGAAGCCCTTGCATAAGTCCGGATCCTAAGAAGGAACTTCTTATTCTTGAACCAATCAATCAGTGGCTTGGTGTACTAGGAGACACATATGGAATGGAGGTAGCGAGCCTGTCAAACCATAGCGTACCACGCACATATGCTTGACTGACTTGGAATGATTCCAGAGGAAGCAACATTGACTTTCTCGAATTCACGGTGGCAACTTGCTTCAAATGCAGATGAATTAGAGGAAGTCACTCCTTTCATCCGAACATATACTTCATGAATGAGACATGAATATAATGCTTATAAAGTTTCCAACATTAGTGTAATGTTCAACATGAATCATGGGGAAGACAAAATGCTGCTGATGGGCTCAACAGCAACTCATCGGAATTTCCATATCACTGGACTTCCACCATCATGTGAACACGGTGATAGCATTGGTCAGACCAAAAGATGTAATGGTGTATGCTCGAGGGATCAACCACGAATAAGACAACATTACGAACATCGTTGGTTCTGATTTGACTTGACAATAGCCCATACTCAAGTCAAAGTTTTGACAAGGCAATAGATCCAACAACTAATCACGAGGATCAATCAATGGAGATATCATCTTTCTTCAACACACACACAGAAGATATCCCTTAGAGATGAACTAAGTCGGACAAGCTTTCATCTTCCAACTCTCCAAGTTGTTGTTTAGCTTAACCAACTAGCTCAGGGGTATCCAACACAGATTCTTGGAGAATGGGTGGTTTGGAGGAAAACCAACATGATCACGAGCTCAACATAGCGGTCATGTGACAACCTGGTAATACTTACGAGAAGATATTCGAAACATCACGAACCACCAATATGTTACTAAGCTCGAGAACAATCTTGCTTTTCAAAGCAAGACGAAATGATCAAATAAGCAAGGGATTGAATAATCCTAACTCATTGATCGAAGAGTGCATCGAAAATAAGGACTAGGTAGCACGATCAATCTTAGAATGATGATTCTATAATCAACACACCAAGAATGATATTATTGTCCATTAACCACCAAGCAACGGGGTTGCTAGGAGTATTGATTTCACACATCACGATTCACTTGTCGGTATTTCGGTTGCGACAGCACAGACCGAGGAGCGAGTGATGATGGCGAGAAGTATCACTGTGCCAAGAATTCATAAGAGAAGGTGCAATTCTCATGACGTTCCTGACATAAAGTGGGTAATACTTCAGGGTAGAACAAACCAAAAGCTGGGTTGCATTTTGATCTGCGGAATACAACTGCTTTGACCCAATCCTGGATATGGATGAGGTACTGGAGTTTGTTTCTCCTAGTCATTCTGAAATAGAATGGCTTAACGGACCACAAGAATAATAAGCATCGATAACACGGATGCCAACTATTCCTGGCTATCAATTGATAGACTAGGGTCGGAATACAGCTGAGGAGGGTCAACTCAAGGAACATATAACTTTCTGAGTTGTGGATGCATAGATTAGTATGTCGAACCAAGTTCAACATGTTTCTTCCGAATAACCCATGCAGAAAGGTAGAACTGGCAGAGTCACAACATAGAATCGAGAACTCATCAAGAGAACTCTTATTGTGATGTTTTGGTTCAACAAGGAACTTCTGCCATAAGTAGTTCATGGTATTGGAGGAAGGATGTACCACGAACCTCGAGGACTATCGCAAATGTTACTAATATCCTAAAGGAACTAGCAACACTATCAGCATGAGGTAAGTAGGGTGAATCTCGGGTTCAAGAACCCAGGGATAGAATACCTACTAACTAATAACATCACGGGATGCTTTCGAGAATGATGGCCAGAATTTTCACACGGGGAACAAAAAACATGGCTAGATTACTAGGTGATACTCTAGACACCTAGGGTCATAATAATAGCTCCAACATAAATGCCGAGGCAGTAAAGTACCTCAACACACTAATTAGTGTGGTTGATCTGGCACAAAGGAACTTCGGAACGGTAGGAAGGAATTTGCAAATGCATCAGACTATTTAGGAACCTGGGATGACTCGGACAACATAACGGCTGTAAATGCTCAAAAATGATTTGAGACATCCTGTAAAATGGGGACATAACCACTTAACATCACCATATCAAGGTTTTGGTTCAACTGACAACATGCTAAAAGTAGTAGAAACTTAATTGAGGCCTGGAACCAACAATCCTATAAGTCTCTATCATAGTAACTCGTCATCCTAATAGATAGATAAGAAGGCCTAGTTCTTAATCCCCGTAGAAGAGAAGAGGATGACTCAGATTAGAAGGCCATGAGGTATAAGGAGTAAAAGGAGCCTTACGTTCCCTTCCACAATCAATTCCCTTACATAACTAAAGCATTTCTAGACACAACTTCGACCGGTATGGCTTGGTAATCCTACAGGCAGTCAGGCTCTGATACCAAAGCTGTCAGGACCCCGATTCCAAGTCACATCGATCTAGCCGGTAACACCTCATATCACTTTGCGGCCTCGCGCACGGTATTCCCACAGTGTCGCCTTACCATGGCCCGGGACCGTTTATGCCTTTTGGCTCACGATATGATAGTGTCGCTAGCATCCATATGACAGAGAACCCGGGCCGACATGACTAGTCGTGAACTCAAAGTGGCACTAACTTATAGGGACAGGCATACATGAATCAACATCGAGCATGTTGGTCGCCAGCGTCATGAATCCGGCTGTAGCATCGGGCTAACAGGACTCGGGAACCCGGCTGTAGCAGGCTAGGCAGGACTCGGATGTCACCGCGTGACATTTCCTCAAGGGATGTACACAGAACGAAGTAATCACATGCCGACCAGATCAAGTGTTCCGAGCAGTAGTCTTTGGGCTAGCAGGACTCCGTGAACCGAAGTCAGAGCGGACTACTATGGCTCATGGAAGCACAAGACTACATTTCCCCATAAGAGAGGCTACCAAGGATAAACAACTAGGTTGTCGGATCCCACACATACCAAGCATTTCAATCATACACACAATATGCTCAATATGTGTAATACAACATGGCATCACAACATAACTCTACGACTCAAGTATTTATTCATTAGGCTCCGAGGAGCGAGATATTACAAACATGGGTCTCACGACCCAACATTCAGAGCATACAAGTCAAAGCACAAGCGGAAGCTTAACATGTCTGAGTACAGACATCTATAAATGAAAAAGGCTTAGAAGCCTGACTATCTACCAGATCCTGCCGAGGGCACAAGATCGTAGCTGAGGTATCAAGCTAAACGTCGAAGTCCACACGGAACTACTAGCGAGACTGATGTCTCTCTGCAAAACATAAAATAGGCAAACGTGAGTACAAATGTACCCAGTAAGACTTACATCAGAACTAGCTACATATGCATCATTATCAACAAAGGGGGTGGTGGAGTTTAACTGCAGCAAGGCAGCTTTGACTCGGTGTCTATCCTGAACTACGACTGCAAGTAACTCTTTTGGGGTGGCGCACACGAGTCCACATATTCACCATATCAATACACCACTATGGATCCGCTCCCGTCTCCCTACGAGAACGCCATCCATAGCACTCACGCTTATCTTGCGCATTTTAGAGTATCCACTTTCACTTGTCTATGAACTGTTATAAGCAACCCAGAAGTCCGTTACCATGGACGCGGCTATTTGAATTGATCATTTATAACCCTGCAGGGGTGTACTTCTTCATACATGTTTCCACCACTTAGCGTCTGCACACGACATGTGCTCGGCAGACTTCAAGCGAAAGCCAACGTGGGTGTAGACCACGACCTACCTAAACACTCAAGCCTCTAGTCCAGGTTTATCGCCTATTCAGGTTCCATCGGCAGGGAGTCCGGCAGAGGTTTCCACATACGGCCCCGAACGTTGTGAACAGGGTTCCACGACACCAAACGGGCGCCCGGCATACCCGGTCATGTGCCTACCGCGTCACAGCCCACCCCTCGGGTCAGCGCTGCCCACGGCCTCTAGCATACTACAAACACCAGAAACTACTTGCAACTCCTGGACAGAGGACAAGGGTGATTAAGAAGTCGAGCGGGGTCATATTTCAGGGCCCAATGCATGGTAGTAGCTGTTTCATGGATCACAAACACAGAACTCAGTTCCTGAGGACGGCTTCAATGAGACAACCCACCATGTACTCCTACATGGCCTCTCACCGCTACCTTTACCAAATCGTGTTCACACACTTTGCTCACACATAGTAGGACATGTTTACACACCTCCGATTCATCCCCTATGAATCAGACCTGACTCAACTCTAAGAAGTAGTAGGCATGACAACAAGCATGAATGAGTAGGCACAACAGGGCTCAAACAACTCCTACTCATGCTAGTGAGTTTCATCTATTTACTGTGGCAATGAAAGGTCATGCAGAGGATAAAGGGGTTCAACTACTGCAGCAAGTAACAGATGAATCATTGTTGTCCTGATGCAGTAAAAGAGAGCAGGAGCGAGAGAGTGGGATTGTATCGGAATGAACAAGGGGTTTTTGCTTGCCTGGCACTTCTGAAGATAGCATTGAGTCTTCATCAGTGTCAACGATCACAATGTCGGTACAACGTCTACCGAGGGGGAACAACACCGGCAAACAGAGAAGAAACACGATCAATGCAATGCACAATATGATGCATGCTATGACATGGCAATATGAATGTGTTTTGGGCTAATGCAAGCTAGAACAGATTGAGTTGAGTCCATTTGAACCAAAGATTCAAATGCAAACCCATTTTAAGAGGTCATATTAGTGCATTAACTTGTTTCACCTAAACATCAAGGTTAAGATGTTCTAACATGCATGAAACCTGTACAGATGGAAAGATTGGATTTTTTTGATCAATTTTCATATATAAATTATTTCATTTGGAGTTACGGTTGAATTTCTATGAATTTTTGAAGTTAGCACTATTTTATGGAATTTCCTAAATAAGAATAAATCCAGAGAAGGATTTACTGCATCAGCCTGGCGTCAGTATGACGTCAGCGGTCAATTGACCCGGTCCAGGTCAAACCTGACCAGCAGGGCCCACTGGTCAGTGTCATTATTCTAACTAATTTTTAGTTAGTCCTAATCCTAACTTAATTAGCAGGCGGGTCACATTTGTCATAGACATAGAGGGGTCAAACTGGGCCCACCCGGGGTCAACTTGGTCAGCGGGGTCAAATCTCTGGCCAGCAGGGTCAAACCTTCCGGCGTTGAGTCACCGGCGAGGCCGAGACGACGGAGAGCGTCGGAAACGCTGTTCGCCACGGTTCGATCTTGGTGGGTGCTACGGGTAGCTGGCGGTGTGGCGCATCCAACAGTGGCGGTGGTTGGTGCTGGGGTGGCCGGGAACAACGGCGGCGAGCACGTCCGCGGCGGCCGGAGTTCGGGCCTCGGTGGAAAACATGCTAGGTTGCACAACAGGACGTGGGGGTGGCCGCGTTCGACTCGTGGGGATGTACTGAGTGGAGTGGTGAGCTCGGGTGCAAGCTTGCACGCCGTGGCCACGGTGGCGACATGGCCGGCGGTGAGGAGCTATCGGCTCCGATGGCCATGGTGGTTAGAGGACGCGGACGAGCGCGGGGAGAGGGGGGAAATGCTCGGGGGCTCACAGCGGTGTTGTAGGGATGGCCAGTGTGCTCGGGGAAGCTCGGGAGGCGGCGAATCGATGGCGGCGGTCCTCGGTGGCCGAGGAGGGGAACGGCGGAGCTGGCGGCGTCCAGGGGCTTCCGGCGCCTTACATCTTGGTGAGGAGGAAGAGGGGGACGAGGCGGAGCTTCTTGGCGCATCGACGAGGCGTGGGGTGGCCGATGGCCGCGGTGGTGGTCGTCGGCGCGCTGCGAGGCGCTCGGCAGCAGCGGGAGAAGGAGAGCAGAGGAGAAGAGAGGAACGAGAGAGGACGAGGAGGTCCAGGGGAAAACGTGGCTTTGTCCAGGGCGTCGAGGCAGCGGCAGGAAGCAGGAGGTTGCACGGGCGCGTGTGTGCGCATGGCGAGCACGCGCTCGGCGTCCTTCTGGCGCGGTGGAGACGACGGCTGGCAGCGCTAGTCAGCTGGGCCAGTGCAGATGGGTCGCCAGGTAAGTGGCCCAGGTAGGTTCTCTCTCTCTCTGGTTTTTTCCTATTTATTAATGTTTTCTATTTTCTGCAATTTGTTTTGTTTTGATTTAAAACATCAAATCATTTTTTTACTTTTTGTAAATTGTTATGTGAGCTCAGGAACTAGTCCAAGGTCACAGGCAACTTACAAAAATATTTGAACTTTATTTCTTATATAACAGAAATAAATTCAACTCAAATATGTCTTTGATTTAAGTCAAAGGCCCAAAATAAATATTTCTGTGATTCCAAAAATATTGGTTTGAATTTTGCCTCTTACCAATATTTTCACAGAGTAACAGGAACATTTGTTTGGACTCATTTGATGAGAATTAAATGTTGATTATTTTTAAAAGGTTTTTCTGAGGCTTTTGAAAATTCCACAATTCAAGTTTCATTTAAAATTTAAACATGATGCTCACATAGAAACTAGCATAGATCAGACCAGAATTAGGGAGGTGACATTGCCAAAGCGCAGAAGATGCCCGGGTTGAAGCCCAGGGCGCTCTCCAGGGGATCCGAGAGGCCAAGAGGATCGCGGCGGGTAAGGCCTTCATTATGCAGAGCAAATATGTGAAGAAGAGGTATCTCTTACTAACCCGGATTTGGAGTTCTCCAGGAGCGTTTGCGGATTGCCGCGCAGTGTAGCCGACGCTGCAGAGTGCTTCCGAGCCGAAGAGGGGAGCTCGACGGAGAAGCTGTTCTGGTCGGAGTACCTTGCGCCAGAACATCCGGTGCCCCTTAGCGACCAGCTAAAACAACTGGTCGAACTGCATAGGGTGGCCGAACTAGCCATGAAGGATATAATAATCCGGCTGTGGCATGCCGAAGCTATACCCAGCAGCTACTTCGGGCTCGTAAAGCGGCTCGTCAATGCCTGCCCCTGGCTTGACGTCATCAAGCGGCCGGTTTGCATCGAGGGTGCGCGGATGGCCTTCACCCGCATCAAGGTGCAGTGGGCGAAGATGAACGCCGTCAAGCTCGCGACTGAGGGGCCGCCCGCTGGCAAGGAGCACCGCACGCCCGAGCGGTATTTTGAAGATGTCCTGGAGGGATCCCGCACTGTAGTGGAGCAGTGTTCTAAGGACATTATTTTTGAATGAAATACTTCCATGTTATCCTGTCCTGTATGGTGGAACAAAGCTGTTATTTAATATAATGCTTGTTATTATTAAAATTTTACCTCCTGTGCGGCCGTTTTTATTAAAGCTGAGAGTTGGCCAGTCGTCGGCTTCAGCCCCCATGTAGGTAGTACGGGGGTGTTCGGTATAGAATCTAAACACTCTTGATCCAAAAATTTGGTCCTTGAAGGAGGTGTTTAGCGCAATGAACTAGGCAATCGGACTATGTGGCTTTTCACCCTCACTTAGCCATAGGAGTTTGACAATAAAAATGTAGGCGCAGCCCCTAGTTAGCATTTAATCCAGACTGGGGTGCTGTAAACACCTGATTGGACTGAGGTTGATCCGTCGCATAATGCAGAAAATTGCAAAAGATTTGTAACCTCCGAACAGCTGATCGGCTCACGCCGCATCATGACAGTCAGTTTTCGGCTTTCTCTACTGAGGTGCTCATCTGGATAAACCAGGACACAATCGCAGTAGTTCTCCCTTTACTACCCTAGCCGATAGAGCGGAACGTAAGGTAGTAAACACAGGAGCCGGGCGACCCAACTATTGACCAAAGACATGATTCGGAGCCAATGCATATAATGCTGAAATTTGGGGCACCGAACTGTACTATAGAAGTGTTCGAACTTCATTACCATAGTGTGGAGCGTAGTGAAGCCCCTGGCAAATTAAAGCGTACCAGAGTGTACGTGTGCGATCGATAAAAATAACGACATAAAATGAATTTGTAAGCAAGTGCCAGATAAGTTGGGCCGCAAATAGTTTTCATTATAATTAAATAAGTACGTCAAAGCGTATTTGTAGGAATAGTGCGAGAAGCACCCATGCTATTTGACATGCCAAGATCAAGGGGGGAGCTTTCGTGTGGGTCCTGAAAACAGGTAGAATGACCATCGAGGGCGACATCTAGAAATCCCCGCACACATTTGTACTTGCCGCCTTGGTGTATCCGTCCTTTGAAAGGACCGCTGAGCAGGCCACCACGAGGAGCCTGTGGAAAAGAAACCTGAAAAGGATAAAAAGAAAAGTGAAAGTATGTGTGTCCGGAGAAGGTCGAGCCGTATTGTGGACCACAATCTGGTAATGCCTCCGTCTCTGCCCATGGTATTTTCAGTGTGTAATTATGTACGCGTGATACGTATGCCGCCACTTGGTCGGGACTGAGACGGAGGTTGAATTTATAGTCTAGCTCCTGATGAGCCGGATTGTCATCCTGCGGAGTAGTCCGGACTCGCTTGACGGTGTCCGGGAGCTTGGCTGTTGAATTAAAATTCTGTCTTAGAAGGCCACTTTGTACTTCCACTGCAAGGGCCGCGGTGTGCTCTTGAATACAGAGGGAGCGCTCCGTGTTTCCATTGACTGTTATGACGCCGCGTGGTCCGGGCATCTTGAGCTTGAGATAAGCATAATGCGGCACCGCATTGAATCGAGCGAATGTGGTTCGTCCGAGCAGTGCGTGATAGCCACTGGGGAGGGGACTATATCGAAGATCAACTCTTCGCTTCTGAATTTGTCCGGGGATCCGAAGACGACCTCTAATGTGATTCAGCCCGTGCAATGGTCCTCTACACCTGGTATAACTCCTTTAAAGGTAGTTTTTGTGGGTTTGATCCTTGATGGATCGATGCCTATTTTGCGCACTGTATCCTGATAGAGCAGGTTGAGGCTGCTGCTGCCATCCATGAGGACTCGCATTAGGTGGAATCCATCAATTATCGGGTCGAGGACTGGTGCGGCTGAACCACCATGACGGATACTGGTCGGATGATCCCTGCGATCGAAGGTGATTGGGCATGACGATCATGGATTGTTTTTTGGGCGACTGGCTCTATCGCATAGATGTCCCTGAGCGCGCACTTGCGCTCCCTCTTGGGGATATGAGTAGCGTATATCATGTTCACCGTTTTGACCTAAGGGGGAAACTTCTTCGGTCCCCCTGTGTTCAGTGGACGGGGCTCCTCGTCATCGTCCTTGCTTTGCGACCCTTTCTGCTTGTTCTCGATGTTTATCTTGCTGGCCTGTTTAAAAACCCAGCAGCTTCTGTTGGTGTGATTGGCTGGTTTATCGGGGGTGCCGCGTATCTGGCATGGACGATCGAGTATGCGGTCCAAACTGGATGCGCCCGGATTGTTCCTTTTAAACAGCTTCTTCCACTGGCCGGACTTGGAGCCACAGAATACGACGTTTACCGTTGTGTCGTCGGTATTATCACTGTTGCTTCGACGCTTGTGTCTATTGCGTCGGGGCTTGCCGTTGCTATTTCTGGCTTCCGAAGTGCCAGGTTCGCTTGCATTGTTATTGCTACGGGCTAGCCAGCTATCTTCGCGTGCGCAAAAGCGGGTCATAAGCGCCATGAGGGCTGCCATGCACTTCGGCTTTTCTTGGCCGAGGTGTTGGGCGAGCCATTCGTCCTGGATGCTATGTTTAAAGGCCGCTAGGTCTTCGGCATCCGGACAGTCGACGATCTGGTTCTTTTTGGTTAAGAACCTAGTCCAGAATTTCCTGGCTTACTCTCTGGGCTGTTGAATTATGTGACTTAAGTCATCGGCATCCGAAGGTCGAACGTATGTACCTTGGAAGTTGTCAAGGAAGGCTTCTTCCAAATCCTCCCAACTGCCAATGGATTTTTCGGGCAGACTGTTTAACCAGTGCCGAGCTGGTCCTTTGAGTTTTAGTGGGAGGTATTTGATGGCATGAAGATCATCACCGCAGGCCATATGAATATGAAAATCCTCGATCCATACCGCGGGGTCTGTTGTCCCATCATATGATTCGATGTTTACGGGTTTAAACCCTTCTGGAAATTCATGCTCCATTACCTCGTCAGTGAAGCAAAGGGGGTGTGCGGCGCCTCTATATCGGGCCACGACGCGACGTAGCTCGGATGGAGTTCGTCTGCAGTTCTCGGCCCGGGCGTGATTATGATTGTTGCGTCCGGCTAGATAGCCATTGTCGCGTGTTGGGGCACGACCCCACGATCCATAGATCATTTGTTCTGACATGCTCTACTGTCCAAGTCCTGCCGCAGGTCATATGTATATCCCCGAGCTGTTTTATCTCTGCCTTTACGGTGAGGTAGTACGGGCTGGTGTTTGACTTGAATTGCCGCTTTGTCCCAGCCATGTGGTGGTCAGTCAGCCGCATTGCGCGATGATGGAACGGGCTCCAGCGCCTCGTCATTGAACTGAGGTAGCAATTTGCGCTTCGGATAACTTTTGGTTGGGCGCTCGAGGCCGTATTCCTTGGCTTCTAGGACATTAGTCCATCTATCGTTGAGCAAATCTTGGTCAGCTTGAAGTTGTTACGGTTTCTTTGTCAGGCTCCTTGCAGTGGCTATTAGTTGGCGCTTGAAGCGCTTCTGCTCGAGAGGTTCCTTAGGCATGATAAAATCCTTGTTTCCGAGGCTCACCTCATCCTGGGAGAGCGGAAGATAATTACTGTCCTCTGAGTCTTTGTTTATGGCCTGTTCATCAGGGCTAACTTGCCCATCTTCCCGTTCGTCTTGTTTGGAAGTTGGCTTAACGGGGTCTTCCTTATCTTCGGCATCGTCCGGAGTATTGTTTTTTCTCCTGTGCTGGTATTGCTCTCTTTTCCACGGCGTGACTTGGAGCGGCGCCACTGACGTTGGCACTTTGGTTGTATCTCAGGAGGTTTATCCTCGACTAGGTCTTCCTTGTCATCGCCGCCATTCTCTTTGGGTGTATCCACCATGTACACGTCATACGAGGAGGTGGCCGTCCAGCGTCCGGTAAACGGCGGGTTTTTGGCTTCCTCTTCTCCGGCATCGTCGCCCATACCGTCGATGTCTTCGGAGCCGTAATCGAGCATGTCGGTTAAGTCCTCGACAGTGGCTATGAAGGGGGAGGTGGGTGGGAAGCGAAATTCCCCGTCATCAACCGCTAGTTCGAACCGGATATAATTCGGCTGTGAGTCCCCTGCTAAGGAGAGGGTTTTTAATGAGTTCAGCACATCGCCTAAAGGTGAGTGCCGGAAGATGTCCGTGGCACTGAATTTGATGACTGACGCCTGATCGGGCTTGACGGACGCAGACGCGCGTTCGGAACTTGAGGCCGGAGACGAATCCGAGGTTCCGATAACGCAGGTCACACCCGAGGTTGAGTCTGTGTGCGGCTCCAGCACCGTTGAGTCTGCGGCTCCCGCGGCGGGGTTGAGCTTCCCGTCCTCGAATGGCGCAATCTGCTCCAGATATAGGGCCGGAGCACTTACACGTGATATCTCCTAGGTATGGTCCGATGACAGATTGAGGTCATGCTCATCATGGTGGAAGGGAGCGGCTGCCGTGGGCTCGAATCCGTCGAAGATCAAGTCTCTGTGGGTATCAGAAACGTAGTTCAAGCTTCCAAACTTGACTTGATGGCCAGGGGCATAGCTGTTGATCTGCTCTAGATGGCCGAGCGAGTTGGCCCGCAATGTGAAGCCGTCGAATATGAAGATCTGTCTGGGGAGAAAAACTTCCCCCTGGGCAACATTGTTGTAGATGATTGATGGGGCCATCGAACCTCTTGAAGATGACGCAGTGGAACTCTCAATAAAAGCACCAATGTCGGTGTCAAAACCGGCGGATCTCGGGTAGGGGGTCCCGAACTGTGCGTCTAAGGTTGATGGTAACAGGAGACAGGGGACACAATGTTTACCCAGGTTCGGGCCCTCTCTATGGAGGTAATACCCTACTTCCTGCTTGATTGATCTTGATGAATATGAGTATTACAAGAGTTGATCTACCATGAGATCATCATGGCTAAAACCCTAGAAGTCTAGCCTGTATGATTATGATCCTTGTCCCTATGGACTAAAACCTCCAGTTTATATAGACACCGGTGGGGACTAGGGTTGTACAAAGTCGGTTACAGAGAAAGGAATCTTCATATCTAGACGCCAAGCTTGCCTTCCTTGCCAAGGAGAGTCCCATCCGGACACAGGCAAGAGTCTTCGGTCTTGTATCTTCACATCCCATCAGTCTGGCCCATGTCAAACAGGCCGGACGCCCGAGGACCCCTTAGTCCAGGACTCCCTCAGCAGGCAAGCTCAGCTTCTCCCTTATCACCGAAGAGGAAACTTGCGCGGCCGCATAGGCTGGCACAGCCCTGCTGCTATCACCTGTCGTGGCGACATCACCCATGTGGCGGGCACGCGGCCCATGCCGCACGGACTCCTAGGGAGGCCTCGCGGGAGGTCACCTCGTGAGGGGGGCCTCGCGAGGCCACTTGCTATGGAGGTAGTATTTGGTGAAGTCCTTCGTCGTGAAGCCCCTCGCAAGGCAAGGCCCTCGCAAGGCTGCTGGCTTCGTAGAGCCCGCAGCTGGGCTGCCTCTTGAGTTGGAGCAGGGTGCCCTTACTGGGCTGCAGGAAGATGGCCCAAGGTACCCCGGTTCCCACTGGGCCGACAGTAGCCCCTGGGCCCATGACGAACATGTTCCGCCCGTTGAGGAATGAAACAACGCGGGGCCTAAGACTGTCGGGCCAAGGCAGGGACGCGTGGCAACACGATGGGACGGGGATGCCCCCACTTCCCCATGACGTCTTGGTAGCCATGGGATCTGCCATAAAACTACCCGCACGGGGCGTGAATGCCATCATTGTCTTTTCGCATGCCTAGCCTCCCTTGCGCACTGCTCCTCTGTCTTCTCTTCCTGCTGCTCCTAATCTTCCTCCTCTTGCAATGGCACCCAAGAAGAAAGCCGCCGCCACCGCAAAGGTCAAGGCGCCAGTAGATCCGCCGCTGGAGTCGACGCTTATGCATCCGCCATCCTCAACAAGTAGGGTTTGGATAAGGTGTGCCCGTTGGTGTCCAGCGCCCACAACGAGTGGGGGGGGGGCACGCTGTCGGTGTCAAAACCGGCGGATCTCGGGTAGGGGGTCCCAAACTGTGCGTCTAGGATCGATGGTAACAGGAGACGGGGGACATTATGTTTATCCATGTTCGGGCCCACTCTATGGAGGTAATACCCTACTTCCTGCTTGATTGATCTTGATGAATATGAGTGTTACAAGAGTTGATCTACCACGACATCGTAATGTCTAAACCCTAGGAGCCTAGCCTATGTGAATATGGTAATGAATGTCGGCTATCCGGACTATGCTCTCCGGTTTATATAGACACCAGAGAGATCTAGGGTTACATGGGGTGGGTTACATAAGAAGGAATCTTCACAGTTGGTCGCCTAGCTTGCCTTCCACGCCAAGGAAGGTCCAATCCGGACACAGGTATAGTCTTCGGCCTTCGTATCTTCACAGCCCATCAGTCCGGCCCAATGAATAACAGGCCGGACGCCCGAGGATCCCTTAGTCCAGGACTCCCTCAGTAGGCCCTGAAACTGGCTTCAATGACGAGGAGTCCGGTGCGCAGATTGTCTTCGGCATTGCAAGGTGGGTTCCCCTTTTTCCGAACTGCAAGATAGTCTTCGGACGCGATGATTGTATTCAGACCTGTTATACACCGTACACAACCACAGAGAGAATATAATATTTGCACGAATCTAATATGTTGACAGCTTCTTTACAACACGACATCGCGTCTGTCTGGTCATAATTTCGAACCGTTTTTCATCTGCCATCCCACGTTTCGAGACGCGGTTGCTATTGGCACGCCTTGTCGAAGCAGAGATCGTGTACTGTTATTGCGCGATTCTCATCAATGCGGGCATGGGTAACTCAACCGCGTCGTTTATACAGCCCTTGGGAATAGGCGAATCCTAAGGCGAGTGGGGAGGCGTTTCATATTTGCTGCCTTTATAAGGGGATAAGGATTCCCTCTTCCTCCTCTCACGCTCTCTCTGCCTCCGCCTTTCCGATCTCGAGCTCCAGCGCCCAAGTTCTCATCTCCTTTCAACTCAAGCAACCATGTCCGGATCCGGTGGTCATGGCAAGTGGATGGTCTCCTCCTCAAGGAGGAGGAAATTATTGAGCTTCGGGCGGCCGGATATTTGGCGAAGGAGATCGCCCACCGTCTGCCGGCCGAGGGACAAGTTGTCCCCACGCCAGAGCCCACAGAGAGGGTAGTATTCATCCCCCATTTCTTCCGCGGGCTAGGTTTTCCAATCCACCCCTTCGTCCGCGGGCTGATGTAATATTACGAGATAGATTTCCATGATCTGTCCCTGAATTTCTTCCTCAACATCTCGGCGTTTATCGTCGTGTGCGAGGCCTTCCTCCGCATCCAACCCCACTTCGGGCTATGGCTCAAAGTCTTCAACGTGAAGCCGAAGGTGGTGGACGGCCAGCACGCAGAGTGCGGAGGAGCCATTGTGAGCAAGCTACCCAACGTCTCCTAGTCGAAAGGTATTTTTGTGGAGACAATGAAGGAGTGGCAGAGACAATTGTTCTACATCACAGAACCCCGCGGCACCACCTGGGCCGTGGCTGCCGAATTCCGCTCCGGTGCTCCCATGCGGCTCACCTCTTGGGTCGAGAAGAGTCCGGACTGGTGTTCGTCTGATGAACTGATAGCGTTGCAGACACGCGTCCAGAGCATGATAGCCAAGAACGTCAAGCTCATCGATGTGATCCAGGTGATGCTAGTTCGCCGGATTCTTCCATGCCAGCGCAGAGGATGGCCTCTGTGGGATTTCAACCCAAAGAAGCATCGGACCCTGGTGAGGCTCTTTGAGACCACCCACAAAGATGCTTGGAAGTTGCTCTTTAAGGGCAACGAGAAACCGCCGACCACGGATTCAGACCGTGGTCACGACTGTAAACACGCCGCCAGCGAGGTATGTTACTTTTGATGTACCCCCAACTTAAATGTTTCGAGGATGATGTCTGGGATTTTATTATTGCTCCCTCAGGACTGGATGGAGAGGGCGAAGCGGATCCAGTGTCCGGCTCGGCTGCCCGAAGAACCGGTCATCCCACGCCTAGCGAAGATGCTGGTGTCGGCGCCATACAAGGCGCCGGAGAAGAAGGCCAAGAAGAAGGCCAAGGGCGCTTCGGATGCGACGTCCGAAGATGACGAAGCCCATTCCTCTGTCCCTGAGGACATTGACGAGGAAGAGGAGGAGGAGGAGGAGGAGAAGAAAATAACCCTCCTCTTGAGGAGAAGAAGAAAAAGAGGGAGGCCTTGGCGCAACCGGAGGCGAAAGCGCCCAAAAAGGGGAAGGGCGCCCCAGCGGTCAATACCGCGTGGGACGTCGACAATAGTCCGGAATGATGCCCCCGTACTAAGCCCCAGGCCGCATCGTAAGTGACATGGCTTATTCATCCGCACGTCCAGCCCTTTCTATTTATTATTTTAACATGGTTAACTACACTATTGCAGTCCGGCACGTGACCTTATCCAGCGATCCTTATCTGGAGGTTCGTTGGCTCCGTCAGAGATGGCGAGCATGTCGCCACCGGCTGCTTACTCCCCCGGGGCTAGGGACGACCCATAGTGTTGTCCCGGAGGACCGCTCCGAAGGGAGGAGCCCAAGACATTGTCCGGGAGGCGCCACAAGGCAAGACGTCCACTGCCGGACACATGGGGGAGCCAATCCTTATGGAGACTGGCGAAGAGGGCCGTATCCAGTTCGGCCTCAGCCGAATATGATTCCGGAGACCCATATGGCTCCGGAGTCGGGCGAGCAGCCCCCTTTGAAGGAGGGGGGTGCGTCGCTTTCGCCAGTGGCTCCCGTCCATCCGAGGGCGCCGGATATCCTGATGGAGGCACTGCGAGGTGCCTCCGTTATGGACGAGCACCGTGTTCTTATGGGCACGGTGATCGAGAAGGTTCAGTCCGCCAAGAGTGGACTGAACGAAGCCTGTAGCAACCTGTTGACATGTTTCGAGGTAAGTGACATAAAAAGAAAAAAACCCATGTAGTCAGTAGCCCCTGAGCCACTGTCCGGTGTTCAGCGAGGAGGACCGGGCAGAGGATCAATCTTCTGTTGCAGGAGACTAACATAATATGTATGCATAAGCAGGCGTCGCTGTTTGCCACAACCTCGCATGCTGCCGAAGTCTCTGAATTGAGGCAGAGGCTGGAGCAGACCGAGAATGAGCTCGGCGAGGTTAGGGTTCGGCTCCAGGAGAAGTAAGGTGAGTAATGACTTGTTGTATGTTCGAAAAGCGTAGGCGTTGTATATTGACTGTAGTGTCGTAATATGTGCAGGAGCCGCGACTGAGGTCGAGGCCCTGAGGAAGGCCCTGGGCGAGGCCGAGGAGAAGGTTGTCCAGCAGCAAGCCGCTCGTAAGAAGCTCAAGGCCCGGGTCAAAGAAATCCAGCAGGAGCTCCAGGATGTGGTGAAAAAATGTGAGACCTTGGAGCATGACGCGTCGGCTAAAGGGGCCGAACTCACCAAGGCTCGTCAGAGCGCGGAGACCGCATGGAATGAGGCCCAGGCCACCCTCCAGGAGATCCAGTAGGCCAAGAAGGTCACGGCGGGTAAGGCTTTTAAGATGCAAGGCAAGTATGTGGCGAAGCAGTACCTTTTACTAACCCGGGTTCGGAGTTCCCCAGGGGCTTTTGCGAATCTACCACACAGCGTATCATACACTGCGGAGTTCTACCGAGCCGAAGGAGGAGGTTCTACTGAGAGGCTATTCTGGTCGAAGTATGCGACGCCAGAGCATCCCGTGTTCTTTACCGATCAGCTGAAGCAGCTGGTGGAGCTGCACCGGGTGGCCGAACTAGCCATGAAAGATGTGATGATCCGGCTATGGCCAGCCGAAGCTATGCTCGGCAGCTACTTCGGACTCGTGAGGCGTCTAGTGGAGGCCTGTCCGCGGCTGGACGTCGTCAAGCGCTCTACTTATATTGAAGGTGCCCGTATGGCCTTCGCTCGTTGCAAGATGTGGTGGGAGAAGATGAACGCCGTTGAAGTTGCCAGCGGGCCGCCGGAGGGCAAGGAGCACCGCACACCCGAGAGATATTTTGCGGATGCCGTAGAAGGGTCTCGGCTTGTGGCAGCTCAATGTTCGCAGGACATTGTGTTTGAATAAATGTATTCATGTTGCCCCCGCATTGTATTATGGAAACAAAGCCTGTAATGAAATTTTGTTATGCTTTAATTGTCTCCTCCTGTGCGGCCGTGTTATTTGTAATTTGAGGGTTGGCCAGTCGTCGGCTTCTGCCCTCGCGTAAGTAGTACGACGGTGTTCGGGATGGGATCTAAACAATCTTGATCCAATTATATGGTCCTTTGGAGGAGTTTTTTAGTGCAACGAACAAGGCAATCAGACTATATGGCTTAAACGCCCTCACTTAGCCATAGGAGTTTTATAATTAAGCAAGTGTGCAGCCCCTGGTCCAAGTCAGGGTGCTTTCAGCATCTGATCGGGAAGTGCCGATCCTTCGCATGACGCGGAAAAAATCTCCAACGATTTTGTAACCCTCGAACAGCTGACCGGCTCGCCGATCATGACAATCAGGCCGCTTTCTACTGAGGTGCTCATCCGGTCGAGGCCAGGGCACAATCACTATAGTTCTCCCTTTACTACCCTAGCCGATGGAGCGGAATGGAGGGTAGCAAGCACAGGAGCCGGGCAACCCAACTATTGACCAAAGACATGATTCGGAGCTAATGCATATAATGCTAAATTCAGGGTGCCGAACTTATGTATAAGAAGTGTTTGGACTTTGCTGCCATATTGTCGGGCGATAAGTAGCCCCTGGCGAATATGAAACATACAAAAGATTACCGATGCAGCCAATAAGCAGATCGAGATAAAATGAAGTAAAAAGCGAAAACCACAGAAACTGGGCCACGAACCATTTTTATTATAACTGGATGGATACATCAAGGTGTATCTTGTACAGATGGTGTGAGATGTATCCGGGCTCTTTAACATGCTGGAATCAATAGGGCGCAACGTGCGGGTCCTGAAAAATAAGTATGAATACCGTCAAGAAGAACGTATAGAGGTTGCCCTACACACCTGTGCTGCTTGCCTCCGTCGTATGCCAATCCTTCTAAAGGAGTTGTGATCAGGCCCGCGAAAAAGGAGCCTGAAACAAGAAAAAAGTTAAAGTATGTGCGTCCGGGATCGGTCTGGCCGAATTGTAGACCCCGGGTTATCTTGTGCCTTCGTCGATGTCCATGGAATTTTGAGTGCGTAATTGTGTACACGTGGTACCAATGCCACAACCTCATTGGGACTGGGACGGAGGCCGAGTTGCTAGTTGAGCTCTTGATGAGCCGCGTCGTCCTGTTGCAGTGTAGTCCGGAACCTCTTAATGATGTCCAAGGGCTCGACAACCGTACTATGGTGCTGCTTGAGAAGGCCGCTCTGTACTTCTGCTGCTAGGGCGGCGGTGTGCTCCTCTCGCTTGAAGGAGCGCCCAGACAATATTGATCGTTATGACGCCGCGTGGACCGGGCATCTTGAGCTTGAGATAAGCATAGTGTGGCACTGCGTTGAATATAGCAAATGTGGTTCGTCCGAGCAGTGTGTGCGATATCGAAGATTAACTCTTCGCTTCGGAAGTTTTTCGGAGAACGAAGACAACCTCCAGCGTGATTGAGCCCGTACAGCGGGCCTCTACGCCTGGTATGACTCCTTTAAAGGTAGTCTTTGTTGGTTTGATTCGTGAGGGTTAATGCCCATCTTCCGCACTGTGTCCTGATAAAGCAGGTTGAGGCTGCTACCACCGTCCATTAGGACTAATGTTAGGTGAAACCCGTCAATAATTGGGTCGAGGACTAGTGCGGCTGAACCGCCATGGCGGATAATGGTTGGGTGATCTCGACGATCGAAGGTGATCGGGAATGATGACCACGGATTATATTTTGGGGCGACTGGCTCTACCGCGTAGACCTCCCTAAGTGTTCACTTACGCTCCCTTTTGGGGATGTGTGTAGCGTATATCATGTTCACCATTTTGACTTGAGGGGGAAATTTCTTTTGCCCTCCGGTGTTCGGCTGCCGGGGCTCTTCGTCCTCGTCCTCACTTTGTGATCCCTTTTCTTTGTTTTCGGCATTTAACTTGCCAGCCTGCTTGAAGACCCAACAATCCCTGTTGGTATGATTGGTTTGCTTATCCGGGGTGCCGTGAATTTGGCAAGGATGGTCGAGTATGCGGTCCAGGCTGGAAGGTCCTTCGTTGTTTCTTTTGTAGGGCTTCTTCCGTTGGCCGGACTTGGAGCCATTGAATCCGGCGTTGACTGTGGTGTCATCGGTGTTGTCGCCATTGCTTCGGCGTTTGTGTCTATTGCGCTGGAGCTTGCCGGTGCTGTTCTTGGCCTCAGTGGGGCCTGCTTCACTGGCCCTGTTTTTACTACAAGCCAGCCAGCTGTCCTCACCCGCGCAAAAGCGGGTCATGAGTGTCGTAAGTGCTGCCATAGACTTCAGCTTTTCTTGGCCGAGGTGGCGTGCTAGCCATTCGTCACGGATGCTGTGTTTGAAGGCTGCTAGGGCCTCGCATCCGGACGACCAACGATCCGTTCTTTTAGTTAGGAACCTAGTCCAGAATTTTCGCTGATTCTCCAGGTTGTTGAACTATGTGGCTTAAGTCATCGGCATCTGGTGGCCGGACATAAGTTCCTTGGAAATTATCAAGGAAAGCCTCTTCCAAGTCCTCCCAGCTGCCGATGGAATTCTCCGGCAGGCTATTTAACCAGTGTCGAGCTGGTCCTTTGAGCTTTAATGGGAGTGAAAGTGCAACTATCCCTAGGTGGTTTTGATAATTCATAACAACATATAGCTCATTGAGCTAATGCTATTCCAAGACTATTATTTCAGGAAAGCTCAATGAATGGCATGGCATGGATGATGAAAGTGGATCCCTCAATATACTCTTTGCATGCTTGCTTGAATTGTGTGATGATTGCTTGACTTGTCCTAAATTAGCTAAAATCTGCCAAACTATAAAATTGGGAAAAGGTTAAGTTTTTATTGGTCAAGTAGTCTAATCACCCCCCCTCTAGACATACTTCAAGGTCCTACAGGGAGGTATTTGATGGCGTGGAGGTCATCTCCTTGAGCCATATGGATATGGAGAATAAAATCCTCGATCCATACTACAGGATCGGTTGTGTTGTCGTATGCTTCAATGTTGACAGGCTTGAACCCCTCGGGGAATTCGTGATCCAGCACCTCGTCTATGAAGTAGAGAGGGTGTGCGGCGCCTCTGTAGCGGGCCGCATCGCGTCGGAGCTCTGATGGAGTCCGTCTGCGGTATTCGGCTCGGGCGTGGTTAGGTTTTTCACGTCCGAATAGGTAGCCGTTATCGTGCCTCGAAGCACGTCCTCGCGATCCGTAGATCGATCTTGTATGTCCTGCTCTACTGTCCAGTGTCTGCTGGAGGTTGTACATGTGACCTCGAACTCTTTCGTCTCTATTTTTACGAGGCGGTGGGGCAGGCTGCTGTTCGGCCTGAGTTGCCGCTTTATCCCGACCGCAGGGTGGCCGGTCGGCCGCCCTGTCTCGACCACGTGGTGGTCGTTCCGCATTACGCGAGGGAGACGTGTGCTCTGGTGCTTCCTCATTGAATTGAGGTAGCAGTCTGCGTTTCGGGTAGCTCTTGGCTGGGCGCTTGAGGCCGTATTCTTTGGCTGTCAGGACATCAGTCCATCTGTCGACGAGCAGGTCTTATTCAGCTTGAGGCTGCTGCTGTTTCTTTTTCAGGCTCCTTGCAATGGCTATGAGCTGAAGCTTAAAGCGCTCCTGCTCCGGAGGATCCTCAGGCACGATGAAGTCTTTGTTGCCTAGGCTTGTCTCCTCCTCGGAGGGTGGACGATATCTATCGTCCTCCGAGTCATCTTCTATCGCCTGTTCATCAGGGTTGTCTTGCCTGTTGTCATGTTCCTCCTGTTCGGATGTAGCTCCGACGGGGTCTTCGTTGTTTTCGGCGTCGCCCGGAGTACTATTTTCTCCGGTGCCAGTATTGCTATTTTTTGAGCGACGAGGTTTAGAGCGGCGTTTGGGGTGCCGATGCTTGGACTGCATCTCAGAGGGTTTATTCATGTCTGGCTCTTCTTTGTCGTCGCCAGATCCTTTAGGTGTATCAACCATGTACACGTCGTGCGAGGAGGTGGCCGTCTAGCGTCTAGTAAATGGCGGGTCTTGGCCTTGTTCCTTGTTGGCGTTGTCGTCCGTATCGCTGATGTCTTCGGAGCCATAGTCAAGCACGTCGGTTAAGTCATCGACGGTGGCTATAAAGTGGGTGGCGGGTGGGAAGCAAAATTCCTCATCGTCCGCCTCTAGCTCGAACTGAACATAGTTCGGCTGTGGGTCTTCCTCCAAGGACAAGTTCTTTAAAGAGTTTAGTACGTCACCCAAAGGTGAGTGCTGGAAGATGTCTGCGGCGCTAAATTCGAAAATCGATAACCGATCCAGCTCGGTGTCCGCAGGCGCACCTGATCCAGAACGTATAGCCGAAGACGAGTCCGGAGTACCATTGACGCGCTCGTTGCAGGATGTCTGGTCCATGTGCGGCTCCAACGCCGCGGACTTTGTGGCCTTGGAGGTCATGATCTGCTTTGGTTCTGAAGCCGTTGCAGCAAAAGGATCCATCTCCTGGATGTAATCCGATAACAGATTTAAGTCACGTTCATCGGAGCACGGGGGAGCAATTGCTGCGGTCTCAAATCCGTTGAAGATAAAGTCTCCATGGATATCTGTGACGTAGTTCAAGCTTCCAAATCTGACCTAATGGCCAGGGGCGTAGCTGTCGACCTGCTTCAGATGGTCAAGCGAGCTGGCCCGCAGTACGAAGTCGCCGAACACAAAGATTTGTCAGGGGAGGAAGGTTTCTCCCTGGACGACGTCGTTACTGACGATCGAAGGGGCCATCGAGTCCTTTGCCGACGGCACAGTGGAACTCTCAATGAAAGCACCAATGCCGGTGTCAAAATCAGCGGATCTCGAGTAGGGGTTCCCGAACTGTGCGTCTAGGATTGATGGTAACAGGAGACGGGGGACACTATGTTTACCCAGGTTCGGGCCCTCTCTATGGAGGTAATACCCTACTTCCTGCTTGATTGATCTTGATGAATATGAGTGTTACATGAGTTGATTTACCACGAGATTGTAATGGCTAAACCCTAAGAGCCTAGCCAATGTGAATATGGTAATGAATGTCGCCTATCCGGACTATGCTCTCCAGTTTATATAGACACCGGAGAGATCTAGGGTTACATGGGGTCGGTTACATAATAAGGAATCTTCACAGTTGGTCGCCTAGCTTGCCTTCCACGCCAAGGAAGGTCCAATCCGGACACGGGTATAGTCTTCGGCCTTCGTATCTTCACAGCCCATCAGTCCGGCCCAATGAATAACAGGCCGGACGCCCGAGGACCCCTTAGTCCAGGACTCCCTCACACGCGAATATAGCCGGCCTCACTGCCAGTGGCAGAGCTTGAGGCGACAACGATCTCGGTCTTCTACCACTCCATCTTTGCGGGCCTGGTGCCGCCCTTCTCCAACCTCCTCTGTGCCATCCTTAGCCATTATCAAATCCATCTGCTTGATCCATCTCCAACCTAACTCCGTCCTCATCCTCGCCATCTTTGCCTTCGTCTGCGAGGGGTTCCTGGGAGTGCTACCTGCAGTGGCGCTCTTTGGGGCTTTCTATAGCTTGTCGATCACCGCGGGGAACCAGCGCTCGGGGTATGCCTCGTTCTGCCTCGATGACAGGATGGCGGACCACATCATCGACATGAAGGTCTTGAAGAAGGTGGATGGCTACTGAGCACGCTGGATCTACGTAGACGCCAAGCAGTACAACCCCCTCCTTCAGATCCCAGCCGCGCTGGCCGTGAAGAGCTCCAGGTGGGAGCACGTCAATCTCATCAATACGAGGCTGGAGTTGCTCATGGAGAGGATGGCAGAGCTACGGGCCACCAAGATCACAAGAACAATGGTGGCCAAGGGATTCCTGCGCCAACGCATCACGCCACTCCAGAGGCGCTCGCACCAGGTGTGGGCGAGCACCGGCATGGAGGACCGGATGTGGCTGAGCAAGGACTACCTCCACATGGATGTGATGCATGGGATCATGAGGATCCTGTTCCCCATAGCAGTGGAGAATCTGCCCAAGGGAACATACCCGATGTACCGCTACAAGAACAAGGAAGAACTTGTAGCGCATATGTCACGGTTCGACCAATGGGACTGGTGCCTCTAGGCCACGAGGGGCTCGTGGGAACTCCCTTGTAGTGGTCCCTGGCTCAAGAGGTGGCGACGAGCCTGAGGCCTCGGCGAGCAAGGACGACGAGGAGGAGAGCAATAAGGAGTCACCCTCGTGGGTTCACTGCAAGCTGCTGCTGGACGCCTCCTCCTCCTCTGATGATGACCAGTTCATGGTCGTGCCCGCCCAGCGCACGGGTGTGGGGGGCAAAGGGATCTTGGCCGCAAAGGCTATCGAGCTTGGCGAGGAGGAGACCCACACTGAGCCACAGGCTGACGAGGACTCCGACATGCCTCGCGCCGAGCCCTCCAGATGGAGCTCGAGCGAGGCCCGAGGGAGTGGTGGCGGCAGCGGCGTGGCGGTGTGGACGACCATCTATGGGGCCATCTAGCCCCTTTGTGGTTCGGCCAGGGAAATGCAGAAAACGCAAAGAGCAAGATCAACAGAGGGTGCAGGGATCTTTAACCAGGTTCGGGCCACCTTCGAGGTGTAATACCCTACTCCTACTTTGGTGTATTGGAAGTGTGGGTGCACAAGTACAAGGAGCCTTTTCCCCTGGCAAGGTGCAAGGAGAAGGCAGCTACACGTGCAAGTGTGCGTGGAGTTGAATTGGGTTCGAACCCCTGTAAGTTTGCCATGGCCCTCCTTTATAGCTGAAGGGGTTACCACAGTGGCAAAACAATCATTATCTAGTGATTAGGTAGCAAACACTGCTGTCATACCTAAATCTGCTAGTTAGGACAAAAATCATTAAATGCATCGTAAGGTGTCACGAGGAGGAGGAGCCCCGACAAGGTTGTTGCACCGCTTGCCTAGCTAACTCTTGTTAACTTGACACGCCATATGGATGGGTGTCGATAAGGGTAAAACTCCTTCCAGCGTGCTGACACATGCTCGACAAGCTCCACCTAAATGCCTGCGGGCTCGATACCTCACTGATTAGTGACTATCTGCTCAGTGAGGTGCAGCGCTGGCAGCTGGCTGGGGGCTTGCTGGGCACAGAGCTTGTCGGGTCTTCGCCTTGCCGGTTCAATCTTTCCGACAAGGACTGCTTCTATTGTTCTGTCTTCTTCTTCTCCTTAGCTAAGTAGGTCAACTTGGCTTTGAATTTGTGTCTTCTTGATGCGTTCCTTGATCTCAAAAGAGGAGCTTCCTTGACTTAGGGATCTTCCCCATAGCTCATCGCCTTGGTCTGGACAATCTTTGGCAAGTTCTTTGGCCAGCAAGGGAGCCGCTATTTGTGTGTGCATAAGTCAGGGTGTAAAACACCCATGTTTTATACATTGATAGAAGCTCCCGGGCTGGTCCATACGTGCTACCGAGCGTCGTTGGGCTAGGCACAAACGATGCACACACACGTGGCAAAGATTGATATAAAACCTCGTCGTGGCGATATCTGTATCTTGAGATCTTCTTTGCTTCTTCATTAACCTGGACCTGTGCCTATCCTTGGCCACCCTTCAACGAATCTAGTCGCCGGGCGGGTACCCACTGCTTGTATAGAAACCAGGGGCGAACACGCACGCGGGTTGCTGCTGGGCATGGCTTGGACAAGCTCACGATCACGCGTGGC
Organism: Aegilops longissima; assembly: GCA_021605205.1. NCBI lineage: Eukaryota > Viridiplantae > Streptophyta > Magnoliopsida > Poales > Poaceae > Aegilops > Aegilops longissima. The sequence goes on from CM038678.1 coordinate 369,876,716, forward strand.
TAATGGTAACTGCCAAGTTTACCATCACTTCCTCCTTTACTGCATCCCGATGACCCACAAGTATATGGGATCAATTGTAGCTCTTTTTGATAAGTAAGAGCATCGAACCCAACGAGGAGCAGAAGGAAATGACAAGTGGTTTTCAGCAAGGTAATGTCTGCAAGTGCTGAAATTGTAAGTAGCAGAGTAGTTTGATAGCAAGATAATTTGTAACGAGCAAGTAACGATTGTAGTAACAAAATTGCAGCAAGGTAGGCCAATCCTTTTGAGGCAAAGGACAGGCCAAAACGGTCTCTTATGATAAGCAAAGCGTTCTTGAGGGTACACGGGAATTTCATCTAGTCACTTTCACCAAGTTGGTTCGATTCGTGTTCGCTACTTTGATAATTTGATATGTGGGTGGACCGGTGCTTAGGTGTTGTTCTTACTTGAACAAACCTCCTACTTATGATTAACCCTCCCGCAAGCATCCGCAACTACGAGAAAAGTATTAAGAATAAATTCTAACCATAGCATTAAACTTTTTGGATCCAATCGGTCCCTTACGGAATAGCGCATAAACCGGGTTTAAGCTTCATCACTCTCGCAACCCATCATCTAATTGCTACTCCACAATGCATTCCCTTAGGCCCAAATATGGTGAAGTGTCATGTAGTCGACGTTCACATGACACCACTAAGGGAATCAGAACATACATACTATCAAAATATCGAACACATATCAAGTTCACATGATTACTTGGAACATGATTTCTCTTGTGACCTCAAGAACAAAAGTAACTACACACAAATGATAATCATGCTCAAGATCAGAGGGGTATTAAATAGCATATTGGATCTGAACATATAATCTTCCACCAAATAAACCATATTGTAATCAACTACAAGATGTAATCAACACTACTAGTCACCCACCAACACCAATGTATAGTTCCGGTAACAAGATTGAACACAAGAGATGAGCTAGGATTTGAGATGAGCTGGTGTTGTTGAAGATGTTGATGGAGATTTCCCTCCCCAAGATGGGAGAGTTGTTGGTGATGATGATGACGATGACTTACCCCTCCGGGAGGGAAGTTCCGCCGGCGGAATCGTTCCGCCGCCGGAGGGCAAAAGTGCTCCTGCCTAAGTTCTGCCTCATGACGGCGGCGCTCCGTCCCGAAAGTCCTCTCCTGATTTTTTTCTAGGTCAAAATGACCTATATACCAGAAGATGGGCACCGGAGGTGGGCCTGGGTGAGCACAACCCACCAGGGCGCGCCTGGGCTCCCTAGAGCACCCAGGTGGATTGTGCCCACCTGGTGGGGCTCCTCTAGTACTTATTTACTCCAATATTCATCATATATTCCATAACAATTCTCTATGAAGTTTCAGCCTATTTGGAGTTGTGCAGAATAGGTAGCCTGACATAGCTTTTCCAGGTCTAGATTTCCAGCTGCCGAAATTCTCCCTCTTTGTGTGTACCTTGTAAATTATGAGAGAAAAGGCATTAGAATTACTCCAAAAAGCATTATTATCCATAAAAACATCATAAATAACAGTTGTAAAACATGATGCAAAAAGTTTGAACCGGACACATAGAAAGATAGGGGCTTATAGTTTCGCCTCCCAACGTATTCACCTCAAGGGTGATGTCAACAATAATAACTCATGCTACCCATACTCAACTGGAAATATGTGCCTAGATCTTTCCTCACCACATGATGCTTGCCAAAGGAGAGAATAAAAAGGAATATAGAGAAAACTTTGACTCTTCGCATAAAAGTAAATACATAAAAGTAAAAGATAGGCCCTTCGTGGGAAGCAGAGGTTGCCATGCGCTTATTTGTTTGTATGCTCAACACCTTAGTGCAAAATAACTTCACATTGCATTGCCCCTTGTGATAGTGAGCTTTATTATGCAGTCTGTCGCTTTTATTCTTCACCATAACAAGTTCGTACAACGCTCAATTTTCCCTTACACTAAATGATCTCACACTTTTAGAAGCAATTTTTATTGCCTTATTGCACCGATGACAACTTACTTGAGGGATCTTGGTCAATCCCTAGGTAGGTATGGTGGACACTTGAAAATAAGATTTGGGTTTAAGGGGTTTTGGATGCACAAGTAGTATCTCTACTTAGTGCGGAATTTTGGCTAGCAAAGATAGGGGAAAGCACCACATGTTAAAGGATCTATGACAATATGACTTCTATGTGAATATGAACAAATATAAATCATTAGGTTGTCTTCCTTGTCCAATGTCAACAATTTTGGCATATAATATTTTGATGGGGGCTCACAATCACAAAAGATTTCTAGGATAGTATATTTTTATGTGAATATTCTCTTCCCTTATCAATTTTTTCATGAGTTGCATCATTGACCAATGCTATGTTTTTCAATCTCTAATAAAATTTTCTACTTATACTTTTCCTTATGTGGTGTCATCACCTACCATAAGATTAGCATATGATCTTTTTCATTTATTTTCCTGTCTTCTTATTTATTCCCTTTCTTTTTATTGCAACTTGAAAGTAAAGAAAGCAAAATCTCAAACTAAACTTTATTATATATCTCTCACATGATTACAAGGATAGATCACTAAGCAAACTCTTGAAAAGAAAGGATTGAACTAAACTTTTATCCAGCTAAGCAAAAGATAACTATGGATCGAACTAAGATAAGTAAAGGCAAAATATAGTGGGGATGATACGATACCGGGGCACCTCCCCCAAGCTTGGCGGAAGCCAAGGGGAGTGCCCATACCCGATACTCAATTTTCTTTTGGTGATGAAGAAGAAGGTGGTGGTGATGAAGAAGAGGGTTTGTCCTTCTTCCTTAGCTTATGCTTGAGGATGGTATTTTCCTCCTTCAGTTCACCGACCTCCTGCTCAAGCTCTAGTACCTTTTTGCATAGATCTTGCTTATTTTCCTGCAAAAGGCGGAAGGGTATGAACTGAATCTTAGGCCTTTTTGGTTTGTTTGGGAGACTTGACTTCTTGAATTCCACATGCATGTCCCCAGGTTGAGGCAACGGAGGTTCATCCTCATCTGAGCTTGTTTCGTCCTTCTCCCTATGATAATAGTCTTCCTCTTCCTCCGTGGTCCAGCCATAGTGCTCCACATCCCCATATGACTTGGGGTTTGTGATGAAATTAGCAGCATAACTCTCACCCTCAGAGTCTTGGGACGGCATATTTTCAGATCTAACAGAAAAATAGCAAGAGAAGAAAACATAGGATTTCTCCGTGATACGGTGATCAACAGGTTCAGGGGGTATATAAAGATTTTTTATCTTGGGAAACAAGCAAACTGTAGAAAAATGAAGTCCGGAAGGTACCCCAGGTGGGCACAACCCACCTGGGCGCGCCTGGCAAGCCAGGCGTGCCCTGGTGTCTTGTGCCCACCAGGGTACACTTCCTGGAAGTTTCTTATTTTCCATATTTTCTAAATATTCCAAAACTGACAAAAAATATTTTTGCGGATTTTTCGGAGTCCGTTTACTTACCGTATCACATACCTTCTTATTTTCATGATTCTGGAGTGTTCCGGAAGGACTCTTTTATGTGTTCTTCTGGTGTCGAAGTTTGGATAATATTACTTTCAACATTAATGGGCGTACCTGAGATATAATGTTTTATTCGTTGCCCGTTAACAACCTTTGGGTTAGTACCTTCGGCATTATTTATTTTGATGGATCCAGACCGATAAACCTCCTCGATAACGTAGGGTCCTTCCCATTTTAAGAGGAGTTTTCCTGCAAAGAATCTGAAATGAGAGTTGTACAAAAGAACATATTCTCCAACTTTAAACTCACGCTTTTGGATTCTTTTATCATGCCATCTTTTAACTTTTTCTTTAAATAACTTGGCATTTCATAGCTTGGGTTCTCCATTCATCTAATGAGATAATATCAAATAACCTCTTTTCACCGGCAAGTTTGAAATCATAGTTCAGTTCTTTGATTGCCCAATAAGCTTTATGTTCTAACTCAAGAGGCAAATGACAAGCTTTCCCATAAACCATTTTATAAGGAGACATACCCATAGGATTTTTATATGCTGTTCTATAAGCCCAATGTACATCATCTAATTTCTTAGACCAATTCTTTCGGGACCTATTGACAGTCTTTTGCAAGATTAATTTTATTTCTCTATTGCTAAGTTCAACTTGACCACTAGACTGAGGATGATAAGGTGATGCAATTCTATGGTTAACATCATACTTGGCAAGCATTCTATGGAAAGCACCATGAATAAAGTGTGAACCACCATCAGTCATTAAATATCTAGGGACTCCAAACCTTGGGAAAATAACTTCCTTAAGCATTTTAATAGAGGTGTTGTGATCAGCTCTACTGGTTGGAATAGCTTCTACCCATTTAGTAACATAATCAATAGCAACCAAAATATGTGTATACCCATCAGAGGAAGGAAAAGATCCCATGTAATCAAATCCCCAAACATCAAATGGTTCAACAACAAGTGAATAATTCATAGGCATTTCTTGATGCTTACCGATATTACCTATTCTTTGGAATTCATCACAAGATAAGACGAACTTACGAGCATCCTTGAAGAGAGTAGGCCAATAAAATCCAGATTGCAATACCTTCTGAGCAGTTCTATCTCCACCATGATGTCCTCCATAAGCCTCGGAGTGTCATTTCCGTAGGATTTGTCCCTATTCATGCTCAGGTACACAATCTCTAATAATACCATCTACTCCTTTATAAAGATGTGGGTCATCCCAAAAGTAATGTCTTAAATCATAGAAGAAGTTTTTCTTTTGTTGGTATGTAAAGCTAGGTGGTAAATAGTTAGCAACAATGTAATTAGCATAGTCAGCATACCAAGGAGTGTCATGAGCAACATTTATTGCAGCTAACTGCTCATCAGGAAAACTATCATCAATAGGTAGTGGGTCATCAAGCACATTTTCAAGCCTAGACAAGTTATCAGCTACGAGGTTCTCAGCTCCTTTTATATCAATGATATGTAAATCAAATTCTTGTAGCAAGAGAACCCATCGAATAAGTCTAGGTTTAGCATCTTTCTTTTCCATAAGATATTTAATAGCAGCATGATCGGTGTGAACAATTACTTTTGAATCAACAATGTAAGATCTAAATTTATCGCAAGCAAACACCACTTCTAAGAATTCTTTTTCAGTAGTAGCATAATTTCGTTGAGCACTATCTAGAGTTTTACTAGCATAATATATAACATTTAGTTTCTTATCAACTCTTTGTCCTAGAACAACACCAACATCATAATCACTAGCATCACACATAATTTCAAAAGGCAAGTTCCAATCAGGTGGTTGAACAATAGGTACAGAAATTAAGGCTTTCTTGTGTTTCGAAGGCTTCTAAACAATCATCATCAAAAACAAAAGGAACATCCTTGAGTCCGCCATCTATAGAGTAGAAATGGAGAAGAGTCAGAAATGAGTAGAGAAGAGTATCCTGTGGCTTTTCCTAGTGGTCGCATTCTACAGTCAGCGTGTGCTCTGGTACCATTTTGTAGCAACCAGACCTCAGACGGTCAAGTCTCTGTGCTTAAGTGTCATCCCTGGATCGGTATTGCTGACACACACACAGTACTTCAGGATTTATAACAGAGTTCAATCACCCACTTATTACATCGAGTGTCTCAAATAGAGTACTTATTACAATAATATGGCCGACGGCCATCTAAATAAGTTAACTGCGGAAGCATTGAAGGTAAATGAGTCCATCCAACTCCACGGCAATACTGAGTGCATGACAACGACCTAGCGCACCTTACTCTTCATCTGAAAATTCTGCAACATAATACATTGCCGCCGTGTAGGTCAGCACATGGAATATGCTGGCAAGATAACACTATAGAGCAATGAACAAATACAGCTATCACTACATGCATATATGGCTGGTGGAGGCTCTAAGGTTATCATTTGCATAAAGCCAATTTTTTCCTCCATCAAAGGAATATATCTTATTTAGCTACAAAGTTTGTTGAAATATTGTGAAGGTTCCTCGAACTCAATCCCAAATTAACATGAACAACCCAACAAGTTTATTAATTAAAGTGATGAGACCAACATGATAATCCAAGTACCAGATACTCAAGATGTCCATAATCGGGGACACAGCTAACCATGATTAGTTTGTACACTCTGCAGAGGTTTGCGCACTTTTCCCCACAAGACTCGATCTCCTCCGTTGGATTTCTCGCACTACATGATGTTTGAGAAACGGGTGATCGAGACATAGTCTTTTCGAAGCATTAACTCTTTACTCTGGGTAGATAGTACCACCTACTTTCCCCTACATCTGCTAGCCTACCACTGAAAGAGGTCACACAACATACTCAATTATGCCAGAGCCCATAATGGCTTGTGGCTGCACACGAAAGTTTCTAGCATGAATAATCTTATGATCCCTTTGAGTCTGGGTGGAAAACCATAGGATGATCACACGGGTACTCCGGGATATCCTAGGACATCACTAGATTGCTCCAGGTGGCCACAACCAATCCACCCAGATGTGTATTTAAGTAGCCACCTTAAGTTTCTCTTAATTTAACATCTCTCACATCTTGCATGAATCTCACATACCAATCCACGTCTACGAGCATAGCATAGCAATATAACATAATGTAGTAACACCCAGGGTTTGAATATAGGACAATAGGTTCCTACCTCATCAACTATTTCCCAAATACCCACATGTTAACAAATCCTACTCATGCAATATTTGAGGGTTAAAACTAATGCATAAAAACTGGGTAATAAAGGGATATGATCAAAGTGTTACTTGGCTTGCTGACGATCGGAAAATCCTACTGATTCGTAGTAGCAAGCCTCGCACTCCGGAAACTCTATCGTGAACAAACAACAGCATACATAAGCACTCAAGCATAATCTGCAATGGTAAAATCCAAAAGAAAATATCTAAACTAAAAGCTCAAGTGAAGAGCTTCGATTTGCAAAAAGAATCAATCGAATCGGAGTTATGAAACTCAAACTATGATCAAAAGAAGTTCAAATTCAAATCTGCTTGAAACCACATTTTAAATTTTCAAAATCATATTCAAGTTGTTTATGTGAATAGAGGGAAACAAAGCGAAGATTTTGGCGCTCGTTTCACTGGATTTGGATAAACGAGCAAAAAGTAGTGAAGGTTTGAAGATCAGGACTAATCTGTGATAAAAATAATTATGGGTAGGTCCCTGGCCGAAAATAAACAGAAAAAGAAAAATCTATCGGACGAACGTCCGCTAACAGAGACTAACGAAGGAATTCGTTCGTTAACAGAGAAGATCAGGTGAACGTTCGCTAAACAACGAACCCTAAAAAAATAAACCAATCAAACGAAAATAAACCAAACTTAATAAAAAATAACCGGGCGGTTTTTTAGCGATTTTTACCAGTTCGGTGTGGGAAAACCAGCGGCGGTGGCAGCGAACTCCGGCGACAGCAGAAGCAGCTGCGGTTATGCTAGCGGCGGAAGGAAGCGGCACGAAGGGCGAAGCGGGCGGGTGGCAGGGTGGAGCGGCACGCAGCGGCTGCTGCTGCTACGGGAGGCGGGCGACGGCGGTGAGGGAAGAGGGGGGCGGCGGCTTATAAAGGAGGAGGGGGCGGTGTCGTCTTGGGCGAGGGGCCGACGGAGGCGGGCGGCATCGACTCCTTGCCGAGTCTGCTCGGCACAAAGGGCGCGCGCGAGGAAGGCGGCGGCAAGGGGCGGTGGGCCTTCGCCCGATCGGTCCATAAGTACTTTTTTAATAATTTCGCCGAAACAGAAAAATTCAAAATAAAAATCCTAAAATCCCCCCAAAAAAAATTCACGGTCCTCTACTAATATTTTGGACAACATGAACATTTTTCTGGGCTAAAATGCAATTTTTCCTAATTTAGCCGAATAAAATGTCAAATAAAAACTCAAATAAAATATATTTTTATTCAAAATTAAATTTCCATTATTTTCTCTGTTTTGAAGAAGTCATATTATCTTCTCTCATTATTTTATTTATTTTGAAATAATTGGAAAATTAATTTCAAATAAAAATCACTTTGATCCAATTTACCAAATTTGAAAAGAATTCAAAATGATTTTCTTGTGAAAACCTCCAACTCTCTCTATTGGTCCTTGAGTTGCTTAAGGTCTCTTGAATCAAAATGTCCAATAATCCAATTAAAAATGCAAGAATCATGGAATGCATATGATGACCTAATGATTAACATCCAAATTGAAAATTGGGATGTTACAAACCTACCCCCCTTAAGATGAATCTCGCCCTCAAGATTCGGGTTGGCTAGCAAATAGGTGTGGGTGGTCTTTTCGTAGGTCTTCTTCTCACTCCCAGGTGGCTTCTTCCTCGGTATGGTGGTTCCACTGAACTTTGCAAAACTTGATGACCTTGATGCGTGTAACTCGGCTGGCAAACTCGAGAATCTTGACAGGTTTCTCCTCGTAGGTTAGGTCACTCTCCAACTGAATTGCTTCCAGGGGCACTATATCTCTCAGAGGAATATCGACCATCTCTGCATGACACTTCTTCAACTGGGAAACGTGAAACACATCATGAACTCCTGACAATCCTTCGGGTAATTCCAACTTGTAGGCAACTTCTCCCATACGTTCCAAAACTCGGTATGGTCCTACAAACCTTGGGGCTAACTTTCCCTTGACTCCAAATCGTTTAACTCCTCGAAGTGGTGACACACGAAGATATGCTCTGTCTCCGATTTCATAGGCTACCTCCTTGTGTTTGGTGTCTGCACAACTCTTCTGCCTAGACTGAGCTACCTTCAGTCTATCACGAATCAACTTAATCTTCTCTTCAGACTCTTTGATTAAATCTGGTCTGAACAACTGATGGTCTCCAACTTCATCCCACATCAACGATGTCCTGCACCTCCTTCCATACAGAGCTTCGAAAGGGGCCATCTTCAAACTAGCCTGGTAATTATTGTTGTATGAGAACTCTGCGTAAGGTAAATTATCATCCCAACTAGATCCATAATCTAGTGCACAAACACTCAATATGTCCTCCAGAATCTGATTCCTTCTCTCGGTCTGTCCATCTGTCTGTGGATGAAAGGCTATACTGAACTCTAGCCTGGTACCCAAAGTCTGGTGCAATTGATTCCAAAACTTCGAGGTAAAATGTGTTCCTCTATTTGATACGATGGTCCTCGGAACTCCATGCAACGTACGATCCTGGTCATATATATCTTGGCCAACTTCGCGCTCGTATAAGTGGTTTTCACAGGGATAAAGTGAGCCACTTTGGTCAAGCGTGTCCTGGGTAATCCGGTGATGAAATCCATGCCAGGCTTATCCCACTTCCATTCGGGTATTGGCATAGGCTAAAGTAATCCTGTAGGCTTCTCATGTTCCGCCTTAACTCTCTGACACACATCACATACTACTACATACTCGGCAATATCCCTCTTCATACCTGTCCACCAGAAACATTCCTTCAAATCCAAATACATCTTAGTGTTTCCGGGGTGAATCGAGTATGGTGAGTCATGAGCTTCCTAAAGTATTAACTTCCTAATCTCCGCATCATTGGGCACATAAATACGATCCTCAAACCATAATTTTTGTGCTCATCCTCACGAAAACATTTGGCTTTTCCTTTATTTCTCTTTTATCTCCGCAATCTCCTTATTAGTCTTCTGGGCTTGTCGGATCTTTCCCAACAACGTAGACTATACTTCCAATGCTGCAACAAAAACTCTTTGAACTATCTCCAAACGAAGTTCCTTGAGATCGTCGGCTAACTCTTGCGGTAATCCCCCGGTCATGAGAGTATTAACATAACTCTTGCGGCTCAACGCGTCTGCTACAACATTGGCCTTTCCTGGATGATAATGCAGGTTCATATCATAATCCTTTATGAGCTCCAACCATCTCCTTTGCCTGAGATTCCACTCCTTCTGCGTGAAAATGTACTTCAAACTCTTATGATCCGTGTATACATCACAATGGTTTCCAATAAGAAAATGTCTCTAGGTCTTGAGCGCATGCACTATGACTGCTAACTCCAAATCTTGCGTGGCATAATTCAACTCATGAGGTTGAAGCTGACGTGAGGCATATGAAACAACTCTTCCGTCTTGCATAAGTACACCTCCAAGTCCCAGGCGTGAAGTGTCGCAATATACTTGGAAGTCCTTGCGTATATCCGGAAGAATTAGCACTGGCGCTGTAACTAAACGTTTCTTCAACTCCTGAAAACTGGCCTCACATTGTTCGGCCCATTTGAACTTGGTGTCCTTCTTCAACAACTCCGTCATTGGCTTCGCAATCTTCAAAAAATTCTCAATGAATCTCCTATAATATCCTACGAGTCCAAGAAAACTGTGTATCTCTCCAATTGAGGTGGGTGCCAACCACTCTGTGACAGACTGAACCTTAGTAGGGTCTACTGCTATACCTTCTCCAGATATAACATGTCCGAGAAATCTAACTTCTTTCAACCAAAACTCGCATTTGCTGAATTTGGCATATAGCTGATGTTCCCTGAGCTTCATGAGAACTAAGCGCAAGTGTGCCTTGTGCTCTTCTTCATTCTTTGAGTACACCAATATATCATCAATTAACACCACAACAAACTTATCCAAGAACTCCATGAACACCTTATTCATCATACTCATAAAATAGGCAGGGGCGTTAGTCAATCCAAAAGACATGAGCGTGTACTCATATATCCCATACCTTGTGGTAAAAGCTGTCTTGGGTATATCCTGTTCTCGGATCTTCAGCTGGTGATATCCTGATCAAAGATCGATCTTGGAGAATACTTTAGCTCCCTGAAGTTGGTCAAGCAAATCGTTGATCATCGGTAGCAGGTACTTGTTCTTGATCATCACTTCATTCAATGCACGATAATCAACAACCATTCTCAAAGATCCATCCTTCTTCTCAACCAAGAGCACTGGGGCTCCCCACGGTGATGAACTTGGTCGAATATAACCTTTCTCCAATAACTCCTTAATCTGCTTTTTAATTTCCTCCAGATCATTTGCGGGCATCTGGTACGGTCTCTTCGATATTGGTCTGGTGCCTGGTAACAACTATATCAAAATTCTATACCTCGATCCGGTGGCATGCCTGGTAATTCCTCCAGGAACACATCGGGATAATCCTTCACAACTGGCACTTCCTCCTGAACAACTCCCAAGATTGAATTTACTTGGGTCCTCCTTGGCGCATGCCTGGACACATACTTGATTCTTTTATCTTCTGGTGTGGTGAGGAGTATTGACATACTAGCACAATCGATGTTTCCTCCATACTTCGATAACCAATCCATGCCAAGTATTATGTCCAATCCTTGTGACTCCAAAATAATGAGGTCTGAGGGGAAAACGTGCTTGCCTATGGTCAATGGCAACTGACAACACCATCGACTAGCCATATATTCCGTTCCTGGTGAGCTTACTAACATGGGTGACCAAAGGGCTAAGGATGCCAGCTTAAACTTATCCACAAATCCCCTTGATATGTATGAATGCGATGCACCAGTGTCAAAAAGAACAAGAGTTGTAAATGACTTAATCAAAAACTTACCAATAACTACATCAGGTTGCTCGTCAACTTCCTCCATGTTGATATGGTTCACCTGACCTCTGGTAAAGGGGTTTGGCTTCTTCCCTGAGCTTCTGTTACCATTTCCATTCTTCGCTTCAGGGCACTCGATGGCGTAGTGTCCGGTCTTCCCGCATTTGAAACAAGTAATGTGGCTCAGATCCTTCTTAGCGGGTGTAGCAGGGTTGGAACAATTTTGATTATTGTTTCCTCCACTCCCATTGCCATTCTTAGGACCACTGTGGTTATGTGAACTTCCTCCATTGTGAGAATGGCCTCCATGGTTATGTCCCCCATGGGTATGGGTGTGTCCTCCCAAGTACGGGGTAAAGCGAGGGTTCTGTTGAGCTCCATAGTTGTACTTCCCTTGTCCATACTTCTGTTTGCGGCTCTCTATCTGCTGCTGCTTGCTTTCAATCATGAGGGCCCTGTCTACCAGCTCCTGATAGTTGGTGAATGTTGCCACCATTAACTGCATACTCAGCTCATTATTCAGTCCCTCCAGAAACTTCTCCTACTTTGCGGCATCTGTGGCCACATCACCTAGGGCATAACGTGCTAACTTGCTGAACTCATCCACGTACTGCGCCACAGTACGGTTCCCCTGGCGTAAGTTGCGAAACTCACGCTTCTTCATACTCATGTCTCCAGTTGAGACATGTGTAGTGCGGAATGCTTGCTGAAACTGATCCCAAGTGACATTGGCCACGGGGAAAGTGGCTGTGTAATTCTCCCACCATGAGGCTGCGGGTCCATCCAGTTGGTGTGCGGCAAAATGCACCTTCTCAGCATCTGTGCAACCTGTGGTGGTCAGCTCCCTTCCAATCTTGCGGAGCCAGTCATCAGCAACAATCGGCTCGGTGCTACTAGAGAACACCGGCGGATTCAACCATAGAAAACGGGCTAAATTAACCACTGGAGGTGGTGGCGGTGGGTTGTTGTTGTTGCCTTGGTTCCGAACTAGCAACTGCATCAAGGCATTCTGCTATTGGATCAACTGAGTGAGCTCCGGTGGAAAGACAAATCCAGGGTCACGTATCGGAGGCATCTAATAGGTTTAGAGGGGTGAGAACAGAATAGAGTGAGGTCTAAAGAGAAATCACTACCCATATGCACATGAGGCAAACACATTCATTTCACACCACTCAATTCAAACAAGATCATACAATCGAACTAAACTACCGTTACAAAAGCTCGCGGACTATTACTATATACATGGGAGAATACTAATGGTAATATGGTGGTCGACTAGAAATTCTGATCGGTGGAAGACTCCATGATATCTGCTCCAGCTTCGTCTTCATAATCATCATTGTCTTCATCATCGCTGTCGGGGTCGGAGTCCGTGTCGTCTATTATGATGTAGTCTTCAGAATGGATGTCTTCTCTAGGTGTAGGATCACCCATGAATATTCCTAGCTTCTTCTTCAGGTCTTCATTCTTCTCCAGTAGTACAGCAATTTCTTCTTCATATCCAACTGCGTGTAGACTTGAGTTCTTCCTCCAGCTCCATATTCTGGGTCATCACCTTCTTCATGTCTATCATGTTGGAGCACATCTGGTTCTCCTGACGACAAATGTGCTGATTCAACTCATGTATGTAGGCTGCAATAGATTTATCCTTCCTGGTGCAAATCATATCCCATTGCTCATCTCGGCGTCCACATATCTGGTAGATGGTGTCCTTAAGATCCTTGTTGTATACCTCGCCGATGCGTCCAATGGCGATGTGGGCGGCCATGCTCTTTCCTAGACTCCAGGTTGTGCATCAAAGGAAAACTCGATGGGCTCGGTAATTTGTATGAACGTCCTTCCTGGAACATGAACTCGAATCATCCAACGCTCCTCCTCTGGTAAAGTGGCGGTGTAGGTTCTAGTGAAGCTTGGTATGCCAATGCTCGGGTGCCTAGTGAATTCCTTCAAGTGTCGTCCGAAAGGGGTGTCGTTATCCGGTTGAGTGAACTTGTTCCTTGAGTCTGCCATCTATAGAGTAGAAATGGAGAAGAGTCAGAAATGAGTAGAGAAGAGTATCATGTGGCTTTTCCTAGTGGTCGCGTCCTACAGTCAGCGTGTGCTCTGATACCATCTTGTAGCGACCAGACCTCAGACGGTCAAGTCTCTGTGCTAAAGTGTCATCCCTGGATCAGTATTGCTGACACACACACAGTACTCGAGGATTTATAACAGAGTTCAATCACCCACTTATTACATCGAGTGTCCCAAATAGAGTACTTATTACAATAATATGGCTGAAGGCCATCTAAATAAGATAACTGCAGAAGCATCGAAGGTAAATGAGTCCATCCAACTCAATGGCAATACTGAGTGCATGACAACGATCTAGCGCACCTTACTCTTCGTCTGAAAATTCTGCAACATAATACGTTGCAGCCGTGTAGGTCAGCACATGGAATATGCTGGCAAGATAACACTATAGAGGAATGAACAAATACAGCTATCACTACATGCATATATGACTGGTGGAGGCTCTAAGGTTATCGTTTGCATAAAGCCAACTTTTTCCTACATCAAAGGAATATAATTTATTTAGCTACAAAGTTTGTTGAAATATTGAGAAGGTTCCTCCAACTCAATCCCAAATTAACATGAACAACCCCAACAAGTTTATTAATTAAAGTGATGAGATCAACATGATAATCCAAGTACCAGATACTCAAGATGTCCATAACCGGGGACACGGCTAACCATGATTAGTTTGTACACTCTGCAGAGGTTTGCGTACTTTTCCCCACAAGACTCGATCTCCTCCGTTGGATTTCTCGCACTACATGATGTATGAGAAACGGATGATCGAGACACAGTCTTTCCGAAGCATTAACTCTTTACTCTGGGTAGACAGTACCACCTACTTTCCCCTACATCTGCTAGCCTACCACTGAAAGAGGTCACACAACATACTCAACTATGCCAGATCCCATAATGGCTTGTGGCTGCACACAGAAGTTTCTAGCATGAATAATCTTATGATCCCTTTGAGTTTGGGTGGCAAACTATAGGATGATCACACGGGTACTCCGGGATATCCTAGGACATCACTGGATTGCTCCAGGTGCCCACAACCAATCCACCCAGACGTGTATTGAAGTAGCCACCTTTAGTTTCCTTAATTTAACATCTCTCACATCTTGCATGAATCTCACATACCAATCCACGTCTACGAGCATAGCATAGCAGTATAACATAACGTAGTAACACCCAGGGTTTTAATACAAGACAATAGGTTCCTACCTCATCAACTACTTACCAAATACCCACATGTTAACAAATCCTACTCATGCAATGTTTGAGGGTTGAAACTAATGCATAAAAACTGGGTAATAAAGGGATATGATCAAAGTGTTACTTGCCTTGCTGACGATCGGAAAACCCTAGTGATCCGTAGTAGCAAGCCTCGCACTCCAGAAACTCTATCGTGAACAAACAACAGCATACATAAGCACTCAAGCATAAGCTGCAATGGTAAAATCCAAAAGAAAAGATCTAAACTGAAAGTTCAAGTGAAGGGCTTTGATTTGCAAAAAGAATCAATCGAATCGGAGTTACGAAACTCAAACTACGAGCAAAAGAAGTTCAAATACAAATCTGCTTGAAACCAAATTTTGAATTTTCAAAATCATGTTCAAGTTGTTTATCTGAATAGAGGGAAACGAGACGAAGATTTTGGCGCTGGTTTCACTGGATTTGGATAAACGAGCAAAAAGTAGCGAAGGTTTCAAGATCAGGGACTAATCTGTGATAAAAATAATTATGGATAGGTCCCTGTCCGAAAATAAACAAAAAAAGAAAAATCTATCGAACGAGCGTTCGCTAACAGAGACTAACGAGTGAATTCGTTCATTAACAGAGAAGATCGGGTGAACGTTCGCTAAACAACGAACCCTAAAAAATAAACCAATTTAACAAAAATAAACCAAACTTAATAAAAAAACGGGCGGTTTTTACCGGTTCGGTGTGGGAAAACCGGCGGCGGCGAACTCCGGCGACGGCGGAAGCGGCTCGTTACTGGAAGCGGCTCGATTCTGGCTAGCGGCGCGGGAGGCGGCGCGGGTGGGGCGAAGCGGGGCAGGGTGGCGCGGTGGAGCGGCGGCGGCAGGCGTTGGCGGCTATGGCTACTGCTGCTGCGGGAGGCGGCGGCGGCAGTGAGGGAAGAGGAGGGGGTGCGGCGGCTTATAAAGGAGGAGGGGGTGGCGTCGACTTGGGCGAGGGGGCGACGGAGGTGAGGCGGCGTCGGACTCCTTGCCAGAGTGCGGCTTGGGCACTGGTGGAGCAGCGTGAGGGAAGGCGGCGGCGGCTGGGCCTTCGGCCCGGCCGGTCCGAAAGAACTTTTTTAAAAAATAATTTTGCCGAAACGGAAAATATAAAAATAAAAATAAATAAAAATCCTAAAATCCCAAAAACAATTTTCACGGTCCTCTACTGATATTTAGGACAACATGAACATTTTTCTGGGCTAAATGCAATTTTTCCTAATTTCGCCGAATAAAACCTCAAATAAAATATATTTTTATTCAAAATTAAATTTCCATTATTTCCTCTGTTTTGAAGAAGTCATATTATCTTCTCTCATTATTTTATTTTTTTGCAATAATTGGAAAAGTAATTTCAAATAAAAATCACTTTGATCCAATTTACCAAATTTGAAAATAATTCAAAATGGATTTTTGTGAAAACCTCCAAGTCTCTCTATTGGTCCTTGAGTTGCTTAAGGTCTCTTGGATTAAAATGTCCAATAAATCCAATTCAAAATGCAAGAATCATGGAATGCATATGATGACCTAATGATTAACATCCAAATTGAAAATTGGGATGTTACACATCAATAAAAGGCAAAGGGTAATGATCTTTTCTAGTTGCTTTGTTTAATTTTCTAAAATCAATTACCATTCTATAACCTATAACAATTCTTTGTGGAATAAGTTCATTCTTATCATTAGGAACAGCAGTAATACCTCCTTTCTTAGGGACACAATGAACACGACTTACCCATGTACTATCAGCTACAGGATAGTTTATACCCGCTTCCAGAAGTTTTAAGATTTCCGTTCTTACCACTTCCTTCATTTTTGGATTTAACCGACGTTGGTGATCAACTACGGGTTTAGCATCAGGTTCCATGCTAATCTTGTGCTGACATAGAGAGGGACTAATGCCCTTTAAATCATCAAGAGTATATCCAATAGTAGCTCGGTGCTTCCTTAGAACTTTCAATAATCTTCCTTCTTCATGTTCTGAAAGGTTAGCACTAATAATAATAGGATATATCTTCTTTTCATCAAGATAAGCATATTTCAAAGTGTCTGTCAATTGTTTTAATTCAAACACATGATCAACTTTAGGTGGAGGAGGACCTCCTAGAGTTTCAATAGGCAAATTGTGTTTAAGCAGAGGACGTTGTTCAAACAAAATCTTATCTATTTCATTTCTTTCATGCATATGTAAATCATTTTCATGGTCTAGCAAATATTGTTCTAAAGGATCAATAGGTGGTACAACAATAGAAGAAAGACCAATTATTTCATCCTCACTAGGCAATTCTTTTTCATGAAGCTTTCTACTAAACTTGGAAAAATTAAACTCATGAGATTTATCACCAAAACTAACACCAACAGTTTGTTTCTCACAATCTATCTTAGCATTAACGGTGTTCAAGAAAGGTCTACCAAAGATAATGGGACAAAAGTCATCTTGTGGGGAACCAAGAACAAGAAAATTAGTAGGGTATTTTATTTTCCCACACAAGACTTCAACATCTCTAACAATCCCAATTGGTGATATAGTATCTCTATTAACAAGTTTAATAGTAACATCTATGTCTTCTATTTCAGCGGGTGCTATGTCATTCATAATTTCTTGATGTAAGGAATAAGGAATAGCACTTGTGCTAGCACCTATGTCACATAAACCATGATAACAGCGATATCCTATTTTAACCGAGACAACGGGCATGCTAACAACAGGTCTATGTTTATCCTTTTATCAGGTTTGGCAATTCTAGCAGTTTCTTCACAGAAGTAAATAACATGCCCATCTACATTTTCTTCCAAGAGATCCTTAACGTAGCAACACTAGGTTCTACTTTAATTTGTTCATTAGGTTTAGGTGTTCTAATATAACTTTTGTTGACCACAGTTGAAACTTTAGCATGTTCCTTTATCCTAATAAGGAAAGGTGGTTTCTCAATATAAGCAGTAGGAACAACTGGATCAACATTATAAAGTATAGTTTCTTCTTTAATTGCTACCGGTTCTTTAGTTTCTTCATTAATAGGTGGGTGATATTTAAACCACTTCTCTTTAGGGAGATCAACATGAGTAGCAAATGATTCACAAAATGAGGCTACTATCTCAGAGTCAAGTCCATATTTAGTGCTAAACTTTTGAAAAGCATCGGTATTCATAAAAGATTTAACACAATCATACTCAAACTTAATACCTGACTCTTTACCTTCGTCGAGTTCCCAATCTTAAGAGTTGCATTTAATTCTTTCCAAAAGATCCCACCGGAATTTAATAGTCTTCTTTATAAAAGAACCAGCACAGGAAGTATCAAGCATGGATTGACCATTATGAGAAAGCCGAGCATAAAAATTCTAGATAATAATTTCTCTTGAGAGCTCATGATTGGGGCATGAATATAACATTGACTTAAGCCTCCCCCAAGCTAGAGCGATACTTTATCCTTCACGAGGCCAAAAGATTACATATGTAATTCCGATCACGATGAACTAGATGCAGAGGATATTTTTTTTGGTGGAACTCCAATTTCAATCGATTCCAATTCCAAGATCCAATATCATCGCATAGCATATACCATGCCAATTCTTTTCCCTTCAAAGATAAAGTGAAAACCTTCTTCATAACCTCATCTCCGGGTAAACCTGCAAGCTTGAACAATCCACAAATTTGTTCCACATATATCAAGTGCATATCAGGATGTTCGGTTCCATCTCCTGCATAAGGATTAGCTAGCGGTTGTTCTATCATACCCGGAGGAATTTCATATTCAATATTTCCAGTATGTGCAATAGGTTGAGGGGTAGCTAATTGTGGTTCTAGTCCAGGTGAAGATACCCCGAACAAACCCCTCAAAGGATTGTTTTCCATAGTAACAAGTGGCAATAAATTTCAGCACACTATATAAATGTTTCCTTACCAGATTCCACTTACCAAAGGCGCTTCACTCCCCGGCAACGGCGCTAGAAAAAAGCCTTGATGACCCACAAGTATATGGGATCAATTATAGCTCTTTTTGATAAGTACGAGTGTCGAACCCAACGAGGAGCAGAAGGAAATTACAAGTGGTTTTCAGCAAGGTAATGTCTGCAAATGCTGAAATTGTAAGTAGCAGAGTAGTTAGCAAGATAATTTGTAACGAGCAAGTAATGATAGTTGTAAAAAAAGTGCAGCAAGGTAGCCAATCCTTTTGAGGCAAAGGACAGGCCAAAACGGTCTCTTATGATAAGCAAAGCGTTCTTGAGGGTACACGGGAATTTCATCTAGTCACTTTCACCATGTTGGTTCGATTCATGTTCGCTACTTTGATAATTTGATAGGTGGGTGGACTGGTGCTTAGGTGTTGTTCTTACTTTAAAAAACCTCCTACTTATGATTAAACCTCCCGCAAGCATCTGCAACTACGATAAAAGTATTAAGAATAAATCCTAACCATAGCATTAAACTTTTGGATCCAATCGGCCCCTTACGGAATAGCGCATAAACTGGGGTTTAAGCTTTTGCCACTCTCGAAACCCATCATCTAATTGCTACTCCACAATGCATTCCCTTAGGCCCAAATATGGTGAAGTGTCCTGTAGTCGACGTTCACATGACACCAGTAAGGGAATCACAACATACATACTATCAAAATATCAAACAAATATCAAGTTCACATGATTACTTGCAACATGATTTATCCGGTGACCTCAAGAAGAAAAGTAACTACTCACAAATGATAATCATGCTCAAGACCATAGGGGTATTAAGTAGCATACTGGATCTTAACATATAATCTTCCACCAAATAAACCATATAGTAATCAACTACAAGATGTAATCAACACTACTAGTCACCCACAAGCACCAATCTATAGTTCCGGTAACAAGATTGAACACGCGAGATGAACTAGGGTTTGAGATGAGATGGTGTTGTTGAAGATGTTGATGGAGATTGCCCTCCCCAAGATGGGAGAGTTGTTGGTGATGATGATGACGATGATTTCCCCCTCCGGGAGGGAAGTTCCCCCGGCGGAATCACTCCGCTGGAGGGCAAAAGTGCTCCTGCCCAAGTTCCACCTCGAGACGGCGGTGCTCTGTCCCGAAAGTCCTCTCCTATTTTTTTTTCTAGGTCAAAATGACATGTATACCAGAAGATGGGCACCAGAGGTGGGCCTGGGTGAGCACAACCCACGAGGGCGCGCCTGGGATCCCTGGCGCGCCCAGGTGGGTTGTGCACACCTGGTGGGCCTCCTCTGGTACTTATTTGCTCCAATATTCATCATATATTCCATAAAAATTCTATGTGAAGTTTCAGCCTGTTTGGAGTTGTGCAGAATAGGTAGCCTAACGTAGCTTTTCCAGGTCCATATTTCCAGCTGTCGGAATTCTCCCTCTTTGTGTGTACCTTGTCAATTATGAGAGAAAAGGCATTAGAATTACTCCAAAAAGCATATTATGCATAAAAACATCATAAATAACAGTAGGAAAACATGATGCAAAATGGATGTATCACATCCCTTCCCACGATACGCGTCATATGTGAAACGTGGGATTGGTGGAGAGAGGTGATATGTCTCCAACGTATCTATAATTATTGATTGTTCCTTGCTGTTATATTATCATTCTTGGATGTTTTAAAGCAACTTTATATCATTTTTTGGGACTAACCTATTGACATAGTGCCCAGTGTCAGTTGTTATTTTTTGCTTGTTTTTTACTTCATAGAAAATCAATACCAAACGGAGTCCAGACGCAGCGAAACTTTTTGGAGAATTTTTCTGGACCAGAAGACACAAGATGGACTGCAGAAGTACCAGAGGGGTGCCCCGAGTGGGCCACAACCCACCTGGGTGTGCCTGGGGGGCCAGGTGCGCCCTGGTGGGTTATGCCCACCTCGGTGGCCTCCCGCACCGCCTCTTTGCTCTATAAATTCCCCAATATTCCAGAAACCCTAGGGGAGTCGACGAAAATTAATTCCAGCCGTTGCAAGTTCTAAAACTACCAGATCCAATCTAGGCACCATCACAGAGGGGTTCATCATCCTCATTAGTGCCCAATGATGCGTGAGTAGTTCATTGTAGACCTACGGATCCGTAGTTAGTAGCTAGATGGTTTCCTCTCTCTCTCTCTCTCTCTTTGATTCACAATACAATGGTCTCTTGGAGATCTATTTGATGTAACTCTTTTTGCGGTGTGTTTGTTAGGATCCGATGAACTTTGAGTTTATGATCAGATCTATGTTTTTATCCATGAAAGTTATTTGAGTCTTTTGATCTCTTATATGCATGATTACTTATAGCCTCTTATTTCTTCTTCGAATCTTTGGTTTATTTAGGCCAACTAGATCGATTTTTCTTGCCATGGGAAGAGGTGCTTTGTTATGGGTTCGATCTTACGGTGCTTGATCCCAGTGACAGAAGGGGAACCGATAGGTATGTATCGTTGCTATTAAGGATAACAAGATGGGGTCTATTTCTACATAAATAGATCTTGTCTACATCATGTCATCGTTCTTATTGCATTACTCCATTTTTCCATGAACTTAATACACTAGATGCATGCTGGATAGCGGTCGATGTGTTGAGTAATAGTAGTAGATGCAGTCAGGAGTCGGTCTACTAATCTTGGACGTGATGCCTATATACTGATCATTTCCTGTATATCATCATGATTATTTGAAGTTCTATCAATTGCCCAATAGTAATTTGTTTACCCACCATATGCTATTTTTCTCGAGAGAAGCCACTAGTGAAATCTACGGCCCCCGGGGGTCTCTTCTTTATCATATTTGCCTTCGAGATCTATTCTTATTCGCTTTTATTTTTAGATCTATATTTCCAAAAAACAGAAAATACCTTGTTGCACTTTATTTTATTTTGCTTTTATTCACGATCTATTTATCCAATCTATCATATTTTTATCCCGTCAACTCAACAATTTCTGGCACCGTTACCCAAAAGGGATTGACAACCCCTTTAACATATCGGGTTGCAAGTATTTGTTCTTTGTGTGCAGGTACTGTTTACATAGTGTTGCGTGATTCTCCTACTGGTTTGATAACCTTGGTCTCATCACTGAGGGAAATACCTACTATCGTTGTGCTGCA
The DNA here is from genome assembly GCA_021605205.1 of Aegilops longissima. Classification (NCBI taxonomy): domain Eukaryota; kingdom Viridiplantae; phylum Streptophyta; class Magnoliopsida; order Poales; family Poaceae; genus Aegilops; species Aegilops longissima. Next base: position 369,898,621 of record CM038678.1, read on the forward strand.
TCATCCCTTCCTCTTTGGGGAAATACCAACCTAGTTCAAGCCGCATCAAGAAGCGGTCGTGGGAGTAGTGCACTGAGCAGGGTAGGCAGGGCGTCAAATTGGCGAGATTGGGTGGTTGCTGGAGTAATCCACCGGCCAGGAATGCAGGATACGGGACTGGTGGAACGGGGCGGTTGCCTAAAATGGTGGAGAGCTAGCCCCCGCGCCTCCCTATAAAGAGTGGGGAGGGCTGCAGAAGGCGATGCTCATCCACCTCTCCCTACTCCATTCTTCCAGCATCTGCCACCACCATGGCAAGAGGGAAAGGTCGAGCTCGTGCCTCTGTGGCTGCAGTGAGAGCTTCTCCCCGACAGCATACCCCCGCTTCGGCTGTGGCTATGGAAGCTAGCTCTAGTGCTCGGGGCGGGGCTACAGGTCGGGGTCGTGGAAGACGTGGCGCTTGGGGCCGGGCGGCTATAGTATGGTGCTCGTCGTTTCACCCCTAGCCGCTCCTCCTCCAGCAAAAGGCCACACGGTGGACACGACACCCGAGTTTTTCCTGGAGTTGTGCGACCAACCGCGAAGCCAGCTGTGGCTCCACCATCCCTTTGCTAGGGTGATGGAGGTCGAACAACCGCTCGGCCTGTGGCTGCGCGTGGATGGGTGCTGCAACGACTCTGTTTGGGTGAATGTCGAGTTCTCCGCTACGGCGCCATGTACTTCACGCGCGGTGGAAATCCTTCTTTCGTGCCTGCTATATGGCGCAGGGGCATCTTCTCCACTTCAAGCTAGTTGAATCTAACACACTCTCCGTGAAGTTCTTCGGGGCTTTAGGAGCTCGCAATGAGCGCTGCGCGGAGAGCTCAAGCAACAGCGAAACCTCCTCCTCGAGCGAAAGCGGCGAGGATGACGATGGTGAAGAGAACGATGGCGGGTCTCCGGGCGTCAAGATCGAGGACGACTGCTCCGACTCCAGCTGAGCACCGGCAGCACCATCATCTCCAGCTGAACACCGGTAACACCATCATCTAGCTTTCCGGGAGCTAGCTGGGCTTCACCTAGGCGCCCCTTTGTCCTTGAGTGGCACTCAATGTAAACCCTGGGAAGAAAGGGCTAAGAAAAACGTTATCGAGCACTTTTCAATAAATATATGATATTTGTCATGCTTAGATGAACGTGTACTGTTCCTCTTGTTTGTTTTCATTCTTGTATGATTTCAATCCGACAGCCTACACAATTTGGGAGCTTGCCGACACGCATACATGCCTCGAGCACTTCAAGGAACTGGTCCTTAGAAGCGTGCTGGAAGTGCTGTCAGCGACAAAGCAACTTGCCAGTCTCAACGCAGCTCTAAAGACCTTGCTGAGTGGGCTCGAAGCAAAATCAGAGCGCAAATAAACACGACAAAATTCCTCCGCGTGCAGGTTTCTCATACAAACACAGAATCGTGCAAGGGAAACTACGAATGTAACAAAAAAATTAGCTGAAAATTCTTCCAACTTAGTTTTCTTTGTTGTACTTCTTATCGTATGGAATGTGTGTCAGCACCAGTTTGAAAATGGTACTCCACCATTCCTCCCACTGGGAAACTTGTACACGAGGAATCCTTCTGTCTTTGAGAGAAAGAAAAGAGAAAGGAGTGGAACAGAGACCTTGGCAGTTCGTTAGTCATTTCATTCAAGCAAAGATGTAACCACAACGTTACGCGTATTGATACATAAGTAAGTATGCATAAAAGTTCTGAAACACTTAGCTTTATTCACATATGCACAGGGTCTGCACCTGGCTTTGTACAAAGGGTTACAAGTATTGAAGACAAAGTTTGTACAAAAGGGGTTGTCGGGAACAAGGCCTGGCAACCACGCCTCATGGGTAGAACTTGTGAAGATGCTTGATATTCCAAGAGTTTTGCACACAGATGCCATCTTTGATCTCTAAACGGACTGCGCCAGGTCTGGTGACTTGTGCTACCTGATAAGGTGAAAGGATCGAGAAGAGGTGTCTAGAGGGGGGTGAATAGACTCTAATCAAGAAAAGTTGCAGTTTTTAATCTCTTGAGTCGAAGTGGAGTATTAGCACAAGTTTAAACATTCACAATACATATCAAGCAAGCATGCAAGCAAACAAAGAGTATATGAGCAACGGAAAGTAAAGCATGCAAGTTGCAAGAATGTAAAGAGAAGGGACTGGAGTGTGCAAACGCAATTTGGAGACACGGAGATTTTTTATCCATGGTTCCGATAGGTGGTGCTATCGTACATCCACGTTGATGGAGACTTCAACCCACGAAGGGTAATGGTTGCGCGAGTCCACGGAGGGCTCCACCCACGAAGGGTCCACGAAGAAGCAACCTTGTCTATCCCACCATGGCCGTCGCCCACGAAGGACTTGCCTCACTAGGGTAGATCTTCACGAAGTAGGCGATCTCCTTGCCCTTACAAACTCCTTGGTTCAACTCCACAATCTTGACGGAGGCTCCCAAGTGACACCTAGCCAATCTAGGAGACACCACTCTCCAAGAAGTAACAAATGGTGTGTTGATGATGAACTCCTTGCTCTTGTGCTTCAAATGATAGTCTCCCCAACACTCAACTCTCTCTCACAGGATTTGAATTTGGTGGAAAGAGGATTTGAGTGTAAAGCAACTTGGGAAGGCTAGAGATCAAGATTCATGTGGTTGGAATGGAATATCTTGACCTCAACACAAGTGTAGGTGGTTCTCTCTCAGAAAATATGTGTTGGAAGTGTAGGCATGTTCTGATGGCTCTCTCCACGAATGAAGAGTGGGTGGAGGGGTATATTTAGCCTCCACACAAAATCTAATCGTTACACACAAATCACCAAACTCGGTGGGACCGATTCAGAGAACTCGGTTGGACCGATTTGGTTCATAATGTGTCCGTTAGGCATTTCAGTGGGACCGACTAGATCAACTCGGTGGGACCGATGTGCTAGGGTTAGGGTAAATCCAAAACTCGGTTTGACCGATTACTCAAACTCGGTGGAACCGATTTGGGTAATAAGTGAAACAGAATGTTGGCCAAGCAAACTCGGTGGGCCGGTTGCAAATCTCGGTGGGACTGAAATTATTGCAACAGACAACAGAGAGTTTGCAAGCCCATCTCGGTGAGACCGAGATCCCATCGGTGAGACTGAACTGATTAGGGTTTCTGGCAGTGGCTATGTCAACTGAACTCGGTGGCTTCGAATAGGAAATTTCGGTGGGGCCGAGTTGGACTTTTTGGTTTAGGACATATGTGGAAGTGAGATAGTGATTGAGGGCTTTGGAGCATATCACTAAGCACTTTGAGCAAGCAAGCCATTAAGCAACACCTCATCCCTTCTTAATAGTATTGGCTTTTCCTATGGACTCAATGTGATCTTGGATCACTAAGTAGAAAATGTAGAGTCCTGAGCTTTGAGCTTGAGCCAATCCTTTGTCCTTAGCATCTTGAAGGGGTCCCACATCCTCTTGTCCATGCCACTCCATTGTTGAACTTATCTGAAACATACTAGGTAGAAGCATTAGTCCAACAAGAGATATGTTGACATTAATTACCAAAATCACCTAGGGAGCACTTGTGCTTTCATAAGGGCCTTCCCACTTTGGTGTCAACTTGTTTGACCCCTTGAAGGATTCGACACGTTGAAGGACTCGTGCATGAACTTTGTGGCTATAATAGTGTCGCAAATCTTGATGGTAGCGTGCGAGTAGCACAGCTTCCCAAAGATGATCTTCCTCGAGGAGCACGACATCATCTTGCCGCAGTTGCCCTTGCCCTACCTTGTCATAGGCAAGCACTCGAGGTGACCCGTATGTGAGTTCTGTGGCGAGCAACACTTCTGCACCATAAACTAGGGAGAAGGGTGTTTGGCCAGTAGCTCGATTTGGTGTCATCCTCAGTGACCAAAGAACTGATGGGAAATCATCAATCCAATGTCTTCCATATTTGTGCAGCCTGTCAAAGGTTCTTGTCTTGAGACCACGTATCACTTCAGCATTTGTTTGTTCTGCTTTCCCATTGCATCTAGGACCTTGCTCCAAAGGCTCTAGATGTACTTCAAGGTGTGGCTCATGAACTGGGTGCCGTTGTCGGTGATAATTCTGTTTGGAACCCCAAAATGGCAAACTAGTCCCTTGAACAACTTGACAACTAAGTGTGCGGTCACCTTTCTCACTGGCTCTACCTCAGGCCACTTTGTGAACTTGTCGGCAACAACGTACAAGAACTCAAAGCCCCCGGTAGCACGGGGGAATGGGCCCAAAATATCGAGCCCCCACACCGAAAAAGGCCAGGAAAGAGGGATTGTCGAAAGAGCTTGTGTTGGTTGATGTATATTCTTTGAATGGAACTGGCATGCTTCACATCATGTTACTAGCTCAGTTGCATCCTGGAGGGGAGTGGGCCAATAAAAACCTTACCGGAAAGCTTTGCCGACAAGGGCTCTTGATCCTATGTGGGAGCCACAGATGCCTCCGTGTATCTCCGCCAACAACTTGAGTCCATCTTCTCGACAAATGCACTTTAATTTCACTCCATTTGGTCTCTTTATACATAGAATGTTATCCACAAACTGATACATACTCGATTGATGGGTTACTCTCTCAGCTTTTTCTTGCTCATCGGGAAGCTCTCCAGTTTGGATAAATTGGACTATGTGTTGTGCCCATGCCGGAGCTTGTGGCTCGACGACAAGGACTAAAGGCCTCTCAACGGCTGCGGGAACGCTGGCCTCAAAAGCAAGAACCTAAGATTTTGCGTGAAGCCACTGCTTCCGGAGTCCATTTTATTGGAACTGACTTTTGTCCTTGATGGACTAAAGGCATCTCAAGTCCTTGGTCGACCAAAAACACCGAGAAGAAAGTTAAGTACTTTTTTAGATCCTACAACATAGTCTCTGCTTCCGGAGTCCATTTTATTGGACCTGTCTTTTTCAATATTTTGAAAAATGGCAGAGCCGCTCAGCAGATCTTGAAATGAACCTACTCAAAGCAGCAACATAGTCGGCAAGACACCGCACATCTTTGATGGTTTTGGGTGCTTGAATCTATTCAATAGCCTTGATCTTGTCAGGATTCACTTCTATTCCATGCTGAGATACAAAGAACCCAAGGAGTTTGCCAGATGGGACACCAAACACACACTTTCCAGGGTTAAGCTTCATGTTGATTTTGCGCAAGTTTGCAAATGTTTCTTCCAAGTCTTGTATGATGGTTGATTTGTCCTTGGTCTTGACCACAATATCATCCAATAAGCCTCTATATTACTGTGCAACTATGGCTCAAGACCAATCTGGACTGCTCTTGTAAACGCTCAACCAACGCTCTTTAGTCTGAAAGGCATACGTATGAAACAGTACGTGCCACATGGAGTAATGAACGCAGTTTTCTCCTCATCTACTTTGGCCATGAATATTTGATGGTATCTAGAATATGCATAAAGGAATGAGAGAAACTCACAACCAACAGTGGAGTCTACAATCTGATCAATACGTGGCAAGGGGAAAGGGTCCTTTGGGCATGCTTTATTGAGATCAGTGTAGTCAATACAAAGCCTCCACTTTCCATTTGCCTTGCGCACTACAACTGGGTTTGCTAACCAAGTTGGATGTAGCACTCCTCTAACCAGACCCGCTGCTTCAACTGTTGCCGTTCCAAAGCTTGCTTCCTGACCCTCTGCTTGATGGGCTGAACACAGGGACATACAACAAGGTGGTTCTCAATTACCTCCATGGGAATGATATGTCTCCAACGTATCTATAATTTTTTATTGTTCCATGCTATTATATTATCTATTTTGGATGTTTTATATGCATTAATATGCTATTTTATATGATTTTTGGGACTAACCTATTAACATAGAGCCCAGTGCCAGTTTCTGGTTTTTCCTTGTTTTAGAGTTTCACAGAAAAGGAATACCAAACGGAATAAAACTTTCGTGATGATTTTTCTTGGACCAGAAGACACCCAGGAGACTTGGAGTGCAAGTCAGAAGAGCCGCAAGGCGGCAACAAGGGTGGAGGGCGCGCCCAGGGGGTGCCCCCCCCCCCCAACCTTGTGGGCCCCTCGGTGACCTTCTGACCTAGATCTTCCTCCTATATATACTCTTATACCCCAAAAACGTCCAGGGGAGCCACGAAACCACTTTTCCACCGCCACAACCTTCTGTACCCATGAGATCCCATCTTGGGGCCTTTCCCAGCTTCCTGCCTGAGGGGGAATCGATCATGGAGGGCTTCTACATCAACACCATTGCCTCTCCGATGAAGCGTGAGTAGTTTACTTCAGACCGACGGGTCCATAGATAGTAGCTAGATGGCTTATTCTCTCTCTTTGATTCTCAATACAAAGTTCTCCTTGATGTTCTTGGAGATCTATTTGATGTAATACTCTTTTGCGGTGTGTTTGCCGAGATCCGATGAATTATGGATTTATGATCAGCTTATCTATGAATATTATTTGAATCTCCTCTGAATTCTTATATGCATGGTTTGATATCTTTGCAAGTCTCTTAAAACTATCGATTTGGTTTGGCCAACTAGGTTGGTTTTTCTTGCAATGGGAGAAGTGCTTAGCTTTGGGTTCAATCTTGCGGTGTCCTTTCCCAGTGACAGCAGGGGCAGCAAGGCACGTATTGTATTGTTGCCATCGAGGATAAATAGATGGGGTTTTCATCATATTGCTTGAGTTAATTCCTCTACATCATGTCATCTTGCTTAATGCGTAACTCTATTCTTATGAACTTAATACTCTAGATGCAGGCAGGAGTCGGTCGATGTGTGGAGTAATAGTAGTAGATGCAGAATCGTTTCGGTCTACTTGACACGGACGTGATGCCTATATTCATGATCATTGCCTTAGATATCGTCATAACTTTGCACTTTTCTATCAATTGCTCAGCGGTAATTTGTTCACCCACCGTAATAATTTCTATCTCGAGAGAAGCCTCTAGTGAAACCTATGGCCCCCGGGTCTATTTTCCATCATGTAAGTTTCCGATCTACAACTCTAGTTTCCTATTTACTTTCTTTTGAAACCTTTACTTTTCGTTCCATAAACCAAAAATACCAAAAATATTATTTTACTGTTTATCCATCTCTATCAGATCTCACTTTGCGAATAACCGTGAAGGGATTGGCAACCCATTTGTCGCGTTGGTTGCAAGTTGGTGTTTGTTTGTGTAGGTATTCGGTGGCTTGTTGCGTAGTCTCCTACTGGATTGATACATTGGTTCTCAAAACTGAGGGAAATACTTACGCTCCTTTGCTGCATCACCCTTTCCTCTTCAAGGGAAAAACCAACGCAAGCTCAAGAGGTAGCAAGAAGGATTTCTAGCACCGTTGCCGAGGAGATCTACGCCAAGTCAAGACATACCAAGTACCCGTCAATATGTAACGCCCTCGATTCAATCGTACACTAATCATGCACGCAAATGTGTACGATCAAGATCAAGGACTCACGGGAAGATATCACAACACAACTCTAGAACATAAATAAGTCATACAAGCATCATAATACAAGCCAGGGGCCTCGAGGGCTCGAATACAAGTGCTCGATCATAGACGAAGTCACGGAAGCAACAATATCTGAGTACGGACATAAGTTAAACAAGTTTGCCTTAAGAAGGCTAGCACAAACCGGGATCAGATCGAAGAGGCGCAGCCTCCTGCCGGGATCCTCCTAAGCTACTCCCGGTCGTCGTCGGTGGCTGCACGTAGTAGTAGGCACCTCCAGTAGTAGTCGCCATCGATCGTGGCGTCGCTCCTGGCTCCATCGTGCAGTTGCAGCAATCGAGTATAGATAGGGGGAAAAGGGGAAACAATGCAACCGTGAGTACTCATCCAAAGTACTGCAAGCAAGGAGCTACACTAAATATGCATGGATATATGTGTAAAGGGCCATATCATTGGACTGAGCTGCAGAATGCCGTAATAAGAGGGGATAGCTAGTCTTATCGAAGACTACGCTTCGTCACCGTCCCGCAACAGTAGAAGAGGGCAGCCTCAAGTCCTCCAAGTAACGCCACATAGCAATAATCCTACCCAGCGATCCCTCCTCATATCCACGAGAGAGAGCGACCACCGTTGTATCCGCACTTGGAAGGGTGTGTTTTATCAAGTATCCGGTTCTAGTTGTCATAAGCTCAAGGTACAACTCCAAGTCGCCCTGTTATCAAGATCACGGCTATTCAATAGATTAACTTCCTGCAGGGTGCACCAACTTACCCAACACGTTTGATCCCATTTGGCGGACACACTTTCTGGGTCATGCCCGCCGCTGAAGATCAACACGCCGCAGCCCCACCTAGGCACAACAGAGAGGCCAAGACGCCGGTCTAAACCTAAGCGCACAGGGTTTGGGCCCATCGCCCATAGCACACCTACACATTGTGTGGCGGCCGGAAGCAGACCTAGCCTAGTGGCGCCCGGTCCAATCCGGCCGCGCCGCCTCCGTCGCCGATGTCTCAAGTGCTTGGTGATACCACGACACCGAGTGCCCATATCTTTCCCACGAGTTGGTTAGTGCGTATAAGCTCAGAGCCAACTCAGATCAAATACCAAGATCTCGTTAAGCGTGTTAAGTATCCGCGAACGCCGAACAGGCCAGCCCACCTCTCTCCTAGGCGGTCTCAACCTGCCTGCCGCTCCGCCACAAAGATCCACTCATGGGTGCTCCACCGGCCGACCGACTTTAATCTCCACATGTATCATGTATAAGTATATAGTATATACCGTGATCACCTCCCGAGTGATCACGGCCCGATAGTATAGCACGCGCACGGACAAGGATGTAGGGCCACAGATGAAAATACTAGCATCCTATACTAAGCATATAGGTTTGCGGTAAAGGTAACAACAAGAATAACAAGGACAAAGCTATGCATCAGATAGGTATAATCGAAAGCAAGAATATGCTACTCTACTCTAATGCAAGCAGTATAGAGAAGAGTAGGCGATATCTGGTGATCAAGGGGGGGGCTTGCCTGGTTGCTCTGGCAAGAGAGAGGGGTCGTCAACTCCGTAGTCGAACTGGGGGTCGCCTGCAGATCTCGGGTTCACCAAAAGAAGTAACGGAGGGGGAACACAATAAATAACAGAGCAATCAAAGTATCACAAAGCGTAACATGGCAATACGCGGTGCTAGAGGTGACCTAATGTTGTAGGAGGTGATACTGGTGAAGGGGGGAAACATCCGGGAAAGTATCCCCGGTGTTCCGTGTTTTCTAGATGAACCGAAGGGGAAAGTTGCGTGTTTGATATGTTAGGAGTGTGTGGTGGACAAACGGACTGCGATCCGGATTCGCCTCGCTGCTCGAGCAACTTTCATATACAAAGTTTTTCATCGAGCTACGGATTATTTTATATGGTTTTCTAAAGTTTTAATTCATTTTCTGAATTTTCTGAAATTAATATTATTTCAAAATAAAAGAATATAGTGCTATGGGTACACAGAGAGTGTACCCAGAGAGGTGCATACGTGGTCGACAAGGGGCCCGATTGACTGGTCAATCGCCTTGATCGCCAGAGGCCGAGTGGGCCAAGCTGCCGACTCAAAGAGGTGACTAGGCTGCCCTATCCATTGGAATAAAGGATGTGGCCCCACCGCCACCGATAAAGTGGTCTTAAACGTGGGTTAATAAAAGGACGGTTAATTAAGGCGTGGGGCCTGACTGTCGATGACTATTTAGGCTAGCTAATTAGGTAGTTTAATTAACAATAATTACTTAGCGCGTGGGCCCTTGATCGTCGAGAGAGAAGGGTTAGTGGCTGGGTTAGTGGTGCCACGTCAGCGCGCTGGCGGCTAATCGCCGGCAACCACAACGACGGCGGCGCGCACGGGAGGTGTCGGAATTCGTCTACGGTGGCTCATTTCGAACGCGGTTTGCACCTACGGCCTCGTGAGGTTCGCGCGCATCCAGCGGTGGTGTTGGCTTGCCGCGAGATGGCCGGGTTCGATGCGAGCGACGAGATGGAGCGACGGCGGCTTCGGGCGCTCTTGGCCATCGGCGATGCAGGGCACGGGGAGAGGAGGTAGCGGTCGCGTTGGAAGACGGGGAAGGCGAGGAGCACAACGCCGTGCTCGGACGCGAGAGGTAGTGGCTGTGGCCACGGCTGCGACATGCCCGGCGGCGAGGAGCTTCAGCTCCGATGGCGTCTGTGGCTACGGGCACCAAATCGAACGGGGCAGAGAGGGGTTTCGAGAGGGAGCTCACAGTGGATGCCTAGAGCAGCTCAGCGGCCTCGGGGATGGCTCGGCCTTGCCGGAATTGATGGCGACGATCGACGGGGCCGAGGACAACGGAGATGATGCAGGGCTCGATGGAGGGGGGTCCTAGTTCCCACGGGCGGCCTCACGCAACGTAGAGGATGACGGCAGAGCAGAGGGACCGAAACCAGGAGCCTGGGAGGAGGGTAGCCACGCCGGCGAGCTTCGCCGTGGCGACGGGTGGTTCGGTGTGGCGGATCTGACGAGGGAGAAAGCGAGGGGGCAAATGCAGGAGGGCTCTAGGGTTTGGGCGTCGGGAGGGGTTGTCGCCGACCTAGTAGGCGCCGGGTGCACCGGATGGCCGCCGGCAGGCCATCGGCGCCCGTGGACGGGCGCCTGTGTCCACGGGGTGGGGGTGAACAGAGGAAGAGGAAGGAGGGGGTTAGGTGGGCGGCCGGCAATCTCAGCCATTTGGGCCAAGTGGCCGGGGTTTTCTACTTGTTGTTTATTTTTATTTTGTTGTTATTTATTCTTTTCGTATTTTTTGTTCCACATTGCTATAGTTTAGATAAAATACAAAACTAGTTCCTAATTTAGTTTCACAATTATGTCACGGCCCCATTAGTTCGGCAATTAAATAAAATTAGCTTAATATTTTATTAATTGAAAAAGGCATTTAATTATCTGTTTTTACTATCTGTTTTATTTATTTCAAAATATTTAAGCATTTTGTAAAAGTGTGGTTACTTCACCAAAATAATGTATGGATTATTTTCCATAAACCGAACCTTTTAGTTTTAACGCTTGAAAACTTTTGATGTTTGCCATTAACTCAAATTTGAATTTGAATCGTTTTGAACTAACGGGATTAGCAACAGAATTGTGGTGACGTGGCATCATTAGTAGAAGGTTCTTGTAGCTTAATTATCCGGCGCCACAATTCTCCTCCATTACAAGAAATCTCGTCCGAGATTTAAGAGGTGTTGTAAGGGGAAAGATCTGGTTACTAAATTCTAACGAATCTTCTCGGTCTTGGTTGCTCTTCTCGAAGAGGTCGATCCATTACGTAGATGTTTTCACTTCTTCGCTTCAGGTCATCATGATGAAGTTGTCGTCCTTCCTTCAGGATCTTCACCGTACTTACGAAAGGGTAAGAAGGGAAAACTCGATATGGATGGATTCTAACAAGATCGAGTATCAGACGGTTAACTCAGGGAAGAAGCATAAGTATCTCTCGATTTGAAACTTAAGAAGATATCGAGAGCAAAGTAAGAAGGTACCGTGAGAAGCTTCAAACGGGTAGGCAACCGTTCGATGCCTAATCAGAAGGTGAAAGGGTTTCAGGGCAACGAGAATAGGTATTGTGCCTCATACCAGAATAGATCACTAGACAAGTGGTCCGTGAATTACATACGAAGTCAAGCGAGGAACAACCTTGGGAATAGGTGGTGTACTGGAGAGTCGGGTTTCGATCTGTGGAACTGTGGTTATGGGCCCACCATGTGGGATAAAAGTAGGAGTGGTGACATCTTGCATGGTCACGTTAGCAAGGCATGTCAGAGGCTAGCCTGTCAGTTATGTCGGAAACAACATCGATACCAAGGGCGAGGGACGGAGAGAACCATTTTCCTGCTCGTTGAATGAGGCGGACCAATAGGCAAAGTTCTCGTCCATCAATGGTTACCGGGATGCTATCAACAAAGGTAACAGGGTCTTACTGACAGATTTCTACAACGAGGTGCTTACTAAGCAGGGAATTATCACTGCTCAGTTAAGTCATATTACAAGAAAGCTTAAACAAGACAATGAAAGGAAAATGCGATTATCAGGTTTAAACAGAACAATGGAAATGAAAATGTGTATCCACACATATTTCGGGGGTATATCCTTCCCAAGGACAAGCAGAGCACGATATCCATGACAGGATATAACGTAGAAAACTCTTTAGGTAAGGGGAGAGAAATTTCATGACATTACCCATACAGCGGTGTTTGGATAATTGAGCAGGAAACATTTAACATTGGGCTTCAAATGTTCTTGTTGAAACATCGGAGTACCATAGACATGCTTCGAGATAGTATTGACATGGTCAACAGGTGAAGATCAGACTTTGGAAACAAAAAGGATCCATCAGGAACAACCTATAGAATAAGTCTTACAATTTCCTCATGCAAGAATGGATAACCTTGCTGAAAGGGAAACTATAATGATAGGTCCTCCACCAAAAGTGCTAGGCATGACATCATGTTACGGGTCATCAAAGGATCAACATCATAACTCTTGGAAAGTTGTCCCAACCATCATATCTGACCGAGATTCATATCCAATTGGTGTCATGATACCTCAGACTCAGGGGGTCCGAGAGGAAAAGGTGCAACGCAAGTTGACGAGATGACATTGTAAGATTCTCGGGGAAATGAACTATGAAGTGATTTGTGTTAACAAGAGTTCATCATTAAATCAAGGAGAGGACAAGGAGGTGACTGAGGGACTCAGCAACAATTCATCCAAATTTCCGACAAGATGGATTTCCACAATTATGTAAACAAGGAGATAACATTTGTCGGATCAAATGGTATAATGATGTATGCTCAAGGAAAACATACACAATTAAACATTGGTTGAAAGGTGCGCCCGAAATATGGTTTAGGTTGCACGACCAATGTCAGATTGGTGATTCAATAATCAATAGTCTAAGAATAGACGGCCGACCATTAACTTCACAGAAATAGGGTTGCTAGAAGTGCGGAATCCAAACATCACCGTTCACTTATTGGTACCCCAGTTGGAATCAACACGAGGACCAAGAAAGAATGGTGATAGTGAGAAGTATCACTATACCAAGAATTCTTAAGAGGTGGTGAAATTCCCATAACATTCTTGACATAAAAGGTGGTAATACTCCAAGGTAAAGAAGAACAATGCTGGGTAGCAAGGAACTCAAGGTATAACACAAAACATGAGCAAGTTTGCCTCGGAGGGAAGGCAATAATGTTGGCAAGGATAACACAAATCAACGAGGGGCAAGGAAGGTATTTGTCATCATGAGTTCAGATGATATCCTAGAAGGGCTCAGAACGGTCATGATGATCACGACACATTTGTCGAGAGATTCCATGAAGATGTAATCAATCAGCGACGACATTACGTCAAAGGAATGAGGTAGCGGAAGGTTATTGGAACCATGGGTAGGACACAAACTTGAAATCAGGGTTGTTGTTCAAGGCGAACTGATATGACGAGGAAGATCGACGTAGGCTTAGCTCATCGTCGAAAATTTTGGTGCTCCGGGAAGGAGGACCAGGTAGCACACTTAAAATTTAGCACGACAGGGATATAGTCGATCAGGCTAGGAAGGACATGATCGGGTACAAACTCGTACTTAAAGAAGATTACTAAGAGTTGTTGAACCATAGTGCGGACTCGGTTCAGTTATTGGTGTCTTTGAGTGTTTAATAACTCAGAGCCCGTGAAAAATTGGAATAAGTGGGAAGTTAGTACTTGATGAACTCATAAAAAGTTATGCAGTTCCATGATAATCTCGAGATACCGGGGCAATACTCGGCGATGATCAAAGTAGAGGTTGGATTGGGCTTTGCTCTGCAGAAGACAAGTGCTTAAACTTGCACGAGAAATGGTATTTAAAGGAGAACATGGCCGGAACCACGATTGCAAAAAGGCCAGATCCCAGATATAAGATGAGCTTATACCAAAGGAATAATTAATTTAAGAGAAGCTTTAATGATAAGATCTACATCGTGCCCATGGGCATGAACACAAGTTCAAGGTCGACTCCCACTTGTTCAACGCACAACCTTTCATTCACCTCTCGTATTTCGAAATTACATTAGTTGTTGAAAGTTTTTACCTGGTGCAATACCAGATAAGTATGAAAATCTTTCGGGTTCACACGGATTAGGGGAGGCGTAGGTTCAAACCCATCGGGGCCTCTTACAAACATATACCATAAGCTTCAAGAGTAAGTATCACCAGCTCAAAAGCAGAGCATGGATGACAAAAGGAAAGGATACAATTTAACAAAGGCATTATGTATCGGAGAAGGACCCACAAGGTGATTAATTATGAAGGACACTGTCGGATATAATAATCCAACAGTGGATATGGCGAACCACAGTGGAGCTGAGGTGAGTACCGATACCCAATCGGAGGAAGAAAGAATGCGAATGCAACGACTTATGGAATCATCTGAATAATTCAAAGCTTAAATGCAAAGGAATTATGATTTCCAAAACAAGGGATCAGAAGCAGACGTTCTGATCAGGGATGGATCAATTGAATATAACAGAGGCACAATCGATGACAGATATTTTGGTCGAGAACCAGCTCATGTTCAAAACGACGTCTGAGCCGGAAGATAATCCTAGGACTCGACTGATGATTGTGAACATTCACAACGTATTGAATCAACGGACTCAAAATGATGGTGACAAAGGATGCCAATATGATTACTATACCTTTGGGATTAATCATAATGAAAGCAAACAAGAAATTCCAGAGCAATAGGTTGCTGAGGATTTTCGGAATATCAAATGGTATTTCGAAGACTTTTGTGTAATACATGATCAACTGGGGGATGAGCGGCTACTCGATAAGTGCGAGAATTAACCGTAGGGGTATTCAGGTGACAAAGAACAACAAGGCAGTAAGCTCAAAGGATTATCGAAACAACAACGAGTTTTTCAAGGTATCTTGTAATAACAAGACCAATGGGGGATGATCGTAAGAATGGCAAGTGTAAGTAGTTATCCATAAGGATTTATCGGTGGTCGGGAATAGCAAAAGTGATGGGCACAAAGTCTCGAGAGAATATCAAAGAGTATCTCCGAAGTCTTCTAGTGCAGTCGGTGACCATCTGGCCTGAAGGGCTCTCCAGGAGAAAGTATTATCGAGAACCTAGAGTCAGAGTTAGTAAAAAAATCGTTTAACCCGAGTAGAAGAGAGTTCAGAGTCCCAGAGTAAAGATCGAGGAGTAAAAGATCCTAATACCACCCAATGGCGACGTGGGCCCGTAAGGCACACAACCATGTTAGTAAAAGTTTTTTTTGTAATGTCTAGACTCGACTTCGGCCAAGGAGTGTGGAAGGGGGATTCCTACAGGCAGCCGGCTCTGATACCAACTTGTGACGCCCTCGATTCAATCGTACACTAATCATGCACGCAAATGTGTACGATCAAGATCAAGGACTCACGGGAAGATATCACAACACAACTCTAAAACATAAATAAGTCATACAAGCATCATAATACAAGCCAGGGCCTCGAGGGCTCGAATACAAGTGCTCGATCATAGACGAGACAATGGAAGCAACAATATCTGAGTACGGACATAAGTTAAACAAGTTTGCCTTAAGAAGGCTAGCACAAACTGGGATCAGATCGAAAGAGGCCCGGGCCTCCCGCTGGGATCCTCCTAAGCTACTCTGGTCGTCGTCGGCCGGGCTGCACGTAGTAGTAGGCACCTCCAGTAGTAGTCGTCATCGACGGCGGCGTCGCTCTGGGCTCCATCGTCTGGTTGCAGCAATCGAGTATAGATAGGGGAAAAGGGGAAACAATGCAACCGTGAGTACTCATCCAAAGTACGCAAGCAAGGAGCTACACTACATATGCATGGATATATGTGTAAAGGGCCATATCATGGACTGAATCTGCAGAATGCCGAATAAGAGGGGATAGCTAGTCTTATCGAAGACTACGCTTCGTCACCTGTCTTGCAATGTAGAAGAGGGCAGCTGAAGTCCTCCAAGTAACATCACATAGCAATAATCCTACCCGGCGATCCCCTCCTCATATCCCTGAGAGAGCGACCACCGGTTGTATCTGGCACTTGGAAGGGTGTGTTTTATCAAGTATCCGATTCTAGTTGTCATAAGCTCAAGGTATAACTCCAAGTCGTCCTGTTACGGAAGATCACGGCTATTCGAATAGATTAACTTCCCTGCAGGGGTGCACCAACTTACCCAACACGTTTGATCCCATTTGGCCGGACACACTTTCCTGGGTCATGCCCGGCCGCGGAAGATCAACACGTCGCAGCCCCACCTAGGCACAACAGAGAGGCCAGCACGCCGGTCTAAACCTAAGCGCACAGGGGTCTGGGCCCATCGCCCATAGCACACCTGCATGTTGCGTGGGCGGCCGGAAGCAGACCTAGCCTAGTGGCGTTCCAGTCCAATCCGGCGCGCGCCGCTCCGTCGCTGACGTCTGAAGTGCTTCGGCTGATACCACGACGCCGAGTGCCCATATCTTTCCCACGTAGTTGGTTAGTGCGTATAAGCTCATAGCCAACTCAGATCAAATACCAAGATCTCGTTAAGCGTGTTAAGTATCCGCGAATGCCGAACAGGGCCAGGCCCACCTCTCTCCTAGGCGGTCTCAACCTGCCCCGCCGCTCCGCCACAAAGATCCACTCATGGTGCTCCACCACCGACCCGACTTTAATCTCCACATGTATCATGTATAAGTATATAGTATATACCGTGATCACCTCCCGAGTGATCACGGCCCGATAGTATAGCACGGCGAGACGGACAAGGATGTAGGGCCACAGATGAAAATACTAGCATCCTATACTAAGCATATAGGTTTGCGGTAAAGGTAACAATGAGAGTAACAAGGACAAAGCTATGCATCGGGATAGGTATAATCGAAAGTAAGAATATGCTACTCTACTCTAATGCAAGAAGTATAGAGAAGAGTAGGCGATATCTGTGATCAAGGGGGCTTGCCTGGTTGCTCTGGCAAGAGAGAGGGGTCGTCAACTCCGTAGTCGAATGGGGGTCGCCGGCGGTCTCGGGTTCACCGGAAAGAAGTAACGAGGAGGAACACAATAAATAACAGAGCAATCAAAGTATCACAAAGCGTAACATGGCAATACGCGGTGCTAGAGGTGACCTAATGTTGTAGGAGGTGATATTGGTGAAGGGGAAACATCCGGAAAGTATCCCGGTGTTCCGTGTTTTGAGACGAGATGAACCGAAGGGGGAAAGTTGCGTTTTTGATATGTTAGGAGTGTGTGGTGGACGAACGGACTGCGTATCCGGATTCGTCTCGTCGTTCTGAGCAACTTTCATATACAAAGTTTTTTCATCTGAGCTACGGATTATTTTATATGGTTTTCTAAAGTTTTAATTCATTTTCTGAATTTTCTGAAATTAATATTATTTCAAAATAAAAGAATATAAGTGCTATGGGTACACAGAGAGTGTACCCAGAGAGGTGCATACGTGGCTGACAGTGGGCCCAGTTGGTAGGTCAATCGCCCGATCAGCAGAGGCGACCGAGTGGGCCAAGCTGGCGACTCGGCAGGGTGATTAGGCGGCCCTATCCTTTGGAACAAATGATAGGCCCCACCATCACCGACAAAGTGGTCTTAAACTATGGGTTAATAAAAGGACGGTTAATTAAAGGCGTGGCGCTGATTGTCGATGATCGATTAGGCTAGCTAATTAGGTAGTTTAATTAACAATAATTACTTAGCGTGGGGCCTTGATCGTCACTGAGCAGAGAGAAGGGTTAGTGGCTGGGTTAGTGGTGCCACGTCAGCGCGCCGGCGGCTAATCGCCGGCAACCACAACGACGGCGGCGCGCACGGGAGGTGTCGGAATTCGTCTACGGTGACTCATTTCCAACGCGGTTTGCACCTACGGCCTCGTGAGGTTCGCGCGCATCCAGCGGTGGTGTTGGCTTGCCGCGAGATGGCCGGGTTCGATGCGGCGACGAGATGGAGCGACGGCGGCTTGGCGCGCAGCCGCCAGCGGGGCGCGCAGGCACGGGAGAGGAGGTAGCGGTCGCGTTGGAAGACGGGAAGGCGAGAGCACAACGTCGTGTTTCGGACGCGAGAGGTAGTGGCTGTGGCCACGATCGCGACATGCCCGACGGCGAGGAGCTTCAGCTCCGATGGCGTCTGTGGCTACGGGCACCAAATTGAACGGGGCAGAGAGGGGTTTCGAGAGGGAGCTCACAGTGGATGCGTAGAGCAGCTCAGCGGCCTCGGGGATGGCTCGGCCTTGCCGGAATCGATGGCGACGATCGACGGGGCCGAGGACGACGGAGATGATGCAGGGCTCGATGCAGGGGGGTCCTAGTTCCACAGGCGGCCTCACGCATAACGAGAGGATGACGGCAGAGCAGAGGGACCAAACCGGGAGCCTGGGAGGAGGGTAGCCACACCGGCGAGCTTCGCCGCGGCGACGGGTGGTTCGGTGTGGCGGATCTGACGAGGGAGAAAGCGAGGGGGCAAATGCAGGAGGGCTCTAGGGTTTCGGGGCGTCTGGGAGGGGTTGCCATCGACCTAGTAGGCGCCGGGGTGCACCGGATGGTCGCCGCGTGGCCATCGGCGCCGTGGACGGGCGCTCTGTGTCCACGGGGGTGGGGGTGAACAGAGGAAGAGGAAGGAGGGGGGTTAGGTGGGCCGGCCTGGCAACTTCAGCCATTTGGGCCAAGTGGCCCAGGGGGTTTTCTACTTGTTGTTTATTTTTATTTTGTTGTTATTTATTCTTTTCTGTATTTTTTTTTGCTCCACATTGCTATAGTTTAGATAAAATACAAAACTAGTTCCTAATTTAGTTTCACAATTATGTCACGGACCCATTAGTTCGGGCAATTAAATAAATTAGCTTAATATTTTATTAATTGAAAAAGGCATTTAATTATCTGTTTCTACTACTGTTTTATTTATTTCAAAATATTTAAGCATTTTGTAAAAGTGCGGTTACTTCACCAAAATAATGTATGGATTATTTTCCGCAAACCGAACCTTTTAGTTTTAACGTTTGAAAACTTTTGATGTTTGCCATTAACTCAAATTTGAATTTGAATCGTTTTGAACTAACGCGGGATTAGCAACAGTAATTGTGGTGACGTGGCATCATTAGTAGAAGGTTACTGTAGCTTAATTATCCGGGCGTCACACAATTACTCTCATCTCTTGCATTACATTATTCGACATTCGCCTCTCGTTTTCCTCTCCCACACTTCTAAAACGATTTTGGAAAAGATTCTCCTTTTCTTCGCCCCTCTTCCATTCATTTTCTTTGCTTGCTTTTTGTGTGCTTTTGTGTTGGATTGCTTGCTTTGTCACGATGGCTCAAGATAATACCAAATTTTCTAACTTTTCCAATACCAACAACAATGATTTTATTAGTACTCCAATTGCTCCCGATGCTAATGCGGAATCTTGTGAAATTAATAATGCTTTGTTGAATCTTGTTATGAAAGATAAATTTTCCGGCCTTCCCAATGAAGATGTCGCATCCCATCTTAATAATTTCGTTGATTTGTGCGATATGCAAAAGAAAAAATATGTGGATAATGATATTGTTAAGTTGCAGTTATTTCCGTTCTCGCTTAGGGATCACGCTAAAACTTGGTTTTCATCTTTGCCTAAAAATAGTATTGATTCCTGGAATAAGTGTAAAGATGCTTTTATTTCCAAGTATTTTCCTTCCGCTAAGATCATCTCCCTTAGGAACGATATTATGAATTTTAAGCAACTTGATCATGAACATGTTGCACAATCTTGCGAGAGGATGAAATTGATGATTAGAAATTGCCCTAATCATGGTTTGAATTTATGGATGATTATACAAAAAATATGCCGGATTGAATTTTGCTTCTAGAACTCTTTTAGATTAGGCCGCGGGAGGCACTTTTATGGAAATTACTTTAGGAGAAGCTACTAAACTCCTAGATAATATTATGGTTAATTATTCTCAATGGCATACCGAAAGATCTTCCACTAGTAAAAAGGTGCATGCAATTGAGGAAATAAATGTTTTGAGTGGAAAGATGGATGGGTTTCTGAAAATGTTTGCTAGTAAGAGTGCTCCTATTGATCCTAATGATATGCCTTTGTCTACTTTGATTGAAAACGATAATGAATCTATGGATGTGAATTTTGTTGGTACGAACAATTTTGGTAATAACGCGTACAGAGGTAATTTTAATCCTAGGCCGTTTCCTAGTAATTCCTCTAATAATTATGGTAATTCCTACAACAATTTCTATGGAAATTATAATAGGATTCCCTCTGAATTTTAGAATAGTGTTAAATAATTTATTAGTTCGCAAAAGAATTTCAATGCTTTGATTGAAGAAAAATTGCTTATGATTGATGATTTGGCTAGGAACGTGGATAGATTTCTCTTGATGTTGATTCTTTGAAACTTATAACTATTCCACCTAAGCATGATATCAATGAGTCTCTCAAAGCCATGAGAATTTCCATTCATGAATGCAAAGAAAGAACCGCTAAGATGCGTGCTAAGAGATATTGGTTTATAAAAGCGTGTTCTTCTAGTTTCCGTGAAAATAATATGAAGATCTAAAAGTGATTGATGTGACTCCTATTGAATCTTTTTTTTCCAATGTAATTCTTGATAAATATGGGACTGGAGATGAGTCGACTTTAGTTAAAAGGCGTCCCAATGATTCGGAGTTTTTAGATCTTGATGCAAAAATTGATAAAAGTGGGATTGAAGAGGTCAAAACTTTACATAGCAATGAAACCACTATTTTGGATTTCAAGGACTTCAATTATGATAATTGCTATTTAATTGATTGTATTTCCTTGTTGCAATCTATGTTGAATTCTCCTCATGCTTATAACCAAAACAAAGCTTTTACTAAACATATCGTTGATGCTATGATGCAATCTTATGAAGCAAAGCTTAATTTGGAAGTTTATATTCCTTGAAAACTTTATGATGAGTGGGGACCTACTATTAAGATTAATATTAAATATTATGAATGCTATGCTTTGTGTGATTTGGGTGCTAGTGTTTCCACAATTCCGGAAACTTTTTGTGATGTGTTAGGTTTCCGTGAATTTGATGATTGTTCCTTAAATTTGCATCTTGCTGCTTCCACTATTAAGAAACCTATGGGAAGAATTAATGATGTTATTATTGTTGAAAATAGGACTTATGTTCCCGTAGATTTCATTGTTCTTGATATAGATTGCAATCCTACATGTCCTATTATTCTTGGTAGACCTTTCCTTAGAACGATTGGTGCAATTATTGATATGAAAGAAGGAAACATTAGATTTCAATTCCCGTTAAGGGAAGGCCTGAACACTTTCCAAGAAAGAAAAATAAAATTCCTTATGTATCTATTATGAGAGACACTTATGGATTGCATGCGAAAGATGATAATACTTAGATCTATTCGTGTTTTTATGCCTAGCTAGGGGCGTTAAACAATAGCGCTTGTTGGGAGGCAACCCAATTTTATTTTTGTTCTTGCTTTTCAGGTCCTGTTTAGCAATAAATATATCATCTAGCATCTGGTTAGATTTGTTTTTGTTTTTTTAATTAGTTTTTGCGCCAAGTAAGACATATGGGATAACCTACGGTGATAGTTAATTTGATCTTGCTGAAAAACAGAAACTTTTGCGCTCACAAAAATAGTTATCATTTTTTACTGGAGAGTGCTTTTTAGTTGATTCTTTTTGCAGAAGATTAATAAAAAATATCTAGGATTCCCTATTTTCTTAGGATTTTTGAAATTACAAAAGTATTTGAAATATTCAGATTACTACAGACTGTTCTGTTTTTGATAGATTCTATTTTTCGTGTGTTGTTTGCTTATTTTGATGCATCTATGTCTAGTATTGGGGGTATGAACCATGGAAAAGTTGGAATGCAGTAGATATCACACCAATATAAATAAAGAATGAGTTCACAACAGTACCAAAAGTGGTGATTTATTTTCTTATACTAACGGAGCTTACAAGATTTTCTGTTGGAGTTTTGTGTTGTGAAGTTTTCAAATTTTGGGTAAGGATTTGATGGACTATGGAATAAGGAGTGGCAAGAGCCTAAGACTGGGTATTCGCAAGAACCCCAAGGTAATATTCAAGGATGTCAAAAAGCCTAAGCTGGGGGATGCCCCGGGAAGGCATCCCCTCTTTCGTCTTCATATATCGGTAACTTTACTTGAGGCTATATTTTTATTCACCACTTCATATGTGTTTTGCTTGGAGAGTCTTGTATGATTTGAGTCTTTGCTTTTTAGTTTTACACAATCATCCTTGCTGTACACACCTTCTGAGAGAAACACGCATGAATCGTGATTTATTAGAATGCTCTATGTGCTTCACTTATATCTTTTGAGCTAGGCAAAAAATTGCTCTAGTGCTTCACTTATATCTTTTTAGAGCACGGTGGTGGTTTTATTTTATAGAAATTTATGAACTCTTGTACTTCACTTATATTATTTTGATAGTCTCTAAACAGCATGGTAATTTGCTTTGGTTATAAAATTAGTCCTACAATGATAGGCATCCAAGAGGGATATAATAAAAACTTTCATATAAAGTTCATTGAATACTATGATAAGTTTGATTCCTTAGGATTGTTTTGAGATATGAAGATGGTGATATTAGAGTCATGCTAGTAAATAGTTGTGAATTTGAGAAATACTTGTGTTAAAGTTTGTGAGTCCCGTAGCATGCATGTATGGTGAACCGTTATGTGATGAAGTCGGAGCATGATTTATTTTTCTATTGTCTTCCTTATGAGTGGCGGCCGAGGACAAGCGATGGTGTTTTCCTACCAATCTATCCCCCTAGGAGCATGCATGTAGTACTTTGTTTTGATGACTAATAGATTTTTGCAATAAGTATGCCAGTTCTTTACGACTAATGTTGAGTCCATGGATTATACACACTCTCACCTTTTCGCCATTGCTAGCCTCTCTAGTACTGCGCAACTTTCGCCGGTACCATAAACCCACTACATATCCTTCCTCAAAACAGCCACCATACCTACCTATTATGGCATTTCCATAGCCATTCCGAGATATATTGCCATGCAACTTTCCACCGTTCCGTTTATTATGACACGCTCCATCATTGTCATATTGCTTTGCATGATCATGTAGTTGACATCGTATTTGTGGCAAAGCCACCGTTCATCATTTTTTATACATGTCGCTCTTGATTCATTGCACATCCCGGTACACCGCCGGAGGCATTCACATAGAGTCATATTTTGTTCTAAGTATCGAGTTGTAGTTCTTGAGTTGTAAGTAAATAAAGTGTGATGATCTTCATTATTAGAGCATTGTCCCATGTGAGGAGAGGATGATGGAGACTATGATTCCCCCACAAGTCGGGATGAGACTCCAGACGAAAAATTAAATAAAAAAGAGGCCAAAAAAAAGAGAGAAGGCCCAAATAAAAAAAGAGCGAAAAAGATAGAAGGGACAATGTTACTATCCTTTTTGTCACACTTGTGCTTCAAAGTAGCACCATGATCTTCATGATAGAGAGTCTCCTATGATATCACTTTCATATACTAGTGGGAATTTTACATTTTAGAACTTGGCTTGTATATTCCAGTGATGGGCTTCCTCAAATTGCCCTACGTCTTCGTGAGCAAGCGAGTTGGATGCACACCCACTTAGTTTCTTTTTGAGCTTTCATAAACTTATAGCTCGAGTGCATCCGTTGCATGGCAATCCCTACTCACTCACATTGATATCTATTAATGGGCATCTCCATAGCCCATTGATACGCCTAGTTGATGTGAGACTATCTCCCTCTTTTTTCCTCTCCACAACCGCCGTCTATTCCACCTATAGTGCTATGTCCATGGCTCATGCTCATGTATTGCGTGAAAGTTGAAAATTTTGAGAACATCAAAAGTATGAAATAATTGCTTGGCTTGTCATCGGGGTTGTGCATGATTTAAATACTTTGTGTGATGAAGATGGAGCATAGCCAGACTATATGATTTTGTAGGGATAAGCTTTGTTTGGCCATGTTATTTTGAGAAGACATAATTATTTTGTTAGTATGCTTGAAGTATTATTGTTTTTATGTCAATATTAAACTTTTGTTTTGAATCTTACGGATCTGAACATTCATGCCACAATAAAGAGAATTGCATGGATAAATATGATAGGTAGCATTCCACATCAAAAATTCTGTTTTTATCATTTACCTACTCGAGGACGAGCAGGAATTAAGCTTGGGGATGCTTGATACGTCTTCAACGTATCTATAATTTTTTATTGTTCCATGCTATTATATTATCTATTTTGGATGTTTTATATGCATTAATATGCTATTTTATATGATTTTGGGGACTAACCTATTAACCTAGAGCCCAGTGCCAGTTTATGTTTTTTCCTTGTTTTAGAGTTTCGCAGAAAAGGAATACCAAACGGAGTCCAAATGGAATAAAACTTTCGCGATGATTTTTCTTGGACCAGAAGACACCCATGAGACTTGGAGTGCAAGTCAAAAGAGCCGTGAGGCGGCCACAAGGGTGGAGAGCGCGCCCAATGGGTGGGGCGTGCCCCCCAACCTTGTGGGCCCCTCAGCAACCTTCTGACCTAGATCTTCCTCCTATATATACTCTTATACCCCAAAAACATCCAGGGGATCCACGAAACCACTTTTCCACCGCCGCTACTTTCTGTACCCGTGAGATCCCATCTTGGGGCCTTTTCCGGCATTCTGCCGTAGGGGGAATTGATCACGGAGGGCTTCTACATCAACACCATTGCCTCTTCGATGAAGCGTGAGTAGTTTACTTCAGACCTACGGGTCCATAGCTAGTAGCTAGATGGCTTCTTCTCTCTCTTTGATTCTCAATAAGTTCTCCTCATGTTCTTGGAGATCTATCCGATGTAATACTCTTTTGCGGTGTGTTATCTGAGATTCGGTGAATTGTGGATTTATGATCAGCTTATCATGAATATTAGTTGAATCTCCTCTGAATTCTTATATGCATGATTTGATATCTTTGCAAGTCTCTTCGAACTATCGATTTGGTTTGGCCAACTAGATTGGTTTTTCTTGCAATGGGAGAAGTGCTTAGCTCTGGGTTCAATCTTGCGGTGTCCTTTCCAAGTGACAGCAGGGGCAGCAAGGCACGTATTGTATTGTTGCCATCGAGGATAAAAAGATGGGGTTTTCATCATATTGCTTGAGTTAATTCCTCTACACCATGTCATCTTGCTTAATGTGTTACTCTGTTCTTATGAACTTAATACTCTAGATGCAGGCAGGAGTCGTTCTATGTGTGGAGTAATAGTCGTAGATGCAGAATCGTTTTGGTCTACTTGACACGGACGTGATGCCTATATTCATGATCATTGCCTTAGATATCGTCATAACTTTGCACTTTTCTATCAATTGCTCAACGGTAATTTGTTCACCCACCGTAATAATTTCTATCTCGAGAGAAGCCTCTAGTGAAACCTATGGCCCCCTGGTCTATTTTCCATCATATAAGTTTCCGATCTACAACTCTAGTTTCCTATTTAATTTCTTTTGCAATCTTTACTTTCCGTTCCATAAACCAAAAATACCAAAAATATTATTTTACCGTTTATCCATCTCTATCAGATCTCACTTTGCGAATAACCGTGAAGGGATTGACAACTCCTTTGCCATGTTGGTTGCAAGTTGGTGTTTGTTTGTGCAGGTATTCGGTGGCTTTTTGCATAGTCTCCTACTGGATTGATACCTTGGTTCTCAAAACTGAGGGAAATACTTACGCTCCTTTGCTGCATCACCCTTTCCTCTTCAAGGGAAAACCCAACGCAAGCTCAAGAGGTAGCAGGGAACGCCGGGAATGTCAGATGGTCACCATGCAAACAGATCTACATTCGCCCGCTGGAAGGCAATGAGCGCGCTTTCCTATTTACTGTCAAGGGTGGCACTGATGGTGAAAGTACCGTCCTCCTTTGCTGGTACCTTCTTCATCGCAGGTGGAGTGGCCTTGGATCTCTTGCCGGCAGAGCCCTCTGGCATGTCTTCAACAGGCGCGCAACACTCCGAGGAGGCGCGCTTCCTGGAATTCTCACTAAA
The DNA here is from genome assembly GCA_021605205.1 of Aegilops longissima. NCBI lineage: Eukaryota > Viridiplantae > Streptophyta > Magnoliopsida > Poales > Poaceae > Aegilops > Aegilops longissima. The sequence continues at coordinate 369,924,651 of CM038678.1, forward strand.
TGTCTTGTCGGGCTTCTTTCTCTTCTTTTTCTTTGCAGGAGCTGCTGCCTTGATGGCCTCTGCCGCAACCACATCTCTATGAAGTATGTCGACACATATGACTGCATCCTTCTTGTCTGAATTGATGGAAATGACACCCATTAGCCCTGGCATCTTCAATGTGTTGTAGGCATAATGGGATGCCGCCATAAATTTAGCCAGGGCCGGGCGACCAAGAATTCCATTAAATGGAAAAGGGATATTAACAACATCAAACACTATTTTTTCTCTCATGTAGTCCAGATCCCCGCCAGACGTTATTGGCAACGTGATCTTTCCCTTGGGATGGCTCCTTCCTGGGTTAATTCCTTGGAACATCCCAGTTTTCTCGAGCTCTTCATCAGGGATTTGTAGCCTCTCGATTACTTCTGGAGAAATCAAATTCAAGCCCGCCCCACCGCAACTAGCACTTTTGTGACCTTGAGGTTGTGTATTGTTGGTGAAACCAACAAATGCAAGCACCCGACTGCAGTTGTGCGATCAGGGTGGTCCCCAGCATCGAAAATGATAGGCGTGTGTTACCACTTGACGGGCTTCTGAGCTTCTGACGCCGGCTCCACTACATTGACCCCATGCGCCCACTCTTTAAGCTGGTGGTGAGAGGAACGCAAAGATACACCCCCGTCAATGCACATGGCTTATGTTGCCTTCTAGAATTCATGTTCACTGGACTCATCGTCATCTTCCTCTTCACTCTCATCATCTTCTTTCTTTTCCCTGCCCCTGGCAGGCTTTTCTTTTTGTTGATTGGCCTTGCTGCTGCGCCCTCCTCAGGCACCGTGCACCCTTCTTGTCGGATCCACCGGTACCATCTTGGCCCTTCTCCTTATCGCGCTTCTCATAGTCAGCCTTTTGCTTTTCAACCAGCTGTTCAACTTGTCGGCACTACTGGAGGTTGTGACCATTGGTACGGTGAATCTTGCAGTATGTCCCGTCAGACTTGCCGGCTTTCTCGCCCGCCGCAGCTACCTGGCAATCAGCGCATGTAGCAACTTCCTTGTCGGAGCTTTCTATTTTGGTTTTCTTAGCGGAACTAGAGTTACCAGACCCTTTCACGGCCATAACCACCTTGCCTTTGCTCTTTCTATTGTGCCTCCGGCCTTTCTTCTTCGGGGTGGCGACATCATCGTCCTCAGAATCAACTTCGGCGCCAACATCTTCCCCGGGAAGCCTTCTCCCCTCCTCAGCACGTGCACACTTTTCCACCAACGTGTAAAGCTCACTGACGGTCTTCGGCAGCTGTATGTTCATCTTCTCCCACATTTTGCGATTGTGCACGTTCGAGTGGAACGCGACAATCGCAGGTGTAGGATGCACATCCGGTATGCTGCGGTGTACACGGCTGAATCTTTGTATATATCTGCGCAGATCTTCTCCTTCTCTTTGCGGGATCACTTGCAAGTCACTGGGATATCCAGGGCCTTTCTGGCCTCCGTTGAAGGCACCAAAGAACTCGTTGCATAGATCTGACCACGAAGAAATGGAGTTCTCTTGCAAGTTCATTAACCAAGATCTCAAATTGGGTTTGAGTACTAATGGGAAATAGTTGGCGAGGATCTTTTCATCCCTTCCTCCAGTAGCTTGCACAAAAATTGTGTAAATGCCTAGGAATTTTGTTGGGTTCATCTTGCCATCGTACTTCTCTAGTACTTTTGGCTTGAACGCCTGGATAGACGGCCAGCGGACTTGTCGCAGCTCACGTGTTAAAGCAGGGCACCCAACCTCGTAAGGTAGGTAATCGCCAACAACGGGTGCAGGCTCATCAAGACCTGGGCCGTTGTGCTCGTCAGATTGATGGCGCACCTCCCAGCGTCGTTCAATGGTGGTACGGGCATCTTCTGGTCGCCTATCCAGGATCACATGTAATTGATCCTGCTGCGTCCACGGATCTGAAGAAGCCATCGATGCTTCTCGGGCTCAACAGTTCATTGGGTTCGTTGCGGCGGCTGACGCTGCTTCTGGGGTTGTTGCCATGGAGGCGACTGCACCGTTGGTGCATGATACGTCTCCAACATATCTATAATTTTTATTGTTCCTTGCTATTATATTATCTGTTTTGGATGTTTTATATGTATTAATATGCTATTTTATATTATTTTTGGGACTAACTTATTAACCTAGTGCCAAGTGCCAGTTGATGTTTTTTCCTTGTTTTTGGCTTTTACGGAAAATCAATACCACACGGAGTCCAAATGGAATAAAACTTTATGATGATTTTTCTTGGACTAGAAGAAACCTAGGAAGCTTCGGGAGGAGGCAAAAAGACCTACAAGGAGGCCACAAGCCCTAGGGGCACACCCCTAGGCTTGTGGGCCCCTCGGAGACCTTCCAACCCTAACTCCAGCACTATAAATTCCCAAATATCCCCCTTACGTTAGAGGGCACAAAAAAATACTTTTTCACCGTCACAAGCTTCTGTTCTCGTGAGATCCCATCTTGGGGCCTTTTCTGGCACTCCGTCAGAGGGGAATTCGATCACGGAGGGCCTCTACACCGACCTTGTTGCCCTTCCAATGATGCGTGAGTAGTTTACCACGGACCTAAGGGTCCATAGCTAGTAGGTAGATGGCTTCTTCTCTCTCTTTGATCTTCAATACAATGTTCTCCTCGATGTTCTTGGAGATCTATTCAGTGTAATCTTCTTTTACGGTACATTTGTTGAGATCCGGTGAATTGTCAATTTATGATCAGATTATCTATGAATATTATTTGAGTCTATAATGAACTCTTTTATGCATGATTAAGATAGCTTTCTATTTATCTCCGATCTATCAATTTGGTTTGGCCTACTAGATTTGGTTTTCTTGCAATGGGAGAGGTGCTTTGTTATGGGTTCAATCTTGCGGTGTCCTCACCCAGTGACAGTAGGGGTAGCGAGGCACGTATTGTATTGTTGACATTAAGGATAAAAAGATGGTGTTTATATCATATTTCTTGAGTTTATCCCTCGACATCATGTCATCTTGCTTAAGGCGTTACTCTGTTCTTATGAACTTAATACTCTAGATGCAGGCAGGAGTCGGTCGATGTGTGGAGTAATAGTAGTAGATGCAGAATCGATTCGGTCTACTTGTCATGAACGTGATGCCTATATTCATGATCATTGCCTTAGATATCATCATAACTTTGTGCTTTTGTATCAATTGCTCAACAGTAAATTGTTTACCAACCATATGTTTCCTTCAAGAGAGAAGCCTCTAGTGAAATCTATGCCCCCCGGGTCTATTTTCCATCAAATATTTTCAGATCTATAAAACCAAAAACCCAAAAATACCTTGCTGCAATTTATTTATATTTACTTTATTTTGCCTTCTACTTATCTTTTACATCTATCTCTATTAGATATCACTCTTTCAAGTGACTGTGAAGGGATTGACAACCCCTTTTTCGCGTTGAGTGCAATTGTTTGTTAGTTTGTGCAGGTGCATATATTGGGGACTTGCTTGTGCCTCCTACTGGATTGATACCTTGGTTCTTAACTGACGGAAATACTTATCTCTACTTTGCTGCATCACCCTTTCCTCTTCAAGGGAAAAATCAATGCAAGCTCAAGAAGTAGCAGGAAGAATTTCTGGCGCCGTTGCCAGGGAGGTTCTACATCAAGCCTACCAAGTACCTATCATAAACTGTCATCTCTTGCATTTACATTATTTGCCATATGCCTCTTGTTTTCCTCTCCCCCTCTTCTAAAATGTTTTTCAGAAAAACACAAAAATATTTGCATTTTTTATTCGCCTTCTTTCCATTTGTCTTTTCGTTTACTTGTGTCCTAGATTGGTTGCTTGCCATCATGTCTCAACCCAAGAATCTCGATCTTTACTTTAGAAGGTTGGAAGAAGTTGAAAATAATACAAAAAGCTTTATGTCTTTATAGTTTGAGCATAATAATTTCTTTAGGAACGAATTTAAAGAACAAAAAACTATGATGGAATATATCAATAAAGAGAGTGATGATGTTACTAAGGAAATATTTGATCTTAAATCTCAATTTGCTCATATTGAAAATCAAAATTTCTGATAAGCAAACCACTTTAGTAAATAAGATGGCTGCTAAACCTGAAGCTCTTAACAATGATGAAGATCTTAAAGTGATTGGTTTGACTCATATTGAATATTTGTTTGCTAATATAAAACTTGATAAAGATGGGACTGGAGATGAGTCAACTTTAGCTAGAAGGCGTCCCAATAATTTGGAGGGTGAAGATCTTAATGAAAAAATTGATAAAAGTGGGATTTGCGAGGTCAAAACTTTAAGTAGTGATGAACCCACTCTTTTGGATTTCAAGGACTTTAATTATGATAATTGTTGTTTAATAGATTGTATTTGCTTGTTGCAATCCATACTAAATTCACCCCATGCTTATAACCAAAATAAGGCTTTTACTGAACATATCGTGGATGCTATGATGAAATCGTTTGAAGAAAAACATGAGTTGGAAGTTTCAATCCCTAGAATGCTTTATGATGAATGGGAACCTACTATTAAGATTAATATTAAATATTATGAGTGTAACGCTTTGTCTGATTTGGGTGCTAGCGTTTCCACTATTCCCAAAGTTGTATGTGTTGTGCTAGGTTTCCAAAAATTTGATGATTGTTCTTTGAATTTGCATCTAGCAGCTTCCACTATTAAGAAACCTATGGGAAGGATTAATGATGTTCTTGTTGTTGAAAATAGGAATTATGTGCCCGTAGATTTTATTGTGCTTGATATAGATTGCAATCATACATGCCCTATTATACTTGGTAGACCTTTCCTAAGAACGATTGGTGCAATTATTGATACGAAAGAAGGAAACATTTGATTTGAATTTCCATTCAGGAAGGGCATGGAACACTTTCCAAGAAAGAAAATTAAGTTACCATATGAATCTATTATGAGGCTACTTATGGATTTAATACCAAATATGACAATACCTAGATCTATGCAATATGTGCTTGTTGGGCGTAAGACAACAAGCTAAGGAAGGGCGTAAAACAATAGCGCTTGTTGGGAGGCAACCCAATTTTATTTTGTGTTTTTTATTTTTTCTTCTGTTTTTCAATAAATACACAATATTAGTTCTATAATAATTGTGTTTTGGAGTTTTAATTAGTGTTTGAGCCAAGCAAGACCTTTGGGATGCTTTGGTAGATCGTTGATTTGATTTTGCTGAAAAACAGAAACTTTTGCATCGAATAATAGAATTGTTAAAAATTGCTGGAGCATGAAAAAATTCTGAATTTTTTACACAAGATTGATATATGAATTTCCTCTATTGTACTAATGTTTCAGAATTTTTGGAGTTACAGAAGTATGACTAATATTCGGGTCTTTACAGACTGTTCTGTTTTTGCAGATTCTGTTTTCGATGTGTTCTTTGCTTATTTTGATGAATCTATTGGTAGTATCGGGGGGTATGAACCATGCAGAAGTTGGAATACAGTGGATATAACACCATTATAAATTTATAATGAGTTCACAACAGTACCTAAAGTGGAGATTTGTTTTATCATACTAACGGATCTCACGAGTTTTTTGTTGAGTTTTGTGTTCTGAAGTTTTCAAGTTTTGGGTAAAGATTTGATGGACTATGGAATAAGGAGTGGCAAGAGCCTAAGCTTGGGGATGCCCAAGTCACCCCACGGTAATATTCAAGGACAACCAAGCATCTAAGCTTGGGGATGCCCCTGATGGCATCCCCTCTTTCGTCTCCAATCCATTGGTAAATTTACTTGAGGCTATTTTTATTCACCACATGATATATGTTTTGCTTGGAGCATCTTGTATTATATGAGTATTTTATTTTTATTTTTCCACAATCATCCTTGTTGTACACACTTTTTGAGAGGGACACGCATTAATCGTGAATTTATTAGAATACTCTATGTGCTTCACTTATATCTTTTGAGCTAGCCAGTTGCTCTAGTACTTCACTTATATCTTTTTAGAGCACGGCGGTGGTTTTATTTTGTAGAAATTGATGAACTCTCATGCTTCACTTATATTATTTTGGGACTCTTAAGATACTATGGCAATTTGCTTAGGTTATGAATTTAGTCCTAATATGATGGGCATCCAAGAGGGATATAATAAAAACTTTCATAAAGAGCATTGAATATATGAGAAGTTTGATTCCTTGCATTTGTTTTAAGATATAAAGATGGTGATATTAGAGTAATTGTGGATTGGTAGAAATACTTGTGTTAAAGTTTGTGATTCCCGAAGCATGCACGTATGGTCTATCGTTATGCGATGAAGCTAGAGCATGATTTATTTTTGATTGTCTTCCTTATGAGTGGCGGTCGGGGATGAGCGATGGTCTTTTCTTATGCATATTAGTACTTTGCTTTGATGGCTAATAAACGATTAGTCCCACACGAGGTTTGGAATAAGTGATTGTCTGAGCGATGGTCTTTTCCTATGCATATTAGTACTTTGCTTTGATGGCTAATAATATTTTGCAATAAGTATGTGAGTTCTTTATGACTAATATTGAGTCCATCGATTATACACACTCTCACCCTTCCACCATTGCTAGCCTCTCTAGTGCCGCGCAACTTTTGTTGGTGCATTAAACCCACCATATACCCTTCCTCAAAACATCCACCATACCTACCTATTATGGCATTTCCATATCCATTCCGAGATATATTGCCATGCAACTTCCACTGTTCTGTTTATTATGACATGCACCATCATTGTCATATTGCTTTGCATGATCGTAAGATAGCTAGCATGATGTTTTCATGGCTTGTCCATTTTTTGATATCATTGCTATGCTAGATCATTGCACATCCCGGTACACCACTGGAGGCATTCATATAAAGTCATATATTTGTTCTAGTATAGAGTTGTGAGTAAATAAAAGTGTGGTGATCAACATTATTAGAGCATTGTCCCATGTGAGGAAAGGATGATGGAGGCTATGATTCTCCCACAAGTCGAGATGAGGCTCCGGACTTAAAATAAAAAAGAGAGGCCAAAGAGCCCAATAAAAAAAGAGGCCAAATAGCCCAAAAAATGAGAGAAAAGGAGAGAAGGGACAATGTTACTATCCTTTTCCACACTTGTGCTTCAAAAATAGCACCATGTTCTTCATGATAGAGAGTCTCCTATTTTATCACCCTTATATACTAGTGGGAATTTTTTATTATAGAACTTGGCTTGTATATTCCAATGATGGGATTCCTCAAATTGCCCTAGGTCTTCATGAGCAAGCAAGTTGGATGCACACCCACTTAGTTTTCTTTTGAGATTTCATACACTTATAGCTCTAGTGCATCCGTTGGATGGCAATCCCTACTCACTCGCATCAATATCAATTGATGAGCATCTCCATAGCCCGTTAATTTGCCTAGTTGATGTGAGACTTTCTCCTTTTTTTGTCTTTACCTCACAACTTCCACCATATTCTATTCCACTGATAACCCACAAGTATAGGGATCGCAACAGTTTTAGAGGGTAGCTTATTCAACCCAAATTTATTGATTCGACACAAGGGGAGCCAAAGAATATTCTCAAGTATTAGCAGTTGAGTTGTCAATTCAACCACACCTGGATAACTTAATATCTGCAGCAAAGTATTTAGTAGCAAATTAGTATGGAAGTAACGGTAACGGTGGCAAGAGTAACAGTAGCAGTTTTGTAGTAATTATAACAGTGGCAACGGAAAAGTAACTAAGCAAAGATCAATATGTGAAAAGCTCGTAGGCATTGGATCGGTGATGGAGAATTATGTCGGATGCGATTCCTCATGCAACAGTTATAACATAGGGTGACACAGAACTAGCTCCAATTCATCAATGTAATGTAGGCATGTATTCCGAACATAGTCATACGTGCTTATGGAAAAGAACTTGCATGACATCTTATGTCCTACCCTCCCGTGGCAGCGGGGTCCTATTGGAAACTAAGGGATATTAAGGCCTCCTTTTAATAGAGTACCGGACCAAAGCATTAACACTTAGTGAATACATGAACTCCTCAAACTATGGTCATCACCGGTAAGTATCCCGATTATTGTCACTTCGGGGTTAACGGATCATAACACATAATAGGTGACTATTTGACTTGCAAGATAGGATCGAGAGCTCACATATATTCATGAAAACATATTAGTTTCAGATCTGAAATCATGGCACTCGGACCCTAGTGACAAGCATTAAGCATAGCAAAGTCATAGCAACATCAATCTCAGAACATAGTGCATACTAGGGATCAAACCCTAACAAAACTAACTCGATTACATGGTAAATCTCATCCAACCCATCACCGTCCAGCAAGCCTACGATGGAATTACTCACGCATGGCGGTGAGCATCATGAAATTGGTGATGGAGGAAGGTTGATGATGACGACGGCGACGGATTCCCCTCTCCGGAGCCCCGAACGGACTCCAGAGAGGCCCTCCAGAGAGAGATTAGGGCTTGGCGGCGGCTCCGTATCGTAAAACGCGATGAATCCTTCTCTCTGATTTTTTTTCTCCCCGAACGTGAATATATAGAATTGGAGTTGAGGTCGGTGGAGTTCTAGGGGGCCCACGAGGCAGGGGGCGCGCCTAGGCGGGTAGGCGCGCCCCCACCCTCGTGGACAGGGTGTGGCCCCCCTGGCCTTGATTCTTTCGCCAATGTTTTTTATATATTCCAAAAATATTCTCCGTGAAGTTTCAGGTCATTCAGAGAACTTTTATTTCTGCACAAAAATAACACCATGGCAATTCTGCTGAAAACAACGTCAGTCCGGGTTAGTTCCATTCAAATCATGCAAGTTAGAGTCCAAAACAAGGGGAAACGTGTTTGGAAAAGTAGATACGATGGAGATTCTGCTGAAAGTGATAAAGAAAAACTTTTACAAACTCTGTTTGCTCTTGTTGCTATAAATATGTAAAGCCAGCATTCAAGTTTTCAGCAAAGATTATGAACTAACCATATTCACAATAACATTTAGGTCTCATGTTTACTCATATCAATGGCATAATCAACTAGCGAGCAATAATAATAAATCTCGGATGAAAACACTTTCTCAAGATAATCATAATATGATATAACGAGATGGTATCTCGCTAGCCCTTTCTGAGACCGCAAAACATAAATGTAGAGCACCTCTGAAGATCAAGGGCTGACTAAACATTGTAATTCATGGTAAAAGAGATCCAGTCATACTCAATATAAATTAATAGTAATGGATGCAAATGACAACGGTGCTCTCCAACTGGTGCTTTTTAATAAGAGGAGGATGAATCAACATAAAAGTAAATAGATAGGCCCTTCGCAGAGGGAAGCAGAGATTTGTAGAGGTGCCAGAGCTCGATTTTTGAAATAGAGATAAATAATATTTTGAGCAGCATACTTTCATTGTCAACATAACAACCGAGAGATCTCGATATCTTCCATGCTACACACATTATAGGCAGTTCCCAAGCAGAATGGTAAAGTTTATACTCCCACACCACCAACAAGCATCAATCCATGGCTTGCCTGAAACAACGGGTGCCTCCAACTAACAACAGTCCTGGGGGAGTTTTGTTTGCAATTATTTTGATTTGAGCATGGGACTGGGCATCCCAGTGACCAGCCATTTTCTCATGAGTGAGGAGCGGAGTCCACTCCTCTTGAGAATAACCTGCCTAGCATGGAAGATACAGACAGCCATAGTTGATAAATGAGCTATTCGAGCATACAAAACAGAATTTCATTTGAAGGTTTAGAGTTTGGCACATACAAATTTACTTGGAACGGCAGGTAGATACCGCATATAGGAAGGTATGGTGGACTCATCCGGAATAACTTTGGGGTTTATGGAAGTGGATGCACAAGCAGTATTCCCGCTTAGTACAAGTAAAGGCTAGAAAAAGATTGGGAAGCGACCAACTAGAGAGCAACAACAGTCATGAACATGCATTAAAATTAATAAACATTGAGTGCAAGCATGAGTAGGATATAATCCACTATGAACATAAATATCGTGGAGGCTATGTTGATTTTGTTTCAACTACATGCGTGAACATGTGCCAAGTCAAGCCACTTGAATCATTCAAAGGAGGATACCACCCCATCATACCACATCACAACCATTTTCATAGCATGTTGGCACGCAAGGTAAACCATTATAAACTCCTAGCTAATTAAGCATGTCATAAGCAACTATAATATCTAATTGTCATTGCAAACATGTTTCATTCATAATAGGTTAAATCAGGAACGATGAACTAATCATATTTACAAAAACAAGAGAGGTCGAGTCCATACCAGCTTCTCTCATCTCAATCAGTCCATCATATATCATCATTATTGCCTTTCACTTGCACGACCGAACGGTGTGGATAATAATAATATTGCACGTGCATTGGACTAAGCTGGAATCTGCAAGCATTTTAATACAAGGGACAAGACGAAGTAATATGAGCTCCTGGTTAAGTCAACAATAATGCATATAAAAGCCACTTCAACATTTTCATTATGGTCTTCTCCTCTCGACCCCCAAAGAAAAGGAAGGAAATAAAACTATTTACACGGGAAAGCTCCCAACAAGTAAAAAGAAGAACAAGAAATATTTTTGGGTTTTCTTTTAATTATTACTACTACAAGCATGTAACATCCCAAATTTTCAATTTGGAATGTTATACATTAGATCATCATGCATATCATATTTTCTTGCATTTTGTTGATCCTAGAAATTTCAAGCAACTCAAGGACCCTCGGAGAGAGTTGGAGATTTTGAAATTTTCGTATCTGAGTTCTCTCAAAACTATGAAAAGAGGATCATTGGATTTATTTATTTTATCTTCAAATATTTTTCCAATATCAAAAATAAGAGAGGGAATAATATGACTTTCCCAAAATTTAGGAAAAATGAAGATTTAATAAATAAATCAAATTTTGGCTCGGAGTTTATTTGCCTTAGGGAAAATGCGTGTTTTCAAAAATTGCATTTTAGGCCCCGTGTTAAAGTTCATTTTGTTCGACTCATTTTTAGGAGTCGGGGAAAGTTTACTTTATTAATTTTGGAGTTCGTTTAGATTTTTTTTTTTTTTTTCTGCATGAGACCGCTTTAAAAAACCATGAGCGCCTTGGGCCAAAGGCCCAAGCCGCCAGCCACCGGCCGGCTAAGGCCAAGGCCATCGCGCACCGCACAGGGAGCCAGGGATCCGCCGCTTCCTTTTTCCTAATCCTAGTAGGACTCTTGTACTACTTCCGTTTATTCCGTATTTGTTTCTAGATCTTTTTCCTCTTTGTTTCCTAATCCTAGTCTATTTCTTGTCCCCTACCCCAAGCAAAAACCCTCCCCTCCCCAATATAAATACCCAAGCACCCCCCCCCCTCTAACACATCAAACCAACACCCCTCCTCTCCTCTCCTCACCGTGCCGCCGCACTCACCAGCTACCGCCGCCGCTTGCCACCGCCGCCGCCGCCGCCCTACACCGCCGCCTCTCGCGCCGCCCGAGCCCTCGCCTCTTGAGGTACTAGCCCAGCAGCGCGTCACCTTTTCTTTTCCTCGGTTCGGTTTTTCAGAATCGTTCCGATTTCCATTCGATTTCGCCCGGTTTCTAGATCGGTTTTTCGTTTGGTCTTCTTCCAAACCCTAGATCGGTTTTTCTCGCCGTTTTTCTTTCCGGTTTTGTTTAGCAAGCGTTGTCGGACCGTTCGTCCCTAACGACGTGATCACTGGTTTGCTTCGGTTAATGGACGTCCGCTCGCTCAACCGTTCGTCGTTTTCTTTCTCATCGGATTTATTCCGCTATTTTTTCGATAGCGATTTCAGATCCGATTTTCTTTCTAGTCTATCTTCTCGCTCGCTTATCGGAATCAGGTGATTCAAGCGCTGGAGTTTCGCTTTCAAAACCGCCGTTCCGACTAATCAACTTAAACAAAGTTTTGCTACTGTAAAATTTGACTTAGTTTCAACTTGCTAGAACCAAGTTGTTTTCTTTCGTCGTTTGACTTTCGTTGCTTTATTAGATTCGATTCTTTTTGCAACCAGGGTTCTTAAGTTGAACTTTCTGGTTAGATCTTTTATTCGAGATTTACCTGTGCATTAGATGAGTACTTATTGTATGCTTGTTGTTTGTCTGCGATAGATCACCGAGTGCGCCGCTTGTTACTTGAATCTCTAGGTTTCATGGATCATCGCAAGGCAAGTAACACTTTGATCATACTTTCTCATACCCAGTTTTTATGCATTAGATCAATCCTCGAACACTTGCATGATTAGGATCTAATTAAATTGTGGGATGGGAAGTAGATGAGGTAGTACCTATTACCTGTTTTACTTATGAAACCTTGGGAGTTACTTCTACGTTTGCTTATTATGCTATGCTATGCTAGTAGACGTGGATTGGGTGAGTGTATTCCATGACAGATATGAGATTGTTAAATTAATGGTTTATTTAAGGTGGCAACTTAAACACACATCCGGGTGGATTGAGGCACTGGTTTCTATCAGACTTGCCTGTTTTTCTTGGACCGCCACCTGTGCTCAAAGGGATCATAAGATTATTCAAACTAGTAACTTCCGTGTGCAGCCACAAGCCATTATGGGCTCGCATAGTTGATTAAGTCGTGTGAACTCTTACAAAGTGGTAGACTAGCTGATGTAGGGGTTATAGGTGGTACGGTCTACCCATCGTAAGGTGCAAACGCTTCTGAAAGACTATGTCTCGGTCATCCGTTTTCTCAAACACCATGTAGTGCGAGAAACCAAGCGGAGGCGATCAAGTCTTGTGGGGAAAAGTGCACAAACCTCTGCAGAGTGTATAAACTAATCATGATTAGCCGTGTCCCCGGTTATGGACATCTTGAGTATCTAGTACTTGAATATCATGTGAATCTCAACATGTTACTCTAATTAATATTGTTGGGTTTTTAATGAGTACTTTTAATTGGGATTGAGGATGTCTGTCAACCATTCTCAATGTTTAACAACCACCATGATAGTTAAACAAATTTATTCCTTTGCGAAGAGGGAAAAACTGGCTTTATGCAAAGCTCAGAATCAGAGAGCTTTACCACCAGCCACATATGCATGTAGTACAGGCTTATCATCCATTATTCTCTATGTGTTACATTGCCAAGATATTCCATGTGTTGACCCGTTTGGCTGCAACTTTTCATGTTGCGACTTTTCGAACGACAGTAAGGTGCTTTTAGGTCGTGGTTCTATACTCGGTGATGCCGCTGGAGTTGATGGACTCACTTATCTTCCAAGTCTTCCGTTGTTATCGTTATTAGATGGCCTTAAGCCATATTTATTGTAATAAGTCGTCTTCGGACAAACGATGTAATAAGTGTGTGATTGCTACTCTGTTATAAATCCTTCAAATCTTGTGTGGTGTCGACATCGATCCAGGATGACACCGAGCACGAGACTTGATCCATTCGGTCGGGTCGCTCTGAGAGATGGTATCGAGCACACGCCGACCGTAGGACACGACCACTAAGTTAAAGCCATAGATCACTACTCTCTTCTCATTTTCTAACTCCTCATCTTTTCTACTCTTTTAGGATGAAGGACGCCAAGATCAAGTACGCCCAACCGATGAAGGCACACCTTTTGGATTTCACTTGAAGGAAGTCACCAAGTACTGAACATTGACTACCAAGCTTCACCGGACTTTCAACGCCACTCTGCTCAAGAGGAGCGCTGGAAGATTCAAGCTCATGTTCCGGAAGGACATTCGCCCCAATCACCAAGCCTATAGATAGTGTTTTGATTGCACCAACTCGAGTGCGGGAAAGAGCATGGCAGCTCATATCACCATGGGACGATTGAAGAAGTTTATCAAGAAGACCTCAAGGACACTATCTACCAGATTTGCGGACGCCGGAATGAACAATGGGAGATAGTCAGCACCAAGAAGGACCGATCCATTGCAGCTTTCATCCAGGAGTTAAACCAGCACATTCGACGCCAGGAGAACCAGACGTGCAATGATATGATAGAGTTGAAGAATGCGAAGGGAAGGATCATCGAACTTGAAGGAAAACTGAAGTCTACACGCAAGGACTACATGGACGAGATCATAGCTGTAGCAAGACACAATAACGATCTTAAGTGTGAGATTGAAGAACTCAAGAAGAAATTGGCGCTCAAGAATGAAGACAAGTACGCCGGCTGTCCGAGCAACTACATCATCATCGGCGACACCGATTCGGATCCAAGTGAACCCGACTTTGAAGACGAAGTGGAGCAGACATCATGGAGTCTTCCACGGTTCAAATTAGTAGATGACCCCACATATTAGTAGTATTCCTCCATGTAAACATTATAGTACACGCACTTTTGCGATAGTTAGATCGTTGTAAGCCCTTTGTTTGAATTGAATGAAGTGATTTTGTGTGCATTTGCTCATGAGCATTTGGGTAGTGTTTTCTCCTTAGACCTCACTCTATTCTTAATTTTCGTCTTTTCTAAACCCATCGATGCCTCCAGACGCGACCCGGTTTGTTTTCCGCCAGAGATCACCCAGTTGATTCAGCAGCGTAACACTTTGATCCAAACATTGGTACAGTAACCAAGGCAACAACAACAACAACAACCCACCACCACCACCACCGCGGATCACTTGACTCGCTTCCTTAGGCTGAATCCGCGGTGTATTCCAAAGAGCACCGAGCCGATAGTAGCAGATGATTGGCTCCGTAAGGTAGGGAGGAGTTGACCACTGCAGGATGCACAGATGGTGAGAAGGTGAAGTTTGCTGCACATCAGCTTGAAGGACCCGCATGAGATGGTGGGAAAATTTTACAGCCACTTACCCCAGAGACCCTGTCACATGGGATCTGGCCAACAAGCTTTTCGTCGCCCATGTCTCAAGCAGGAGCTATGGCCATGAAGAAGCGTGAGTTCCGCAACTTACGCCAAGGAGGAAGGACTGTTGGCCAGTATGTGGATGATTTTAGTAAGTTAGCATGTTATGCCCCAGTTGACGTTGCTACAGATGCAGCTAAGCAGGAGAAGTTTCTGGAAGGACTGAATGATGAGTTAAGCATGCAGTTGATGGTAGCAAGTTTCAACAACTACCAGGAGTTGGTAGAACGCGCCCTCATGATTGAAGGAAAGCAGCAGCAGATTGAGAATCGCAAGAGGAAGTATGGGCAAGGGAAGTATAACTCTGGAGCCCAGCAGAAGCACCGTTATACCTCTAAACAGGGAGTTCAGTTTCAGCATACCCATGGAGGAAGTAGTTCGCACAACCATAATGGCCACAAAATGGTAATGGGAATGGAGGAAGCAACGCCGAACGGACCACACCAACAACCCCACCAAGAAAGACTTGAGTCATGTCACTGTTACAAGTGTTCCAAGAACGGACATTATGCAAATGAATGTCCCAAGGCCAAGGAGGAAATGGAAGCGCTGGAAAGAAGCCAAACCCTTTCAACAGGGACGGGTGAACCACATTGATGTGGAGGAGGTTGAAGATCAGCCCGATGCAAGAATCGGTAAGTTTTGGTTAAGTCTTTACTGCACTAGTTCTTTTCGATACCGGTGCAACGCATTCATACATATCAAGGATTTGTAGAAAAGTATAGCCTGCCTACTCAGATTCTTAAAACCCCTATGCTAGTAAGCTCACCAGGAGCGGAGTATATGGCCAGACAAGGATGTTTTCAAGTGCCATTAAGGATAGGAAGGCATGTGTTCCCGATGGATTTGATCATTTTGGAATCCCAAGGATTGGATGTGATTCTCGGTATGGATTGGCTGTCGATGTATGGAGGAAACATCGATTGCGCAAGTAAGACGATTTTGCTCACAACACCAGAAGGAAGAAGGATTAAGTATGTATCACGGCATGAGCCGAGGAGAGCTCATGTAAATTGCCTATCAGGAGTTGTGCAGGAAGAAGTGCCAGTGGTGAAGGATTACCCGATGTATTTCCGAGGAATTGCCGGGAATGCCACGGATAGAGACATTGAGTTTTGATTGAGCTGTTGCGTGAACAGGCCCGATATCGGGCGACCATACAGGATGCCCGCACAGATTTGGCGGAAATCAATAAGCGATTAAGGAGCTATTGGATAAAGGTTATATACGCCCAAGTTCTTCGCCTTGGGGATCACCCGTCATCGTTAGTGGAGAAGAAGGATGGATCGTTAAGGATGGTTGTTGATTATCGTGGATTGAATCAAGTAACGATCAAGAACAAGTACCCACTACCTATGATAAATGATCTGTTTGATCGTTTGCAAGGAGCTAAAGTGTTTTCCAAGATCGATTTGCGATCAGGGTACCATCAGTTGAAGATTCGGGAGCAGGACATACCTAAGACAGCGTTCACCACAAGATATGGACTGTATGAGTACACCGTTATGTCATTTGGACTGACTAACGCGCCAGCCTATTTCATGAACCTGATGAACAAAGTGTTTATGGAGTTTTTGGATAAGTTCGTCGTGGTGTTCATTGATGATATTTTGGTTTTCCCGAAGAATGAAGAAGAACATAAGGAACATTTGCGATTGGTTTTGGAGAAGCCGAGGAACATCGCTTATATGCCAAGTTCAGCAAATGTGAGTTTTGGCCAAAGGAAGTTGGATTTCTTGGACATGTTATATCCGGAGAAGGGATAGCAGTTGACCCCACAAAAGTTGAGATCAGAACCAAATGGGAAGCACCAACGACAGTTGAGAGATCGGAGTTTCCTTGGACTCGCAGGATACTACCGGAGATTCATTGAGAATTTCTCAAGGATTGCAAAGCCTATGACAGAATTGTTGAAGAAGGATACCAAGTTCATATGGACTGAGGATTGTGAGGCAAGTTTTCAGGAGTTGAAGAAAAGATTGGTTACCTCACGGTGTTAATTTTGCGGATCGGACCAAGGATTATGAGGTGTATTGCGACGCTTCACGCCGAGGACTTGGAGCAGTGCTTATGCAGGAAGGAAGAGTTGTTTCAGATGCTTCACGACAGCTTAAGCCTCATGAGTTGAATTATGCCACACATGATTTGGAGTTAGCAGCCACAGTGCATGCATTGAAGACATGGAGACATTTTCTCATTGGAAATCATTGTGAGGTATACACGGATCACAAGAGTTTGAAGTACATTTTCACGCAGAAGGAGTTAAACCTTAGACAAAGGAGATGGTTGGAACTCATCAAGGATTATGATATGAGATTGCATTATCATCCGGAAAGGCTAATGTAGTAGCTCACGATTGAGTCAGAAGAGCCATGTCAATACGCTATTGTGGGAGAAATACCAAAGGAGCTAGCGAAGATCTTCGTGAGCTATGTTTGGAAATAGTTTAGAGAGGCTACGTAGCAGCATTGGAGATTCAGTCTACCTTGATGGATAAAATCAGGAAGCTCGGAAAAGGACAAAGAGATTGCGGATATAAAGAAGAAAATGAGCGAAGGAAAAGCTAAGGGATTTCGTGAGGATGAGCACGATACCCTATGGTTTGAGGACCGTATTTACGTGCCAAATGACCCGGAGATCAGGAAGTTGATTCTGCAAGAGGCACATGATTCACCCTATTCGATTCACCCAGGAAACACCAAGATGTATTTGGATTTGAAGGAAACGTTCTGGTGGACCAGAATGAAGAAAGATATCGCAGAGTATGTAGCAGTTTGTGATGTATGTCAAAGGGTGAAGGCAGAACATCAGAAGCCAGCAAGACTGTGGCAACCATTGCCGATACCCGAATGGAAGTGGGATAAACTAGGCATGGATTTCATCACAGGTTTGCCAAAGACTCGTTCAGGCTATGATTCGATTTCGGTCATAGTCGACCGCTTGACGAAGGTAGCGCATTTCATTCCAGTCAAGACTACCTATAGCAGTGCTAAGTTGGCAAAGATATACATGACCAGAATTGTTTGTTTGCACGGAGTTCCGAGGAGTATCGACGATAGAGGAACCCAATTTACCTCAAAGTTTTGGAATCGATTGCATGAAACGTTGGGAACCAGGCTGGAATTGAGACAGCTTTTCACCCTGCATCGATGGATGACCGAGAGAGTCGATCAGATTTTGGAGGATATCTTTCGAGAGCTTGTGCACTAGATTATGGATCTAGTTGGGACGATAACTTGCCAGATGCAGAGTTTTCTTATAACAACAGTTACCAAACCAGCTTGAAGATGGCACCTTTCAAGCCTTGTACGGAAGGAGGTGTAGGACACCGCTGTCATGGGACGAAGTTGGAGACCGTCGATTGTTTGGACCAGATTTGATCAAGGAGTGCGAGCGAGAAGGTTGTTGATTCGCGATAGGCTCAAGGTAGCCAGTCCTGCATGTAAAAGCTATGCGGATTCAAAACGCAAGGCGATAGAATATGAAGTTGGAGACAGAGTTTATCTTAGAGTATCCCCACTTCGAGGAGTTAAGCGATTTGGAGTTAAAGGAAAATTGGCGCCACGTTTCGTTGGACCATATAGGATTTTGCAACGCATGGGAGAAGTTGCTTATAAGCTGGAATTGCGGAGGGACTGTCGGGGAGTTCATGATGTATTCCATGTTTCTCACCTGAAGAAATGTCACGCCGAGATGGCGGAAGTACCGTTAAGAGATACTGGTGCCACTTGAAGAAATTCAGTTGAAGGATGATTTAACATATGAGGAGAAACCGGTCAGATTCTCGAATATGCCAGCAGAGTTACTCGCAGCAAGGTTATCAAGTTTTGCAAGGTTCATTGGAGCCACCACACCGAGGATGAAGCCACCAGGAAAGAGAAGAAGATTTGCTCAAGGATCACCTCACCTATTTTCTAGTTAACCCGAATCTCGAGGGCTAGATTCATCTTAAGGGGTAGGTTTGTAACATCCCAAATTTTCAATTTGGAATGTTATACATTAGATCATCATGCATATCATATTTTCTTGCATTTTGTTGATCCTAGAAATTTCACGCAACTCAAGGACCCTCGAGAGAGTTGGAGATTTCAAATTTTCAGATCTGAGTTCTCTCAAAACTATGAAAAGAGGATCATTGGATTTATTTATTTTATCTTCAAATATTTTTCCAATATCAAAAATAAGAGAGGGAATAATATGACTTTCCCAAAATTTAGGAAAAATGAAGATTTAATAAATAAATCAAATTTTGGATTTTTCTCGGAGTTTATTTGCCTTAGGGAAAAATGCGTGTTTTCAAAAATTGTATTTTAGGCCCCGTGTTAAAGTTCATTTTGTTCGACTCATTTTTAGGAGTCGGGGAAAGTTTACTTTATTAATTTTGGAGTTCGTTTAGATTTTTTTTTATTTTTCTGCGCGCGAGACCGTTTAAAAAAAAACCCGCAGCGCCTTGGGCCAAAGGCCCAAGCCGCCAGCCACCGGCCGGCCAAGGCCAAGGCCATCGCGCGCCGCACAGGGAGCCAGGGAGCCGCCGCTTCCTTTTTCCTAATCCTAGTAGGACTCTTGTACTACTTCCGTTTATTCCGTATTTGTTTCTAGATCTTTTTCCTCTTTGTTTCCTAATCCTAGTCTATTTCTTGTCCCCTACCCCAAGCAAAACCCTCCCTCCCCAATATAAATACCCAAGCACCCCCCTCTAACACATCAAACCAACACCCTCCTCTCCTCTCCTCACTTGCCGCCCTCACACAGCCATGCCGCCCGCCGCTTCTACACCGCCGCCCCTACTACGCCGCCTTGCCGAGCCCTCGCCTCTTGAGGTACTAGCCCGCGCCGCATCACCTTTATTTTCCTTGGTTAGGTTTTTCAGAATCGTTCCGATTTCGTTCCGGTTTCTAGATCGGTTTTCGTTTGGTCTTCTTTCCAAACCCTAGATCGGTTTTTCTCGCGGTTTTTCTTTCCGGTTTTGTTTAGGCGTTGTCACGGACCGTTCGTCCTAACGAACGTGATCACCGGTTTGTTTCGTTAATGGACGTCCGCTCGCTCAACCGTTCGTCGTTTTCTTTCTCATCGGATTTATTCCGCTATTTTTCCGATAGCGATTTCAGATCCGCTTTTCTTTCTAGTCTATCTTCTTGCTCGCTTATCGTAATCAGGTGATTCAAGCGCCTGGAGTTTCGTTTCGAAACCGCCGTTCCGACTAATCAACTTAAACAAAGTTTTGCTACTGTAAAATTTGACTTAGTTTCAACTTGCTAGAACCAAGTTGTTTTCTTTCGTCGCTTGACTTTCGTTGCTTTATTAGATTCTATTCTTTTGCAACTGTGGTTCTTAAGTTGAACTTTCTGGTTAGATCTTTTATTCGAGATTTACCTGTGCATTAGATGAGTACTTATTGTATGCTTGTTGTTTGTCTGCGATAGATCACCCGGAGTGCGCCGCTTGTTACTTCGAATCTCTAGGTTTCGCGGATCATCAGCATGGCAAGTAACACTTTGATCATACTTTCTCATACCCAGTTTTTATGCATTAGATCAATCCTCGAACACTTGCATGATTAGGATCTAATTAAATTGTGGGATGGGAAGTAGATGAGGTAGTACCTATTACCTGTTTTACTTATGAAACCTTGGGAGTTACTTCTACGTTTGCTTATTATGCTATGCTATGCTAGTAGACGTGGATTGGGTGAGTGTATTCCATGACTGATGTGAGATTGTTAAATTAATGGTTTATTTAAGGTGGCAACTTAAACACACATCTGGGTGGATTGAGGCACCTGGTTTCTATCAGACTTGCCTGCTTTTTCTTGGACCGCCACCTGTGCTCAAAGGGATCATAAGATTATTCAAACTAGTAACTTCCGTGTGCAGCCACAAAACATTATGGGCTCTGGCATAGTTGATTAAGTCGTGTGAACTCTTACAGTGGTAGATTAGCTGATGTAGGGGTTATAGGTGGTACGGTCTACCCATCGTAAGGTGCAAACGCTTCTGAAAGACTGTCTCGGTCATCCGTTTTCTCAAACACCATGTAGTGCGAGAAACCAAGTGGAGGCGATCGAGTCTTGTGGGGAAAAGTGCGCAAACCTCTGCAGAGTGTATAAACTAATCATGATTAGCCGTGTCCCCGGTTATGGACATCTTGAGTATCTAGTACTTGAATATCATGTGAATCTCAACATGTTACTCTAATTAATATTGTTGGGTTTTTAATGAGTACTTTTAATTGGGATTGAGGATGCTGTCAACCATTCTCAATGTTTAACAACCACCATGATAGTTAAACAAATTTATTCCTTTGCAGAGGAAAAACGGCTTTATGCAAAGCTGTAAATCAGAGAGCTTTACCACCAGCCACATATGCATGTAGTACAGGCTTATCATCCATTATTCTCTATGTGTTACATTGCCAAGATATTCCATGTGTTGACCGTTGCTGGCTGCAACTTTTCATGTTGCGACTTTTCGACGACAGTAAGGTGCTTTTAGGTCGTGGTTCTATACTCATGATGTCACTGGAGTTGATGGACTCACTTATCTTCCAAGTCTTCCACGTTATCGTTATTAGATGGCCTTAAGCCATATTTATTGTAATAAGTCCTCTTCTGGACAAACGATGTAATAAGTGTGTGATTGCTACTCTGTTATAAATCCTTCGAAGTACTGTGTGGTGTCAGCATTACTGATCCAGGGATGACACCGGAGCACAGAGACTTGATCCATTCGGGTCGTGTCGCTACAAAGCATGGAAAGTAAACTAGCTAAAAGCTTCAACTAATTTTTTGTTTTTTCTTAAGGTTTTTCAAACACACAAGAAGAAAGCAAGAAAAGGAAAATAAACTAGCATGGATAGTACAATGAAAAAGGTATGAGCACCGACAACTGGCATGAGTGTGTGAACATGAATGTAATGTCGGTGAGAAATATGTACTCCCCCAAGCTTAGGCTTTTGGCCTAAGTTGGTCTATGCCCATGGATCAAAGTGGTCCTCTGCAGTGTACTGAGGAGGATCCTCGGGGTGCCACTGGTTGGCAATCTCCTTCGGATCCCACTGATAAACAGACTGCCGATAAGGGTCAAGTTGTGGCTCCGGCTCAGCCTTTGGAGCAGGTGTCGCGCTCAAATATGCATGAATGGCCTCCGGCAAAATGAGGTACGTGCCTGAAAACATGTTAAACAAAGAGGGCGCAGGCAAGGTAATAAACTCACAATATTTTTTATCGAATATCAAATTATATTTGAGCAGTTTCTTCTTATTTTTAACAATAAAGTCATGTGCTACCATACTCTTATAATCCAGAAAGACAGGGGGCAGCAACTTTTCTTCTTTCTCATAATGCCTAATAGGTATATTAAAGTGTGCAGCAAGGCGCGAGGCAAAGATGCCACCGAGGATGGGGCCCTTTGTACGGTTCAGACTTAATCGTTTGGCAATAATAGCGCCTAAACTGAAAGTTGTATCATGAAACAAAGCATGGCACAAAATAACAATGTCAGGAGCACTAAGATTTCCACTGTTCCCGCGACCAATCAAGCATCTACTAGCAAATATTGCAAAGTAACGTAGAACAGGAAAAATGTATGCTAGTAATTCTTGCACCGGAAACTTTCCTCGTTTCCCCTACAGTAATTTCATTAATAAATCCCTCCACATCATTACAGTGTGGTTCCTCTATGCTGCCCTCAAAGGGTATCTTGCAAACCGCACAAAAATCATAAAGCGACATCTCCCTATACTCATCATATAAATAAAAATCCACCGAAGGTGGTGACCTCCTAGCATGGAAATGAAAATTTTGCACAAAAATATTAGTGAGTAAGAGATATTGTTCGAGCTGGTCGTGGAGGAAGTCGGTGAGGCCCGCATTCTCAGCCAAGTAATAAAAATCATCATGAATCCCGGCTGCTATCAAGAACTCATCACAAGGCCATTCACACGGTCGAACCTCCGTGGTGCGAGGAATATTATATTTGGGCTTCTTATCCTCTTCACTTTGCTTATCCTTCGAGCTTCGGCTCGAAGAGCCCCTCAATAATCTCTTCATCATTTTCTGAAAATTTCTGAAATTTTTAGTAACTCAAAATAAAAGTGAACCAAACTCAACAATATTGATAGCTACTACTACCACATGTGCCTAGAGACCATATCATGCATTAGAACTACTTGGGACCAAATAAATTTGACATGCAAGCTCAAGAACAGGGTCACCTAAGCAGAAAAAATTTGCAATGAATAAAGCATTAGAACAAAAACTAATTGGACCATTGGAGGAGTCACATACCAAAGAACAATCCCCCAAAGCAGTTTTGTGAGTGGAGCTTTGAGCAAGGAGATCGAAAATGGCAGCAAGATGAGCTAGAACTCGTGCTAGAGCTGGTTGTTGATTTTTTCTGGAGGAAGACGAATGTGTGGGTGCAAGAATAAGTGGAGGGGGGCCACGAGGGGCACACGAGGCAGGGGGCGCGCCCAGGGGGGTAGGGCGCGCCCTGCACCCTCGCGGCCAGGTGGTTGCCCCTTCTGGTGTGTTCTTAGTGCCAATAATTCTTAAATATCCTAGAAAAAAAAATCATATTTCATTTTCGGGACATTTGGAGAACTTTTATTTTCGGGGTATTTTTTATTGCAAGGATAAATCAGAAAACAGACAGAAAATGCTATTTTTACTTTATTTAATCTAAATAACAGAAAGTAAAAGGAGGTTACAGAGAGTTGTGCTTTCTAACTTCATCCATCTCATGCTCATCAAAAGGAATCCACTAACAAGGTTGATCAAGTCTTGTTAATAAACTCATTCCGAATCGCATGAAACCGGAGAATTTTCGAATAGCACTAGGTTACCTCAACGGGGATATGCACATCCCCAACAATGAGAATATAATATTTCTTCTTGACAGTAGGAAGAGGAAATTCAAAACCTCCAATAGTAATCGTTGGAATTTTTATGATAGAATTGATACTGTGGACTTGAGGTTGTTTCCTTGGAAAGTGTACCGTATGCTCATTACCATTAACATGAAAAGTGACATTGCCTTTGTTGCAATAAATAACAGCCCCTGCAGTATTCAAAAAGGGTCTACCAAGGATAATCGACATACTATCGTCCTCGCGATAGTAACGTTTGCAACCACAACAGGCACATCGTCACAAATACCGACAGGTATAGCGGTTGATTTATCGGCCATTTGCAAAGATATTTCAGTAGGTGTCAACTTATTCAAATCAAGTCTACGATATAAAGAGAGAAGCATAACACTAACACCGGCTCCAAGATCACATAAAGCAGTTTTAACATAGTTTCTTTTAATGGAGCATGGTATAGTTGGTACTCTTGGATCTCCAAGTTTCTTAGGTATTCCACCTTTAAAAGTATAATTATCAAGCATGGCGGAAATTTCAGCTTCCGGTATCTTTCTTTTATTAGTAACAATATCTTTCATATACTTAGCATAAGGATTCATTTTAAGCATATCAGTCAAACGCATACACAAAAAGATAGGTCTAATCATTTCCGCAAAGTGCTCAAAATCCTCATCATCCTTTTTCTTGGATGGTTTAGGAGGAAATGGCTCGGGTTTCTGAACCCATGGTTCTGTTTCTTTACCGTGCTTCCTAGCAATAAAGTCTCTCTTATCATTGTCGGCGTTCTGGGAACGGGGGTCCCCAGACTTGCCTGCCTGCAGCCCACGGCGTGGCTGTGCTAGCTGGCCAGTACGGCCCATCTTCATCAGCGAGACATTCAAGACCCTCGCGAGGGGCCAAGCCTCGCGAGGCGGACGACACAAGACCTCCTCGGGAGCGGCCTCACCAGGCTGCTTCGCGAGGAGCGGAGAAATCAAGGAAGGGCAATCCTCGCGAGGCTCTCGTGACGTGAGCCATGATGATCAAGATCAAAGGTGCGCGCCAGCACGTGCAGTGTCCTTGTTTCCTCTTTGGTGCTAAGGAGGCAAGCGCAGGCGCGGAGTACCGAGGCGTCAAGCAAAGGTTTCGATATCAGTGCAACGAGACCAAGACCAGCTGGACAGCAGGATGGAGGTCACCGTGGAGCCCAAGACGGCGTCATCACCAGAGCCTTTTGCAGGCGAAGACCACTTTTGTCAGGATAAGCTATACTAGTTGTCCCCTTTCAAATTGGTCGCCGTTGTTGGCTCCCTTCCCGCTCAATATTTGGGGAGAGGACCAGGGCCTATATAAGTAGAACTAGCCACCATAGCGGGGCAACTCATCTTGGACTGGATCCACACACCCACAAGTCTGCAGAGCACAAGAACACCTCAACCTCAGGAGGCTGTTCTTCCCCTTGTATTGTTCATCATCAGCCCAGGAGGCAATCCACCACCACCACACTGGAGTAGGGTATTACACCACAACGGTGGCCCGAACAAGTATAAATCTTGTGTCTTTGTGTTGCGAGTTCGTCGAGTTCGTCCGCGAGATCTTAGCGAGCTAGGGCGTAGATCGGTAGGAAGGAAATCTTCGCGCACACCCTAGTGTACGAACCTTGAGGGTTTTGCTAGAACCCGTGATCTGACATTTGGCGCGCCAGGTAGGGGTGCGCCGGAGCTTCCTTTCCGTCGTTCGCGTCCAGTTGCTCCATCGTCTCCATGGCGGATGCTCGCCGTGCTCGTGCCGAGCGTTGGGCTGCCCTGGCCACCCGCGTCGCTCGGACGGCTCCCGCCGGTGGGCCACCTCATCGTTCTCCGTCTCCTGCCGCCACCGGCAAGCATCCTCGCTGCACCCCTCGGTGCGGCAGGACGACCGCACCGTCACTCCATCGCTAACTCCCGCTAGTTCGTCGTCTCACGCTCGTCGTGCTCCCACGGACGCATGGGTCGCGCTCCTCATGGCGCACGAGCTCCTGCGCTACCGCCCGGTCGATGACCTCTACGAGGACTGGCTCGACCACATCGCCGAGCTTGTCCGTGCCGCAGGGGGCTCGCCTGTGCCATCCCTCTCTCCGTCAGACCCACCGCCAGCTTCAGGTGACGCAGCTCACGGAGCGCCTCCACCACCTCTGCCACAAGATGGCGCCTTGGCGCCAAGGCATGCGGCTCCGCGACGCGATCCGCCGCGTCCGGCACCCGCGCGTGAAGAAGGAAGCTGCCAAGAAGTCCCTCGGCCGCAAGAGAACGCTCCGCCACTCCTTGCCCCGCCGCGCCAGGATCGTCTGCCGCAGCAGGCCCCCGCGCCACTTGTCATGGCGGCGCGTGAGCGCCAGGACCAAGCTCCGCCTCCAAGACGGGCCCCGGCGACCATGGCCGGCTGCCGCGCCTTCACCCCCGAGTTGCGTAGCGTCGCCTGGACGGGCAAGTTCAAGCCAGATCTGCCTCCACGCTACGACGGCACCCTAGACCCCGCGGAGTTCCTGCAGCTCTACGAGCTGAGCATCGAGGCGGCCAATGGCGACGAGAAAGTCATGGCGAACTGGTTCCGTATGGCACTCAAAGACGGCGCCCGTTCGTGGCTCCTGAACCTGCCACCAGGCTCGATCTCCTCCTGGGACGAGATGCGCGACCGCTTCGTCGCCAACTTCCATGGCACTCGCGACCGCCCGCCGGCCGCGGGTGACCTGCGCCACATCAAGCAACAACCAGGAGAGACCCTCCAGAAGTACATCCAGCGCTTCAACAACACTCGCCTCAAGATCCCCAAGGTGACGGATGAGGCCATCATCTACGCGTTCTCTGATGGAGTCTGCGACATCAAGATGAAGGAAGAGCTCGCTATCCACGAGGAGCTGTGCACATCTCAGGAGCTGTTCAACCTGGCGACCAAGTGCGCAAGAGTTGAGGAAGGGCGCCTCTCCCTCCTCGAGCTGCCAGCTGCAGGCCCGGAGGAGAAGAAGGCCAAGACAAAGGACGTGAAGCGCAAGGAAGCAGCCGCGCTCGTAGCGGAGCCGTACACCAAGCAAGGCAGAGATCAACCCGAGTTGTCCAAGAGTAGCCGACCGTCTGCGCCTTCCACAACCTGAACACCCACAACACCAGCGACTATCAAGAACTCAGAGCCATTCGAGAAGGACGCTTCGGTCGATGCCCCGAGCGCAGCGACCGGGGCTACCGCCGAGGAGGAGGACGTGGTGGCGGGCGCTAGGACGATCGTGGCCCGCGCCAGGAGTGGCGCGACAGGCCTCGTGAGGACCGCTGGCAGGATCATCCTCGCGAGGGCGCCTGGAGGGACCAGCCTCATGAGGATCGACCTCAGGGCAACGCCGGTCTTCCCCCGCTGCCTCCACCGCCAAGAAGGAACGATGACCACCATCAAGACGAGGGGGCTGGGGGCTTCCAGGAGCCGCGCGCTATCGCCTGCATCTTGGGCGGAGCCCAGGCCCCAGCCTCGCAGCGCATCTTCAAACAGTTTGCTCGTGAAGTGAATGCGGTCCTCCCCAAGCTGGACGCCACGCGCCCGCTCGGGTGGTCCCAATGCGCCATCACCTTCAACTCGGCAGATCAGCTCAAGTCCGCAGCTACCGCTGGCGCCCTTCCGATGCTTTGTTCACCAGTCATCAGCAATGTGCAAGTTACCAATACCCTCATCGGCGGAGGCGCAGGACTCAACGTCCTGTCCGTCGACACGTTTGACAACCTCCAAGTGCCATATGACCAGCTTCAGCCTACCAAGCCTTTCTCAGGAGTGACCGACGGCTCCACCACACTGATAGGGCAGGTCCGCCTCCCTGTCACCTTCGAGGAATGCAAGAACTACCGCACCGAGCTCATCGACTTCGACGTCGCGCACATCCACCTGCCATACAATGCCATCCTTGGGTATCCATCCCTGGCGAAGTTCATGGCAGTGACCCCCACGGCTACAACGTTCTCAAGATGCGGGGAAGCGGCGGAATCATCACGGTGCCTGATACGTCTCCAACGTATCTATAATTTTTGATTGCTCCATGCTATATTATCTACTGTTTTGGACCATATTGGGCTTTATTTTCCACTTTTATATTATTTTTGGGACTAACCTATTAACCGGAGGCCCAGCCCAGAATTGCTGCTTTTTTTGCCTATTTCAGAGTTTCGAAGAAATGGAATATCAAACAGAGTCCAAACGGAATGAAACCTTCGGGAACGTGATTTTCTCACCAAATATGACCCAGGAGACTTGGACCCTACGTCAAGAAAGCCACGAGGTTGGCACGAGGTAGGGGGCGCCCACCCCCCTAGAGCGCACCCCCACTCTGTGGGCCCCACGAAGCTCCACCGACGTACTTCTTCCTCCTATATATACCTCACGCACTTCAAACGATCATATGAACGGCCAAAACCTAATTCCACCGCCGCAACTTTCTATATCCACGAGATCCCATCTTGGGGCCTGTTCCGGAGCTCCGCCGGAAGGGGAATCCACCATGGAGGGATTCTACATCAACATCATAGCCTCTCCGATGAAGTGTGAGTAGTTTACCTCAGACCTTGGGTCCATAGTTAGTAGCTAGATGGCTTCTTCTCTCTTTTGGATCTCAATACAATGTTCTCCCCTCTCTCGTGGAGATCTATTCGATGTAATCTTCTTTTTATGTGTGTTTGTTGAGACCGATGAATTGTGGGTTTATGATCAAGATTATCTATGAACAATATTTGAATCTTCTCTGAATTCTTTTATGTATGATTGGTTATCTTTGCAAGTATCTTCAATTATCGTTTGGTTTGGCCTACTAGATTGGTTTTTCTTGCAATGGGAGAAGTTCTTAGCTTTGGGTTCAATCTTGCGGTGTCCTTTCCCAAAGGATGAGGGGCAGCAAGGCACGTATTGTATTGTTGCCATCGAGGATAACAAGATGGGGTTTTTATCATATTGCATGAATTTATCCTCTACATCATGTCATCTTGCTTAAGGCTACTCTGCTTTTCTTGAACTTAATACTCTAGATGCATGTTGGATAGCGGTCGATGAGTGGAGTAATAGTAGTAGATGCAGTGTGAGTCGGTCTACTTGTCTCGGACGTGATGCCTATATACATGATCATACCTAGATACTCTCATAACTATGCTCAATTCTATCAATTGCTCAACAGTAATTTGTTCACCCACCGTAGAATACTTATGCTCTTGAGAGAAGCCACTAGTGAAATCTATGGCCCCCGGGTCTATCTTCATCACATTAATCTTCCTATGCTTTATTATTGCTTTGCTTTTTACTTTGCCCTTTATTTTACTTTGCATCTTTATACCAAAAATATTATCTATCATCTCTATCATATCTCACTCTCGTAAGTGACCGTGATGGGATTGACAACCCCTATTCACGTTGGTTGCGAGGAGCTATTTGCTTTGTGTAGGTACGAGGGCCTCGCGCGTAGCCTCCTACTGGATTGATACCTTGGTTCTCAAAAACTGAGGGAAATACTTACGCTACTTTGCTGCATCATCCTTTCCTCTTCGGGGAAATCCAACGCAGTGCTCAAGAGGTAGCAGCCCCATGCGAAGAAAGAGAAGCCGTGTGCTCCCTCGAGCGTGCCTTTTAAGCTGCAGCAATCAACGACCCCGACAGCCAGGGCGATGGCCCTCCAGAGGCCATCCCCAAGAAGAAGAAGCGATTGCGCCGTGCGTCAACCTCGGGAGGGTGGCGCCGCGGCCGAACCTCGCGGGATCGATTGCCCGCCCAGGGCGCCTCCTCCGTCAGATAGGAAGGCGCGCCAGCCCCCGCCTGTAGGGCTCGGGGGCTCTCTTCTGGAGGGCCTCAGACCTTGCCAACATCACAAGGGAGGCGCTCGGGCACCACTTGGAGGCGTGCTTCAAGGCATGTTTCCCTCATGAGGACACAGGGCAAGGAGTGCCAACCGCTCAGGAGTTCATGACCAAGACCACTCAGGAACGGCAGGACGCAAGGGCCATGCGCGGTGACCGCCTCTTACGAGGCGCAGCTCCCCATCCAGGCGAGGATGACGGGCTGCGTGTCTGCTTCGACGTTCCAGGGCTCAACAGGGCCGCTTCTCAGGGGCTTTTCTGGCCTTCGCGCATGGGCCGTTGCGAGGGTCCACCACACAACTATGTTCGCATGCCTTTTGGCTTGCCGAGCGTGTCATTCGTCTATCAGGGCAACCTGCGGCGCACCCTGGCGACTCAGGAGGCCAGGCACCGCGCCGTGCTAACAGAGATGGAGACGGTCCCCAAGGAACCACCTGAGCCCCCAGAGCCTCCCGAGGCTCAGGGCCCCGGTGGCTCGTGAGGAGCAATCCCTTCATTGCGTACCTTCAGCTGCCCCAAAAACCCTTCATCAACAGAACCAGGTGACATTTTCCATGTTCATTCAGCTGGGACCACCCCTTGGGCTGCATCATTCCCAGGCCGCGTGGGTCCGTCCCTGTGGCATGTATCACCTTTGCGCATGTCTTTAGCTTACCCTGTTGGGGGCGCCCCTCGGGCTGCATCATCCCCAAGCCGCTCGGGCCTGACCCAGTTGCATGTATCTTGCTGCATTTACCCAAGCTGATCTGCTCCTCATGCCTAATCTGCCTGTGATTATCACCTGCTCGACTATCACCTCCCACGGGGGCTACTCACACTGGCACGGCACTGGCGCATGGGTCTGTCCCTGCCACATCGACAAACCTGAGCGGTCGAGCTCTGGCTCGCGGCACGCTCCGCGCACGTCACCTCACCAAGCCCTCAGTGCCTTCATTTCCTCGTGGAGCAACCAGTGGCAGGCTGGCAACCATAACGGCAAAACCGTGTTTCTCCTTGTGCTGGTTCGCAGGGATCTCATGAGGAGGATGGCAGGCAGCACCGCGAGCTTCCTTTTCTCCTGTGCAATCCACTTGCACGTTAAAAGGGGGGCTCCTGAGCATCGCGACTCAGGAGCTCTTACTGGCTCTCCAGCCCTTACCCCCTGGCCTTGACCACG
This sequence comes from Aegilops longissima, assembly GCA_021605205.1. Taxonomy (NCBI): domain Eukaryota; kingdom Viridiplantae; phylum Streptophyta; class Magnoliopsida; order Poales; family Poaceae; genus Aegilops; species Aegilops longissima. The sequence goes on from CM038678.1 coordinate 369,955,328, forward strand.
GCATCGCGACCTGGCATACCAGCGGCGGTTGAGCTCGCTCAAGGGCCGGGACCTGAGGACGTAGAGCACTAAGGAGAACATGGGAGAAGGGAGACTCGTATGGGCCCGACCTAGCTATGCTGCGGAAGCTTGCGCACGAGACTGGCGCATCACAAGGACTCGGCCCCAAGCTAGCAAGATAAGTCCCGTGCTCGTACCAACTAATCGTTGGAGCCTAGGTGTTACGCTTGCCGCGTACCTGTCGTGGCCATGTCGCCCCCCTTTCTTACCTTACCATGGCTGCTTGAGCGCTAAAGGGGACCTCCTGAGCATCGCACCTCTGGGGCTCTTACTGGACCTCGGGCCGCTCACCTCCTGGCCTTGACCACGGCACGCGACCTGCCATACCAGCGACGGTTGCAGCCTGCCTGGGGACCGGGACCTATCAGCATAGAGCAACAAGCTATCGCGAGGTTGGAAAGGGGAGACCGAGCCTTAACAGGACATGCGTTCACAAATTTTCATAACAAGGAAGATATACACAAAAGACAATACAGACCCTTTACACACCCCCGCGGGGTACTCCATGATTCTTTGCAGGGAACAAAAGACGAGAACTTAGAGGAATCCTACCTACACCCTCCCGTGGCGGACGCCATCTTCAACAGTGGGCCGCGGGAGGCCGGCGCCAACCCCATCCAGATCAGCGGCGGCAACGGCTGGACGACGCAGCCCTACTCCAGGCGCGGTGAGAGCTCGGGGGCACGTAGCTATCGTCGCTCGTCTCCGGAGTCTCGTAGAGCTCGGGAGAACCGTTGGACTCCCCGGGGCTGCTGCTGCTGGAGTAGCCACGAGCGGAGCGCGCGTCAACCTGGCGCTCCCCTCCAGGGCAACACTCCAGATGGCGGCCCTCCACGTCGAAGACCTTGAAGAAAAGCATGGAGGCACCGTCATACTCAAAGTGGATCGCGAGGGCGCCCTTCGCACAGCAAACACGCGCAACCTCGCCCCAGCCACGGGTCATGAAGATCTTGCCGGAGGGGACCGCTTCGACCTCTGCTCTGGTCGCGGGAGCGTCGCGGTCAGCATGTTGTAGCCAGAGCTCAAGAGGCCCCCTCGGCGGCATCACTTCAGGGAAGAACCGCGGGAAGCGGATCCAAGAGCTTGGAGGCATCGGCGCCCATAGCACAAGCTCGCGCGAGGAATCCGCGGCGTGGATTCCATGAGCAACGGCACGCATCAGCATCGCGCGGCGACCACGGGCGCGGCGCGGGCGGCGCTGCTCGTCGCTCCCTCCTCCTGCGCCCCCGGCTTGGGCGTACAAGGGTAGCGGATACCCCAGAGGAGGCCGCTCGCACCAAGGCCTCGTCACCACCTGCATCGCCGCTTCGTCACGACGATGGACCAGTCTCTTCTTCAGCGGAAGCGGCCCTGGATCATCGCGGGGAGCCTTTCCTTTCTCTTCAGCGGAAAACCTTTGGATGGGCGCCATTGTTGCTAGCAGAGGAGCAAGGAGGGAGAAGCAGGCGAACCGCGGAGAGATGGGCGACGGGGCTCGGCCCCCCTCCCCATTTATAGCGGAAGAAGGCCAACCGGCGCCTCCCACGATCACAAGTAATGATGGTTTTCCTTGCATGTCGCAGGGACTTGTCAAGTCAGGCAGTTGCCGAGGCAGCGTGGGGAAGCGGAGACGCCCACGTCCAATGAACCGCCACGTTTCGACCAAGGACGCAGGCTTTTGGGGCCTGCGGTGCTCCGCGCTAGACCTTTGGCTTCGCCGAGAAGCCAAGCCCGAGCGCACCTTGGGCCCGGGGGCTACTGTCGGTGTTCTGGGAACGGGGGTCCCCAGACTTGCCTGCCTGCGGCCCACGGCGTGGCTGTGCTAGCAGGCCAGTACGGCCCATCTTCATCAGCGAGACATTCAAGACCCTCGCGAGAGGCCAAGCCTCGCGAGGCGGACGACACAAGACCTCCTCAGGAGAGGCCTCACCAGGCTGCCTCGCGAGGAGCGGAAAAATCAAGGTAGGGCAAACCTCGCGAGGCTCTCATGACGTGAGCCATGACAATCAAGATCAGGCGGGCGCCAGCACGCACAGTGTCCATGTTTCCTCTTTGGTGCTAAGGAGGCAAGCGCAGACGCGGAGTACCAAGGCGTAAAGCAAAGGTTTCGATATCAGTGCAACGAGACCAAGACCAGCCGGACGGCAGGACGAAGGTCACCGTGGAGCCCAAGACGGCATCATCACCAGAGCCTTTTGCAGGCGAAGAGCGCTTTTGTCAGGATAAGCTGTACTAGCTGTCCCCTTTCAAATTGGCCGCCATTGTTGGCTCCCTTCCTGCTCAATATTTGGGGAGAGGACCAGGGCCTATATAAGTAGAACTAGCCACCATAGTGGGGCAACTCATCTTGGACTGGATCCACACACCCACAAGTCCGCAGAGCACAAGAACACCTCAACCTCAGGAGGCTGTTCTTCCCCTTGTATTGTTCATCATCAGCCCAAGAGGCAATCCACCACCACCACATTGGAGTAGGGTATTACACCACAACGGTGTCCCGAACCAGTACAAATCTTGTGTCTTTGTGTTGCGAGTTCATCGAGTTCGTCCGCGAGATCTTAGCGAGCTAGGGCGTAGATCGGTAGGAAGGAAATCTTCGCGCGCACCCCAGTGTTCTAACCTTGAGGGTTTTGCCAGAACCCGTGATCCGACAATCATAATGTTGATTCTTTGATTGTGGGTTATCAAGATCAACAGCAGGTTCAATTTCTCCATCATTGTTATTGCTAGGTTGAGCATCAACATGAACATCATCATTAATATTATCACTCGGTTCATGTTCATTACCAGATTGTGTTTCAGCATCAGAAATAGAAATATCATTGGGATTCTCAGGTGTGTCAACAACAAGTTCACTAGAAGCATGCAAAGTCCTATCATTTTTCTTTTTCTTCCTCTTAGAAGGACTAGGTGCATCAACATTAGTTCTCTGAGAATCTTGCTCAATTCTCTTAGGGTGGCCCTCAGGATACAAAGGTTCCTGAGTCATTTTACCCCCTCTAGTCATAACTCTAACAACATTATCATTTTTCTTGTTATTTAATTCATCGAGCAAATCATTTTGAGCTTTAAGCACTTGCTCTACTTGACTGGTAACCATAGAAGCATGTTTACTAATAAGTTTGAGTTCACCTTTAACTCTAGACATATAATCACTCAAGTGTTCAATCATATAAACATTACGTTTCAATTATCTACCAACATAAGCATTGAAGTTTTCTTGTTTAACAATAAAATTATCAAACTCATCTAAGCATTGGCTAGTAGACTTATAACAAGGAATATCACCTTCATCCAATCTATAGAGAGAATTTACCTTTACTACCTGTGTCGGGTTATCAAGACCATGTATTTCTTCAATAGGTGGTAACTTCTTAACATCTTCAGCTTTAATACCTTTTCTTTCATAGATTTCTTTGCCTCTTGCATATCTTCAGGACTGAGAAATAGAATACCCCTTTTCTTCGGAGTTGGCTTCGGAGTTGTTTCAGGAAGTGTCCAATTATTTTCATTAGTCAACATATTATTCAATAGCAATTCAGCTTGATCAACTGTTCTTTCCCTAAAAACACAACTAGCACAACTATCCAGGTGGTCTCTGGAAGCATCGGTTAGTCCATTATAAAAGATATCAAGTATTTCATTTTTCTTGAGAGGATGATCAGGCAAAGCATTAAGTAATTGGAGAAGCCTCCCCCAAGCTTGTGGGAGACTCTCTTCTTCAATTTGCACAAAATTATATATTTCCCTTAAGGCAGCTTGTTTCTTATGAGCGGGGAAATATTTAGCAGAGAAGTAATAAATCATGTCCTGGGGACTACGCACACAACCAGGATCAAGAAAATTAAACCATGTTTTAGCATCACCCTTTAATGAGAACAGAAATAATTTAAGGATATAGTAGTAGCGAGTTTTCTCATCATTAGTGAATAGGGTGGCTATATCATTTAATTTAGTAAGATGTGCCACAACAGTTTTAGATTCATAGCCATAAAAAGGATCCGATTCAACCAAAGTAATTATCTTAGGGTCGACAGAGAAATCATAATCCTTATCAGAAATACAGATAGGTGAAGTAGCAAAAGCAGGGTCATATTTCATTCTAGCATTCAAAGATTTTTCTTTCAGCTTAGCTAATAATTTCTTAAGATCATATCTATCATTGCAAGCAAGAAAGTCTCTAGCATTTTCTTCATCCATAACATAACCCTCAGGCACAACAGGCAATTCATATCTAGGGGGAGAATCTTCATCATCACTTTCATCAATATTATCAGTTTCAATAATTTCATTCTCTCTTGCCCTAGCAAGTTGTTCATCAAAAAATTCACCTAATGGCACAGTAGTATCAAGCATAGAAGTAGTTTCATCATAAGCATCATGCATAGCAGAAGTGGCATCATCAATAACATGTGACATATCAGAATTAATAGCAGGAGCAGGGTTAGGTGTCGCAAGTTTACTCAAAACAGAAGGAGAATCAAGTGCAGAGCTAGATGGCAGTTCCTTATCTCTCCTCGTAGTTGAGGGAAAAAACTTAGTTCTTTCATCTTTCAAGTTCCTCATAGTGATCAACAGATATAAATCCCAAGTGGCTCAAAGAATAGAGCTATGCTCCCCGGCAACGGCGCCAGAAAATAGTCTTGATAACCCACAAGTATAAGGGATCGCAACAATTTTCGAGGGTAGAGTATTCAACCCAAATTTATTGATTCGACACAGGGGGAGCCAAAGAATATTTTCAAGTATTAGCAGTTGAGTTGACAATTCAACCACACCTGGATAACTTAATATCTGCAGCAAAGTATTTAGTAGCAAAGTAGTATGGAAGTAACGATAACGGTGGCAAGAGTAACAGTAGCAGTTTTGTAGTAATTGTAATAGTGGCAACAGAAAAGTAACTAAGCAAAGATCAATATGTGAAAAGCTCGTAGGCATTGGATCGGTGATGGAGAATTATGTCGGAGGCGATTCCTCATGCAACAGTTATAACATAGGGTGACAAAGAACTAGCTCCAATTCATCAATGTAATGTAGGCATGTATTCCGAACATAGTCATACGTGCTTATGGAAAAGAACTTGCATGACATCTTTTGTCCTACCCTCCCGTGGCAGCGGGGTCCTATTGGAAACTAAGGGATATTAAGGCCTCCTTTTAATAGAGTACCGGACCAAAGCATTAACACTTAGTGAATACATGAACTCCTCAAACTACGGTCATCACCGGTAAGTATCCCGATTATTGTCACTTCGGGGTTAACGGATCATAACACATAATAGGTGACTATTGACTTGCAAGATAGGATCAAGAACTCACATATATTCATGAAAACATAATAGGTTCAAATCTGAAATCATGGCACTCGGGCCCTAGTGACAAGCATTAAGCATAGCAAAGTCATAGCAACATCAATCTCAGAACATAGTGAATACTAGGGATCAAACGCTAACAAAACTAACTCGATTACATGGTAAATCTCATCCAACCCATCACCGTCCAGCAAGCCTACGATGGAATTACTCACGCACGGCGGTGAGCATCATGAAATTGGTGATGGAGGAAGGTTGATGATGACGATGGTGACGGACTCCCCTCTCCGGGGCCCCGAACGGACTCCAGATCAGCCCTCCCGAGAGAGATTAGGGCTTGGCGGCGGCTCCGTATCATAAAACGTGACGAATCCTTCTCTCTGATTTTTTTTCTCCCCGAACGTGAATATATAGAGTTGGAGTTGAGGTCAGTGGAGTTCCAGGGGCCCACGAGGCAGCGGGCGCGCCCAGGGGGATAGGCACGCCCCCACCCTCATGGACAGGGTGTGGGCCCCCTGGTCTTGATTCTTCCGCCAGTATTTTTATATATTCCAAAAATATTCTCCGTGAAGTTTCAGGTCATTCAGAGAACTTTTATTTCTGCACAAAAATAACACCATGGCAATTCTGCTGAAACAGCGTCAGAACGGGTTAGTTCCATTCAAATCTTGCAAGTTAGAGTCCAAAACAAGGGCAAAAGTGTTTGAAAAAGTAGATAGGATGGAGGCGTATCATCCACCTACAGTGCTATATCCATGGCTCACGCTCATGTATTGCGTGAAAGTTGAAAAAGCTTGAGAATATTAAAAGTATGAAACAATTGCTTGGCTTGTCATCGGGGCTATGCATGATAAATACTTTGTGTGATGAAGATAGAGCATGACAAGACTTTATGAATTTGTAGGGATAACTTCCTTTAGCCATGATATTTTGAGAAGACATGATTGCTTTATTAGTATGCTTGAAGTATTATTGTTTTTATGTCAATATTAAACTTTTGTTTTGAATCTTATGGATCTGAATATTCATGCCACAATAATAATAATTACATTGATAAATATGTTAGGTAGCATTCCACATCAAAAATTCTGTTTTTATCATTTACCTACTCGAGGATGAGTAGGAATTAAGCTTGGGGATGTTTGATACGTCTCAAACGTATCTATAATTTTTTACTGTTCCATGCTATTATATTATGTGATTTGGATGTTTATATGCATTAATATGCTATTTTATATTATTTTTGGGACTAACTTATTAACCTAGTGCCCAGTGCCAGTTGTTGTTTTTTCCTTGTTTTTGGATTTTACAGAAAATCAATACCAAATGGAGTCCAAATGGAATAAAACTTTACGATGATTTTGCTTGGACCAGAAGAAACCTAGGAAGCTTTGGGAGGAGGCCAGAAGACCCACGAGGAGGCCACAAGCCCTAGGGCGCGTCCCTAGGCTCGTGGGCCCCTCGGAGACCTTCCAACCCTAACTCCAGCACTATAAATTCCCAAATATTCCCCTTACGTCAGAGGGCACACGAAAAATACGTTTCCGCTGCCGCAAGCTTCTGTTCTTGTGAGATCCCATCTTGGGGCATTTTCCGGTACTCCGCCTAAGGGGGATTCTATCAAGGAGGGCCGCTACATCAACCTTGCTGCCCTTCTGATGATGCATGAGTAGTTTACCAATGACCTAAGGGTCCATAGCTAGTAGCTAGATGGCTTCTTCTCTCTCTTTGATCTTCAATACAATGTTCTCGTCGATGTTCTTGGATATCTATTCAATGTAATCTTCTTTTGCGGTGCGTTTATTGAGATCCAATGAATTGTGGATTTATGATCAGATTATCTATGAATATATTTGAGTCTTTTCTGAACTCTTTTATGCATGATTAAGATAGCTTTGTATTTCTCTCCGATCTATAAACTTGGTTTGGCCTACTAGATTGGTTTTTCTTGCAATGGGAGGGGTGCTTTGTGATGGGTTCAATCTTGCGGTGTCCTCACCCAGTGACAGTAGGGGTAGCGAGGCATGTATTGTATTGTTGCCATTAAGGATAAAAAGATGGCGTTTATATCATATTGCTTGAGTTTATCCCTCTACATCATGTCATCTTGCTTAAGGCCTTACTCTGTTCTTATGCACTTAATACTCTAGATGCACGCAGGAGTCGGTCGATGTGTGGAGTAATAGTAGTAGATGAAGAATCATTTCGGTCTACTTGTCACAGACGTGATGCCTATATTCGTGATCATTGCCTTAGATATTGTCATAACTTTGTGCTTCTATCAATTTCTCAACAGTAAATTGTTTACCCACCGTATGTTTTCTTCAAGAGAGAAGCCTCTAGTGAAACCTATGCCCCCCGGATCAATTTTCCATCATATATTTTCAGATCTATAAAACCAAAAACCAAAAAATACCTTGCTGCAATTTATTTATATTTACTTTATTTTGCCTTTTACTTATATTTTATATCTATCTCTATTAGATCTCACTCTTGCAAGTGACTGTGAAGGGATTGACAACCCCTTTTTCGCGTTGAGTGCAAGTGTTTGTTAGTTTATGCAAGTGCATGTATTGGAGACTTGCTTGTGACTCCTGCTGGATTAATACCTTGGTTCTTAACTGAGGGAAATACTTATCTCTACTTTTATGCATCACCCTTTCCTTTTCAATGGAAAAATCAACACAAGCTCAAGAAGCAGCAGTGTACCACACACAACATGGCCATCAGTTTGAGCTAATGGTGTTGTTTGCGAGTGTCGTGAAGGCTTCGCCAGCTGTGATTTATCTGCTTTTTCAAACCCAATCAATCTTTGGATGGTGACCCTCCACTCATCCATCTTATCTACAGTTGGAGGGAAATTCAACAACATTTGGGCCCGCGCCATTGCCTCCGTTGTCGTCCATGGCATGTTTGAGAGCGAAGAACGCGACGTCCCTTGACTCCTGACAGAGCCAACAGGAGCGTCGTTGCAATATTGTCGTCGTAAGCGGGTGCGACAATAGATTGGCGTGGCAGAGGTGGCGCCTGAAGATCTTGAACCTGATCGACAGTTGCCTTGTCGTGCGGACATTGCGCAAAATAATGATTCCTCCACTTGACAGTGGGACCTACCGAAAGGGCCTCGAAAAAACGTTCCCCCCTGACAGCTGGGACCCACCAGCTAGATCTTCGTATGCAAGGAAGTGCGTCCATATTACAAGCACAAAAATGATTCTTCCCCCTGACAGCTAGGACCCACCAGCTATATCTTCGCACGAAAGGAAGTGCCTCCTTATCCTCCTTGACAGCTGGGACCCACTGGGTCGAACCGTACGTCGGGTTGTCTATCTGGTCGCGAACATGTACGTACATACTGGTCGATCATTCTCTCTGCAGCGATGGACCGTGTCCGAGTAAGGAGATGCACGTGTCGTAGTAGAGGCGCGGACATAGCATGTCACGCAGTCCCGTCTATATATATCGTGTACACGTACGTACAGCCACGCTGCAAGAAATTAAATATGGCTACGTATGTACATAAGGGCGGGGTCTCGAATGCCTACTCGCGCATACGTACGGTCAGGGCTCGTGTACATGGAGAGGCAACGGACGGCAGCCACGTCGTCTTGTTCATCGGCAACTAACCGGTTGGGTCGCAACGGAGGAAACATCATCCTTTTCACCAAGAGCCAAGTGACTGGGTCGGAACGCGTCATGTTCATCGGGAGCGAAGCCACTGTGTCAGAACACGTCATGTTCATCGGGAGCCAACCGGCTTGGACGGAACATCCGGAACGCGGTCTGGCATACCGCAGAACGGATGAAATGGGCCTTCTGTTCGACCGTGTACGGTCGAAACAGGGTCCTGTTCATCGAGAAGGGTCTGGCGTACCCCAAAACGATGGAAACAGTCTTCTGTTCAAGCTCCTACGGTCGAAACAGGGTCCTGTTGATCGGGAGGGGTGTGGCGTGCCGCAAAATGAAGGAACGGACTTCTCTTCGACCACCTACGATCAAAACGGGGTCCCGTTCATCGGGAGGGGTGTGGCGTACTGCAAAACGAGACACCACGGACTACTGTTCATCCAGCCTCCACCGGCTTTAGTTCAACCAGCCTCCACAGGGTCCTGTTCGTCCACCCCCAACCGGCTGGGGTGTGTGGCGGCCTCCTTGGGCTCCTGTTCATCCAACGGCAACCGCGTAGTATATACCACGGGGTCCTGTTCATCCAGCGACAACCGCCTACACACAGCCAGGGTCCTGTTCATCCAACCGCCTAATCATCAAGTGCATACGCAACCATTACACTTTCAGCCACAAGCAAGCCATCCACATCATTTTTTTAACAACAACTAATTGAACTTAAATGTCAGGCAATATAATATGCACCTATTCTCCATTTACCTTTAGGTTGAATGTGGTGCAGTATTATTTGTATATATTATAAATTCAATTTCGATATTTCATTGCTATAAATTTCTGCAGCAACGCAGAGGGCATTATCTAGTTTACATAAAGCATCACAAATCTTAGGTTATTTACACATATAGATGACCCATTGCACCACGGGCACAAAGGCCAATAGTAGCCAAGAAGCCAAGTAACATACAAACAACATGTTTTATGAATGTTCTGCAAAGGGTGTCCCGTCCCTTGGGTGACTATGAATAAGCTTACCCGTTGGCACCAAACAAACATGCATCCACAGGGGGTACCAGGCAGGGCAGCCAAATAGTCGACCCATTACTAAGCCCTAGCAAGCGCCCTTCAAACATATGAGGCAAAACACACGGAGAGAGGGGGTCAACGGGCGACACACGGGGAGGGACTGTAAAGCAAAGGAATTCAACCCCGCTTGGTTTTTCAATGCAAGGCAACCATAATATCATGTGGCAATCGGTCGAGCATGTGCATGCAAGAATGACTGTCATAGGCTCATGCCTCACGATAGTTCAGCCCAATTATGAAAACCTATGCGATGTTTGTGGCATTGACACTGAAACCAGCTCAACGAAAGGCGGCCCCCCGCCATATGATTCATTGTCGTTGGTGAATGAATCGTCCATGCTTAACCAGGTGGCAACGAATGACGTGCTTGTCGAGCAGAGAAAGACGGAACGACCACAACTCCACTCAGGCACGAGCCGGATAGGCAGGAAGGAAGAAAATCGACCTCCGACAACAGAACACGAACCCACCTAAAGAAGGTGGCGTGCCCTGGCGGCCGACTCTGAACATTGAAGTACCCGGCAACGCCGAAACAAGAGGAACATGCCGGAGAAGCAGATGAGTTCCAACAATAGCATGTGGACCCACATACGAAAGGAGGCGCACCCAGGCGGTTGGCCCAAACAAAGTCCTACCTTGCGACATCGAACAAAGATGTAGACACATACGATACCGGGCAGGGTGCAACAGGCGGGCTGTTACTGAGCTTTGGCAAGTGCCCTTCAAACAAGCGAGTCAAAACATGCGGAGCAAGGGGTCAACAAGCGACAAACGGGAGGGATTGGAAGGCCAAAGAATTCAACCCTGCCCGCATTTTCAATGCATAGCAACTATAATATCATGTGGCAGGCGGACGGCCATATGCATGGACAAATGTTTGCCATGTTTAGTCTCGATACGAAAATCTATGCACCATTCACAAAGTTGACATCAAAAATTGACTGGCGAAAGGCAACCCCTTGCTATACGATTCATTGTGGTTGGTCAAGGACACGTTCATGCTTAACCAAGTGGCATTGAATATCGTGCTTGCCGAGCTGAGGAAAACGGGACGAACACAACTCCACTCAGGCACGAGCTAGATATAGGTAATAAGGAAGCAAAGCGACCTCAAGGAACAGCTAGGCACAGACGAAAGGAACAGGCCCACCTACAAAAGGGGGCGTACCCGGGCGGCCAGCTCAGAACAAAGCCGACCAACCACAATAGTCCTCCCTTGCCGAAGAAAACCGAAAGCCAAGGATGAGGGTATTGTTCGTTTGGACATAATCTTATATAACCATCCATGGAATGATGCTTTTCCTAATGCCTTGCTTCAAGGGCTTTCTACTGCTGACTCTGACCACTGTCCTCTGCTTCTCACACTCAACCATTTATTCAAGCCCCAGAGGAGATTCAGATTTGAGAATGTTTGGGTTCGCTTGGAGGGGTTTTCTGAAACCATCACCTCAGCTTGGCATGGGGCTGTTCCATCGGCCGATCCTTTCATTAACCTGCACAACAAACTTACTCACACGGCTAAAAAACTGCAGTCTTGGGCCTCATCCTTATTCAGCGACATCGGGTTGCGCACGCTTATTGTCCATGAGTTGATCTATCAGCTTGACTGTGCAAGGGACTGCAGGGACCTCAAATGGGAAGAACATACATTTAGGAACAAGCTTAAGGTGATGAGCCTGGGTTTTGCTGCTCTGGATTGTTGCATATGGAGGCAGAGATCCAGATTCTTATGGCTGAAGGAGGGGGATTGCAACTTTAAGTTCTTCCATATAAAAGCCTCTGCTAGAAGAAGAAAGAATTTCATCCCCTCCCTGATTTGCAATGGGGTAGAAGTGACTGATCAGCAAAACAAAGAGCAGTGTATTTGGGAACATTTCAATGGCTTGTTGGGATCTTATCAACATAGAGAGGTCTCTCTCAACCTCGCTTCCCTTGGCTTTCCCGAGAACAACCTCTCGTGCCTAGACAATAATATTTCAGTGGAGGAAATTAAAAAAGCCATCTTCGACTTGCATCCTGAAAAAGCTCCTGACCCGGATGGCTACATGGGCCTTTTCTTTCGCAAGTGTTGGGATCTCATAAAGAATGACCTTGTTGGTGTTGTCTTACACTTCCAGAACCTCAACACCCAAAATCTTTTCCTGCTGAATAGTGCCATCATAGCCCTCCTCCCTAAGCATCAGGGGGCCAATAAACCCAATGAGTTTCGCCCGATTAGTCTCCTCCATTGCTTTGCCAAGATAATTGCCAAAATCTTAGCTTCTAGACTGCAGCCTTTCATGCATCGTATGACTTCTCAATGCCAAAATGCATTTATTAAAGGGCGAAGCATTCATGATAACTTCGTTTATGTACAAGCAATGGCGAAATCATTGAGACAGAAAAAGATTCTAGTTGTTATGCTTAAGCTAGATCTCTCCAAAGCTTTTGATTCCGTTGCATGGGAATTCTTACTCAAGCTACTACAGTTCAGAGGCTTTGGGCCTATGTGGCGTGGGTGGATCTATGCTATGTTTCTGTCGGCCTCCACCAAGGTTCTTGTTAATTCTCAGGCCACAGATCAAATTCTACATAGGAAAGGCCTGAGGCAGGGTGACCCGCTCTCGCCGTTGCTTTTTGTCTTGGTCGTTGATTGTCCTGATCGCCTGATGGACCTCGCTCAGCAGCAGAACGTCCTCTCACCCCTCGGCAAGATGACCATCAAGCATAGGGCCTCCAGTTACGCAGACGATGTTATCATCTTCATCAAACCTTTATTGCTGGACTTCAATGTTGCTTCACAGATCATGGATCTCTTTGGTAAAAGCTACAGGCCTATGCACCAATATGGCCAAAAGTAAAATTCTTCCAATAAGATGTGATGGTATTGATGTCACTCCTTTGCAAGCTGCTATTGGTTGTCAAATTGCTAGCTTCCCTTGTACTTATTTGGGGATGCCCCTCTCGAATAAGCGTCTGAAATTGACTGATTTCCAAGAGCTTCTGGATAAGCTCATCAAGAAAATTGCTGCATGGAAGGCACGTCGGATCTCCTCCTCTGGGCGGTTGGTTCTTGTTCGCTTCGTATCATCTGCCATGCCCATCTTTTTGCTTCTTGTCGTGCAGCAGCCAAAGTGGATTATCAAGCAGATTGACAAACTACGACGTGCTTTCCTTTGGGCAGGAAGCTGATGCTATCACTGGTGGTAAGTGCTTGGTGCGATGGTCGCACGTTTGCTCGCCGGTGCAGTTTGGTGGGCTCGGTATCCCTGATCTTCACAAGCAAGGTATTGCTCTAAAAGTAAGGTGGTTGTGGCTCAATCATAGAGAAACTGACAAGCCATGGCATGATCTTCCAATCCCCGTCAATAAGGAAGTCAAGGCTCTGTTTATTGCTAGCACTTGTTTCATCCTGGGGGATGGCAAATCGGTTTCCTTTTGGCACGACCACTGGTTGAATGGGGAGGTTCCAGCTCTGGTCTTCCCAAATCTTTATAAGCACAGCAAGAAGAGGAAGATCACTGTTATTGAGGGCCTCACCAACAGTAAATGGATTTCTTTGATAAAGCACAACCCAGACGTGGATGTTCTCTCTGAATTTATCAACCTTTGGCATCGCACTCAGGTAGTTTTGCTGTCTGAAAGGGAGGATGTCCTAAATTGGAAATGGACTCCGGATGGGAAGTACTATGCTAACTCTCCTTATCTGTATCAGTTCTGGGGAAGGATTGAGTTCCCTTTCCAGGAGCTCATATGGCAAATTAAAATCCCCCCTAAAGTGCAATTCTTTGCCTAGTTGGCTGTACAAGGGAAGTGCCTGACAGCCGATAATCTCGCCAAAAGGGGCTGGCCTCATAATCCTCTGTGTCCCCGTCGCAGATTAGGAGGGGAGTCTGCCTCTCACCTGTTCACCTCTTGCCCTTTTGCTGCTGGGGTGTGGGGCTTCTGCTTAACCAAGTTCAATTTCCCATTTCAAATCATGCCAGCCAACTCCACTCAAAGTTTTCTGGAATGGTGGCTTTCCTCTCTTCAACAGACCACTACAAGCAGATGCAATGAGCTCTCAGCTTTAATCATGATCATTTGTTGGCATATTTGGAAAGAGAGGAACAATAGGATTTTCAATGGCAAGGTGCAGAACTTCCTGCAAATCTGTGATGGCATTCTTGATGAGTTGATATGCTGGTGTCAAAGGGGTGCAGTGGACTGGAGAGGGTTGACCACACTGTAGACTGTTAACCTTGTAAACTCTGTGTACCGTCTCCCCATTAGATTCCAGTAATTCTTGTATACGTAAGACCTGTACTCTGGTGTTCTGCTTTTCTCTTAATGAATGAAATCAGCAAGGCTGTATTTCATCAAAAGGGTAGAGGGATGGATCTCGTTGACATATTTTGCTAATCAAACAACTTAATCTTGCGTTTACTAAACAACTAAATTGCAATTACTAAAACAACATTGTAACATCCCAAATTTTCAATTCAGAATGTTATACATAGATCATCAATTGCATATCATATTTTATTGCATTTTGGCTCTATCCTAGAAATTTCACGCAACTCAAGGACCCACGGAGAGAGTTGAAGATTTCGTTATTTTCATATTTGAGTTTTCTCAAATTCTGAAAATATGATCATTTGATTTTATTTATTTTATCTTCAATTATTTCTATTGTCAAAATATGAGAAAGGGGAATAAAATGACTTTCCCAAAATAAAGAAATATTGAAGATTTAATAAAAAAAATCAAATAAGATTTTATTTTGGAGTTTTTCGCTATTTTATTTGAATCTAGGAAAATTTGCACGTTTTCAAAACTGCATTTTAGGGCCAAGAAAATGTTCACCTCGTTCTAAATATTGTATTTAGGCGATGAAAATTTGTTTTGGCATTTTTACATTTTTATTTATTTTTCTAGAATTTTTCTAAGTTTCGGCGGAATTGTTTAAAAAAAACGCTGGCCAAGGCTATCGACTTGGTTGAAGCTTCAGCCAGCCAAGCCCAACCCAGCCGCCGCCCAGAGTCCGAACCGGACTCCGCCTCCGCCGCCGCTTGCCCCTTCCCAAGCCGCCGCACCCCTTCCCTTTAAATACCGGCCGGGCCCCGAGGAGCCCCAGCCGCCGCCAAGACTTCCCGCCACGAGCCGCCCGCCCGCCGCCTTGTGCCGCCGCGAGCCGCCCGAAAGCCGCCCCACCCGCCACCCCGCCCGCCGGTGTGCCTCGCCAAAAGGTATGCCCGCGCCGCCACGGACCGGTTTTTTAGAAAACCACTTTTTTTTTAAAACTAGGTTTTCGTTTTTTTAGATCGGTTTTATCGGTTTGTTTATCCGGCGAGCGTTCGCTCGATCGTTCGTTTTAACGAACGCGTTCACCATTTAGTTACAGTTAACGAACATCCGTTCGTTAAGTTGTTCGTCGTTTTTCTTTTTCTCAGATTTATTCCGCGATTGTTCTGATCGCGATTTCTGATCCGATTTTCGATCTAGTATAACTTTTCGCTCGTTTGTCGGAATCAGGCGATTCAAGCGCCTAGAGTTTCGTATCAAACTCTCTTTCCGAATAATTAACTCAAACCAGTTTTTGCTACTGTAAAATTTGACTTAGGTCCAGATTAGTAAACAAAGCTTGTTTCTTTCGCCGTTTGACTTCCGTTGCTTCGTTCGATTTGATTCTTTTTGCAAACCGGAGCTCTTAAGTTGAACTTTATGGTTTGATCTTTTATTTGAGTTTTACCTGTGCATTAGATGAGTACTTATTGTATGTTTGTTTGTTTGCGATAGAGTACCCGGAGTGCGCCGCTTGCTACTTTGAATCTCTAGGTTTCGCGGATCATCAGCAAGGCAAGTAACACTTTGATCATATTCCTTTTCATACCCAGTTTTTATGCATTAGATCAATCCTCAAACATTGCATGATTAGGATCTAATTAAACTATGGGTTTTGGGAAAGTAGTTGAGGTAGTACCTATTACCTGTTTTATTATCAAACCCTTGGGAGTTACTTCTACGTTTGCTTATTATGCCATGCTATGCTAGTAGACGTGGATTGGGTGAGTGTATCCATGACAGATGTGAGATTGTTAATTAATGCTTTATTTAAGGTGGCAACTTAAACACACATCTGGGTGGATTGAGGTACCTGGGTATTCCGGGATTGCCTGGTTTTTTTTATGGACCGCCACCAAGGCTCAAAGGGATCATGAGATTATTCATGCTAGAAACTTCCGTGTGCAGCCACAAGCTACTATGGGCTCTAGCATAGTTGACTAAGTCGTGTGAACTCTTACATGAAGGAAATATGCCCTAGAGGCAATAATAAAGTTATTATTTATTTCCTTATATCATGATAAATGTTTATTATTCATGCTAGAATTGTATTAACCGGAAACATAATACATGTGTGAATACATAGACAAACAGAGTGTCACTAGTATGCCTCTACTTGACTAGCTCGTTAATCGAAGATGGTTATGTTTCCTAACCATAGACATGAGTTGTCATTTGATTAACGGGATCACATCATTAGGAGAATGATCTGATTGACATGACCCATTCCGTTAGCCTAGCACATGATCGCTTAGTATGTTGCTATTGCTTTCTTCATGACTTATGCATGTTCCTCGTAACTATGAGATTATGCAACTCCGTTTACGGAGGAACACTTTGGTGCTACCAAACGTCACAACGTAATCGGGTGATTATAAAGGAGTACTACAGGTGTCTCCAAAGGTACATGTTGGGTTGGCGATTTGAGATTAGGTTTTGTCACTCCGATTGTCGGAGAGGTATCTCTGGGCCTTCTCGGTAATACTCATCACCTAAGCCTTGCAAGCATTGTAACTAATGAGTTAGTTATGAGATGATGTATTACGGAACGAGTAAAGAGATTCTTCGGTAACGAGATTGAACTAGGTATTGGATACCGACGATCGAATCTCGGGTAAGTAACATACCGATGACAAAGGAACAACGATGTTGTTATGCGGTTTGACCGATAAAGATCTTCAGTAGAATATGTAGGAGCCAATATGGGCATCCAGGTTCCGCTATTGGTTATTGACCAAGAATAGTTCTAGGTCATGTCTACATAGTTCTCGAACCCGTAGGGTCCGCACGCTTAAGGTTTCGATGCAGTTATATTATGAGTTTATGAGTTTTGATTTACCGAAGGAGTTCGAGTCCCGGATGAGATCGGGGACATGACGAGGAGTCTCGAAATGGTCGAGACGTAAAGATCGATATATTGGACGACTATATTCGAGTTCGGAAAGGTTCCGAATGATTCGGTATTTTTTGAGTCTGGGAGAGTTACGGGAATTCGCCGGGAGAAGTATTGGGCCTTATTGGGCCTGGGAAAGAGAGAGGGCTGCCTAGGGCAGGCGCGCTTCCCAAGGCCTAGTCCGAATTGGACTAGGGAGGGGCCACACCTTCTTCTCCTCCCTTCCTTCTCTCCTACTCCTACTAGGAAAGGAGGAGTCCTACTCCGGTGGGAGTAGGACTCCCCCCTTGCGCCTCCTCCTTGGCCGGCCACCTCCTCCTTGCTCCTTTATATCTGAGGCAGGGGGCACCCCATAACACACAAGTTGATCTACGGATCGTTCCTTAGCCGCAGCGGTGCCCCCTCCACCATATTCCACTTCGGTCATATCGTCAGAGAGCTTAGGCGAAGCCTGCACGGAGAAGTCATATCGTCATGAGCTTAGGCGAAGCCTGCGTCGGTGGAGCATCAACATCGCCACCACGCCGTCGTCTTGACGGAACTCATCCCGACACTTTGCTGGATCGAGTCCGGGATCGCCATCGAGCTGAAGCGTGTGCAGAACTCGGAGGTGCCGACGCTCGGTGCTTGGATCGGTCGGATCGTGAAGACGCACGACTACATCAACAGCGTTGTTATAACGCTTCGCTTTCGGTCTCACGAGGGTACGTGGACGGACCTCTCTCTCTCGTTGCTATGCCATCACCATGGTCTTGCGTGTTCGTAGGAAATTTTTGAAATTACTACGTTCCCCAATGATGGCATCCGAGCCGGGTTTTATGCGTTGATGTCATATGCACGAGTAGAACACAAGTGAGTTGTGGGCGATATAAGTCATACCGCTTACCAGCATGTCATACTTTGGTTCAACGGTATTGTGAGATGAAGCGGCCGGACCGACATTACGCGACGCTTACGCGAGACTGGTTTCACCGCCGCGAGCACTAGTTGCTTAAAGGTGACCGCGGTGTGTCGCTCTCTCACTTTAGTTGAACTGAGTGTGGCTACGCCCGGTCCTTGCGAAGGTTAAAACAGCACCAACTTGACAAACTATCGTTGTGGTTTTGATGCGAGGTAAGAACGGTTCTTGCTCAGCCCGTAGCAGCCACGTAAAACTTGCAACAACAAAGTAGAGGACGCCTAACTTGTTTTTGCAGGGCATGATGTGATGTGATGTGGTCAAGACGTGATGCTATATTTTATTGTATGAGATGATCATGTTTTGTAACCGAAGTTATCGGCAGCTGGCAGGAGCCATATGGTTGTCGCTTTATTGTATGAAATGCAACGCCATGTAATTGCTTTACTTTATCACTAAGCGATGAGCGATAGTCGAGAAGCAATAGTTGGCGAGACGACAACGATGCTACGATGGAGATCAAGGTGTCGCTACCGGTGACGATGGTGATCATGACGGTGCTTGGCGATGGAGATCACAAGCACAAGATGATGATGACCATAT